>OZ020237.1:14022449-14657649 GCA_963971235.1 Cryptus armator
GCGATTTTTACCCGAGAATCGCGTACTCGGATCGGCGTGTTTTTTTGGATTTCTTTCATTTTATGTGTTTTTTTTTTGTTGTATTTTTTCTTTTCACACTGTTTCTTGGAAAAAAATAAAATGAAAGAAGATGACTGGACTATTCACACGGTCGTTTCGATATCGTGGATGGCGTACTGTCAACAAATACTGTCCTTTCCGTAATTCTCGAGATACATCTCTTGCGGCGTCGCGAGATTGTAACGTCCGCTCAAACGACTACCGGTTAGTCCGTTGTTGTGATGAGTGTGATTAACGTGAAGATGATTTACGCTTAGTGCGACGTTTTTCTTTTTCTTTCGGGCTTTGTGACGATACAGACAGTACTTTAGACAACCGGTTGCGAGCAATAGGATGAGAAATATCCCCAAAGCTCCCGCCCCTATCGCAACGTACAGAAGGGTTGCGCCGAAGCGAAACGAACAATTCGCTTCCTCTTCGTCGAAACCCGAGGGACAGTGACGAACACCGTCACACCAGAGAACGGAGCTTATGCACGCCTGGATCTCCGGACATCTGAACAGAGCAATAAAAAAAAAAAAAGTGCACACGAAAATCATTAGTCGAGGCGTCGATTCGGAGTGTGGAATTTCATCCAATGATAGTTTATGGATATCCTGACCTCCTGACGTTTTTTTTTTTTTTTTTTTTTTTTTTCAACGGAATGATATTTATAGCACACGAATACGCTATATGATTCCGTCACAATGTCATTTACTGGGACGTCGTTAATTTTATCGTATCGATTACCAATAACTACCAACTTCGATCAACATTTTCCTACAAAACGGCTATAGATAGCGGAAAAATATGAAAAATTCAATTTCAGGTCAACACTATTTTTTCGTTTTCATGATCAATTTTTCATTCGTGAAAAACAAAAATGAAGGGAAGTAAAAAAAATTCTGAACTCTTTTTTGATAGAATAAAACAGTTATTCGGTTAATATTGAACCACAATACCTAATTATTTTCTTGCAGACATTGATTCGTTAATCGTTCGAAATATATAGACATTTTTCAAAAATCTTTCTAATTATCGAAATTTTTTTTTTACGTTTGAAAAGTCACGAATTTTGGATAAGTTTTTGCAAAAAGATTACTCATTACACTTAATTCGAAAAAAATCTGAAAAAAATTCATATCTATTTAGATAAAATAACGAATCAACTGCTGATAAAAAAAGTTCGATTGCAGGATGATTTTTTAACAAATTATTTTCAAAACTAATTCGCTAACAACTGTGCGATTATAGAAAATCAATTTTCTCAGTATCTTCTATATGTTCGAAATTTATCAGATATCCCATTGAAAAGTATTCGAAATTCTCTTTGATTCCAACTTTTGGCTGTAAATCAGCCAAAACACTCTCTTTAAATAATCGATTAAAAAAAAAAACGCACCTGAAAGGGCAGTCCTCGGTGGGTCCCAAAACGACAGCATTGGATCCAAGACTATTGGCGTTCGTCCTCTTCGATATCGCAATCCACGTGAGTGCATAAAATCCGGGTTCGCGTTGAAGAAACTCAACGACAAAGCTCCTCGCGTGTTGCATCATCGCGTTTATCGGTGGCGTACCATTAGCGATACTGTAGTTCCATCCACCGGAAAAGAAATCAACGGTTCTCGATACGTCGTTTCCACCCTCAGGACATATGACGCTGCGCTCTTTAGTATTAGCAGCTGAATAAACGATTATTCTATTGAGCGTCGTGCATTCCTCGATGTTATCGGCATTTATCGCGAAGCCGGTTGTTCGAAGATATAGAAAATTCATTCTAACGTCCTCGGGCTCGATGAGCCACGGTTCGTTGATGCACTGAGTCGCGGTAAGATCTTCCGTGTTGGCAAGAATCTCTTCAACATCGGCGACCCCTCCTACAACACGTGGCAGTGGACTGCGCAGCGATATATCGCCACTGGTACCGCGCAGTTTCCGATCTTCCAATTTCGTTGGACATGATTGATCCTCCCGAACCTCGTTTATAGGAACGAAACGATATTCTCCTTCAAAGAAGAAATTCTCGTAATCCTGCGTTACGTTCATTCGCGTAACGGTGAACTTTAGCTCGACAACATTCGAAGTCAGACTCTTCAGAACGATTTTATCGGTAACATTCGAACAAAGACAATCGCGAACAAGTTCGACCCCCGTCCATGGATATTCGGCAACGACGAGTTCGGCGCTTCCGTCTCTCTTCGAATCGATGGTTCGTCGATCGCAGGCCCACCGATCGACGAGAGGATCGACGTACGACGCGCATATCTTATCGCCGAAAGAGGCTCTCGCGATCGTTAATTCTATCCTTTGATCGGCTTCCGCCTCGAAACGATAGACGCAACTCAAATTTTGCGCTCCCCCGCGACCGTAGAAGAATACGCTCTTCGGCGATGAAAATTTTCCCGTTACACCGGAAGACTTGGACGACGACGAGGCGAGGGACGCTGATGGCGAGGAGGGGGTTATCGAAGTCGAGGAAAATACGAGATGACACGACATCGAGTCGTGAACAAACTCGTAACGAAGCACGAAACTAATGGGATATAGTGCACTACCCTGTCGAAGTATGTGCTCGAGCGTCAAATCGCGACCGGAAGACACGTAACTCTCGGATAGACTGCACGGCCGCGTGTGACGACTGCTGTTACGTAGGAGACTGTGATCGCACAACAACGGTATATCATCCTTACAGAATTGACCCATCAACTTGACGTTCTGTTATCAAAAGAATGGGATCGTTTATTGTTACTATTTCAATTCGATGCTTCGAGATATCACGTAACGAGAAAGAGGGGGGGGAGAAAAATAAAATAGCGCACTGGGGAAACATAAAAGGGACGTTAATATCAGCATAAAGATAAGTATCGAATGATTTTAATCTTTCGCTCCGGTTTTCGTAACTCGGTGTCGGACATAAATTACTTTTTTCCCCTTTTATATGAATTCCATGAGCAAAACGAGAATTATTATTATTATTATTATTATTAATAATAATAATAAAGTTTTTTCGGCTTTTGTTTTCTTTCGTTAATTGCGTATAAGAAACGAAGTAACTTTGCAGTATATAAGGGAAACCGACCGGTAAAACAGAGTATTTCCGAAGTAAAAAAATGAAAAAGTAGCAGTTCTCGGATGAAGGATTATCGTGGTATAGATTCTCATAGAGTGATCTCGAACGGGAGGCACTGTATATCGAGGTGACTTTACAGAGTGCTTTACGTTGACCCGATTGTCGACGACAGTGTCATCACCGACCAGGAAATCTCGGAAAAAATCGGGTCGGGACCGACTCGACCCTCGAGAACTCCGGAACAGTCGACCCACAACTCGAGGGCCGTTTCGCAATCGATCAGAAATTCGAGAAGGACGAAAGCCGCGATGTTGATAAAGTGTCGATTTCTTTTACTCAAGTGCCCCCCGTTTCGCCCGAAATTGTAATGTAATCGTATACAAGGATTTCGATCGAAAAAGTATAACTGAAATACGCGGATGAAGTGACTTTTGTCTTCCATTCGGAGCGAAGAGATTAAAATCCGATGGGGTGTTAAAAATAAATATATCAGTAAAGTGAATATTTATCGAAATTTCACAAAGCTTTGAGGTACAGAAACAAAAAGAATTAAAGTCGATATTAACTCAAAGGTCGCATCGCATTCGCCGAATAGATAACTTTTACAGAAGAAAAGTGTTACAAATTGTCGTAACAGGGAATAAAATTGGAATTGAATAAAGGAAAACGTAAAGCGAGTTACTGAAAATAACATTGAGAAATGAAGTTCTGTAGTACCTTTCGCGACGTTTGTTTGTCGGTCGAGTGGTCACCGTCCCAAATGAGAAGTTTGGCATTGCAATCGGCACCGGCGTCGATACTGGCCGCCGGATCCGAACTCGCCGCGTAATACTTAACGAACGATATCCACACGATTTCGTTCGTTTTTCCTTGGAAGTGATAACGGCAGGTGGTATTCGGTGGCAATGAATGCTTTGGATTCTCAAGTATACCGGATGGACTCTCATAGCTCGATATATGAAAGTCACAATTATCGTTCTCCTTGACGAAGCTTCGTGACTTCTCGTCCACGAATAGAACCTGTTAAACGAAGTAAAACCTCACAATTACTTTACATCACTTCTCTTTCACTTTTTTCCGTCTCATGAGAATTTAACGACTCACATGGAAAAAAAAGTACGTGCAAAAAATATATATTAAAAATATATGAAATTCAGCATTTTTCTATGATTAATACATTAATTAATCATATAATGTATTATATATTTGGAGATATTTATTGAAAAATATATCCGTAATAAATTATTTTTCGATGAAAATATATTCGTAATAAATAATTTTTCGATGAAAATATAATCGTAATAAATTATTTTTCGATGAAAATATATTTCGCGATATATTTTTTTCCATGTGACGATGTCCGTTCAAACATTAATAAATTTAACATCGAAAAAAAAAAAAAAAAAAAAAAAAGAAAAAAAAAAAACAATCGACTTGCCTGAACTTCGAGTTCGAAGCCGGGAAGAAATGACAGCGGTACAGGATGAAATGGATTGTCGTACGGAGACGTGTGAAATTCTAGAAGCATTGTATTGTGACTGCTGACGATGTCGGGTACGGCGTCACCGCCGCAGAGCCTCACGAGAACTCTGTCGGTCGTTGAACCACCGTCGTAAACCGTTAGATAGTCCTGCACGACGTTGCACTGATCCCACACCCTGGTTGAAATTAAAACGTCAGCTTCTCGCCGAATACCGAATAGAAAAAAAAAAAAAAAAATGAATAAATAAAAAAAAAAGCTCATTCGGTCGATTTGATAAATTCATTTTGAATGCACGTAACATGCACCGGTTTATGCAAACTTAATAACTTCTTCTTCGTGTTTATTTTTTATTTTATTTTATTTTATTTTATTTTTTTTTAGAATTTTATTCCTCGTATTTCTGTAGAGCGGATTATTCGCCCGATTTTCCCCGATCCGATTATACATTTCTTAGCTATAACTAATATGATATCATAATATCGCGTGACTCGAGGGGTAAAAGGACGTATGCTTTTTAACACGCAGCGAAATTCGCCCTTCTTGCATATTACAGTCACGCGATAATAATATTCCGGACTCTAACGATATAAATAATATCGCAAGAGGTTAACCAAGAAAATTCAGTGGGTTGTGTATGTATACGCGCGGAGGGGGATGGGTTTCTCACCTCAATATTCTTTGGCTCCTATCGTACTTGACGACCTGATCTTTGATGTGTATCTTGTGGCTGTTACGTTGACTAACGGCGAGCAGCGCTCGATGACCGGGCGGCGCTCGATTGTGTTCTACTCGATAATAACAGGTCACGTTTCTCGGATATACACCGGGATAGTTCGGCGATTGAAGTCGACAGGCACGTGTGTCGCATCTGGTTAAAACCCGATCGCAGTATGTACCATTGACGAGTTCGCCTCGCCACGTAGCCATACTGCTGTTACCGTATCTAAGATGGGCTTCGCTTCGTTTCAAAAACTTGTACGAGAGTTTGAAATCGAAGTTGTAACCGATACCCTGAAATTTTCAATAATTTCGAACGGTGTTTTCAGCTCCGAAAACTTTGGTCACAACGAAAGCTCGAGTATGCGAAGGGTTGGAAAATTTATCGATTACATTATTATTCGATAAGGGAAAAGAGATTTTTTCTTTTTTACCTGTCCGGAGAGACGAGATAGGTAAAGGGTGAGATTTATCGAAGGAGTTTCGCTGTAATAGACGGTGTAACCCCATGCGCTTCCGCACCATTGGCCACCGGTTGCGGGACGACCCTCTTCTCGGATACTCATGAATCCGTCAGGACATCCCTCATTGGTGAAGGATTGAAAACGGCCGACGGTAAAGGTGTCGAACGTTAACTGGAACGAGGCGACAAATGAAGTTTCCAAAGCCTGTCTTTTAATTTACATATCTCTCGCGATTTGTTTCAATTTTTTTTATATTTTTTTTTTCTATACCTGGACTAAGTCTCCGAGGTCTCCCCCGGCGGCAGTGAAGTTGAGGTGGCAGAGAAAAGGTAGTCGATCTTCCCTCGGCCGACGGACCTCCACCTCGTAGGTTCTACCGACGTCCCCATACAGTGTTCTGTTGCAGGCTGTTAAAACGACGATAGAACCGTAAAATAATAATTTACGTATTTATCATAAATTTAACTGATTTTTTCAATCATCGCTTATCGTATCGCGGAAAATGTGAATTCAATTAATCCAATGCAACATTGTAGACGAATTAATATTAATACCACAGGCAATGTTATGTTTCATTACGGAGATCTCGATGTTGAAATTGAAACTCATCAACGTAGAAATTTATCCATCGCGATGTAATTAATCAATTAGATAATTATTCGTTCATTTGTAAATGATGAGATTCAGCTGTACCAATCAATGGGTAAATGCAATTGGATACGATAAGAGTTGATATCGTTTTTTTTTTTTTTTCTTTTTTTAATTCTCACGGGAACAGTATCTCGGTTCGTCGGATTTGTCGCCGCAGTCATCTTCCCCGTCGCAAAATTTGTCCTGTGCGACGCAATGACCGTTTCCGCAGAAATATTCGGACGGTCGACAGCCCGTACCCGGGGAGGATGCTGTGGTTGAAGTTGTTCCTGATCCGCTGTTACCGCCGCCACCGACCGGAGTTGCTCCCGAATAAACGGCGAAACCGGCCGCGGCTGCGGAATATTCCGCACCTGTGATATCCGGGAAACTAGCGGACACAGCCGAGGCCTCTACCGAGGCCGCGATCGCTGCTGCGATCAGCAACCGCCGGCACACCAACATGCCCCCTCACCCTGGAAAATTAAATTGAACCGATCCCCCCCCCACGAAAGCTTGTTAATTGGATATCAGATATTCCATATGACTTTTCAAGAGGCAAATGTTCATCATTCGATTCTCTACGAACGCGTAATTTATTCAAAGAATCGCAAATAATTCGATGCTAATTGCAGAGCTGTTTGTTGGCCAAATCAATAAACTGCCCAAAGCTCGTATTGCCGCATCAATTGACTGTATTTATTCAGCTCATTTTCACGATTTGCCACAGTGACTGAACATTGCAGTATTCGTAGGTAAAATATCTCCTATACCCACGAGACTGTTCTTCGCTTAACCCACTCGTTAAATAAAAATTAAAAAATAGATAATTTTATTTTAATAATTAATACGTTTACGTTTACGTTAAAAAATAGATAATTTTATTTTAATAATTAATACGTTTACGTTTACGTTTACGTTTACGTTTTAATAATTACAGCGAAAAGTGGGTCGGGAGGGTTGGTCCGTCGGTACGTAGAAAATTGAAAATGTTTTCGTGCCCTCAAACAGTAGTAATTAAACACTATGGTAATAAGCTCCATTGTTCCGTTTTTCAGTGTACCGTGAAAACGACTTCATTTATTATCTTTTTAACTTATTATTATTATCTTTTCAACTTTAGTTACTATCGACATTTATGTTAATACGTTTTTTTTACAAGGGGTGATCGGGAAAATAACGGTCACTGGACATTACTGTCTTATTGTCGAAAATATCGGGTAATTATTTATAAATTAATTGTGATTTTAATCAATAAATTATTTGGTATTTCTGCCGGTAAAATTTAAGAAATGCTCGGTAACCGGCGTTGCTTACTGACCGCATTTCTCCTTTCTGCCCTACAAGTAATTCCCTTGAATAAATTCCAAGTAGTGAAATTGATTATTCACACCCCTTTGAGTTTCGTAAAGCCAAGAAATTCGAGTCAATACGGAAAGTCGTTCGACATTTTCTTCGTTACTAGCCGGCGATATACTGTATTGCGGAACGGACAAAACCACGAAGTAATGTTTGCATTTGTATATTGGCATTGCGAACAAATATAAGGCGATTTCAATTTTGTATATCGTTAGCTAACAAAGCGTATCCTACACAGTTTCACGTAACGAATGGTATATCCCGCACGGAATATATCGCAAAATATATCTCCGAAATATCGAATATGTTTTTGTCGAAAAATCTTATATTATAGATATATATGATATATTTCCGCAAATATAAAAAATTCCATCATTAATATTCATTTTTTTTTTGTAATATAAAAACGCCGAATTGAATATATTTTTAATATATTTAATTTTCATGTGGGATCATACGCCCTTCTGTTCCGATATGTGACGGTTATATATGGAATAAAGTTACAACGATAGGAAATCGATGCGCGTTTCCGGTCCTCACAAATAATAAATGATAACACTCTACGAAATTTTCGCTCCAATAACTCGAGCAGACTAAAGCTCGAGATCTTTAATAATTTAATCATAAGCGCCGAGCCATCCAGTGGATAGTTGGGATCGATAAGAAACAGAGTGTGTAATATCACTGAGAGCCTACAAAAAAGAGCGGTAGTCACTCCTCCCCCATTTCATTCGACGCTGTGAGTTTCATTCGTTCGAGTTCTCTTTCCCTTTCGTTCTCACGAATACAGGTTCTTGCTGCTGGACTTCCCGTTTCACTCGGGGTAACTTCGAACGTGTATACGCAGGAAGAGCTCTCTAGTTGGCGTCCGTGAGTTTGAGAAAAGTTTTAATTTATACGACGAGGCCGGTGGTTTTGCTCCGTAATTTTTCCAATAACGCGGACAGCAGCGCGAGAGGCAGTATAACCCCGAAGGGCGTTGCGGGGGAGTACTCGCACCGGCAACGTCGGAGAGTTTGTGAACCCCGAGACTCGGTTATAAAATCCAATCGCAGTAATTACCGGAACGGAGAACTCTTCCGGTTTCGATTCTACTCTACTTTCGCTATATATACTATAAATATATACGTGTTATGGGTATAGTGTATATATAGTAGCTGTACTGTCGAAGTAGTGGCCACTGTATTTTATTTTATATATATATATACATTTGTGTCTATAATATATATATATATGCATTATACATTATTCCCAGTGCACACTCTTCGTCATTTACATATTGGGCACTCCGGCGCAATTGACGGAGAGGCCGCGCAACCCCCGAGGCTGGTCGGGTGGCTGAGCATAGAGGGGTTCGTACTACTAGATGTAGATGTACCCGCGCTACGTTACGTTTGAACTCGTTTTCAACCTGTTCACTGGCGCATTTCGGGGAAAGTTTCAATCGATATTAACGATATCGTAACAACACTCGAAGCGCATGTGTTAACAAGTGCGTGATGCAATGTAGACTCGGCGAATGTCGAAAGAGGGGCCGGTTGTACACAGTTGTACGGGGGTATGTTGTACACGCTTGTTACTACGTTCGGTAAAATGGTATATCCGTATGTAATACATAGATATAGAATCCAATACATACGAAAGGCATGAAAGTGCGCAATACATACGAAAGGCGCGAGTGCGATAAGTGAGGGTAAAAATTGTAGGGAATAAAAAAAAGAGAAAAAAAAAAAAAAACAGAATGTACAATTATGAAAATATGGGGAGAGGGTAGGAAACTTGCCAAGAGGAATATTGTGAAGACTACGTTATCGTCTATGTAACCAGAGCATCGGCACGTGTGTATACTATATACGTATGTGGATAGTTTTGCCAGAAGATACGAGATAGAGTACAGGATACGAGAAAAACGAACCCCCCTCTCCTCGTACAGCGAATACACTCACTTGTCCTGTATATTGCCCTCTTTCGTGTCTCTATAAAGTCGCGGAGAGAGTTACCAAGCGGGGAGACAGAGAGAACTTGTCGATTGTGTGTAACGACGAACGAAATCGGTCAAACGAAACGAGAAACAATATTTTTTACTCTATTCTATTTGCGACGAAATATATCGTCGATGACTTTTGTTTCTATAGTTGTTTTTTTTTTATCACATCAGTTATAACCCGAAGCAAATTGGGAGTCGAACAAGTCTATGTTCAAACATTTACATTGTCGTTCTGTTGATTCTCTAGGATGAAAAATATTTGCCGATAACCCCCTCCCCCCCCCCCCCCCCCCCTCCCCCCGTACGTCGCGATAATCTGACTTTAGTAACAGTGAGCAAAAAAAAAAATGTTTGCCAAACATCGATTTCCATAGGGAAAATCTCGTGTCACTGAATTTCGTTTTTTTTTTTTTTTCACCCTTTGGTTTGCTAGAGTTTGCTGGTAAAAAATTGATTTTCAAACACGTTGGGTTGAAGGAAAAGTTTGTACATATAACGGAGGAGGTTGGGACAGAGGGCACCGTACCGTATGATATTGAATTCGAAGACGTTGGTAGATCGAGCTAATAAATTCCGGAAATGGAGCTTTTCCTCCCCGGTTACGTCGCGGCTCGGCGCTTCGACTGTTCCCTGCAATCTGTTTCTAAATCGAGAATCATAAGACGTTATCTCTGGGCATCGTAGTGCAGGAAACTCGAGGCCACGGGCTGCACGAAAGAAAACGAAAGGTTTTACCCCTTCGTAACGTTCGGTCTCTCGTTTTCTCGATAAAAACTGAATAATAAGGAAGATTAGATCTTTCCGTCGAGGATACCGGAGAGCTCTCTGGTGGAAAAGTAGACGGGAAAATGATCGTTCCCACGGGGGAGCGAACGAAGTACCGAGAATAAAAGGGACAAGAAAAACGCAAAATCCCTTTTCACCGTAAAGCTCAGGGCTTTTCCTCTCGAGTATATTCAGAAAAGCAAAACATACTTATCTCTATATTTCTCGCGGCACTGAAAGAAATATATATATATATGTGTATATATATATATAGTAATGTTTCGCTGCTCGCAGTTCATTTGGAAAAAGGAAAATAAAAATCTTGTAGAGTTCTCGCGGCGTGTATAATATTTCCCTTTGGTGGGCGAGTGCATAATCTTTAAAGACTTTTCTCTCTCCGTGTGTTAACGAGGACGTCGTCCAGCGTATTCAGGCGCGTCTCTGGTACGGACGTTTATCTCATCCTCGGGCGCGCGCGCGATGCATCGCGTCCCAACTGTTGACGGACGTTAATTTTCCAGACCGTGGCATCGCGGTCTCGAGTAACACGGCGAATTGCACGAGTATGTAATCGCCGAAGGAGGTTAAATTACACAATACACGTATGAAAAACGCGAAGAAAATTTCATCAAAATTTCGAACATAAATTATTATCGAAAATGAAAGAAAAAACCGTATTTGCAAACGAAAAAAAAACAATCGTAAAAAAAAAAAAGAACCGAAAAATATTCTCCGTCCTTTAACAAATTTAAGCCGTTTATTTCCATTTTTATCGAAAGAAATACGAACAACAATTTTTCACCGAACGATCGTTAACAATTTTCAACCCTTTGAAAGCTGCAAATTTATTGCTCATAAAAAATCGATCGTATCGTAAAGGAAGCCTTCAATTTTTTTTTTTTTTTTTTTTTCCCCAATTAAAATTCCATATTTACCATCGGGTCAAACTCGTCAGCTCCGTTTTTATTTTTCCTGTACATTGTATCGAATTTGGTAGTATCGTGGTAAAAGCTCGCCGTCAGTGTTATGGAGAAAGATCGCAGTGGAACATCATCATATTCGTTTGGTCACACGAGTATAACACTCGCGTGTTCGTTTCGCGTCGTGTAGTCACGGAACAAACACCGTGGCGTTTGATAATAGCGATATTAATATTCCGTACAGTATTATATAACTGTAGATATATACGGTAGATGTGACCGTATACCTCGATGCATATAACGAAAACAGCCGGCAGGGTTGTGCACACGGCCTACATATGGTTTGCGAGAGAAGCCCGCGGTACAAGTCACTTCTCACATCGCCACAACACGAATACTCTATACACACACGAATATGTAAATATATATGAACACAGACGCGCGAACTCATGGCATAGGAGTATAGAATCGCTAGAGACATTATGTTACAAACGTGTTCTCGCAAACGCCGTGTGAGGGTAGATTTGCACGACAATTTTCCGCAACCGACTGACGCGGCGACAGCGATAGACGAAAGGGGTGAGAGGAGGAGGGGGGGAGGGATGCATATGCATTTTTAATCAAAACAAATAAACGGACATATTCCCTTCTCTCATTCTCTCCCACATCGGGTTCATGTAGTCCTACAAAAAAAAAAAAAAAAAAATAGGTCGAGAGGTACATGCATAATAAAAAATGTGCCAGGAAACGTGCAATTGTGAGTTTTGTGTACTGCGAGTTTAAAAAAAGAATATAAAAAAAAATTTCTCCCCAAAAGAATGTATATTTTGTGTGAGAATACAGCATCAGCTGCACCCCGCGGCATTGTTCTTCGGGTATCATATCTACGCGTTTTGTGTGTAGTTTCTTCGTTTCTTTTTTCTTTTAATTTTATCGTTTCTTCGTGTCTGCATCGATTATACGAAAAATTATTCGCGGTATACTCCATTGTGCATATGGTAAACAGATACGAGAGTTTCATACGTTTGTTGCGAGAGTCTGGAAAGCTTCGCGGAGCTAAAGTGATTAGGAAAACGCGGGGTGGTGGCGACCCACCGAGCAAGAGATACCAATATCTATCCGCTCGTGCGAAACAGCGTTAGCAGGAAGTGCTATAGATATAGTTTTGTATGCAGTGTGTATGAACGGATATGAGCAGAGGCCAAAGATCAGTTACCTCCCACCCTACCAACCCCCCCGGAGCTCTGGTGGATTTTACGTCATCGTCGTAAAATATTTCGCTCGTCGGGGCGGCTTTTCGCTATGATTTCCGATCCCAGTCACGGAGCATCGCCAGCGGAGCAGATCCGAGCTGAGCCAAGCCTTCAGCATTCCGGTATGTATATATATATATATCTCTGTATATATATATATATATATATATATGGATATATATCTAGCATCAGAGGATAGAAGAGGAGAGCACTGGTGCGGGTCTCGGGATCGTGCATCTTTAATTCTCGATACCCGAAGCTCTCTGGAATAACCGTCGTTCGATAGCCCCTCTATCTTTCTCTACCTCTCGTTTCTCTAGTATGTTCTATCTATATACCACCGTATAACACGGGGTGAGCGCGAGAAATTCTGTGATATTCATGGTTCCTCCAGCGAGTACCGAAATAACGAGAAGTATCGATTCGCACCCGCCGCCGCGCTTCTCTCGCGTTCAACGTTGAAGCCTCGGAGAGCGCAGCAGCCCCTGCCAACGGTATATCGGCCTCTCGGCTCTTCTCTGTGTACCGCCCGGCCGATGTGCGAAGTGCTTTCGCAACACGCGAGAGCTATCACGTGAATGCACATCGTTGCACACGCGAAGAGCTTTGGAACAGTGTAAGCCGTACAGTTATTGGCCCTTTGAGATATAAAACAAAAAAAAATATATATAAAGAGCGAAAAAATGTTGGTTATTGGCACTTTTTTCCGGATTTCCCGTTTCATGTATACGAAAGTAAAAGTTTTCGAAAGTGTTCTAACTTTTTTTTTTTTCAGCAACACCGAAATGGAGTAATTAAGCGGTGTCTCATCGCTTCGTTTTTTTTTTTTTCTTCTTGAAAAACTTTTTAATTAAACATTTTTCATGGATGATACTCTGCGCGATATAATTACTGTATCTCACTTAAGATGCGAGTAACAGTGTGTCTCATTTTATTTTATTTTTCTTATCTTTCTTCAACGTTAATTTATACGCTGGCGAAAGTCGGAGTTCGTTAAAGTCGGAGAGGATCGGAGTCTCTCCGATGCAAGTCTCTCGCTTGATACACATCGCAAGAAAATAAATTAACCAGAGGCAAATTACTAATTGATCACGTGACAAAAATAAGACATGAGAACGAAAAAAAAATGTCTCGGAGGCTACAACGCCGATTTTTCGATCTCTCATCAATAAGATGAGTTCTATTTAAAAAAAAAAAATGAGAAGATTCGAAGTACCGAAACTGTAATCGACTAAAAAAAAACGGAACGTCTTCGCAAACTTTTATTAATTTTCCTCAAATAACTTTTTTTTCCTCGAAAGGGTTGAACCTTTTGACCCACTTTAGTGTCTTCTACAGCTCTCCGCACGCCACTTGTGTGTTTCCGGGGCCATCGACTGACGACTATGCCAATCACTGTTACCCCATCGAAAAAGCGACTATCATATTCTATAGCTATATACCTCGATGACGTTAAGACAGTCGCGTATACCGGGTTGTGCACACATCGTGTACAGCGTCGGGTTCACAAAGAGGAATGCATATGTGTAGCAGAGTTAGAGAGGTACACGAGTGCAGCGTGTATCGGAATATCCGAGGGGTATGTGTAGCGTTTCTCTTCGTCTCACTCGCGCAACCCTTTCCTCATCCAACCGCTGCGTTACAGTTACGCTTTCCCCGATATAGGGATCCGCGAGGACTCTTGTTCTTCATCGTGTCTCGTCGTCGCTCTCGTTGAAACCGATATATAGATGTCTCTGGCAAACTTGTTGTTCCATTGCAAACTGCAACGAATCACGTATACACAACCCCATCGCGCATCGCTTTATCTAACACGATGTTACCGGAATAACTATGTATACACTGCGAACTTCCGCTTCCAGAGGTTTTTCGAGCGAAACGATAGAAGAACCTCCGCGTATATCGTGTGTATCGAGAATACTTTTCTTGTTGTCGGCACCAGCCGCGAGTAAAGTTGTTACCGAACATATACAGAGGCTATCGCGAGTTCGGGGTTTTGTTTCGCGGTATTATAGATTAATAATGCAAGAAGCATTATCTGAAACTGAAACAAGCAACTGCCTGGATTCTCTCTCCGCACACGTATACTCGAGAAATCCCGACGCGCGCCTTTCGTATCCTATATCCCCAAAAACTATCTCGTTATACCGCAAACTTCCGTTGAAAACTCTCCATACCTCGAAGCATAATCAAGATATTCGCAAGCATATGCATTCTTCAAAGATTGAGCGAAGAACCGGAAGATAATGGTAGATTGCGGATGCGTGATACGTTGCTACGAAGTCGTTCATTTCAGTCTCGTGTTATGGTTACGAAAAGAGAGCTCTTCGTTGCTCGTGAATATATCGAGATATATATGTATAGACATATACACATACGTCGTATCATAGCTGTTGTCGTCGTGACACTCGACAGCGTGACCCATAATGGAGCGAACGAGAGCTCGCGGATTAATCGCGGCTGCACAGCATCCCCGTTGTGCACATTATACTTGCTGCGATACGCTACAGCGCCGCATCCACAGTTTGCAAGAGATACAAGAGAAGAACAGAAGGGTATACGCGCTCTCGGGCTCTCGACAATTGTAGACCCCCCCGCGCTTCTGTACCATTCTTCTGTATACGAGTGTCAGTACGTAGCATGCGGAGAAAGAAAAATATATGTATATGTATACATATATACATATATAATAGAAGTAGAGAGAAAGAAAGTGAAGGAGAGGATACTCTCGAGAGCCTCGAGCGGCGACTTCACCCCACCGAGTAGCGAGCAAACTATAGTTTGCAGTGTATTACCCCGAGTCAACCTTATGCACTGGAACTCTTAAAGAAAACTGGAATCCGTGGGTCCGCTTTTTCGCCATTACATTTATATATATATATATAAGAGACACTGAGAATATAACGGTTCTGGTTCTCTCTTCTGTCTTTTCTAGTACCCCGGGCACTCTTGAGGAGCTTATAACTCAAGATATATAACTACTAACTGGTGTGTGCCTAACTACTACGGGCATTTAACAGCTGTGGGTCAGTTGCCCAATGGGCCTTCTTGTTTCTTCGTTATATAGACGAAAGAGTCTGAGACGCTAATTGGAACATTGACAAAACAGTTTAATTGGATTTTTCGAGTATTAATGCTAAGAGGGCGAATCGTTGAGGCAAATTGGCGTGCCATGTTGGTAGAGGGGTGTCTATTGTGAGGGTTCCGAGCTCTCGAAACCTCAATTGGCTGATTATGGCTCGTAAGGATCTCTGACCGATAAGATTTATCGAGAAGTCTTCTCTCTGCCGAGTGTACGTACCGTTCTGTGGTAATCTAGGGTGGTGCACACGCTCGACTTACGAGGGCCCCCCTTGTTAGACCCTCGTTTCCTTGCGATCCTCGCGAGATTCAACGAGGAAGACTCAGCGAGATTGTGTTACGGGTAAAATAAAAAAAAAAATAAAAAAAAAATTGCAATTTCTTTTCTTTGCGATAGAAAAGATTCACGAGACGTTGAGGATTATCGTTGATGCGAAACGCGAATGAATGCGGTTTGGAGTGAATTTACTTAGTCGCGATTGGTCGAAAATTTGTATTAGAAAAAGCCGGATATCATTTCGCACGTATTTTTAGCTTTTATCGTTGTACCGAAGGACGAACGAATATACGGTTGGGGAAAATTAAAAAATTCATGTGCGATCGGAAATTTCTAGCAACCCCGCCCCCCCCAATCATTCTATTTACGTGCTTTTCGCTTTTCGATAAGACCAGTGAAGTTTCACTGAAGAGTTCGTACGAATCGATATCTTCTTTACGTAGTATTCGAGAGGATTATAAAAAATTTACCCGATTTGGTTTTCCATCATTCGCGGCATAGATGGATATGGATATTCTGCATTGAAGTTACGTTGTATATACGTGACTTACATGGTTTTATCGTCAAATTTACGAAGTACGAAAAAAAAACATTATTTTTCTAATCGCCAAAAATAATGGCAACTTTATCAACAACGATTTTTCATCGTCATCAGCGTCGTTTTAATCGATCGATTTTTCTTTGAATTATATCACTATCACGAAATGAAGGCCATTACAGTTATTGGCTTCGAAAACAATTATCCTAATAGTGGGACTGTTTTTTTTCTTTTTCTTTCATGGGAAAGGGGATGGTTACGGATCCACTTTTGCGGATAAGGGGTCGCACGGTTCTTCGTATTATTTTCTTTGTTCGTAATGTTTTCATCATGTCGACTGAATACGCGTTTTCATACAAGTGCATAAGCTCTTTTCTATCCGGTTAAGTTCACCCCCTATACTCTCGGACGATGTTTCCTCCATTTCGCCGAGGCTGGTGTTATAGATAACATCATAATTCCAGGGACTCTCTTCGTGCCGTTTGCCGACGTGCGAACTCCCTTTCAAGCGTTCCACGATGTCCTGGCATTAGGAAGAATATGCCGTCGTGTGCACTCTCCTGTGTAACTCGTCGTTGCAAAATAAAGCCTCTCTTCTCCACCCCCCTCCCCCCCCCCCCGCCCCTCCATCCCTTTTCCGGCGTGTCGAGGCCATCCAGTCGCTCGACAAGGCGTTTCGCAAATCCACACCCCCTTTACTCTCGCTGGCGCGTACGTATTTACGCTGACGTTTAGCAAACTACCAGGACATAACACGACGGTGCCTTCATATAGCTCGAACATACACGGGGTGAGAGAAAACGGTGTACCGAGTGCATAACGAGTGAAGCACTATATCACACGAAGCTCACCACCCGCCCTCGTCTACCTTCCCCCTGCCCCTTGCTCCGCGAGTTCTCAATGGAAAATACTACATACTCTCTTATGACACGCACGTTACGATGCACTTGCCTCGAAGTACTGGTACCACTCGTACCAAGAATTCTAACATTCGTTCCCGTCAACGTACACGTTACAACGATTATCTTCATTTTGTATACCCTTCGCTACTAAGCTATTTCTTCGTCGCACTACGGATAAAGACATAGTTTTTGTTTTCTCACAGCGTAAAATTTACTGCCGCGTAATAGTGACTTGAAAAAAAAAAAAAAAAAAAAAAAAAAAAAAAACAATTATTTATTCAAACCGGATGATCGCTATCGCGATGCGATCGATATTGAAAAAAAGTGAAATAACGGAAGATTGATCCAAATTTAAATACGCGGAGTCGTTTTTTTTTTTCTGGCTTGCAGAAAATTCAATAACGAAGAGAATCGTTATTGATTATTCATTAACCGCGTGCAAAATTGGAGCTCGAGACTCGCGGAGTTATCGCTCCTGTAGATTAATCACATGCATGCATGTTCGTGGCATTATCTATATCTTGCCACACACGCCGGTGTTCGAATGTACTCCAAGGAGAACGTATTTTAAATAAATTTTCTTCTGTTTAAATTAATTTCGTAAAAGTCGACAAATCATTTATTCTGCTTCAACCGTCGCTTCGGAGTAAAGAAAAGTTAATTAAATTTGTTCATTTGTAGAAGAAACTTTTTCGTCTTTAGAAATCCACTGCATCTTCGATGTTTCCAATAAAAATATTATTTTAGTTGCTTAAATTCAATTATAATAATTTGCGTCGCAAATGCATAAACGATGCGAAGTTATAAAAATAAAAGCTTCGTCAATATTAAAAAAAAAAAAACGTATGCGTCTTTTTTTGCCAATTTCAATACCGTACCGTATGACTATTGATTTTTCATTAATATACTGCAAAATTTCGGCTCGAGTCTCACCGCACATATCGCAACTGAAGATTAAAATAGTATACACAGACTCTGCCGCCTCTGTATTATCTGAAATATCCCACACGTTTGCGTTCGATGTGAATAAAAAAAAAAAAAAAAACTACTTCCTCATCGGGGGCAGCGAACATATTTTTCACGTTCGATCGAGCATCGAGATTGACTCTTTGCCACGTTCCGTCTCTCTCTCTCTCTCTCTCTTTTTCATCCTCCCTCGTATTTTCCATCGTGATCGCTTCTCCGTGCATATTTACAAGCGCCATACGTTTAGGAAACTCGGTGAGCGGAACGAGCTATCGAAGGGTGCACAGAGGACTTCGCTATTATCCAGTGACCCGTGAGTATTTGAGGGTTTTCGAGGGACAGTTCAACTCTCCCTCTCTCTCTCTCATCTCACTATATCCCTCAAACCTACCGTTCTTGCCGTCGATGTTCTCGAGAAGGACATACCCCACACGAACGTAAAACCGTAACGTACGATCGCGATGTACTATATATATTCCCTTGTAACACGGTCCCCACACATTTAGTACACTTGTACACGTATACGTTCCTAGAAGTATGTCTATTATGTGTTCACATACACGTATCGTATTATGTATAGGTACATATACATATCTCTACATACGTAGAGAAGATATGTATACATAGTACCAGTAGTAGTACCAGTCCGGTCGAAAGGAAACGACCGATGGAAGAGATAGGGTCCCGACGAAGACGGAGTGAGGTTCGACTTGCGCCGCGCCAGCAAATCCCGGATAGAGCAGCTTGGCAGAACGAGATGTATGGACGGTGGCTGGAGGTCGAACCGGCGGCGAAGAGAGACAGAGAGAGAAAGAGAGAGAGAGAGAGAGAGAGAGAGAGAGAGAGAGAGAGGAAGAGCCTTGCCGGGTTTTAGGGGTAGTCGCTTCGCTGCTGGTTCTGCTGTTAGCTCGGGGGGCGCCGATGCGGACGCTTTTCGGGCTGCAGAGTAGGTAGTAGGTGGAGAAGTTCTCCTGGTGCTTGGCTCCTGGCGATCTGGACGAAGGACCGTAACCCCTCGTACTCCCAACCCACCCTGTTACCGTTCCCGCACCGTTGAATGCCGAATATTCTAGTTCGACGAATTGAATGGGCTTTGCGGGAACCCGCCGCGACTAAACCGACGAAGTTTCAATGGGACACGGGGATTCCCCTTGCAATACATGGTATAGGAAGCAATAGAAGCGACAAAAGCACCAATAGCAAAATCTCCGATGCTCTTGACAAAAAAAAAAAAATTGTGACCGCGAAAGTTGTTGGTTATTTTTTTTCTATTTTTTTTGTCGGGAATGTCTATGGTTTTGGCATCGTGGGATATATATACATATATATAAATACACATACTGAAAAGAATCGAGTAAAAGGGATGAAAAGAATTCTATCGATCGTTGATAAAAATTCCAGGATAGAGAGTGCTGGAGCATTGACACTGTGTGCGGGCGGAAAAACCGTAGCTTCTCGCCGGTTTCTATCCAACACCGGTAACCTCCTCTCCCTCCCCCACCCCCCCTTTTCCCGTACCGGGACCTCTCATTCTTCTCTCGCATTGTGTGTCCGCGTTCTCTCGAGATCTCACCGGTTACTCGATGTGTGTATAGAAACGAAGCGACAGCGAGAGCGCGTTGGCCTCTCTACGCTATAGTGGAGAAACTGCTGGCAAACCAGCCAGCAACTGCGATCCGAACGTACGTCGAACCCTTTCCACTAGAATCGGCCTCTTTCTCCGTCTATCCCACCGCATATACCACGAGGAGCCGCAAAAACATCCCTTCGCTTGCTTTATAAGCATCCTGTTTTCTTGTCGTATATCGCGCGATGTTTAGGTGCAATAGTACGGATGTTGAACAGTAAAATCTTCTTGTAGTCCCGAAGTACATATGCCGACAAGAAGGGGTAAGTTACAAGAAATTGAATTCTCGTATTACAGAGTATTTTTGGTATTTTTTTCCCAACCAAACGCTTCGTCGGTTGATAGTTGAAATTTGAATACTACTTTGGTCAACCGATGAGACGCATTTTTTATAAAACTATCCGTTTTTAAGGAAAAGAAGATCATGTTTACTATTAATGTTTTTTTAGTCTCGAGCTTTGGTGATGAAATAAATAATTCTATTTCCTTACGTAAACAAATATCGTTCATAAAACAATTATCTCCTATTAAAAATGATCCGTCTTTGCAATAAACTGAAAGGTAGGAAAAGGTAGATGAAAACATTTTTCTTAGATAGTAGAAACAGCAGAATCTTCTTGAAATCGAGAGGAAGTTCCGAAAAAACCAACTTCTGTATTATCGAGTATTTCTATTTTTGTTTTCAACAAAAGTCGTCGGTCGATAGGTGAGATTTTCATCGATCGATTGAATACAATTTTTAATAAATATATTACTGCTTTGCATAACAAAAAAGATAATTTTTAAAATTTTTAATTATTTTCTGGTCCCAAGTTGTGACGATTAAATAAATAATACTTCTTCTTTAGCTGAACAAACGTCGTTAATAAAGTAAGTGTTTCCAATAGAAAATAATTTTTGTATTAATAAACTAAAAGGTGAAAATCGCTGGATAAACAAATGTTCCTTATCTACATTGTTACAGTGACAAAGATAAAAATAACCATAAGCATTGATTGTAAAACCATTGTAACGATTCTTTTCGCGAGCGAATAAGGATCTCATAAAATTTTTATCCAATTTCACAGTCTGCCCGTCGATATATATATATATATTCAGTATCAAAAATAGCTTATCCCCGATGTGTGGAGTAAAATTTACATTCATCTTACGTGGCGCATCTCCGACGGATAGAGGTCAAACGATTATCCGAATTTTTTTTTTTTCTTCCATAAAACTGAGCATCTGCCGGAGAATAAAAAATTCATCAGCGTATATCTCGCGCCTCGAACGTTCCACATCCGTAGCCCAATTGAAAATTTTCTTCGCGATCGACTTGAAAAATGTAACGTTCCGCGAAATACCCCGGTGGGTATACCTCCAACGACGCATGATAATCGGCGAACTTCGAACATCCGTAGCGGAACAATCGTAACGATGTATAAACACGAAGTATTTTTTTTTATCACACACAAGGGCGCGACGCAAACAAATCGTCACCCGGATGTTTGAGAAGTAAGCAGAAGAAATACCGAGTGGAAGCTCGACGAGAGAAGGAGGAAAGAGACGAGCGCCGGGTCGTCGGATTTTCTATAACGGATGTTCCACATTTATTTTCCCAGGCGCTTTAGCTCACTTTCTCTCGTTTCTCTCGGCCTCGCGTGCGCTTCGCTTTCGTAAAAAGGGACGGAAGAGATTCGGAAAAGTCTTCGTTGGAAAGGCGAGGGGTGGCGAATTCTCGAGCGGAAGCCCCTTTTCGCCGGAAGTTCCTCTAGCCTCCCCCCGTGCCGATGTCGGATTATACGCGCGGAGAGACAGAGAGAAGAAAGTTACAAGCGGGGGCTTGAGAGAGTGAGATTGCTAGACTGCTCCTCGAGGCTTACGGCTCCAAGAGAGAGATTGATAATCGGGAATCTGTGTGTATCCACGTTCTCTCTACCCTCAGCGATACTTCGTGCGGAGGGGGATGTCGTCCAGGGGTAGTGGGAAGGGTGGTTGGGTTCTATGCACGTTCGACAAGATACTCGGAGGTTGAATCGTCTAGTATACGTCGGGGGTTCTCCGGATATTGGTGTACGCGTTAGATATAGCTATCGAAGGCTGTTTAGCCCGGCAGAGGATTGTGGTATAACACGTGTACATCTCAATCCCCTTGTTGCATGTTATACCGCGAATGTTCGCCTATGTATCTATCTCTATATATATCTCTATACCTCCCTATCCGTTTCTCCGTCTATCTGGCAATGATACCACAGCCCGCGACCGATATATATCCTCGGAAACAATTTATCTTCATGCACTTGGCACCAGCGATACAAGGTACCCCTTTCGCATAAACTATAGATATACATCTATGTACGACAAAAAAAAAACAAAAATAAAAAGACAACAAGATTGCAAGAAAACAATACACCGCCGGTTATCCCAGATACACTCGACCCGAATATAAACGGTCGTTCCACAATTTTCCGTCTGTATTCGAACTAAAATTGGAGAGGATTCCATTGTTCTTTCTCATCGGAAAAAAACTGATGTTTCGAGTAGTTCGTGCGATAGTTCTTCCCGTCGAATCATACAGTGTCGACTATATCCTCCCCCCCTACCGGCGAAAAGAACGAGAGAGTAGAAAGGGGGTAGTAGCCAACATCGAAAAGTCGTAGACGCAAACTGATAGAGATAGAACGATGCCAAGGGTGCATTCAGACAGAATGAATTCGGTTTCTAGCCCCGTGGTACACGACGACAGGGTTTTTGGAGGGTTTGGGGGAGAGGTTTGGTTGGAAGGCTATATAACGCCCGCTGCCGCCACCGCTGCATCACAACCTCTATGGGGGGGTGAAGGGGTTGATCGATTTGGACGAGACGAGTGTACCGGAATAACTCGTTTCTCCTTGCAGAGGTTGTCCCTCTTCTGCATCAACGATTCTAACAGTAGAGCACACGGGAGCGAAAGAACATTGGAATGAGAAATAGGAAATAAACGAAAGAAGAAACGTGATGCTGCGAGCTATTACGGCTGTACATACTATCTTCACCTCCGTGTGTTTTACAAGACTTTTATATATATATATATATACAGAAACACAGGATAAAGTCAGTGAATATCTACACAGCAGCGACTGGACATTCCCCGTCGAGACGTTAAGAGTCGTTCGATCAATGCTTTAATACGGTAGTCCATTAATGAAGTCCCATGGGACAGATATATATAGACCTTCTCTCAACTTTTGTCTTCGCTCACTATATCGCTTTGGCTCATCCATTATTTCATTTCGTCTTATCAACTATATAAACCCGGTCGATAGAACGACGAGGAAAAGGGGTGAGAGGGCATCAGCATGCATCTACCACTGTCGAGCTTTCTCTCGGTGTGCTCTCTTGTTCACCCCCTTGGTAACTCGAGTTCGGGGTAAAGGTGGGGAAACCTTCAAGGTAAAAATTCAAAAGCGTACCAAAATATCTTAGCACCCCGACTGCATGTCATATGAAATTTCTCATGTGCAACAAAATCACCAAAACCATATCGCGTAATACGGTAATTTAATTTTTCGTACTTACATGTCCAATGATCGGCCACGTTAAATGCCTCGCACTGTATACTGCCTATGCACACACGCCGTCACTGTACGCCAAACGTCGGGGGATGAGTGTTGCGAGCCGATAAAAGTAAAAAAAAAATCCTCCAATACAAAACCGAGAGGTTTATTTTTACAAGGAAATTCGTTAGCGAACCAACCAGAATCCGCGCACAGAGTATATATACCCCGCGGCACGGGCAGTTCTTTTTACACACTGTTTACCGATCAATTATCAGAGAATGACGAATCTCTTCGTTGCACAATAACCATCACGAACAGTACAGTTTCCAGACATTATTTATCTCCCTCGCCGCTATAGCTTCTCTCCCTCTTGGCTGTGCAATGTTTTGGGATATATCGCGAGCGCGCGCGTCGCGTCGGATAGTCCGTCGCTCAGCGAGAGACGGTGTGACCGTCGAGGATTCTCGGGGGTGCAGTTTGATCCTTCCGTTCAAGCGAAGGACCCCAACGAGCTTCGTCTACCCGACAATCATCCGCAAGAGAATCCTGTCGCAGGTCAGTGACGCGGTACTCTCTCTCTCTCTCTCTACCCTCACCGGCTCGATATATTAGACGTATATAATAACTGTACACGTATAGATTTAGATATACATATATATATATCATATATATATACACACACACATATATATATGTATATATGCGATTATATTTCTTCTATATCCCCCTTCCGTGTTATATTATACGCTCGCGTTATCACGAGATAAAATTTCGTTGCGACGCGCGTACTATCTCGTTCGCGTCGACCAACACACTCCGTACGACAGTACCGAGTACTCTGCAGCTCGGCCGGGCACCCGGGGGTGGCGCCGGGGTGGGTGGCAGGCTGGCAGGAGCAGAAAGGGAGTAGGACTGCTCTGAGGGGTGGCTGTGCTGCTCGCAAGCCCGGTGGTTGCTTGCTTGCCTGCCTATGCTTCTGCCACTGCTTCTGCCGCTGTGCTGCTGCCGCTGCTGCTGCTGCTGCTGCTGCTGCCGCTGCCGCTGCTGATGATGATGGTAGTGGTAGTGCCGATGCTGGCTGCGCAGCACCCGCGCGACCCGGCCAAACCCAGACCCCCGGCGTTGTACCACGGGCCTCGCACTCGAGCTCCAGCAACCCCAGCTATCCATCCCTACCACCGGCGCTTTTCGTCGACTTCGAACTCTACCACCCGTACCTATCTACCATCCCTCCTCCCAAAACCCCTCCGCACGTCTCCCGACTATCCCACACTACCACCACCATCAACATCGCGCTGTATCTCTCGCGCTATTCTACCAGCCCCCGCGAATCTCTACCCCTTCGTCGCCCAAACCCCCTTCTACGGGTCAAACTCCGATCAGCATCGAGCCGCACTGTCGTATACCTGTTCCATGCCATGTTCACTCGATTGGACCTCTCGAACCGCGCGGATCGGACTATCCAAGACTTGTTTCTCGCTACCCGGCTTCTTGTTTTTCAACTATACAAAAACCGGGCGCTTCGACGAACACACTTCGACGCATACGTATTTACATAATTTTTTTGTTTTGTTTTTGGATTACATATATACTTATGTATGTATGTTTGATTGTTTTGACGATATTATCACGGGAAATAAAATTGATTCACGATTTTGGTAGACATTTATTTGGTACAATGGGAAAAAGAGGTTTTTTTAGAGTTACGGAATGTATGGCGGGATATGACGAAGTAAATAGATAGTTATTTACCAAAACTCTGTTGAGTTAATTAAGATAGTTTAATTATTAACAAATGTTGGTGAACTTCGTTTGGCCCAATTACAGTTTATTTGGCTCAACTGTATGTTTGTTAACAATAACTAAACATTTCGTTCGTCATATCCAACTATAAGTTTGTTAACTATAAATCCATTTTTTTTTTTTTTTTTTTTTTTTTTTCAGTTTATTTGTTTGTGTATCGGATCAATCAAACACTTGTCGCGTCACGCTCTCTCGTTACGTTGTATTGTCGTTCGTATAGCGTTAATTTTCGATATTTCGGCGATGAGTCGCGTATACAGAAATTTAGATCTCGTGTTGCGATGTTTCGGGTGTTTGGGGCAATTATTTTATCTTCGTAGATACGCGTTGTATAGTTGCTTTTTTTTTTTTTTTTTTTTTTTTTTTTCGAGACAAAAAAACACATTCTTCGGATGACTCGTTAATAACGAGCGATGAGAGAGACTGATCGTCGAAAGGTTTTTTTTTTCACTCGTATCGTAGATTATATGTTCTATCGATGCTCAGTAGTCCGGTTGGCTGACAGTGATTTGTCAAAGTCTAAAAGGGGATCTATTCCAATCCTCTGTATAGAGCGTTTCAACACATTGGAGAAAACGGGATTCGCCATTCCTAATCGCTTTTCGTCGCTGGTATATCCGATTTTCTCAATCTTCCATTCCACATGCATTTTGCTTTGCTGCGCGATCTATTTTTTTGTTTTTTATTTTTTTTTCTTTTCTTTTTCTTTTTTTCTCGTCCTTTTTCCGCCAGAGAGTTGCCTCGTATATATTCGTTTATTCCGATTTTACGGATGTCCGAATATCACAGTAGAGTTTTGGAGGATTGGGGAGATATATATACATCTCTGGTTAGAGAATTGGAATCGATGCGACTGTGTGACGGGCGTCTTCCCAAATGGCTTTAAATGCCTACGGGTATATACACCGCCGTCTACTATACGATACTATAGTTATATAGATTCAACGGTTTCGCCCGGAGGCAAGCAGTCGAATCCAGGCGCTCGCCGGTATACCTTCCTTCGCCTTAAGACTCGAAGGTATCGCAGAGCCCACTGGGATTCTCTACTGAAACTTGAGACTCTCTACTTCTCTGCCTGGCTATTATCGGCTTGTTCCACTTGAGGCTTGTGCACGAAACGACGGGCGGTTCGGTACTCTCTACTCGTCGTCCCTAGAAAGATGTTATCTACCGCTCGCGCTACCGAGAGAGTAGAGCAACGCCTACACTTCTCAGCCCTCACGCCTTCGTATAAAGCCTTCGACTCGAAAGTTCTTCACACAATCCCCCGTACCCCACCCCCCTCCCCTCCGGTATTCCATATACTCGTATAGTTCTCTTGATAAAATGAAACTTTGGAATATAACCGCTCGAATCGCTGCCACTACAAAGTATACTTAACACGCTCTGCGCGTGACACTGGGATATACTTAGTACGGACGTGCCGTATAGAATATTCCATACCAAGTGTCCCGAGACCATCGTCATCATCGAGGCATCGACGATTTATTCATTATATCTCCTTCGCCTTTGAAACATAGAAATGATCTCACATTCGTATGGATTTCGCGATAAATTTGTAATCGGAATAACGGAGTATTTCATATTTTATAAATCAATTTACTTCTTTTTAGTTCTTTTCATCATAAAACTTTTTTTTTTTTTTTTTTCGATGCTCCGCGCTTTTGTTAATAATTTTTTTTTTTTTTTGCCGCCGTAATACTGAGACCGGAGGCTCGCGAATGTCGCGCACACTAATTACAAAGTTTCGCAATGACGATCTCGGAGAAAAAAAAAAGAAGTTGGCTAATGAAAATTTGAAATCTTTCTCACGTAACGTCCGGGATGCGATGTCGTTTCTTCCCTCGAGAATGTTTTTTTTTTTTTTTCTTTTTTTCTTCATCTAATTATACTTCAATGTTACGAGCGTTTTGGAAGGCCGAAACTAAGGAGTTTAACTGAATCGCTTCGCTGGCGCCTGCAGCTGTACGCTTCTCTATCGTTGCCATACGGATCATCAGATCGATCATTATTTCATCCGGGAATGAGACTGAAGCAGAAAAAAAAATATTATTTTTAATTGTTACTGTAGAGACGTATAGTTTCAACGAGGAGACTACTCACCGTTTCTTACTAACGCGTGTATTTCGGTTAAAATATCCTGCAGTGCCAAACCCTTTTGTATTTTCAGATCTTGAATTTCTACGCAAATGTTAAGAAAAAAAAAGTTACATTTTTGATTTTTTTATTTGACGTTTTCTTCGGGTACCGTGGATTTTTCGTAAAAATAATGAAAAAAAAAAAAACAAAAGGATACTGCAGTAGGCATCTTCATAAGTTTCATTCAGCAACCAATTGACAATATTTTTTATATCGATCGGCAATGGATGGCCGACACAGGTGTACACGTTTTCTTCGGTAACAGAGCCAAAGGCTAACCATGTAGACTGAAGAACGTTAATGACTCTTCTCATGTCACCACCGCTCAGAGTCATCAGCGCTTGTTTGCCATCCTCCGTCACCGTCAGTCTGTTAATAAAAATTTTTCAAAAAATTATGTACCCACTGAGATACTCAAAATAATTATAAAATTTTTTCAATTACTTTTCCTCCTGAATAACGTGATTTAGCCTCGGAATGACTTGATCCGGAGCCAACGGACCGAATCTGAATTTTGTGCAACGTGACTGCAACGCCGGTATTATTTTGCTAAGATAATTGCATATGATGCAGAAACGTACGTTATCCGTATATTTCTCCATAACTGTGAGAAAAATTGATAATTCAAAATTAATTTAAAAGGTTTAAAAGAAAAGAAAAAAATGTTGCGTACGAATACCAACTTCTTCTGAGAGCGTTCTGCGCATCGTTGGTCATAGCGTCGGCTTCATCCAGAATTATCAATTTGAATCCTGATTTGTACATCGTTCCGGTGCTCGCGAAACTTAAAATTTGTCCCCTCACAATGCCGATACCACGATCGTCAGATGCGTTTAGTTCCAATACCTGAAGAAAAAAATTTCAATTATACTCCATAATCACCCAACGATAAGTAACGATGCGCAAACAAACCATAGAATTAAATTGTGCGGGTGTATAGAGTTTTCTTGCACAGGCGAGTATAGTACTGGTTTTTCCTGTGCCAGGTGGTCCATAGAGGAGCAGATGGGGTAGTTGATCTTCGTCGATGAATTTTGCAACTTTGACGAAAAAAAAAAAGAACGATCAATCTCTGTTTTCGCGAGAATCGGAAATATACTAATTCATGACTAAACTTACTTGTTTTTATAATATTTTCGTGTGAAATTAAATCGCCGAGTGTCGACGGTCGATATTTTTCGACCCTATGAATAAAGATTATTTCCAAAAAATTAATCTATCGAAACAACGAGAGTTTTTTACGTACTGTTGGAATAGTCACTCACCACGGCAAATTCGTTTTTTTATCAGACGTCATTGCGACGGATAATGAAGTTTAAACAACAACAATTGCACGCGTTACAAAGGTTATCACCCGTGCAGCTGATCAACTGCCGGCTCCGAAAACGCGGGGTTTTTTCATCTGTTGCTCGATTCGAAAGTTCAGTAGCGTCGCAGATGTCACGTCGGTCGACTGTCAGTGTGTGTCGCGGTGTGCTTTCTCGACGCTAAAAAAATGACGCTCGATCCTCGATTCGGCGTCAAAACAAAAATAATTAAATCAATTGATATTTCGTTGTTATTACACGTGTTTTTCGATTGAAAAAACAATCAACTATGACAGCACACGTTCTGTGCCTTACGTCGTCCGGTGGTATACCAATTTTCGTGCGAAAAAAGGGCGAAGGCGATGTGGTAATTTCACTGTTTACAAAAAAAAAATAATAAATAAAACATATTTGTGGCTCGTATTTTTCAGAAATCATAAATTCACTAATGTACTCTTATATAGTGTTAAGGAAAAATTCGTCAGTAAATAATAATAAGAATATTTTATCGATTCTAAGATTTTTCTATCGTTTCAGATGACTTTTTCGAAAGTTGCTTCTCTCAACGGCGTTCACATGTTTCTCAAATCGCAAAATATAAAGCTCATCGACACAGAATTGCCTGACGCCACTGTGGTGTGGAAAGAATTTTCTGAATCCGTTACGCTGATAGCAGTCGCCAGTGGGACAACAAAAAATATTCTTGAGAGATTCGTTGAGGCAGTGTTTGGCGCTATGGTGTTGATAGCGGGAATAGACGAGATAAAAAGCCTACGAAACGTTGAGAGACTGAAGAGGGATTTGAGGGCTTGCAATTGTATAATAGACAAACTTTTGGACTGTTTGGATATTGGCGATAGAAGTAGCAATAAAATAGATTTGATCAATATGACGGACAGTATTTTGTGTCCTGAGAATCATTTGCTACAGGCAGGTATACTATAAGGCCATTGGGGATGGAAACATTTTTTTTTTTTTAATAACTACATTTACATTATTGTAAAAGTTTCATATGATCCATTGTGGATCAATTGATGTTTAAAAGTGAAACAAAAAAAAGAGACAAACAATGATTTGTCTACAAAATATCATCGGTAAATTTAACATAAAAAAAAATATTTAAATAATGAAAAAAAAAATGGTGGGGTAAATGTAATAATAATAATTATTATTATTATTATTTTTAATTATCTAATTTAATAATAAAAAATAGTTGAATAAAATGCGTCCAACTCCGCTGCAAATTATTGATACCGTAATACGGATAATTAATCTTAAATATTTCTTCTCTGTGATTTCAGATGTGTCTGGAAATGTTTATGGAATGTCTGGACTCGATGTACGGATGCATCGTGATTCGCGGCTGTTTAGCCGTCGCAACCGGAAGCTGGTGGGACTTGGATCCTGTGGAGAGAAAATTGTTAATAATGGCTGCATCTTCGGATAATCATTGCTCGGCGAGAGATCTTCCGGTATTTTTGCCCAACAAGAGTCCAAATGTGAGATACTAATCGAAAAATCGAAATATTCGTAAATCGATACATTTTTTTTATACAAGAAAATTGTGATTTTCAGGTTGCTTTCAGATTAGTATCGATAACGCTGGTGAACGGAGTCGAAATTTTAGCTCTCTGCGGGCCGAGTCCCGAATTAACGGAGGTGGAAAGGTTGGCCGTGCAGTGTTGGCGGAGTAACATCGAAGTTTTGCGGACAGCCGAACAGTCCTATCCGCGAAATTTTCCTGCGGCGATAACTCTCGATTCAGGAGTTCTCGGGTTAGTAAATTATATTAAAAAATAATTTGGTTTCAAACTTTCAATCGTTGATTCTTTGGTTTCAGCTTTTTACTGGCCAATTGCAGAATAGGAAAATTCGTTATAAGCCGAAATTCTCAACAGTCGAAGACTAGAACGGCGGGTTCTCACAGACTCGATGTTTTGAGGACATTCTACTATCAAGCAGTCGAAACTTTTTTAATATCCGAACAATCGGAAACGTGCAATTCTGAAGAAATCGCGAATGATAAAGAAATCTTCGCCGGTGCTAGAGAAACTTATTGGTGCTCCGAATATCACAAATGTCATGCCGTTAAAGACGGCGATCAAATATTGTGCGTTCTATTCACATCCACTGTACCTACTCATACGATGAGATTAATAACTCAAAGAACATTGAAAACTTTATTAGCCGATAAACAAGTGTGCTGGTAGTTAAATAAAATATATATATTTTTTAACAAAAAATAAATTGAGAACGAAATTCGTATTTATCGCCATAGCTACCGTGTTTTCCAAATTTTATTTTACACTCGAGTCAAAATGTCGAATACTCCGACAAAAAACTTGACGTTGAGCAAAGAACAAATTTTCGTAAATAAATCCGTCGCGCGGAATAAATAATTTTTCTTCATCCCCGACGAGTTAAAGAAATTTTGCTTCGCTATGTACGACCGAAATTTATTATCGTTATTTTGCAACTCGATTCGATACGATTACGAAGACGTGAGGAAGAATAAGATGTGAAGAAGAAACAATTCATTTTCGATAATTTTTTTATGGTGCCCATTCGTTGCTGAATTTCTAGTGAACTCTTGTTGTTCGAAGATTAAAAAATTTGTTACAGTGATATCGATCATTTTGCAAATATCTTACCTTCTGTTTACTTCGGCGGTATCTTGAATAGTTATTTCCGAGATGTTTACGTGATTTCTATGATATCCCGCTATCCCGTTCGACTCCGGCAATATTATAACCGGAACTACTAGATCGATAATCATGTTGATTATGTTTAGATGTTATTGAGAGCAATATGTGTAATTCGTTTGAATGGCTCGACATTTCCTTTCCGATAAACAATGTGTATTTTAGATTCAATGGCGGATCAGAGGGAGTTATTCAATATATTATTTCTCGAATGCTAAGTGTTGAAGTATCGAAGAAAAACTAAATCCCGGAGCGATTTATTTCTTACGGAAAGTAATCGAATTAAATTACAGTAATTTTACGAGTAGTATACGTAATGTCAATAATTTTTCTGAATGCTATCAGCGACTATTCAATTAATGGACGACCGACGAAATATGAAAAAAGAAGTAATCCATTCACATATCTTTCGGCATTATGATGTCATTTAAAAAACCGGTGATTCAGCGGGTAAACACTTCGAATGCTTTCAAACGGTCCGCAAAAACGTCAAGCAGCTCCCCCCGAAATTTCGCGTACGCGAAGTGTTATTAAATAAACACGTATTTTATACAAGAATTACGTCTAACAACAATCAATTTTGATCGTTTATCTTAACAAACAAGAATATACCGTATTCGACGAATTTAATAAGTGTTGACACATACGTGAAGTTATTCTTATTATACAAGGTGTTCAACATTTGCTAATATGAGTGACTCGTATGTAAAGAACCGAAATTTCGATCGCTTTGCGTTAAAGATATTGTACTGAACGAAAAACCATTAAAAATGGAAATTTCGGAGGATGAAATACGTCAAACAAATGCATACGATGGTTTTCACTTTTACTTGGGACTTAGTTTGGCAATAAGTTCGAGCATTTTTATAGGTTAGTCGGTGTATTGTCAAAATAATAATGGTAGCCATGGTCACGCATCAACAAGCAGCCGATTGGATCGTTTTTCCTACTGGCAGTCTTTTGAAAATTTGCTAAAACCCTATTTTCTCATACCAGGTGCGAGTTTTATTATAAAAAAAAAAGCTTTGATAAAATTGCAACGCATCGGCAGAGTTCGCGCCGGTTCCGGAGGTCATGGATATCTGAAGGAATGGATCTGGTGGGCCGGTCTTTTATCCAGTAGGTGCACAACTCCAAATAATATCGCAACGTTTTATTAATTCATCCAATTTTTTTATTCACAGTGGGTATCGGAGAAGCAGCTAATTTTGCGGCGTATGCATTTGCTCCGGCATCGATCGTCACACCTCTTGGAGCTCTAAGCGTCGTAGTCGCTGCCATTTTATCATCAAAATATTTGAATGAAAAGTTAAATCTGCTGGGGAAGGTGAGATAGAAATTTTGCAAGTAAACAGAATTTCAAAGTTTTTTTTATCATAATGAATATTTTTATCGGAAAAAAAATTGTTTATGAAAATATTTTGTTTCTGAAAATCGTAGATAAACAGAAAATAGACCATAATAAACATTATTATGATTATCTATGTTTTCACAAATAATAGCAGAATTTTTCTTCTTCAGATCGGCTGTTTTCTATGTATTCTGGGATCTACAATGATAGTATTGCATGCGCCAAAAGAGGAGGAAATCGAGAATATGGATGAATTGCTCATAAAGCTGAAAAATCCTGTATTTGTAGTATACATTTTGACGATCGCGGCATTATCGGTGTCAATAGTAATTTATTTCGGTCCTACGTACGGTAACGCGAATATAGTTATTTATATTTTACTATGTTCAGCCATTGGTTCTTTGAGTGTTATGGGCTGCAAAGGTATGGGACTTGCGCTGAGAGAGACAATTAACGGAACGAAAAACGAAATGGAAAATTGGTTAACGTGGGTGTTGTTATTCGCCGTTATTTTTTGCATAATGGTGCAAATGAATTATCTAAACAAATCGTTGGATCTTTTCAACACAAGCGTCGTGACGCCGATTTATTACGTATTTTTTACGACTCTCGTTATAACGGCATCGGCGATTTTGTTCGAGGAATGGAAGAACCTGAGTGCCACCGACATTTTGGGAACAATTTGCGGCTTTCTCACCGTTATCGTCGCTATATTTCTGCTGAATGCTTTCAAGGAAATGGATATTTGTTACAACGATATTCGGCAAATAGCGAGACCCAAAAGAGAGATGAGAAGACGAGATACCGAAAGTCGAAGTTTTGCATGGGACGTGAGAGACGAGGAAACTATTAGTGTTTCGAGTAACGCGGAACGGGATTTAAATAATTATGGAACTCCCGGGCTCACGAGAATTATGTGACGGCAACTTGATGTTCTGCAACATAGATTACATTCTTCACAGCAGAACATGAAAAACCTAAACTAATTGTTTTTTATTTTATTTTACGTTCGAAATACGCTTGTATATTTTTACACATATACGTTTGTGATATTTTACTATATGATCTGATATTAAATATTTTAAAATAAATGTAATATATACTTTACTTTTCACTGCCACAGTATATTGTTCGCTCAATTGTTTTGTCGATTTTTGAATTCCGAAAAAAAAAAAAAGAAAAAAATATAATTCACGACGATGCAATCCCGCGACGTCTACCGTTGCATCGCGAAACGACGGTGATTTTGTAAAAAAAAATATAACACCCATCCCAAAAGAATCAAAATGGCGTTCAGCATAGCCGCTTTTGCGTACATCATAGCATTGATTATCGATGCTTTTCTCATATTCTTCGCAATCTATCACGTAAGTATTCGATCTTAATTAACAAATATTAAAACGTGGACTTCAACTCGAAGCGACAGATCGAACAATTTCATCGGCTCTCATACATAACCTAAAACAATCGTGACTCCGAAAATTCGAAGATTTCTGAATTAATGATTTCGTTATAATTAACAAAAATGTTTTTACAAGAACTTTCCTTGTCTCGCAGGTGATTTCATTCGACGAGCTAAAAACTGAGTACAAAAATCCGATAGAGCAATGCAATAGCTTGAATGTGGTAAGTCAACGACTACACTAACTCTTCGCTAATTCACGCGAAACAACGAAATTTTTAATTCACCGACGTAAATTCGATTGCAGCTAGTGCTTCCAGAATACGGTTTGCATCTGTTGATCAACATATTGTTTTTAATAAGCGGCGAATGGGTTTCGTTGTTGATAAACGCGCCATTGATAGCGTATCACGCAAACCGATGGTATACCAGGCCTGTGATGACAGGACCCGGAGTCTACGATCCGACGAGTATCTTGAATGCCAATAACTTGTCGAGATGTCAGCAAGAAGGATGGGTGAAATTAGCGTTTTATCTACTTTCATTTTTTTACTACCTCTATGGGTAAGAGCTGTCGCCACTTACAACACAAATAATTTTTTTTTTATTTTTTTTTCAAAAATTTTTCGATATTTAATTATTTATGAAACAATAAACTCTTTTTTTTTCCAGAATGATCAGTTCGCTAATTCATTGAAGCGAGCATTACGCTGCCAACGATTGGGTGGTCTTCTATAACATATGTTGCATTTACAGAAAGAAGAAAACAAAAAAAAACAAACTACTCATAAGCGTTGAATGACATTACTCAGTGCCAACTTAATGGAGATTGTTACGTACATTGATTGTGACAATCGCTTTTTCTTTTTTTTTTTTTATTTACGTTTTACTATCTTCTATCTTATCTCAGCTCCGGTCGAGGAATTTTCAGGTGATAGCAAGTATTCCGTATGTTTTAATTAATTTAATTAATTAACGGCTACAAATACAAGAGTGTAATAACGTCTACAGTTTTCTAGTCACCATGATTTTTATTATCAGTCTTCGATCATTCGCAATGTTTATAGTTTTTCCTTTGTCTATTAATCATTCAAGAGGCATAACTCGTAATTAACACGTATATTGTGCGTTTTTTTTTTTTTATTATCTACAGTTATCTAAGTAATAAACAATTTGTACAAAAAGAATTGTATAGTCGAGTTCCATTCTCAATTCGATTGTAATCACATATACATTGATCTTTTGTATAAAAAAAACTTAATAAATACTAGCAGAGTGTACATCAATGGACGACATTGTTATTCTATACTTTTTTTTTTTTTTTCGATTATGTAAAGCATGAGTGGCAGAAAAGGCATATAAATGTATAAAAAGCGAGTTGACATGGAAAAAAATTAGTAGATAAGAAAAAAAAAGAAAAGTTTGCTCTATCTACTCAATTTTTCTTTCAACCAATCTTCTGTGAGTTCTTCGAGCTCTCGGACTTCGTAGCATCTGGTCAGTTCAGCTTCTTTCTGGAGTATGAGTTTCATGCTGGCGTAGAGTACTTGCAACTCCATTTGAATACCTCTCGGCGTGTAAAATATAAAACACATTGGATACGAAATTCTTCCATCTGAGTGTTGCATTTTGTAACTGTAAACTATATAGCGCGGCTCATGACTAGGTATCGTCTCTTGCAACTCCTCTATTTGCACGTCCTAAAAAAAACAAAAAAAAGAATAATTGATCGTTTTAATAAATTGGTACATTTTTCCACTTTACGCGACGCGATCGTGTTTTTTTCTTTTACTTGCCTCTATAATCTCGTCTAAGCAAATCGTCTGCTTGGGTCGGTCGACCTTCACTGCTCGTGCACAGAAAAAAACAAAAAACAAAGTATATTTTTTTCGTGGGTTACGGCGATGTATCAATTATACTTTGTCAGTCGGGCGTAACTCACGTATCAATGCGGCATTTTTTTGACTCTTGCGGAATCTGAATTCTTTCAGTGAAGTTTTAACACTGTCGTCGATGTCACAAGTACTTTTGGAAGTCTGAAATATAAACGAGAGTCGATTTTTCGTCAGTAAAAACGATGTTTTTCGGAGTAAATTCTGTGACAGATGCCTGTCGTCATTACCATTGTTGCACTTTGGTGATTTTCTCCGCACTGTTAAATAGATGTGAAAAATAAACTGCACTGAGTAGGATAATTGATGATTACTCACGAAATTGGCTTAAAAAAAAGTCACGAATACAAAATCGAAGTGACACATCCGCGCAGAGAGAGGTATCGTCGAGTATTGCATCCCGCCCCTTCGCGACCCCCTTTGGCTTCGTTAAAATTCAGCAGAGGGCAACCCCGTCGCCCCACACTCTGTCATCATCCGCTACTACATTTTATGTCATTTCTTAACCCGTAGTTGTTTTTAAAAGAGAAACGAATTATTTCCGACAAATAAATGTTTCCTAACGAATACGCGTGCGATATATCGATAAGACTGATTTCGAAGAATTCACACGTGACGTAACATCGGCCGAGGAATCGAATATATTTGACAGTGATTTGGTCAAAGTAGGAAAAAAAAACACGAAACACTTTGTTAACCCAAAAATCTTTGTCAGAGATGACTGTGATGGACTTTTTTGGCTGTGCCTTTTTGGCTTTCGGACCTCCGCTCGCTATGTTCACCTTTACCGTGTCGGCAGAACCTATAAGAATTATTATACTCATAGCGAGTGCCTTTTTCTGGTTGATATCTTTGCTTCTGTCATCGGCACTGTGGTACGCTGTTGTTCCACTGCAGAATCAACTCACTATTGGACTCGTGTTTTCCGTGTTGTTTCAAGAGGCTTTCAGGTAAGAATTCTAATTACAATTAAACTTCAAAATAAGAAAAAAACGAGTCTATGAGTACCGCATAAAAAAATGTTGTTATCGGCACAGCTATTGGCTATCGAATTACAAAAATCTTTGTTCACCAATTCAATATGCAATGGCGCTGTTTATAACGATGTAACAAACAGATAAAGAATATACAACAACGTTTGATGTTTAAAATGCTATTTAAATTTTGCTATGTGAGTTCTATGCTTTCGCCGTTTACTTGATTGTTGTATAAAATAATTTTTGCAATGAAGTACTACTTGTAATAAAAGACCAACAATTTTGTCTGATTGATTTTATAGTTCCAATATTGGTGCATAATGAATAATAAGTTCTATGATCCTATCTATACTTTTGCTGCAATAATAAACCTTAAAATTAACAATACATTCGACCGTTAAAAATACGATAAAATAGGATCCATAAGAATCTTTGGTATGCTGTTAAAATGGCAAAATAATTTTTCTTCATTACGAAAATCAAGTGATTTATTGACACATTTCCAAATGGAGCAATTTTTTAATTTACTATCAATTCAGCTAAGAAAATCCTTTCAATCTCTCTTCTCCCCACATAAATATATCACGAACATTTTCCAAATGTGTAATATATGTTTAAACGATTTTTTTTTTTTTTTTTTTTTTCGAAACAGATATCTCTTATATTGGGTTCTGCGAAAAGCTGAGAGAGGTCTGGAAAAAGTGACGACCGCCCACGTAGCAGACAGCAGACATATATTTGCCTATGTATGCGGTCTCGGATTTGGTTTCATGAGCGGCGCCTTCGCTCTGGTGAACGTTCTCGCGGATGCCGTTGGTCCAGGAACAATGGGACTTCGTCAAGGATCGGAATATTTCTTCGTGATATCGGCCGCGACGACACTTTGCTTTATACTGCTTCACACGTTTTGGGGAGTTGTATTTTTCTCGGCATTAGATCGTAAAAATTGGGGACAATTAGCTTGGGTAATCGGTTCTCATTTGTTTGTATCCTGTATGACACTTTTGAACAGGTATCAAAATTACACGGCAAGTCTCCTATCAGCGTATATCGTTCTCGCGATAACGATCGCCTTGGCTTTCAGAGTAGCCGGCGGAAAGGTGCACAATATACCTCAATGTTTCGTGAGGAAATGAGCAACAAATGAGTGAAAGAAAAGAATAAAAAAAAAAACCCAAAAATTCACTCTTACGTGATATTTTGAATGATGAAAACATTAACTCGGTTACTTATTTAATTGAATTTTCATTTCCGTCTGTGTCACTATTCCGATACAAGATTTCCGGTGCCACAATTTATTTATTTTAAACTCAATATCACGTCCAAACGATTGGCATTGTCAGCTGTGTTCCAGTCGGAAAAAATAATCTGTAACTCTGTAACCCCTCCTCCCTGATGACACCGCGAACGATAAACGCCGCGCCGGCACTCCAGAGTACGATGTTGAAAGACGGAATATGTGTCTGTAACGGCGTATACACATTTGTATATATGTATCTGTGTAAATGGCTACGAAGTTTTAGACAACCCGTCATTAATGTTGATTCGCAATCGTTAAATTCCTCCGACAATCTCCGAGAGCGAAATTACGATTGAATCGCCGCTATCGATTGTTCGATCGAGTCGCGAGGAATTGTTGAATAGTTTTTTTCGTCGAACGGGAAGAAAATCCTCGATATTCGAAATTATTCATCGATTACATATTTACTTTTCTTCTTTCTTCACTTTTTCTCGTACACTCTATTTCATATTTAAAACGTTTATTAATAATTACTCATCCATTACTGCGTTTTTTCGTCTTTCATTTGAATAAAATCATTTTGATATTTAACAAAACAAAAAAGAAAAAGCAAAAAAAATTGATCACTCGTCCACTGTCCACCGTCCTGTAGAAAACTTCGCTGTACAGTCGTATCGAATAAGTTGAAACTCCGATTAAATAAAAAGAAATATTCGTATTATTGAGGGGTGTCTCTTGTTATATATATAAAAGGGAACAATACATTTTTTTTGTTGCGAGGGACTTTCGTGCTTCGAAGACGAACCGTTGTTTCGAATTATTCAATTTGAAGACTTATTACGGTATCTCATTCGCTCGGTGAGATTCTAATAATTTTCTTCGCGCATCAATCGTCACGGAAGACAATTTTTTCTGCAGCAGAGTAAAAATTTTGCAAAAAATCCGCTACTCAAAGTCAAATCGGCAAAAAACTGTAATTAATTGTAACTGTAATCTATAGATTAGGAAAAAATCTGCGATGCAGTTGGCGAACGCGAATTAAAAAGTTCAGCAACCGTTCCTCGACGCGAGCCGAACGAAATATCAAAGCAAAATCCGGTCTTTAAAAAATTTTATTGTCATAGTTATTTATTGTCTACGAAAGTATTTATGAAAAGCGTTTAAGCGTCGAGAAAGTGTTTTCTTTTTTCTTTTTTTTTTCATTTGCTATATAAAACATAAAGTTCATCGTCTTACGTTTGAAACGTAATGAATAATTCGCGTCTCTCACAATCGTCGGTAATTCGTAAAATGCTTAAACGTTTATGAATCTAATTTTCACACGAAGCGTCAGATTTTACGGGACAATCGCGTTCCCGCGACGAGCTGTTCCACACGCCGTACGAGAAGTATATAAGTAAACCTGAAATAAATAATTTTCTTTCAACTATTTGCAATTCCATAAATGCCAATGGATGTGAAAAAAATTTGACGATTCCGGTTAAGGTGATGTGAAACATCGCTTCACCGCCCTCGCGCCGCTCCCAGTCGATAACAATAAGTGTAACGAATAGCTATTACAAAACCGTAAAGATTCGAGAAAAAAAAAAAAAAAAATTGCCGCGTCTATCTATTCCGCAAAAATTCTCAAATTTCTTTTTCCTCGAAGCTCTATAGTTTCAAAACGGCATTCATTACAATTTTCGTTACGAACTCAATTTTTTCACATCACCTTAAAACGAGCGAAAGACTCAATAATTTTCCATCGGTCTTCTTTGAGATATTTTCTTGCGGTTTTACCACCAGTTATACTTTTTCGTGAGATATTTACGTACCTACGAACATCCAAACGCCGAATCTTATCCACGTCATGTAGTCCAACATCATCATTAGATAAATATTAATAAGTATGCTAGTCGCTGGTAAAAGCGGTACCAGCGGTACCTGCGACAAAAATTTCACATTATTCACGAATTTTTGTGATTTTATTATAAGTATTAAAAACTCACCGAGAAAGCGAGTTTTTTGCCGGAACACGGCTGGCAGTAAATGAAGAATAATGTTAACCCAAGAAGACCCGAGAGAATCGCGAGAATCAATATTATCCAAACCTTTCCCTCGGATATATCATCGGCAAACGTGGGGATAAGAGACGTCGTGCAAAAGCACAGGACAACTGTTACGATTAGATAATCGATTACAAACGTCATATCGACAACATCGTTATTTTTCGCGAAGCGTAAAATACTCACAATAGATAAATACGAGATAAGTGACGATTTGAGCGGTAAGCCGCGTCGAATGATTCAGTTTATTCGCGTTCACGAGTTGCCTTAAGACAAACATAAACGTTCGCGGATCGCGATCCACTTTTTTCTCGTATGCTTCGCTCTCCTCGTATCTGAGAAAAATTTATTTTAATAACATATTTAACGCTGGTAACTTAAAACACGATAATTATTCTGGATTACTCCGTTGTTAAAAGTATAATGAATTTAAATCCCAAAAAAAAAATAATCTGACAATTATCGATTTGTTGAGCGCAACACATGGAAAGGCTTTGCACTGTAAGAAATTCTGTAAATTCAATGCACTGGTAGCGGAAAATTTTATGCGTAAACAGCCACAATAAATTTGATGTGCAGTAATAATAATAATAAAAAAATTAATGTTCTTCTACAGTGACATTAAAACAAATAATTCGATTTAAAATGCTGTTATAGTAAAAAAAATTTTAATTATAAAAAGTAAAATATCGACTACAGTTTTTAATGTAATGTTATGTTATTTAATGTATCAGTTTATGCATAAAAACTTTCAATTGTACATTAAATTATCAGTACATTTTTTTTACCGTCAGCCTAAGAAATGCCGTCAAACAAAAAACGATTTATTTCTAAAAAAAAAAAAAAAAAAAAAAAAAATAAGTCTCGCGGTTTCTCACCTCAATATTAGAACGCAAGCGGCAACGATCGAGTAAGCGAGCAAAGTTCCAATGCTCATCATATTCACGAGTTGTCGAAGTTCGAAAATCGCCGCTAGAATACCGGTCAATAATCCAGCGGAGAAGGTACCCGCGAGGGGTGTGTGAAATCGTGGATTCACCTTTCCCATCCATTTGAATATAAGACCATCCGATGCCATGGCGTATATTACTCGTGGTAAAGGAAACATTGCGCCAAGCAAACTGGAAATGTAATGATGATATTATCGTAAGGAAGGAAATGATAGTATCGTAAGGAAGAGATCGATTTTTGAAAATTATTAGGCGAGAAACGCGATGGATAAATCACCTCGCGCACAGGCCGCAAATAGCGCCCAATGTAACGAGCCACTTTGCCCAATTCCAGCCGATCGTGTCGAACATATGCGGAAACGGGGCGTCGGGATCTTGTTGATAGTACGGTAATACCATCGTTAGAACGGCGGAAACGCCGAAATACGCGAGAAATACAACGGTCAACGATGCGACGATGGCTATCGGTATCGATTTCTTTGGATCGCGAGCCTCTTCACCGGCCGTTGCGACACAATCGAAACCTATGAAACCGTAGAAACACGTCGCGGCTCCGGTTATTATTCCCGATATTCCGTACGGCGCAAACCCTCCGTGGCCTCTGTCGCAATCATCCTCCGTACAATCGACTTGGAGTTTCCAGTTGCTGACGTTCGCTGAAATAAAACAAAGTTACGATTCCTTTCGATTAGTTACGCAAAATATGGAGCCATCGAACTTCCAAAGAAATCAATCGCCGACGAGCGTTGCGGTGTTTTAATTAATGCAAATTCGGTACTAAAAAAATCATAAGGTTTTTGCATACCTTTGAGAGAACCGGCGCATATGACGAAGAGAACGACCGCGAGATTCACGAGAGTAAATATATTGTTCGCCAAAGACGATTCCTTTGCGCCGAATGCGAGAGCCGCTGTGAGTATAAAATTTAAATAAAAAAATATACAATCAGTATGGTTGATGAACGAAAAACATAAGTCTTCGTAAATGGGGGGTATAACTCATTGATTTTAGGAAAAAAAATGCAGTTTTTCTTTTCTTCGTGAAGAAAAATTGTATAAAAAATCTTGCGCGATCGATTGTTTGTAAAAATGTTTCGAAAATTTTTTTTCGAAACATTTTTTAAAGTAATGTGAAAATATTTTGGAAAATGAAACGTCTTTGACAATTTTTTATACTCTTTTTTTTTTCATATTCAGAAAACTACTCGACTGAAAATTAATTTGCGGAATATTTTATACGATTTTTTATTTATGCGGAAAAAATAAAATGCGTTATTTCTTTTGGTAAACTTAATGAAAGTGCCCCTTAAAGAAAAAACGATTGTGTTAAAGATGAGAATATAACGGAATATAACCAGAAAACGCAATCGTAACGGCGAACGCGAAGAAATCAGGATACGATGACAAATGTTCGGCGTGAATGTGTGCCGCGGATTCGAAGGCGTTTCTCATAGCGTTGTTGAAGAGGGCATCAACGTAGGTGCTGAGACCGCGCACAACGCTAGCCGAACCGATCACGTATTCCAGGATTAGAGTCCATCCTATGAGAAATGCTATGAACTCTCCCATCGTTACATAGCTGTATATATACGCAGAACCCGCTCTCGGCACTCTTGCGCCGAATTCAGCGTAACATAGACCTAAAAAAAAAAAAAAAAACAAAGAATGCCATCTTCGAAGTTTTTCCCCCGAAAAAAATGTGAAATTTAAATATAATTTAATGTACGTACATTTTTTATAATAGCGATAAAGATCGAAAATATAAAAAATTTGATCATACAAAAGTTTGCCGAATTTATGATTGATTTTTCTCAAAATTCGAAAATTTTTTTATAATATAATGTTCGTTAATTTCCACGATAGCAATAACGAACGGAAAAAATGAATAATTTTATCGTGCAAAAGCGTACTAAATGACCGATTGATTCATCTCGAAATTTAAAAATTCCAGTACAATTAAATGTTCGTTAATTATCGTAACAGCGGTATAGGAAAAAAAATAAAAAATTTTATCTTACAAAGTGTGTCGAATCAATGATTGATTTTTCTCGTAATATGAATAATTAACAGTGATATATATAAAAAGTATTCGAACTGATATTATCGAATATACATGATTGATGTTGAATAATTTATATGATTAAAATTACCTGCGAACATTGAAGCTATCGCTGCAATCGCGAATGATATTATTACCGCTGGACCGGCAGTTTTTTGTGCAACCGTTCCGGCGAGTACGTAGACCCCGACGCCGAGTGTCGAGCCAATGCCCAGAGCCGTTAGATCGAGAGTCGAAAGACATCTTGTGAGTCCACTGTCACCGGGTGCACTGAGTTTCTTCTTTCTCGTAAAAGCTTTAAACACCATGTCGAAGCGCATAACTCTTATCGTTTGTATCATCTGCAAAGGATTGTGATACGCGAGTTTATTTTGCACTCACGTATATCCATTTTTTTGTTTACGAGACGAAGTTCGAAGGCTCTCGCGTTACATCGATACAAAAACACTTCGGTTAGAAACATTTGTTTTCTTCGTTTATTTACTCACCGTCAGAAGTTTCGCAAAATCGTTATCCATTGTGCAATACTAAGATTGTTAACAAACGCGTCGTAATAGTTTGTGAATCACGTTCTAACAAGATGCTACGAGTTCGACGCGCAACAACCGGTTAGTTATTAAAGACGCCTCGAGAATTAATTCGTACTCTGTTTGCCCTATAGCTGTCTGTCCGACACTTTAGTAGATTCAATTGATCAAATAATTGTGTCTTTGGAGCTCGTGAAACCAGCGGCTCGTGTGTCACCGCGTACTTTACAAAGCGAGATTGTCACTTTTTTCATTGTCACTACGGGACGCACGCGTCTATTTTGTCATTGCCGAAACTACGTAACGCTTATTGAGGAATGTGACTATCTTTTTTTTTTTCTGTTACTATATGTATTTTCATCGATCGTGTGACGAATGTTCATTTGTCTTCTATCGATATCTATATCTTAGGCCTTCGTGCTGATTGAAATAAAATGGACGCATTCGTTTTTTAGTCCGAATAACTACTCGCCAATAATTGTTTTTTTTTTTTTTGTAAAGTTTACTTACCAATTTTTATGGAATATCTTCGATAATAATCGACGAAGTTTTTTCGTCGATAGTCGTCCACGCACCTGACGCGAACGTGAGTGTTGAAACGCGTGCACTCGATCAGACAATGATATTTTTTTGTTCTTTTCTTATCTATACTGATACCCATGCAATGATAATCCATGATACGTTAAGCGTTGAAAAAATATCGTGTATGGAGGCGTTAGTTCAAATTCCATTCGTAAAAAATCAAAGAGAACATCTGCGCGAGATGATTTAATAGTTCATCGAGGCTGAATATAATTCAAGCGCGGTGCGCGTCGTTCGACTTCGATTCGTCGAACGATTGTCCGCGCCAGCGAATTGTTCGAAAAAAATAGATTTTCCTGTAACTCGTGTCGAAGTTTCGAAAAAAACATCGTGAATATCGTAAGTGAATAAAAAAATTTCATTTATACGTACCAAATTATCTAATCGATGAGGGGATCTTAGATAAATTAAATGATAAATTACGATATCTCTCGCTAATGGAATCGCAACACTGTAGGCATTTCAAAAAAATACAATTTAGATGTATATGTATATATATATATTTTTTTTTATTACAAAAATGGACGGATGATTATTCATTGTAAACATAATCGATTATTCTTAACGGTGGACGGATCACCTTACATATACTAATACACTTTGCGTTGTTGTTTTTGTTGTTTTTTTTTCTACTTTTTTCGATCGATCAAAATTCTTTGTGAACAATCAGTCATCTGATATTGTGAGTAGATGTTACTGCAGCAACTGTTGATCATTATTATTTTTCACATTCGTTGATTCGTTTATATGTGAATATTTATATTTAAATTTTATTTTAGGCAAAAAAAGAAAATTTTTATTTTTTGCTATTTTTTTCCGGTCAAAAATATTGTATAAAAAATTCGCGATCGATGATAAAATATTTTACGCGTTCTTTTTTAGTCAATATATTTTTTCATAAAATAAAAAAAACTTCCACCATTTTTCGTACGAAATCGATCGACCCCCGTAAAAATGAAACAAAGGTGGCAAAAATTTTTAAAAATGATCCACAGTTGCTGCAAGTAACGTCGTCTTTGCACTTATCTCGGTTTCTTCTCAAAGGCAAACGTTTAATCTATAAAACTAAACGCGATCTATAAACTTTGTACGCGACAATTGTCAACCTAACGTGATTTCTAAAAAAAGTACGAAAGTACTGTAAAAAAAAAACTACTTAGCGCTTAAAACGAGACGATTCTTAGAGTAAAAATAGTACATTATACTACAAGGGAGGGAAGTGCATGTTTTTCGCAGAGGGTGAAGTTTGCGACCCGAGCGAAGCGAGGGCTGGAATCACACGCGGTAAAAAACTGCTCCCTCTCGGGTAACATACTATACTTTTTTCTCGGCGACGTGAAAAAATGATAATATTTTATGCCTGCAAGGTTAGCCGAAAAGAAAAGTACTTTTCGTTCAGCTGCGTTGCCTTTCGTGCCGCTATGTTACTTTTCGTCCCGCTGGTCAATAATCGACAACTTTTTACCCGCGTTGCAGGCATGGAATATGGTCTTTTTAGCGCAGTCGGAAAAACCATTTTTTTTTAGAATACAAATCGAGATTCCAAAATACATTAAGTGTTTTTTTTTTCTTGTAAAAAATTATCCAAAAAACGTTCACGAATTATCGTGTGAATATAAAATAATTTGAGGGCCGGGAGTATCGATAAAAAATATCTCTGCGAACAGTAAGATACGAGTTAATACTCCAAGCATTACTTGACGGACGGCATTTTGCATTATATACAAAAAGTATATATATCCTTTGTTCGTAAAATTTTATACGGCAGTTAAAGTTGCATTTTGCGCAAACGATGCGCGATATATGCTTCATCTACCGGACGGAGTTTGTCTTCAATTGTTTTTCTCTACATAGCGACTGATACAACGTCCGCTAATAGTCTATATAATTCTTTATAAAATATTTTGTTAGCAAAAAACGCTGATATGCACGTTTTTTTGGTTCCGAGTCGCTGACTAAAACGTCAGTCTATCGAATCAATGAGATTTCCTTCCCTTGTTTTTTTTTTTCTCTGGATTATTTCACTGCATTGTCCAGGCGCCAAACAGAGGCGTAACTATCGCTACCAACAATGTGGCAAGAGAAATCTTGGATTGGTTTCCGCTGGACTGAAAGGCAAAAAAAAACGAAAATATCATAAAGCATTTGTTTTTTTCGAATTTTTTCGTAATTTTATCGAAGATTACTTACAAAGATGAAATAATTGCAACGATCGCCAACGCAGCAATCGGAACAAGTCCAATCCTGATACCAGAGCAGAGTGCAGTGTTTCATATTGGCCTTTTTTGTTCGGTCGCAATGGTCCTGCGTCGCACATCTCTTCGAGACGTAAAATTGTTTTTTTCCCCCCCTCGTCCAGTACGGAGCGCCTCAAACATGATGAAAAATTAAGTTAATAACCGAAAGAAAATCGAAAACACTTGTTGATTGGCCGCGAAAGTTAACCTCCAAAGTGCGGACTCTCCGCGTTTGCGAGCTTATTTCGTGACAATTTTTTTTTACTCACTTCCCCATCGAACTTCGGTCATACAAACGTCCTCGCCTTGTTCGCACGTTTGTATGGATTTCAAACATTTAGCCACGTTCCCAGCCTGTTTCGTGCACACATAACACTCTAGGGCGTTGCCTGAAGAAGTAACGACGCGAAATCATCGAGTTTTGTTTCTTGTCCCACATTTCGTCGTTACCACGAAAATCGATAAAAAAATAACAAAACTCACCTATCGACAAGTAGGCGACGATCAATAATGCACCGAGATACCATCGATACATCGTGAAAGTTCGAACAAAACTTTCATAAACAATGAATATTGGGGAGGATAAACAATCCGTATATCGTTGAAATCATCGACGTTCGTGCACAGCCAGTCGTCTCAATGTGATGATTCAACGCGCACAACGCGCTCGCACTGACAAGTGGGGTGGGGCGCGTTTTAAAAACTTTTCTCCGACGCCGTTGCCTCCAACCGGCGAACAATCGAACTATCGCAGCTTGACGAAATTACCGCAAGAGGTCGCCGTCGAATTCTCAATTAATTCGAAATTTCGGATTCGTCGATGGATAGGACGAAGAATCGCTGCTATTTCGATGAAGCGCGTGGGGATAATTGATTCGTTAACAGATGGAAATCGTTGCGGTTTGGGCAATTTCAACAACAAAACCTAATTCGGGAATAAACAATCTCACTGTTGTCGGCTTAACCCCGCTATCGTCGGAGGTAACACCGGGGATACAGCTAAATGCTCGGAAGCGTTATCGAATTTCAATCGCTGACAATCGGATTAACAGGTAATGCTCCGACAGCGATAATGAAAGTGTTATAAGTCAGGGCTTCTTTCTTTTTTTTCTGTTTTTTTTTGTACACGCAATAGACCCTGTAACAACAGTGCATACGTTGCAAGGCTTTCACGTGTTCGTAATTATATACCGCGATATAGGCATATCGTCTGTGAATAATCTCTTTATCGCACATAGTAGTTCCTGTAGCATGCATTGAAAGTGGAAATAGGAATAAAAAAAAAATGAAAAAAGATTCTAAAGAGCCGTTCTCCGCTGCTTCGAAATCACGCGATACCGTAATAAACATCGAACGCCCCCGTGGGCTGTGTACAATATGATTTTAATATCGTCAAATTGACCGTTGAATTATATATTTTATTTCTACTTGTGACTAAACGTAAACTAGTCCCAAGCATCAATTGTGTACCGGTTTATACGAGTGCTAATAAAAAATAGACGTTCACCTCGGGGAAATCTATACAGTAAAGTCAAGCGTCGTATAGCACGAAGGGTGCACGATGCAATCGGTAACTTATATTTTTCTCATTCCTACTTTTTTTTCTTCATATATATATTTTCACCAAACGTCCGAGAGGCCAATATGCTTTTGTAAATCGATCAATCGTTCTCGTTGACCTCCGATGCCGCGCATAGTTTCCGCGTTATGCGCTTCCATCATGCATTCTCAAAATAATTCGCGAATGATATTTCTCGAGTAATCTCCGTTGTTGTCGATGATGATCCGCAGTCCCCCGAGGGATGGTCTCGCAGGTACGAAAACAACACGCCCGCCCGACAAACACTCGTGTGTGTTGGTGTGTGCAGAGATATATATACCTCGAGCGAATGCACGGATATTCGTTATTAAAAATAGACCCCCAATCCCTAAGGGGTATTATTGACCCGTACGTTACAACTAGGGTTACGGTATTTCCGGTTGACTGGTTCGAGGCCATAGAGGCCTACAGAGAGAGCCCAGGCGGAGAAGGATAGATAAACGATGAGAGAGAGAAATAAAGAGAGAGGGATCTGTGTGTCCTTGCGAGAGCCCGGACATCGTTCGCAAGCCTGACCCACCCCCCCCGCCTCCCTACTCCTTCCGCAGCCCCGCTCTCTCAATATATATATATATACATCGACACCGTCAGGCTTTGGACGAATTGAGTCCTTCGGCCTTAAAATCAAATTCTACACGCATGACTGTGCATCCTCCGTCGGTTAATTGCAATTTCGAGCGGTAAAACGTATCTCTCTCTTGGACATCGGCTCGTTTATGACCGCGCGAATGCTCATCGATGAAAAACTGTGGCCGATCGCAAACGTGAAACGTTCGGGAAAGACGTATAGACGGGAGTTTATAACGTCGGGGAACATCGTTGTTACGTTGCACGTGCGCACGAAATACAGCCCTCTGTCGTGCATTCGACGATGGGGAAGCCGGTGCTCGTGGGGTTTCGCGGTGGTGAGCCGAAGACGCCCGAGAACAGAGGGTGGAAAGACGGGTCAAACACTTTCGTCCGGGTTCAGCGAGGCTCTCTCTTTCCCCCCTCCCCCAACCCACTACTCCCTCCCGCTGGTACCGACTTAATTTTTCCTCTTCTACTTTGTTTTTTTTTTTATATTACTCGCTAGGATTGCGCTTTTGCTTCGTGACTTCGTGACTAAGCTGCAATTTATCCGAAGCCCTCTCTGGGTCCGAGAAACATAACGAACATCTCACGTCTCTGCCTGGTAATTTTCATGGCTGCTGAGGAGCTTAAAAAAAAATGATAAAAGTTCGCTTCCAGTTGGGGTTTCTGCCGGGTTTTCTCGAAGAGTCACTGCGATAACGTTTCGTACGTAAAAAAAAAAACGAAAAAAACCGTAGATAGGTCGAATGAAAGACAGAGAGGGGTATCGGAACGTTTCGTGACAATGGTATATAGTTCCATCGGTTATATCGGATTTCGAGGGAACTATAGAGAGCTATGCGGTTTTGTAGCATCGGATGGCCAGACCTCTTGGTTGTTACGACCCGCGTGCGATCGTCGTTGAACGCGTTTTTTTTTTTCTGTTTTTTTTTTTTTTCGCGGTGTGCACACGCCAGCCAGCGAGAGAACCTCTCGGGGCGACGAGCGCGCGCTCGGGATGTCGATATTCGAGTGCGCGGCGCAGGCTGAGCAGTGGCGCGGCGAACCGCTGCGCGAGAATCTAAAATTATCGGGTGGTCTGAGAGCGAGAGAGAGAGAGAGAAGCGTGGAGGAGAGGCGAGCGGTGACAGCTAATCCGGCGTACACTGGGCAAAACGCAGACGAGCACAAGCGAGCGAGCGAGAAATATCGCGAAAGCTTCGCGAGGTAGGGATACAGAACTGTAACAACGCAAGCGGTTGTTGTAGCGAGAAAGCGAGAAGGAGCTAACGCGAGAGCTCAACGGAGCGTGCGTATGTGATCGCGTACGGTCCGCCGCGGGGGCAGAGGGGAAAATACGACACACAACACGGTGGCGGGAGGGGGAGGGGAGTCCCACAGAGAACGCAAGAGAACGACGCGCGCGAGTGAGCGAGAGAGTTGGGGGCAAAGGGAAGGGAGAGCCGGAGTCGAGGCCGGAGGAGACCGTGGAGTTTACGGAGTAGGTGGCTACCGTGCGCGTCCTGCAGGTCACGTCTTCTCGCGCGCTCGTGTTGCTGGCTGGTGCCCATCAGCTACACCAGCAGCAGTAGTGCGTCCGTCGGCCGCGTCAGTGGGCACGTTACGTTATAGCGCGCCGCGCTTAAGAACGAGACAGAATAATTGCGCTCGAAATATAATTAAAAAAAAAACTCAAACAATAAGAAAACTGAAATAAAAATAACACGAGAGGGGGGCGATAGAGCGAACGCGAAACGCGGAATTCCGTGTAGATAGATATAGAGAAAAATAAAGATAAATAGAGGGAGAGATAGATTATACGCGCGTTTTAAACGTCTTCGATATACTTCGTGATATACCGACACAAACATACGACCACACAAACACAGAGTCTCACATATATATACATATATCATTGAGCAGTGGTTGGGTCCATCGTCAAAACCCGGAAATCCGCGCGTCCGTAGGACGAAGACCGGGACACGATGGCGGACGAGGAGAACACGTGCGAGGATTCACTCGGCCCGGGTGACGCGACAACCGCCTTCGCTAAGAAGCTACGGGGTCGCAAGGGTGCACTAAAGAAAAAAAATGTCTACATGGTCAAGGGTCATAGTTTCATGCCGAGATTCTTCAAACAGCCGACCTTTTGCAGCCACTGCAAGGATTTCATATGGTGAGTTTTTTCCTTCTCCTCCCCACCAACCCCCCTCTCCAAACAATTAATTTTATTGTTATTATCATTAACCTCGAATAATACGGAGGCGCGTATTCGAATGGATAAAATATATATAGATATACCTCTTCGAGGTCGACGATACGTTTATTAAATGCTTTCGAATATCCAAAAGTTCGACCTCGCCAACGGCTCGTTTTCACGACTATTGCAACATTAATTTTTTTGAGAGGACGAAAATATAAATCAAATAAGACTGTTCGCGGTGTAACTCCCCTCTCCACGGGTTCTTCCACTTTCGCTCGCGCATGAAACTGTTATTATTTAACTACGAGATATTCCCGTCTAATTCAATCCCTGATCGTGTCTGTGTTCCGCTTTTCGGCGCTATCTCCGCGGTTATAAATCCCTCGTTTCGTGCATATCACACTTTGCAATATTTAACATTCGCGTTTAGTTGTATTAAAATCTTTTTCATTTATCCTCGTGCATCTCGTGTGGCATTTAACACGCGTTACTCTTTCTTTCTCTCTTTCTCTCTGTCTCTCTCTCTCGCTCGCGTTCGAGTTTAGCAGAGCCTGTCTCGCGGCTCTGAACTCCTATGTGTCTCTCGATTCCCCCGGCTTCGTGACCATTCATCCGTCGTCGTTGTTGTCGTCATTCGGTTTTAGCTCGAGAGCCCCCGACTCTCGTAGTCGGTGCGCCCGATCAACGTTACGGCGTTTCGTCGTTTAAACGGTACGACCTTGACGCTCGCGGTAGCGGTGTGTAACAAAACACGGGCTCGGCACTGTGCGAATCGCACGCGGCACACACATCGCCGCGCTCTCAAATATGCATTTGCCAAATCGAACGATGCGAACGAGAGATCGAGAGTTTCGGGGGCTGTTAACGCATCAACTATGTATCGAACAATATATCTTTTGTTTCGAGAGATAAAAGTTTAACCAATGAAAAAAAAAAAAAAAAAAAAAAAAAAAAAAGTTTCACGATCTTTTTTGCCCCCGAGAGCCCCGAATATGCTTCGGGACCAAAAAACTGATGTTACGGTGTGAACTCACAGAGGCCGTAGCAGAGAAACTCTACCTTCGGCACGATTGCCCGGGGGGAGCTTTTGTATTAGGATACTTCACTTTTTTTACTACCCTTAGCCAATGAATTTCTGAACCAACCCGTCGAGCCCCCGGTACACGTAAGTGGGATCGCGCTTCGTACGGTTTAGACTTTACGGATGTGCTACCCTCGTACATCCCTCCGGTAGAAACCATTCCTATTATCTATTTAGTTAATCTACGGGGCTCCAACGGCGAGGGATTCGTATTCCAAAGCTTTACTTTACTTCCTGGCGTGTGCCCCCGTGACTTCTCAACGGTTACGCCTCTATATATATATACGAAATACCCGGATTGCAATCCGAACAGAGACGATACGTTGGGAACTTTGACTTTTTAATGAATTTCGGGCCACTTGAGCGATTGAATTCTATGCAAATTGGAAAACACTAGCTGCGCGTAAAATGCTTGATAAAGAGAGAATGAAAACGATTGGGAGGCGGAGAAACGAGGAAATTAGAATGAGAAATGCGCGAGTTACGCTTCGACACACTTGTACAAACGAGTTCTCTGCTGGGAAACACACTTCGGTCGTTTTTTTTTTTTTTTTTTTTTGCATCGAGAATTATAGCGAAATTCAGTGTTATTATTCTATCTCGACGATGAATTCTCGAAGCAAAAATGATTGAACGTTGAATTGAATTTTTTTTTTTTTTTTTTTTTTTTTCATCTCCGCCATGAATTATTACTAAAGATTCGAGGAAACGAATGTTGTATATATATGTATGCAGCTCGCAAAGAGAATTCTTCGTAGGTTTTTATAAGAAAAATTTTACGCGGAACATCCGCGTCTGCCTGGCGGATTGGCGGAACGGATGAAAGAGGAAAAAAAAAAAAAAAATTGTTGGAAATTCTTTCCGTTCTTTGCTTCTCCGGTCTTTCACTCTTTCTCTATCTCTTTGTCTCCGTCTTTCTTTCTCTCACTATCACTCGCAACTGCCCCCCCGTCTTTCTCGCGGTCGCAACATGGATTCCTCTAGTCGACCGGACGGGAAGACCGTCTCGTTCAAGGACTGTTATCCAACACACACGGAAATGTCATAAAATCTATGTTGCGAACGTCCGTGGAATTTCTTGTGTGCATATATATGTGTGTATATATATATATATAAAAACGTTGTCTCTAATCGTGTCTCCGTTATATCGCAATGACGCGAAGTTTCGAAGCTCGCGAATATATTCCATTTTAATTCATCGTTTTTTTTTTCTTTTTTTTTTTTTTTTTTTTTATCGGGGACGCATGTGGGAATATACACCTATGATTTACTCGTAACGTTTTATTATTATTATTTTTTTTTTTCGCCTCAGCGTGCACGCCCTTGCGAAACAGAGAATGGCACAGTGTATGTGTTCACGTATCGACCCGATCGCTTGTTGTTATTCAATGTTGCGAGCCTTGTTGCTTGTCTTTACGTTTTGTTTTGTTTTTCTTTCTTTCCTTTTCTTTTTTTTTTTTTACCTCCCACAGCCAAGAATTTCAGTACTCGCGAACACGATATCGTTATTCGTGTCGTGTACGAAATTTATATACATATACACACGAGAATACATCGATGTTTCACCCCGAAGCGCGCGCGCGCGCGCCTATCAAAAACTTTTTAAACACGTAGAAAAACACTTTTAACGAGTATTTTAAATAGATTATAAAGTTCATTGGATTCAACTTCGCGGAGACGAAAGTTTTTTTTTTTTTTTTTTTTTTTTTTTTATTAGCATGGATTACCAGGACTTCCGTACGGGCGACAAAAGTTTAACGCTTGGATATCCTATTTTTACGATTTATTTTTATCGGAAGATTTTATTTTATTTTTTTCTAAATTCGATTGAAAACCGCGACACTGCTTACGCATACTTTTGTTAACTTTTGCTAATTCGAGTTGCTGAACTTCGCAACAATTGTCAAGAATATACAAAGGGGTTGCGTTGCGCTTATCTAAACTCGACAAACCTCTACTTTCATTCCTTCGATCGTTCGGTGAAATCGTTTCCACTTTCAGGTTAAAGTTTTTGATAAAAGCGCAACGAATACACAATAATAAGTTTTTATAACGATTCCTTACGGGCGGAAAGATTTTCAAATGTAATGAGTTTAATTAACCCAAAATATTTTTTTAAACTTATGCATTTTAGACGCAATTACGTGTGTAATTGCGACGAATTCACCAAACAATTCGCGTCTTTTTATAAAAAAAAAAAAAAACAATTTAATAATTAATTTGCGAAGACGTTATACGTTAATTCATTGTATTTCACATTCGAAGTCTACAATTTACGCGAATTCGTATATCTCAATTTACTAATAAACGAAAATATGAGTAAATCAATTATTTTTTATAATAAATAAAAAATTCGAATAAGTCGATGTTTCGTAATATTTCGATCCTACAATGAAAAATAAAAAAAAAAAATTGTAATACTTTTGAGATAAAAAAAAATTTTTTTGCAAACGACGAACTAAAAAAAAGGATTACAGTTTTCCGAATCTTAAGATATTTTCGTTTAGTCTCTATATCGCTCTCTCTCTCTCTCTCTTTATCTCTTCGTCAAAATTTGATGACCCAATTACTTTTATCTCATTAACGACATCATATTCACCGATTATAGTTGACATCGTCAGTTTATATCGGGAAAAAGACGTGTCAGCAGCGATCGGCAATAAGCAGCAGGTGCCCACTTTGCTATGCAGATATCCGATACGTTATAGTAGAACACATACGGTTAATTGCGTCTTCGATGGGACAAGTCTCGAGTATGTATGCCTCACGATGTTGGAGGGTACGGTTGGTATTACCGCAACCGCACGATCTAACCACCCCGATGTTACAGTCCCCCCGCCGCCCTCCTGATATCCTTGGCCTTTCGAGTGTATAGCAACACCGAGTAGAGGGTGTAACGTAGCGTACTGTAGTGCCCTATACAAGTGTTATTAACCGACTGGCTATGGTAGATGACTCAAGTAGCAAACTCCGCTAAAAAGCGAATAAACAATAAGGAAAACGCGAAAGAAAAAAAAAAAAAAAAAAAAAAAAAAAAGATCGAGAAAAAATATGCATATCAACGAAATGATTTTTCGAACCGTACGGAGATCGAAAGATTCTAAAAACCCTTTCGATCTCGAAAATTTTCCATTGCGAACGAAAGGACGGCGATTTCGTTAGTAATTCGGAAGCTGTGATCGCACGAGGTCCACAGACGCAAACGGACGCGTTTCGGAGACTTGATTTATGATGGGGGGCGTCTCGCGCTCCTTCTCTTTTACGCACACGCATGCCTGCGATACTAATACAGAGTTTGAACGGAGGGTACACTCTTGTGGTCGTAGCTGGTGTTGTGCAGCACGCGCCACGTTTGTCCTGCAATTTATTCGCATAGGTCTCTCGCGAGCGAACTGCTGCCGTTGGGGCTTTAGCTCTGCGCGAGAGTGAGGAAAGAGTGCGTGCTACTTGGGGATGGGGTGGCGCGTGCTGCAATTTATTCTGCTCTCTCTATGTCTCTCTCTCTCTTCTCCTCTACACGTTCGTTCCTTGTGTACCCTGCGTGCTCTCTATTCTTTTTTTTTTTTCGTATATATATTTATTAAATGAAAGAATCTTTGCGTGTTCTCGTATATAGATATAGAGGATATTAAGCTTCGACGGGAAATAGCTATGAATCTTTTTTTTTTTTTTTTTCGGATGTAATAGACTGACATAAGGCTCCGATGATTCGAGAAATTGGGTTGGATCACGGGTTGTGCGTTACTTTAGGAACAAAAGCAATATATCTAACTTTTTTTTTTTTTTTTTTTTTTTAATGTAGACGAGCGGTCAGGCAACTTTAAAAAAAAATCATTTTTATCGATGATGATGAAATATATAAACATTAATTCATTGCCATATCGAGGTGAGTCAAAATTCATTGCTACGATATTTACCACGGAATCATACCGTTCGACTGAATTATTCTGAATTACCTGCATGATAAATTGAAAACAATTGTTTTATTATTGTTATTTCTCAAAAAATTTAATTTATCGTGATTAAAATTATTTAAAAAAAAAAATTATTTTACGGGGACTGCGACTGTAGAAAGAAATATTATCATCTAAAAGTCGCGGATAAAAAATTGTGCAGCTCGCCGAAAGAAAAAAAAAAAAAATTAAAATATCGACTGTACCAAAATGCGCAAACAATATGTTATCTGACAAGCTGTAAAGTGCTCCAAGTTTCGATCCAAAACAAATATTTTCGCGTTTACCAAATGGCTTCACAAGTCCTTTTCAAATATTGTTTCTTTTTTTTTTTTTTCGTTTTATTTATCATACAAAAATATTTTTCCAAAATATTTTCTTCTTAAATCGAAACACACATTTTCGCGATGTTCTCCTTTGGCGATTCTTCGTTTTATGAATTTATCTCTCGCATCAAAGTTATTTGTTTATTCGTCGAGTTTCGCTTTTGCAGCGGCTTCGCCGATGTGTATGTGTCCGCGTCTGTGTGCATGTAGGGGGGGGGGGGGGGGGGGGGGGGGGGGGTAAAAAGCTCGAGGGTCAAATGCTGCAAAGAGAGCGAAATGTGTGGAGAAACAGAGACGGAGAGCTGCAAGCTTCGTTGCATCCTATAGACGCGATCGCCTATATGAACATACGGAGGTTACGCTTCTACATAATGTATCAGCCGGTTGTAAACATATAGATATATTCGGCGGTCTCTCTATTGTACATATGTATATAGTAACGATTGCACACATGCGCTGTTATATATATATATATATATACGTATACACAATACTGTCTTTACTCGTCAATATCCACGTGGACGCGCGGTGTAAGTCGTTCTATATCCCTCTGAAATTCGCAGCCTTACAGTGTATATATCGTGACCTCACGTATACACGTATTAACTTGTCTGTTAATAATGCACATATGTACAAACGGCAAGCAATACTACAGCGAGCAAATCGCGGTATTCACCACATATATGTTGCACACTCGATGCAACGGCTTTAATACAGCGTGGTATATCGTACGCCGCCTACATATCTGCCTACCCGCTGGATACGGAGCTTAAGCTATGCGCATGCAACGCCCAATAGTCCTGGCGATTCCGCTAGGCGTAAGTATAGTTGTTGACCCGACTACGTTTACGTATACATATTGGTATGAGGCACCTATGTATCAAACAATTCATGTTTAAACGCACGAATGCTATTCCAACGGATGCACGGAGTTTCGAGATTTGAAAAAGCGAAGATTAAAATTCTGATAATGACGTTTCGCCTCCGAGATATATTGATTTTTCTCAAACATCGCGAAATACGTAGAAAAGAAGGATTTTGAAAAATAATAGGGTATTTGTAAAATTCTCGGTAATTTACGTAATATATGTTGAAACGCATGAATGCCATTCCAACAGTTGCATAGAGTTTCGAGATTTGAAAAAACGAAGATTAAAACTCTGATAATAAAGTTTCGCCTACGAGATATATTGATTTTTCTCAAATATCGCGAAATACGTAGAAAAGAGGGATTTTGAAAAATAATAGGGTATTTGTAAAATTCTCGGAAATTTGCGTAATATATGTTGAAACGCATGAATGCCATTCCAACAGTTGCATGGAGTTTCGAGATTTGAAAAAACGAAGATTAAAACTCTGATAATGGCGTTTCGCCTCCGAGATATATTGATTTTTCTCAAACATCGCGAAATACGTAGAAAAGAGGGATTTTGAAAAATAATAGGGTATTTGTAAAATTCTCGGAAATTTACGTAATATATGTTGAAACGCATGAATGCCATTCCAACAGTTGCATGGAGTTTCGAGATTTGAAAAAACGAAGATTAAAACTCTGATAATAACGTTTCGCTTACAAGATATATTGATTTTTCTGAAACATCGTGAAATACGTAGAAAAGAGGGATTTTGAAAAATAATAGGGTATTTGTAAAATTCTCGGAAATTTGCGTAATATATGTTGAAACGCATGAATGCCATTCCAACAGTTGCATAGAGTTTCGAGATTTGAAAAAACGAAGATTAAAACTCTGATAATGACGTTTCGCTTACGAGATATATTGATTTTTCTGAAACATCGCGAAATACGTAGAAAAGAGGGATTTTGGAAAATAATGGGGTATTTGTAAAATTCGCGGATATTTGCGTTTATCGAATCGTCGAATCGTTTGTCGTTTTTTTTTTTCGTTTTTTTTTTCCAATTTTTAGCACATGTGCGATATAAAATGTTTGGTTACGTTAAACGCGAAAAGTAAAAATTTTCTTCGACTTTGTCGCGAGTTTTCATGTGAAACGCTGAGTAAAGGTGTAATTGAGGGATTCGTTATCGAACGGAAAAAAAAAAAAAAATACATTGCACTTTGAACGATCGACAGACAAACGCTCGTTATGGGACCCTTTTTGAAAAAAATATAGATTTTCGGTATTTTCACAACGATATCCTTGCTATCGGGTTATACGAGAAAACGATATAGAAGAAAGGATAGAAGGACCATTTTTTTTTTCGATTCGTTACAGAGCGATGAAAGAGTTGAAAAAAAATGTACAAAAAACTGTACAACTTTTTAACGTCAAGTTGAAGCATTTCAAAAAAATGTTCCGGAGCACGTAATTCGATACACGAATACGAAAAAATAGTGTTTACCTGACGATCGCACAATCCATTGCTAATGGCCGAAAAAAAAAGTATTTTCATTAAGAATTTCCCAAAATCTGAGCGCTTTGTCCGCCAATCAAAAATCGTCCAAAAGTGCAAAAACATATCCATGAAAAATGCAAGAAATTTTATCGGTTATTTTTTTTACGCCGGATAAATGGGCGAATGTTGTATCTCCGGTTAAAACAGCAATTGAGTTGTCAAAAAAAAAAAGTATAAAATGAATTGAATGAAATGAGATCCGTCGCGTAGGCGTAAGAGGGGTATTTGGTTTTCTCGCTATTTAACGAACAAAGAAGTCGATGCTTCGAAATGGCAACATCAGCGTACCAGAGATTAACATTTGCGACGAGGAGAGGGTTTCGCGGGGTGAGTGAAGACGATGATAGTCAGCCCTTCAAAATCGTTTTCACCGGCTTTACTCTGTAACGACTGTCGGCTGTTTACACCCTCGTACCACGCACCACCCCCGCAGCGGTAGAAGCATCGGGCAATGTGCCCGCGGGACTGGCGAGAGAGCGAACGTAAACAATTCGACCGCCTCAGGCAGTCGAGGCGATGCAGACGCTTCTTCGCCGCTCATTCACTGTCTATATATCTCCTTTTACCCATCCGCGCGCCGCACTCCTCGCTGCCTGATGACTCACGGAAATGGAACAGCAATTCCGCAAATGCTGGCTTTGCATGTTTCCCTCCAGATATTTCGCGCTCTATCTGTCTCCCTATTTCGCTTTGTAATTGCCGAAGTGAGCATAAAAAAAACACGAAAAGAAAAAAAAAAAAAAAAAAAAAAAAGTAGGAAATTTAACATCGTTCGATTGCCATCGCGCGAGGAACAGGTATCAGGAATATTTGACAAACCGAAATACTCGATATTTTGATTGTTGATTGATCTTTTTTTTTTTTAAACCTTTGCGTACGGATTTTTACCCGATCGCGCATAATATTGGTTTATTTTACGCATAACAATACTACGAAAGGACATTAAAAAATTCTCTTTGATTCACCAAAAAACGAGACTTCGAGAGTACCATACGATTTTTTTGAGAATTTTTTCACCCGTATTTATAGTTAAAGGGAATATTTGATGGTATAACTGTTCAGAAATATAGAACGTATATTTACGTCGCGCGTACGCGAGGGGTTGATGATAAAAGTATCTCGCGTTCTATTTTTTAACCTTTTGAAGGGTCTGTTATGTCTTGTTTGCTGAGTTGTTAATTAAAAATCTATTTTAAGATTTATCTTAACTGCCGACCGATTTACGTAATTTGTATTAAACACTCGGAAACTTTGATATGTAATTAAAAAAATGTTCCTCCAGCATTTCGCGGAATAATTTACTTCGAAGGGATAAATTGCGAATTCTCGGAAATATGCTGCGTAAAACACTGATGAATTCATCGAAATCCGTTACGCGAGCTGATCGATTCTATAGACGGAGTATTGGGATTATTACATAATACATTCCATTTACATCGCCGTATTTCATTACACTGAATTTTCCGAAGATATTTCGCATTTTCCCGGCTCACCTATCCGAGATAAAGATACGCGTTAAGATATGTAAAGTGTAATCCGCAAAAAAAAAAAGATATCACCTGTAAATTGATATATACATAGAAATCGACGGGAATATAAAAAAACCGTAAAATGAAATAAATGAAATAACAAATATATCGTTGGACCGAATTCCGGTATTTAGATCGCGCGATCATCGTAGTTGGTAACTTTTTCGCGCGGGTCACCCTTTTCCCAAATCGGATACTGCGGGTCCTCTGTTTGTTTTGCACAATAGAGGGACACAGAGTCCCCTGTCACGAGTACAAGACACGGCGGTAACAGACTCGAGGGTCAAGTCAACAGAGAGAGATATCTCTCTCCGTATCTCCGCTTCTTCTCTTGTGCCGTACGCTCGTTACTCTTTGCATTAACCCTCTCGCATTTCACCGCTATCGTTGTCCGCGTATCGGTTGCGCGGTATAAGATTGACGTCGTTCCAACGATGTAGGAAAACTAACTGTACATTAACCTCCCCTTGAGTTTGCGAGAGAAGAAAAATCGAAAGACGGAGTAAATGTAGAGAAAGATGAAAGTCAGACGTGAGAGAAAACGAGGGTTGCCAGTCCTCTCAGCGAAACAGCGAAAGGTGGCGAAACGGCAGCGAGAGAGAAACGGTAGCGAGTTGAAGAGGGTGCATCGGAGAGACGGATGGATATTCTCGCGTCGGGCGAGTATTGGAAAGAGACGCGGAGCGCTTGAGGTCGCTGGAGAGCGAGAGGAGGACATCGGGGGGGTTGCCATCGGGTTGCTTCTCCTGCTTGCGGAGCTCGAATCGATGGGAATCGGGGACGGGGGTTGGGATACACACAGCGAAAGCTTCGGTGGCTTTAGCTCGAGAACCAAACTCCACGGGGCTGAAAATAGCAAGCGACGCGCAACAAGAGAGAGATAGAGAGTCCACGAAGCGTTCTCTCGGGTGGTGCGCGCCTCATCGTTTTTCCTCAATCCCACTTCGCTGGACTCTCGGTGCAAAATGGTACAATGCCTCATTGTACCGACGCCGCGAGAATGGCGGAGGGAGGGATGAAGGTATAGACGCCGGCGTCGTCGACGACGATATTCTCGTAGTTCTCTTCTCTTACGTTTCTCGGATCGTAAACCCGTTCGATGCGTCCCTTGTGGTCCTCGAAGCTGGAGCTCCCCGGCGCCGCTGGTACGGCGGCTCTTCTTCTCTGCAGATCCTCTTCCCGATGACCGACTCGAGAGTATATGGGGGATGCAGCGACGAAAGGTGTTACCCGTTACCTACTTTCGACACGTCATCCTTCGAAAATATACCTTCGGCATCCGAACGAAAAAAACAAAAACATCGAACGCGTTCCTGTACCCCATAAATTAAAGGGTTGTTTTTTGCATATAAATGAAAATCATAACCTTCGAATCTAAAAAAAAAAAAAAAAGAAAAATGTATATTTGTAGAATAATTTATTTTTAATATTCGGAACATCGTCGGTTTACCGAAACATTATTTCGCATTTTTCTCCGTTTTAATAATTTTTTTCGCTCGCGAAGGATTTTCGAAAAACTTTAAAAAATGTAATATTACAACTCTATGAAACTCAATTATTTTTTTCCCCATGACACCGGATTATCATACTTGTAGTTTCGCGTTTTATTTTTTTTACTTTTTTTTCGCTAGAGGGTTCGCTTTTTTTCTTTTCTTTTTAAAATCTCTTTGTATACCAGTCTTTGGCTCGTCTATCTGTTCCGGAAGCTCCGGCTTTGCGAGTAATATAACTTTGTCGTGTAGCGACGTAATAACATCATCGTCTAAGCAACGAGAAGCAACCATATATACATATATATGTATCTTTAATATATGAACGTAACGTGGGTTACGTATATTTGGCGATACAGACATTACTGGGGACATATTAATATCTACCTACGCGCGAACTCGCGCGTGCGTAATGAGCGTTAGATATAACAGGTGCAGGGGTAATGGAGATGGATAAATGAAGACTGAAGCTGACTGGCAGTGGGGTCAGAGAGAGAATGGGATTGTTTAGGAGAGAAAGATAGATAGATATGTACCATCGGGGGTTTCTATATACACACACAGTTTATGTACGATATACATCGCGCTTGATATACGTAACGCGAGCGTGCAATTGATTAAGCTCGGCGTTTGTCGCGTTCTGCCCTGTCTCTCGTCTTCGTTGACGTTCTATCTGTTCTCGTGCACTCCGTATACTCATCTCTGTTCCATTCGCCGCTCTCTCGCACTACGGACGGGTGTCGGGAAGAGCGCGGGCGCGCGCGCGCGCGCGTACGATCGATCATTCCAGGCGACAACGAGAACGACGACGAAGAGAGGAAAGTTCGCGCGACCTCGTACACGAGAAGGTGGCGAACGCGACCCGGTCGTGTTCTCGCCTGCAACTGAGGCCCCGCCGATGAACGACCAGCAAAAATTTATCAATTCCAATCGTTTTTCTCCCTCTCGTGCAAAATGTTAGCATTTTTTTAATGAAAAAAAAAAAAAAAAAAAAAAAAAAAAAAAAAACATGTCGACTGCAATTCCGAATAACGGATAAAAGGTCAATTTATGTAGATGCATCCCTGTTGTTGCAATGGGCGTCAAAAATGGTAGATAATTACAAGAAATTAATGTTTTTTGCTCGGAAACCGGAAAGATAAAACCCCTTTAATGGTTTTTCTTCTCTCATTTTTTTTTTTTTTCGCAAGACCAGTAGTTTTACGGAAAAAAAAAGTTACCGAGACATGTCTATGTGTACAGCGACGCGCAAAAGGGTTAAGAGCAGATTATACGCGCGCATCTGTGTATAGGAAGTCTCTTCTTCTCTTCTCGTTATTCTCATTTCTCGGGTGCTATGATAGAAGCGTTAAATGACGCGCGATCCGGGAGAAGCCACGAGTTGTCCTCGTGTAATCGTTTCTCTCATCCTCCCGCGTGAACATTACTCGACAATATTAGTATAGTCCTGTATATCGCCCGAACGGGCTGTGTATTGCTGCTCTTGGTAATAGCGATGCTGTCGAATAAACAGCGGGAGTTACGACCGACGGCTTTTCATGATAGTTGATCAATTCCATTGAAGAACGTTATAGCAGTTGATGTACATATAACGTGTATATATATCGTTATACAGCATTATAATCGGCGAGAAGAGACAGACGAATTATCGTCACGGTGGAAATAATACCGGCGACATCGCGCGATAGTTATGTACTTCTAAACTGCCGCACAGCTTTGGTCGTTTCAAAACGAATATAATTATTCGAGAGTGAAATATATGTACGCATACGAACCTTCGGCGCTTGCGGAATTTCTAATAGATAGCGAAGTTGAGAGGTAAACTCGAGCGGCCATACCCTCTCACATCCATTAGTCCAAAGCTGCATCTTCTCCATTAATAATACCCTGTGTACCACGCGGCTGCGCGAAACTCACAGGTTTTCCAAAGCTTCCGTCGGTATATAGAGCACAAATTATAACGAGCCAAGTCGGCAATTTCGTCTTTTCGAATCTGGTAAATCACCAAATTACACCCGAAGACATTGGCAATGATTCCCAGTCGAAGGCTCATGTGCTTTAACCCTTTATATGTATCCGAGAATAGATTTTCTCACTTTATCGAATGCCAAGCGGCGAATAATTTCTCGATTCGTTTCGGTAACAAAAATTCTTCGTCGTTGTAAATAAAATACCCGTGCAACGGCAGCCCTTCATCGAGATTTTCATGTGAAAACATCTTTAGTATTCTTAAATGCAAATGTCCTCAAGAGACGTCGAGTGCTTTCTGTAAAAAAGTGAAAAAATTCGAAATGTCCTCTAAAAGCGATTCTCTCTACGATTCTTCCTGAAAAAACGTGAAACAATGCAGAATGTCCTCGAAAAGCATTACCGTCTGTTTGGAAAAAAAATTTTAAATGCACAATGCCCTCAAAAAGCATTAGCGTTTGTCTGAAAAAAAGTTTAAAAAATTCACAATGCCTTCAAAAAGCATTACTATCCTTCTAAAGTAAAATCAGAATTCCAATCCTAAAGTTAGAATTATTAAAGATGTTTTCACATACAATGTTCGTGACTACATGCCGATTTACCCATTATTTTTTTTTTAGCTACGATGGCTCCTAAAAATAGTACCTATTGTTCCCAAAAATAACTCCATTGATGACGAATTTATCGCGGAACAAAAAATTAACATGAAAGTTCCGTGTAAATTGAATTTTTCTACCGATTTAGCGTAATTCGCAAACGGATCGTAGAATAACTACGAATATAGAAATTTTTTGAGTTCAATGGCGATAAAAGCGGAAATAAAAAAGTTCGGAATGTTATGCTTCTCGCCATTAGTTTTTCGTTGTCCAGTATAGTAGGTATATAATAAACATGCCGGTCGTGTATGACAATTGAGAGTAGGCCACTCGACGAGATGAAGCGAAGGAGGTCGATTATCGAACGGATACCACGTCTACGGACGCGCAAAGACCGAGGGACACACGCGTCGCTGCTGTTGAAGCGAGTTAACGCATATCGTGTCCTCCATTTGGCTATACCGCGTTATAATGTGATCGTTGGCAACGAGGGCAATGGTGAAAACGGTTACATGGATTTTGCATGAAATAAAAAGACATAAAAAGACATATATATATATATATACCATATATACTATACCTATATATGATAGCCGAGGGAATTTCTGCTGATCGTTAATGTACGAGAATATTGTCAAACGTGATCACCACTGCTGCTTCGAAGTGCAGAACTACGATGTACGACGAGAAAAATGAGAACCAATGAAATTATAAAAAAGAAAACAGTAGACTTGTATCTCGAAGTATCGCGAAGATTGCTGTAAGTATAAAAAAAAAAAAAGAATGCAAAACGACTTCTCGTAAAACTTTCAATGATCGTCTCATTTAATCGCGGAATAAAACGCTTTCGAACGAACGTCGGAGACAGTATCGCGCGGAAACGATGGTTTCTCGTACGCCAGGGAGGATCTTAGAAGTGAATTTCTCACGATGTTTCGTACAATGGCGCAATGCCGGAATGGAGCTTTACGAGTATTTATTCCTTTACCTTCATTCGATTCTTTCTTCGCGGCCCTGTAAACGCTGACAATACATTCGAGTGATTCGATTGCCGCGATGTATTGTCGAGAGGTGTGAGTGTTGGATACGAGATGAGAAGTTGATGCGGTTGTCGAGAAAAACGAGGTACGACGAGCTGAATAGGAGAGGAGATGGGATAAGAATAGCGAGGGAAAGCGATAAGAATTGGGGTAAAAATGGAGAAAGGAGAGAAAGAAGTTGGCGCAAGTAGAAACGGAGGGTATATGCTCCGCCAGTGGAAGAGCACTGCAACTTGTCGGACAGTGGTAAAAGAAGGCTATTGGGTTAGAAAACCATACGAAGGGTATAGGAATACAAATGGGGCATCTGTCTAGACACAGTAGAAACGGCATCGATATACACACAACCACAACACAGATCTCGGCTTACCAGAAGGGTCAGACGAGCTTAGTTCGCTCGGACTGGCCGATTAAAGCGAATATGTCGAATTTCACCCACAAGAGAGCCACAAATTGAAGTTCCATGTAGACGCGGAAAAATTGTAGCCAATTCAATATATACAAGAAAAACATTTTACTCGTAAGATTTTTCGATTCGTTTTTTTTTTCTCCTTTTCCTAGCGTCGCAGTTGTCGAGAAAAAAATCTTAATGCTCCGCAGCAAAAATGTACAAAAAATTTTACCGTTCCTTCGTGGATTTGTTTCGTCATTCGTAATGTTACGTTCAATCATCGATCGGGACAATAAATTTGTATCGTAATGGATAACTGTAATTAAAAAAACGTCCTGATATCCAAACACGCATATGCCTATGTAATGATTGTACTCAGGTGTGTGTATCAGTGATGATTCGTAGATTATTTAAATAACCTCAACGAAAATTCGCTTCGAAAGAAAACGATAAATATTCGTTTTACAATTAAAAAATCAAAATGAAAAATTTCGAAAAAAACTTATAGACGATTGAAGAATTTGCGTAATTTTTCGAAAATAAAAATCATAAAATAATTTTACACATACGCATCCTTAAGTTTTTCTTCAATTTGTAAAATATTTAATGATTTTTTTTTACGTTTTTCGGTAATACGCTAAAAAACAAAAAAATCTTATTTTCTACCTATATGTAGATAAATTCATTTTAATGTGATTATTGAAGCGGCAGAGAAGTAAATATGATTTTTCATCATTCGCAAAGTCGGGCGAAGATGCATAGGAATCTATAAATTGAAGCCCACTTGTTGTGTTGTAAAGCGGTATACGCGAGCGTTCGATATGTGTCTGTAAGACCGGACGTAAGGTTAACGAACGCTTGGCAATGGATCATTAGCTGTGACTATAGATCTCGCGAAACTACTGTGTACATTCGAAGACCCCTTCCTTCTCTCTTCCATAAGTCTGTACTACCATTTAGAAGATCCAACTGTAACGCGAATAGGGGTAGAGAACGAAGCTGCTTGATGCTAGTGAATCCGTAACTCGACAGCGGAGATAAGCCATTCGTATAGTTTGAAGTTTTCCACGAAACCGCACGCCGCAGCAGACACATATAAGCGCTCTTACGAACTCCAACAAGTTACAGTTTATAATTAGATTTCCATCTTCGCGATATATAGGCAACTATATAACTGAAACCCACACTGATGTCGGTGGCTCTCCGGGATAATGTACGTACACTTAGCTGTGCATATATTCCAACAGACTTTACAGAGGCATCGACTTGCATCGTATAACTCGAAAACTCGGATGTCGTCTCGGGTGTTACTCATCTTACTCTGGTTACTCTCTCTCTCTCTCTCTCTCTCTCCCTTCCGATTACTCATCATCCTTCCCGTTTCGCTGCTAACTCAATTCACCTGTATATTCCCCCGACGGATATCGAGACAAGCTTTTCATAAAGTTCCTTCGGCGTTCCCGTTTTCGTTCTTTGAAAAGGCAAAATTTACTTATAAAGAGCGCCCTTCGCGTATGTATTCTCAACGATCCTTTATTCTCGAGGAAAAAAAAAAATAAAAAATTTGCTCGACGAATCGATCATACGAAATTTAAGAGTCGCGAGAGAAGCTCGCGTTCGGTTGCGGAGTATGCGAAGGCAGCGGGAAAAAGTGGTATTACCGACGAAACATTTTGGTATTCTTCGTAAACGAGAGATTGATGTATTTACACTTTTCGTTTATTCGACTTTTCCTCATCGTTCGTTTTTACGACGGCGTAGGAATTATTATTACAACGGCCACTATAACGTTTTCGGGGAACAGCCGATGTACGTTTATTGGAATATCTTTATGTTCGATGTCAATGGCTCTATCGCTGCGTTCTTTATTTTTTTATGTAATACATATTCGATACTTGGAAATCCTTGTAACAAGAATACGAGGGGATGAAAACAAGCGAACCGTGATATTTCGGAGACGTATTACTCCCGGAAGAGCTTTATGCCCACCTGATTTACCCCCCGAAGCGCTACGGCTTTTCATGCCACGACGAAATATCCATATCTCATGCGTGACGCGCCGAGCTGTGCGAGTCGATAACTTCACTGCGTGGCGGCGCCGCTTTGCGTTTTGTCGTCACCCCACTCGACGAGAGTGCACGATCGCTGCTCTCCCTTTACCTTTATCTCTTTGGTACGCTGGGCTTGAGGGAAAAATTGACGCGGAATCTGACGGAATCCGTTGATGGATACGTGAAGCCAAACTTCGCTTCGATCTCCCGAATTCCACGATAAATTTCGTTTTTTTTTTTTTTTTTTTTTTTTTCTTTCGCTCAATAACGATCGAATCACCGTTCAAAAACCCCTCGAGGGGTTATCGAATCCATCGAAAAGATTTCCGTTCGTTCGACCGATGCGATTTAACGCGAATGAATATCACGAAATATCTCGTCGAATTCTCGGAAAAATTGAGCATTTTTTTTTTCTTTTCTCTTCCCTTAAAAAATTGGAACAATCAACAAGACCCTCTCGTTGATCCCCCTTCGGGTAAAAAAATTGGAATATTCATCATTGTTATTATTTTCCCCCCTCTTTTTTTGCGTGAGAAATACGACTTGGATTACAAATAGGATAGTTAAATTATTTTCGCGACGTCGTCTCGGCATTTCTGATGTTACACGTTGATTTTCACGCTCCATCGTTGTAGACATCCCTACGGGGGATTCCGGTTGATGCCGGTGGAAATTGGAGTAAAGAAAAATCGTCGAAAATTGGCGATAAATTACATTACTGAGGGCGATTGAGTCTAAAGACAGATCTCTCTCACTTTCTGCGGCAGATACGCGTCTATACCGTGATATCTACAGCGATATAGACGGTAACTGCGAATGAAATGTCGAATCCCGTTGGTTTCAAGGAAATCACATTACCGCTGTAGGCGGGGAGTGTACGCGGAAATCCTCAGCCGTAGGAAGACTGAGAGTCACATGGTGATCGGAGATATTGCTATATACATATATAAAATATACACGTTAAATAGATGATACGCGGAGAGAGTGGATGAAATATCGAATGATTAAGTGCATTAAGAGATTAGATAATATCACGAAAAGATTTATATTCACAAATTGATAATTTAATATTGAATTTACTCCGTAATACAGTTATCACTTTTTTATGCTCACCGTCGCGTATAATATCTTTCGTCTTTAATTGTCTCTTGACACGCGACCCCATTTCTCCAACGACATTTAGTCGCGGGCGGCATAATTCATCGTAACGAATCAACTTAATTGGTCTCACTGGATAACTTTAGTTTCAACGAAGCCTCGTACACGGATAACAGCGTTAAATGCAAATGTTATCTTTTTTTTTTTTTTTAAAACGAAGAAAAAGTTCGATGCGCCGATTTTCACTTTTCTATCATTCTATGATAATAGAAAAATGTTAAAAAATGATAAAAATAATTTTTAAATTTATAATGATACGTAAAAAAATATATAAAAAATAAATATATTATTTATTCCGTTATATATTTTTTTTTACTTATCATTATTTTTAAAAGTATATATTTATTCGACTGCCTGCGACGTAAAAATCAACGATGGATTGAATGGCGACGTGAAAATAAAAATCGTGAAAATACGTTGATAAAGAAAGGTGTGACAAAGACATAGTTGACATGCGAATGGGTTTGTCAGATTAGCTGGCAATTGGCCTTTTGCTCTGATATATTTTTTTTTTTTTTGATTAATCGAAGAAGCCTGTCAGTGACTCTGTCCTGTGGCGCACGAGCGCCGCGCTTCTTGATTAGATTTTATGGGTTTATCGAGGCACGCAGCCGAGCGAAGGATGAACGAAGAAAAGAGGAAAAGTTGTCGCGAACGGAAACGAATGGAAACGTATATTACTCGGCTATAAAACGACGAATATCGATGAATAACGTGACTCAGTCACGCGACAACGAGACAGAGGGCTTTTCGTGTCTTATCTTTTTTTTTTTTTTTTTTTTTTTTTTTCTCGCCGTGGGCCGGAGTTTTTAAGGCCGGTCGAAGGTGAAGCAGGAAACAGAGTGGATAATAAAAAATAGTCCTGCCAAATCCATTCGTACGAATCCTCTCAGTTACCCTCGGGCTGATCTTCGCAAAGATCCAACTTTCTGGGTTATCCCTCGGGGAGCTTTCCTTCACCCACTCATCCGCCTCGTCGTTCTTTCGTACCGTCGATGCTTTTTTTCCATCTCTGCTTCTCCTTCGTTTTGATTGCATTGTGTGTTTCGCTTTCGGACGATTTACATCTCACTTTCTCGGGGAATATATACCAACGCCGATCATCAGTCTCGTCGGAGTCTCTCTGGTCGAGACAGCGGGTCACAAGCTTAACGCGGTATCGAATGAGTGGTTAAAGAGCTGCGATTGTTATTGGCAGGTTACGAACGTCACGGTGTAGTAGGGATCGCTGAATTGCCTCTTAATTCTATCATATTCTCCTCTCGCGCGTCTCCGTAACGTGACGAATTCTAATTGTATTCAATTTGTTCTATTCGACCATTTAATTGGCGGTTTTTATCCGCAGCGAATTATCCGAACAAAATTGCATCTATGTTTTGTCGTTTTATCTCGATGTGATTTTAAGAAATCCAAAAAAAAATCGGAAAATGATATTCAGATATTTTGGAAAGCAAAAATGCTTCGAATGCGAAGCTATGGCAGTGATGTTTGGTGAAAATTACCAATAGGAAAAAGACATCAATATAACCGAATAAAGTCGTATTACGGCCGTTGCTTTGAACAAAAAATGAATCCTTCAAGTTTAAGGCGTTTTTTTCTGTTGAAAAAAAAATGCCCAAATAGTCAACGAAATGTTAACGTTTCCATTACTGAATGGTTTACCGTTTCGATTCCGATTTCATTCGAAAGAGCTTTCTATTTTGGCCGCAACTTTTCACGCAACATTTTTCATCATTATTCGCTAACGGATTGACTTTAAAGGGTTAATCCGCTCACGTTAGGCAAATCGGAAACTGATTTCGCATTCCGCGATAAATGGCGTTAAATTTTTTACAGAATTGAACCACATAAATGGTTAAACAGTTGTTCCAGTGGGACGTACGTGTTGCACCCGTTGTGCTGTTTCTCATGAATCACTTCAACCCGAAATATGGATGATAACGAAGTGGTATTTGTCAGATTCGCACATCGGTCGCAACGTTAAAAACTTGTATACCGTTTATCGTCGAAGTTTATCCCGTAGTTATATATCTACGATATTCAGCTCATTCCACCATCGAGAGCATACAAAGCCGAACGAACCCGCAGTATTAGTCGGTGCGATAGCGGACTTTGACAAAGAAAAATAACCCGATAGCCCCCGAGAGCCCCTATATAGCCGTTGCCTACCGCACAGTATCCGTTTTTATATTCTCGGAGAAAATTCCAGCGAAACAAAAAAAAAAAAAAAAAAAAAAATTTGCGAGATACCTTTTTCCCGGGTTTCTCTGCCGCTTTCTCTTCACCGCGACCCATTCTCTTCTTTTCTTGCTTTTTTTTTTTGTTTTTTTTTGCGAATTGGATCGCAACGAGAATCGTGTGTATACGCGCGTTGTGCGACAATAGAAAAGCCCTCGAGCGCTCGTTTCCGGTCGACATGTCGCAACGCACGTACATAATTCCGCGGATTTTCATTTCTCTCGCACTCCTCGCCGTTCTTTCTTTCTCTCCGTTTATTCGAATCGTTTTTGTTTTCTCTCTCTGTTATTCCACGAAGCGGCAATCTCCTCCTCCTTCTTCTCTTCACTATGAAGGGAAAGGAAGAACATGCAGAGTGGAAGCGGGGGCGTCGTTGGATAATTATCCGTACTCTTGGCGAGGAGCCAACGGGCGACCGCCTGTTGGTTCCGCGGGTTGTGTCGCGAAAATCTCTTTCACTCTCCTTTCTGAAACGTTTATAGCTGTACACTCATACATAAATATGTATATATATCGATAGGGTAGATAAATATACATGATATATGTATAGATATTCTATACAGACAATGTGACTAGCGATTTGCCAACATTAGGCGCACGTTTTCCGTGTCTACACGTGCTTTCGGATCTTGTGGCACACTACCGTCCACGTGGGATAGACGTCACGCGCGAACCCTTTCACGTTTATGTCTATCGGGTTTTTCCACGTGACATACGCTTTTACCCCCATTAGCAACGAATTACAATTTTCTTTTTTTGTCACGTGATATTTCCTTATCGCATTCGAAGTCTTTTTAAACAGAAAAATCGCAAAAGTTCGTAAAAAAAAAATTGTTTTTCGATTATACATTCGATTTTTAATAAATAATGAATAAAAATTTAATAATAATAATCATAATCAGAATGAAATTTTTTTTTTTCGTAATATTGATTTGCATCGATCCCTATGAATCTTTTAAATCCGATTTTTTCGCTTAATCAGCGCATATTTCAAATTCCATACTTTCGTTCGATTCTCGACAAGCTTTCCGCGCTCGTTGGCAGACTTCCAAACTCTATAATAATAACTTTTGCCACGTGACAGTTACGCGCCGACATATTTTCCGTACGCGAGAGATCGAAGTATCAAATCTTCGCACGCGGTTTCTTCGACTTCGACGGCTCTTGCCGGTGCCTCTCGTAAATTTCGCCACTTTTTTTTTTCCTCATACTCTCCCTCTTCTTTCCTCGAAGAACTCGCGGCTCATTGCTCCTTTGCAAACACAGCTTTATGCATTCTCGCACGCTTCCCGACAAATGTTCGGCCTCCCGGATGACCAAACGTTGTAATTTCAACTCGCGTCGAAATCTACAGCTTTGGCGAACATTCAAAAGCCACGAAACAATGGAATTTATTGCTGCTGACGATGGTCGATAAGGTTTAAACGCATTTCTATCGATTCCAGAACTTTCAGGAATTCGGAGAAATCGATAATACACCACTCGCGTGTCCGCGGTGACTCGATCGTAAATATAGTGCAATGATTGCCGCCTCCTGTAAACTTTTGTGTCGCGGTTGATAGACGGTACGTGTAAATTCGACGAAACTCCAACCGCGTCGTTCTTTTCCTCGTGGGTATACATTCCTCTGACGCTTTGTTCGGTACGACGGTCAGTAGAATACATTTTGCCCGGAGTTTTGACGTCAATTGAAAAAAATCAATTTGGCGGAAAACTCTCACGGAGCCTCTCGCAACAAACGATACCTATATAAAGAGATGTATACATATACACGTGTCTGTGGATAGCGAGTTAGGGTTAAACTTTTTCATCCGAAAGTTACGTATTCAAGTGCGAGTGGGAGGTATATTTATAGACGAATAAATTAAAAAAAAAAAAAAAAAAAAAAAAAAAAATTGCAGAATCGTTCGCAACTTTGCCGATGTTGCCGCTTCACACCACGTGCCTCCGACCGGCGTTACATTATGCACGTGCATAAAATTCTTTTTGCCAAGTTATCGTCGTGTTGTGAGTGCAGCGAAGGTTAGGTATTACGGCGCGGAGGATAGAGTGCGGAAGGGTGAGGGTAGAAGGAGGGAAGAGGGCGGAGGGTGGGGGGGGGGGGGGGGGGGGTGGTTGTGGAGAACAGAAAGACGAGTTGTCGAGTTGGAATCGATGAAAAGTAGGTTAACCCAATTAGTCGAAACAAAGGCTTTCGGCGGCTAGAGACGATTATATCGAAGGGCGTACGTCGCGTCGTTCACTGCGCGCGCGATATAAACCGAGGCGAAGCATAAACCGCGCGGACTGTGCTCGCGCTCGGCTACGTACTTCTTTTCGACGTGTCATATTCGAAAGACATTCGAAAAGAAGCGACACACGTAAATGATGAATATCCTTTTATATTTTTCAAACGTTTGAATGATGAAGAGACTGTTTTTTATTATTCGCCAATTTTATTTCTGTTATTGTGACAAATGAGAATCATATGCAATTCGTTTTCAAGACGAATCGTTAAATTTTCGTACGGTAGACATTCCCGCTATTAATAATCATTTGGCGCGAAGTTTCAATCGTTGAATCATCATTTTCTCGCAGTCGAACGCTATCGTAAAATTAAATTTCAATGAAGCATAGGATTGTACGTAATGATATATACTTCGTGAAGAATGCGATCGAAGTTTTTATTTTATTTTTTAATACATTTTTTTTTGTTTTTTATTGTCGTCCATTTCCGAGAAACTCTGAAAAAATTCCGCGCCTAACGCGTACAGCGCTCGACGACGAAACTGACCGCTTCACGATACGATTATTCTCCATCCCTCGGAACTCTTCCTCAGCCGTAGAGGCTGATTATTACGAGTCCCTTAGAGGGCCGAATTTTATTTACTCTTTAATATGAACCCCTTATGATATATCCCCGCGAATAACTCGCGATTGTTTACTCAACGGTCGATCTCCGCGGCACGTAAAGAAAACTTCATCCTCGTCTCGTCTCGCGCTCTCTAACCGCGTTGAATTCAACATTCCGACATCGTCACAGCGTTGATATACGTGTGGGAGCCGCGCGTCTCGACAATAGAATTCCCCGAGGTTTCGTCTCACGGGCAAACATTATACGAAAATAAAATATCCGTTCCTCGAATACAAATCTTCATCGTCGTAACGTGCAACTCGTAAAATATTATACATGTATACAAGAAATAAAATTATGCGTTTGCGGCAAAACCTAAACGACAACGAATCGTTTTCGGAATGACAATTATATTTATTTATTTTTTACGCGCGAGAAGGAGATCAGAATCCGAATAAATAATTCTAAGAAAAATCGTCCCACGCTGTTTCCCACTTGAAAAAAAAAAAAAAAAATCATTTATAATAATATTTCAATATCTCGATTTTGTTCACTGAACCGTTATTCATCGGATCAGTAAATACGCGAAGGGTCGTTATAACTATTTTTCATTGTTATCGGCTCCGGTTCACCGTTTCGATAAAGTTAAAAAAAAAAAAAAAAAAAAAAAATAATAATTTTCAGCTGACTTCGAAGTGAGATATCGTACGAATTTGATACAACAAAGAAAAAACCTATCAATCTCCACGCGATTCTATACGTAAACACCTGTACCGAATTTCTCGATTTTCGTAAATGCGAATATCACGAAGAAATTAAAAAAAAACTCTGTTAACCAGAGCCAAAGAGGCCTTAGCGCCCAAAAGCCGAAAGAACGTTGCGAAATGAAATACAATTTTTCGAAAACCAAATAAATTTATTCGCTCAGCATACCTACGAGAATATTTCGCCACTGGAACGTGAGTCGTCAAACCGACGCACCGCGGATCGTCGATGTAATTTTTTTTTTTTTTTTTTTTTCCGGGAAAAAACTTCGATAGCGCGATGTTGGTTGCCAATGTTCATTTTTCATTGGTTGATGGAGTGTTCTGGACATACGCACGTTTCTCTCGTTCGGTATTTAACACGCAAAAGCGTTTGGACGGCTGAATGTTCTCTGACTGTCCCGTAGGCTGCAGAGTAACGTCAGCCGACCGCGCAGCGTGAAAATGCTTTTGTTTTCTTCATCATTTCCGGGTAAAACTCGTTGGCTAACGCTGAATCGCGGGGGGTCTCTTGTTTCGTTGTTCAATCCCCATGGAGGAAGCGGCCAATCAATGAAAAGTGGATTTGACGTTGAACTTTCGACGGATAGTTCGTCTGTCTCAGCGCTCGTATATCTCTCGTGTACGTCCGCTTTCATCGATGCTTGCTACGCGAGTTTGTTCAGTGGCGAAGCATCCCTTCCTCCCGCATCCTCCCCTTCCCGTCCCCGAGGCTTGTGCACACAAGTCTTTCAAACACACGTTTATACCCACGTACATCGGTGGGCAATCGGGGACCGTATAGTCTTCCCGGCCGCGCAAACTAAGGACAAGGGAAAGGGAGCAACTGTGTGAGAATACACGAGCTTTTGATGAGGCCGCGGGAGTGGATATGTGCCGCCGCTCGTATCTCACAAAGTGCACCGTACACGGGATGTACGGTGTGCTCACCGACCGGAAGAGAACTCCGGACTCAAGTTCCGTGGACTCTCTGAATTCCAGAAATGAGAGGGGAAAAAAAAAAAAAGAAAAAAAGATAAAGAATATAATGGAAAACACCGTATAGCTACCGGAGGTCGAGATCCTGTTTCGGACAAATACTTCGCCGGGAGAACTTGAGAAAATCTCTTGTCGCTGACCTTTACGAACGTCCCGAATAGTCGTGCGATGCAGTTACTTTTCTCGAAAGTAGAAATGGTCGAGAATAGTCGGACCGGTGCCTCGCGACACAACGATTGTTCGTTAAGTTGCCGGAGATCGGAATTTCAGAAATAAAAACACTCGAGAAAAAAAATCCACGTACGTGAAGGGTAGTAATTGAGCTTTTTTCCGATATATACACACGAAAAAATGGGATCAGGAAAAATTGGATTCATCAACAAAACTCGCGTGCGGATGAATTAACTAAATTTTGACGATGCGAATAGTACTTTTGAAATATTTCCATTGCAATGAAAAAATTTGGATTTTTTTCGGTACGAGACGCGATTATTCGTTTGTATTGAAGAAAAAAAAAAAAAATGAAAAACATACGTTTCGCGTACTTCATGCGACAAAAAAATGCGTGCTATCAAAAGGTTCGAGTATTTCAAGTCCATAAAGCATTGTGATTTTTTATTGGAAACCGCGGCGAGATTTAAATTGGAAAAGATTTTCATTTAGTTATTTATTTATAATGAAAATAACAGACTCCGACGATGAGGGGGTTTCAGTGAATCTCGGCGATGGTGAGCTTATCGAATGTTTTCATTTAATTCGTTTCCGTCGAGGAGATTCGATGGTAAAAGCCTTTTGGCGTGCAGTCGTTCCAAGGGAGATAACAGGAGAAATTGAGCTCCCGAACGTTTCGCGCTCCGTTAGAGTAACGTACGTTAGCCGAGCGTCGGGCGTCGTTATATATATATATATATAAACGCCGCTATACTTCTCGTATCAATTTCCTGTAAAAATCTCGTCCCGTCAGCATCTCCTTCAAGCAATGTATAGCTTTTAGCTCTTCCATCTCTTTCACTTTTTTCTCCTTCACTGCGGCAATTCGCGTCTATATATTCTCCGTCCGTAGCAATGTCGCAAGAACCCCTGAGCGCAGCGGAGATCACGTCGACCCCGTGCAATAAACGAAGTAAAAAAAAAGTCGTATAAGAAACGAGACAAGCCTCCGACGAGTCTTCGCGTTTTCATTTGTTGCTCTTTCTCTCCGATCCGTCCTCTTCACCATAAAAAGCCGAATTACAGCGCTCGAACCCGAAGCAATTTTTTTTTTTTTTTTCGTAACATGTATAGAGAGCTTCGATTATCGAAAAAATGATTTGATTTGAGCGAACGATTGAATAAAATTGTTTGAAAAATATTAAAGCATTTGGATACAGTTATCCAAGCGTCAGTTCGATCCTATCGAACAATTGCAAATCTTTACCATTGCGTGAAAAAAAATGTAACGCGTTTATTGTTGGTAAAACAAAAGTTTTGTCCGCGCGAATGAATTGCGATGATCGTCAATTTATGGTATTTTATTTTACGCGCGAATTTGCCGGAGCGAAACTGTGAAACTCACTCGATGCACTATCGTCATTATCTCGCGAAATATCGTAGTTTTTCATTCGGTATGTGCGATTATCAAGAAATCCGGATCCCCAAATTGTTACGTTTAAATCGACAACAATATACTCGACGTATATCGATGTCCTAATATATATTTTTGGCTGCAATGCGAAGAGACGATCTGCATGTGAAAGTTGTCGATAAAAGATCTCACGACCTCGAAGCGTCTCGTACAGCGCACGAGTACAGAAGTGTACGATGGTCACGAGAATTGCGACAAAACGGCGATGTAGTTTTTACCTGAATAGTAACGACCGCAGCAAAAGTTGGCCGATGCGTCCGACGTAAGCTCGACGGCAATGTAGGCTAATCAGAGATTTGCACTGAGTCTCGTCGATTTCTTTCTCTCTTTCTCTCTCGCCGTCTCACTGCCGAGGACTCTTCTGTTTCTCTGCTTTGCGGTTCCAGCTGTTGCCTTTCGCGCGAACCCTCCTCCCCGCGATGCCTGCGTCCTTCTTCGACGCGCTCCCCACCGTCTCCGTCGTCTCGTGCCACGGCGACCACGCGTATTCGTACCCTCCGAAGCTTTCGAAACCCCACCCCGCCTCCGAGCGACAGAGAAATATGAAGGGTCGAGGAGAAACTAACGGTTGTAGTGGTCGCCTCGTGAGAGCTCCCGATTGGTTTTTTTTTTTTTTTTTTTTTTTTTTTTTTTTTTTTTAAATATATATACCTCCACTCGCTGTTGGCTTCGCTTTCCTTGTACGAGTTCCAGCGAGCGGAAAGCCTCCCCTGCAGCCTTTTGAGCGACGAGTCTCGCGAGTTTCGCAATTTACAAAGTGATGCATAATTCACTTTGTCGCTGCGGAGTTTGATATTCGAAGTGGAACACACTCGACAAACTCGATATGGCGAATGTTGTATCTTTAACTCATTTTTTTTTTTTTCGTTTCTCTTTCTCATCATACGGATTATGCATCGGCGAAATATATACTTTTTTTTTTTTTTTTTTTTTTTTTTTTTTTTTTTTTCATTTAATTGAAATGCGAGACGCACAATTAATTCCGAAATCTATTTATCGCTGAACACGGCAACCGGAAGTCACAGACGAAATAATAAATTTCGCTTTAAAAAAAAAAAAAAAAAAAATCGAGTGATAAAACCAAATTAAAGAAATACTGCAGTTTAATAACAGAGAAACGGGGAAGAAGAAAATTACCGACTATACCTTTTAATTAGCTCTTTGATCGGTCGGGTTTGCGCCAATTCGACCGAAATAATTAATAATCAGCAATCCGGTTTGAATAATCGGGCATTGGGGGAGGGATTCAACGAAGCATTTTTTCCACTTCAGGCGAATTCGTCGTTGGCCTCTTTTTTTTTTTTTCGTCTGTTTCGTTTTCTCACCGCGGCGAGGCAAAGCGCGCGATGGAATAGCGAGAGAGGAAAAAAAAGCTCTTCTCTCTCTCCTTGGATGAGTTTCAGCCTCGGCCCTTGCGGAGCCGAGGAGGGAGGGAGCCATTGGGGCGATTCATAGGTGCAAAACTTGCGCCTATATATATTACATGTACATATATATATATATATATATATTGTACATAGGAGTCTCTCTCCGCTGATATGTATTCCCGTGTGTGTCGGAACGAGGGCGGTGAGGTATATTTCGCCCACGCTGACCCCGCACCATCGCCGGCACAGTTCGCACGAGGTCACGCCTCGCGCGAAACGAGATTCGGAAAAGCGAAGGCCGGAGGAAATGCACACGGGATAGAAACGAAGGGCGAGAGGAGGGGGAAGGGGTTGGGGGAGCGATGATGAGGCTCGAGGCATTTCACGATGAGTCAAGCAGATCGACAGGTATGCGCGGGGAATGAGGAAAAATAATTACCAATCGATTCTGAATAACTGTGCATCGCCACGTGAACGCGTTCTATCGTTCCGACAGATTATATTAGCATTTTGCATATGCGCAAACGGCCAAACTTAGTTCCAATTTTCGACTCGACACGTTCGTTTACGTTCATTAGAATATAAACGAATACGGGAAGAAAATGACACGAACGATCGTAATATCGTATCATATGCTACGATGAAATTTTATATTTCACGTAACATTTCCACGTAAGAATTTCATAATTTTTGCGAAATAACGATTTTTCTTTTATTCGCTATATAAATCGATTTATCGTTAGAAGTTTAAGGTTAACGATATTTTTTTCGATAGATCGAAACACTGTTTTTGCTAAATATTCGGTTTCATCGATTTAAAAAAATTAATAAACTGACGCGTATTTTTGCATCAAAAGTTAATTGAGTGGGAAACAATCTACGAAAGATTGAATATTAATGAAATAATTAATTGAATTACTGACGGTGTATTATAACCGAAAATTCGAGTACTCTACAGCTGTAATTAAAATAAAAATGTATAAAATAAAAAACCATTTGATTGTGTTAATTTCATACATTTTATCGTTTATGTGAAATACGTTGTTAAAAGCGCAGCGCACATTTTGCATAAAATTTAACACATAGTTACCGCATAAAAGAATTCTAAATACTTTAGTTTGAACATTTTTTATCTCGGGTATGAAATTGAAGATAAAATTTAAGAAGAAAAAAAGAAGAAATGCATACGTAATAGCAGTAAATATGCGAACAAACGGGCCATTTATGTTACAAAGTAGAATATAGCGGGAAACTTCGACGGCGAGCTTCGTAGCGGCAAACTTCTCACAGATTTCTTTTTTATACATCCCAAGCCTTCCCTCTTACCCTGTGGGCGAAAGCTCTCGACACCGCTTTGCCGTCGTCCGAGCGAAATATAGATTGAGTCGTCTATTTTTAAAACTCTCGTTTGCACAGTACAGCGCGGTTAGGTGATACAGACCCATCTTACACCGTGCAATGCTATACGAATTTCGTTTTTTTTTTTTTTTTTTTTTTTTTTTTTTTTTTCGTGTGTACAGAAAACATAAAGTCGTTGGGCCCGCGGTGGTGTTTCTGTGGGATTTTCTACGAGAGCGAAGAAAGATATGGGCTCTCGATTCTCCGCAGAAACATCTTACGTACCGCGCGTCAGAAACTCCCCCCCCCCCCTCTCCTTCTCCAAAATTGACTTTTACGAGTCACAAAGTAAATTGATGATTCCAACGCTTTGAATCCTCTCGTTTCTCATTGTTGATTACCGTATACACAGTATATTGCGCTTTCATTTAGTTTTTCCTTTTTTTTTTTTCTTCGTTTTCTTACATCAAGCCGTTCAAGTTTGCGGGGCTCGTTGAGCGACACAAGAACCGCGAAATTTGTAAACCTCCCCCTTTAGCTTTCGAGTCTCGTTTTCTTGCGCTTCTATTTTGTTTTTTTTTTTTTTTTTTTTTTTTTCTTTCATTACTCATCTCTCGTCGTTTTCCTCGTCCACTTTGCCGCGGAAAATAGTCGCCCGGCACACAGTAGAATGCGGCAGCAACAGCAGTAGCGGAGAGAGAGCCTCTATATACGAGGGGCCCAAGTGGATGATGTGAATTCGCTCGGCGAGTGGTCTCGCGAGTGGTGTGCGGACTGTGACGTCAACCGTGTTGATCTCTGTCTCTGTCTCTCTCGCACAGTTTTGCCATTCCTCTCCCATTACCTCCTCAACGTTTACACCCTCCTTCGCTCTCTCGCATTTTCGCATTTTTCTCTTTCCTTTTTAATTTTTTTTTTTTTTTTTTTTTTTTTTTTTCACTTTTTTTGAACTTTGCATATCACTGAGCTGTGCTCTCGTCGTCGTTATAGTCTCGAGTCATCCGAGTGACGAAGCTTTTCTTGTATATCTGCTATTCGCCGTGGTGTAGGCGTCGGTTTCGCGATACATAGAGAAACACATATACACGCAGAGGAGGCAATTTAGTAGCGCCGGGATTTCTGAAAATTCCAAACATCTCCGCGCATCGTTATCGTTATTCATCTGCAATAGAAATCCTCGTCTTTTGCTCGTTTGCGTATATACACGATGTCTAATCGCCGGATCTCTCGTCGTAAAATTATCGCTCGCGTTAACGCTGTAATACGGGAACGCGGTTCGAGCTTCTCGTTGAGGATATACGCCGAAATCCGAATGGCTCTCGTTGTACGTGCGCTTACGAAAATCTCTCTCTCTCTCTCTCTCTCTCTCTCTCTCGAGCATCTAACGGTTTCGCGGGAGAGCAAACACCGAGGAGCTCGTCCCCCGGTGTGCGAACAAACTTCGCGAATACCTTTGCAAATCTCAAAGTACACATGAAACTTGGCGCTCGGGTCTACATAGTAACGCGACCGGGTGTTTGGATTATTTAATCGTTCTCTCACGCGCGCACACATTCATACGCGACGCACACACGCTGTTAGTTGTGTAACTCGGGAATGTGAACAGACGATCGTTCTTCGTTGAACGCGCGGAATTGTATTCTCGGTACGGTGTGTGTGTTTCTCAGTATCGATGTAAATCTCTCGTTGGTGATTACTCCGTGGGAACATTGGATCGAATTAACGCTGAAAGAAAATCCACTGAATCGCGAGACGCGCGGATTTCCCGGTAAATTTTTCCTCGTATATCTCTCGAGTAATTTAATAGCCGCGGCAACGACGATTGGAATTAATAACTGGCTGATCATAGACTTCACGTATTGCTTGCGAGTTGTATTTATGCTAAATGCATTTTTTTCCTTTTTTTTTTTTTTTTTTTTTTTACTACAACGCTGTTGTTTCCACGCAGCTGGATGAATTGCAAAGTTCTTTCGGTATTATACGGAGACACGAAATAGAGAGTAGCAAGGGGGAGAAACCGGCCAAATTTTACGACTGGACCGAGTCGTTCCGCTGGGGCGGGTTGGGCTTAACGTAATATAAATTATATAACGTATCGTGCGGCTCACCCTCTCATCCCCTACGCCCACGCGGCGCATGAACTCACTTACTCGCTTTTGCCGTACGCAGCTCAATCCTCACGAATATATTGCGTAAAAAAACATATTGGATTTTCGCGATTTTCCTTTTTGTTTTTCTCTCCTCTCGTCGAACGGAAACGCGATATATATAGTGACCCCTTTTTGCGGCATTTTGGGTCTCGCGAGAACGGAATGTATTACCTACTCTCGAGGCTATCGTCCGTTTTGACGAAACAATTCTTCGAATATATTTTCCATACTTTTTTTTTTTTTTTTTTTTTTTTTTTTTTTTTTTTTAAGGGATGACTTTGAAGTCTGTTGATCGAAATATGAGCGTAAAGTAGGTCGCTGAAAGAATTAATACAAAGCTCCCTTATTTTTAATGGAACAAGTGATATCACTCGAAGTAATATAAGAAAAAGAAAAAAAAAAAAAAAAATGATGCAAAAACAAATACGCGTAGAAATGCGCGAATATACGACAAGCGCGATGAACGCTACTCGCGAATTTTCGCTCGCGAAACGAAATAAAAACTTTCGAGAGTATCACCGTCTCGAAACTCGCGGTAGATGGGTTTCCCCGCGGCGAATGTACGTGAGTAACCGGGATTAAACTTACTCCACGGTTTTCTATGTACTCTCGGATGGAGAGTTTTTTTTTTATTCCAGCCGAAGCGAGCGATAGAGAATTACAACTTTTTCCACCGATGAATTCAAGTTATAACGGCTCACTACAGGGGGTACCGAAGAAAAAGTGAAATATTTGAGATCCACAATTATTACTTTTCCTCATAAAACATATAAATAAACGTAGAATTTACTCCATTCATTTTTCTTTTTAATTTCTCTTTCATTTTTTATTCGGCACTTTTGTTCTCCCGAATTTGCCATTCTTCTTTTTTTTTTTTTTTTTTTTTTTTTTACGATCGCTCGCGATGTTATCAAAAAGACAGTGGAAAAAAAAAAAGAAGGGAGATAGTAGCGACAAAGAACTCGGTATGGTCGACCATCGGTACATATATATTCAACGAACGAAGCCGATCGACTGGCGAACCTTGAAATATCGATTTGTTCGTTGAAGCTGATTTAATCGACGTTGCTGCAGCGGCAACAACAAGGAGAAGCATGAGCACAGGTACTGGCCGATCGGGCGGGCGTTATATACTCGTTGACGCGAGTGGACAAAGCCGCGATGAGGGTGGGCGCCCGCGCATGGTGGCAATATGCACACGTATTGCGGCTGAATCGGTTGACACGTCGCCTATCGTTGTCACTGTAGTCGTCAACTATGCCGTGACGCAGTATACCACTCATCTCAAAATATCCATCCTGTATAGTTCGTTCGGGCGTTAAAAAAAAAAAGAAAAAAAATTGCGAAACCCTTCATGACGCAGTCATAGATTGTACAGGATAGGCGCGAAGCCTACGAAAAAGCTCGTCACTCAACAGTTTAAACCCGGGAGATAGATCCTCGATACCAGTGTAAAAAAAATTATTATATATCTGCAAATATCGAGAAAAACTCAACAGGCATAATAACTTGAGGAATATATAACCTCTCGTCGAAGTTTAAGTTACAAGTGAAATCACAAATCGATATTTGCACATCTTTTCGATATGAATTGAAAAAAAATAAATAAAAAAAAGCAATGGTTCCGAATGAATCGCAATGATCTTAAAAAAAAAAAAAAACATCGGATTATGCAAATATTTTTTAGTACCCTTCGATCAAACGCAAAAAAAATTGCAAAGGTGTTATCCTCCCCTTTATCGTGTTTTTTACGCATTTTTTATCGGCTTTTGTAAGGGTACGAAAAAGAGAAACGGTGGTTCCGGTAACTCCCCCGAGTAACCTATCTTGTGTAATGTTTTCCGGTAGAACGCGATAGTCACCTCGATATTCCATCGTGAAGCAAAGCTGAAGCCGTTTGAAAATATAAAAAACATAAAAAATAAAAGAGACGAAAATCGTAACTTTTACCAAAATTGACGAAAAACCTTCCGGGTGTATTTTTTTTCCGTTAACCGCGAAAATATTTTCAATAATTATATAAATAAAAAATAAAAATATAAATAATCCGCGTTAAAAGTTGGAAAAAAAAAAAATGTTATATATTTATCATTCATATAAAAGCACTTCAGTTGAATTACGGATATATTTATTTTCCTATAATAACTGTTCCACAATCTTCATAATAATTAGCCTATTACATCGTTTAAAAAAAGTCGTAAATATGGATTACCATTTAGCGGGGTTTTCCAGTTTTTAAACTTACCGTATTCACCATTTTTATCCTGCAAACGATTACTGAATCGCATTATTCGATCAAACGAAGAGGAGAGAGAGAGAGAGAGAGAGAAGTGGATATACAGTTGATCGTCAGACAGATCGTTGCGCGATGACTGGAATGATGAATCGAAGGTGTGCATAGAGGTGACGAGATCCGGGAGTCAGAAGACGACAAAAGATATAACATAAACATTTATTCGCTTCCGTACATATTGACGTAGATATGGAAGAAAAAAGAAAGAAAAACAGAAAACAAAACCGATTAGAATGTCGAGGATTCATTTCTCGATGGAATCCATCGCGGGAAACCGTCTGTTAGCTTTTTTTCCCATCGCCCACGCATAGGGGGGAACAGCGCGACGATCTTTCAGACGAATAAAGCTGTTCCGTCGGTGTGAACCTCCGTCAGTGGTGAAGAAACGAGTCGATCTCGCAAGAGAGCAAAGCTTGTCGAGTAGATTGCGGAGAGGGCAGAGGGTAGTGATGTAGCAGTAATGGGATGGAGGGGTAGAAGACGTCGCGAAGACGGGTGATAAGGATTTCGTTGAGAGTAGTTGTCCTTAAGAACGAAAATTTTATCGGCTCTGTAATCGAAGATCTTCACGAGTTCCGTTCTTCATATCCCTGCAAAATTGTTCATCGCGTGTCCATCTGGCGCCCGGTGATTAAGCGTTCGCGGCGGGAATTGTATTGCGGGGGTCGTTCGGGGGGCCCTTTTCATTCGCATCCTTCCGTCATCTCGAGAGTCTGAATCGAGAAGGCTTCACAGTGCTCTTTCGACATAATCACAGGAACGATGAAGCTCTCTTCCGTTAAACGAGAATCTCCCATTATTCCAGCTTCCAGGATTTTCCGGCTGCTACAACCGAATGTGCCGCGCCGTGCGGATTACGCTATCATCTCGGATCTTTTTCTCGGCTGTAAAGCTCCCCTCTAAACCATTGACAATGACTCTCCGTCGACAAGGGAGAGGACGACGAGCTTTGCTCTTTCACTCGGTTCGTTTCTTTTCGTAATTCATTCTATGGAGTCTTCAAATAAATGAAACTTTATATAATTCTTGAAAATTGATAAAACGAGACGATACTCTCAAAAAGGATCGGATTTACTCGAGTCATTTTTTTTATTTTTAATTAAATTTTTTTTTTTTTAATATCCGTTATGGTATGACGAATGAATTTGACCTTTGGCTCGGATCGAGAGACAGTCTTTACTTGTCGGCAAAGAACAAAAATATCACACACCTGTAGCAACGTTTATTTTTATTATAAAAAACTACCAGGAGACTTCGACTTAACGAGGTCTCGTAGAGTTTTATTTTTCAAAATAACTTCGCTATCGCAGTTACTGCGAAATAACGATTAAACTGATTGACCTTTACGATTGATCTTAGTTTATCGTCGACAACAGTAAATTGTATGTTTCTAATAAAAAAAAAATCTGCAGAAATGGTACGACGAGCGTTTATCGCGCAGCTGCTTTGTTTCGTCTCTCCATTTTTTTTTTTTCTTCGCCACCAACTTAAATTAAACTTTGCCGCGTAATGAAAGAAAAATATTATGGGTATAAAGAGCGCAGAGTTAGCGGCAAGAAAAAATATCCTCGGCGTTTTTCGTTAACGATCCTTTTTTTTTTTTTTTTTTTTTTTTTTTAACGCGAGAGACAGAGTTCTCCATTGGCTTTGTGGCTAAGAAAGATGCTTCAAGGTATTATATGTATACTATATAGTAATCTCTGGTAATAAGAGAGATGACACAGAACAATAGAAAGAAAAAAAAAATAAGAAGAGAGCGAGAGAGGGATGAGAGAAAGTTTGTTGAAAGCTGAGTCCCCATACCGCCCCTCTCGCTACGAATATAAAGAAGAAGCCGATTCGTCACTTCCGATAAGTCACATCCCGACTCTCTTTTCTGTTACAGGGGTTTCGGAAAGCAGGGATACCAGTGCCAAGGTAAGACTTCGAACGGTTCGATAAACTTGAAACTAATATCAAGAACTATAGAGTTCTGAAGAAAAAAAAAAAAAAAAAAAAAAAATGAAACGAGTCTCGACGATGAGGATCTCGAGAGTACATGTTGTATTATATATACATGAGGCGGAAGGCCGCTCTCGACCCTCAATGAAGAACATCTCGACGTTCGAGATTCGTGACAATATATCGGTCCCCATTTCCCTACTTTTGTATGTTTCAGTCTGTAGTTTCGTCGTTCACAAGCGATGTCACGAATACGTCTCCTTCACGTGTCCCGGAGCCGATAAGGGTGCCGATTCTGATGTGAGTTTCAATCAAATAGATTTTAATACCCGATGACAAAATATTTTTTTTTTTTTGTAATTAAATTTATACCGTCGCCCTTTCCCCTCTCTATCTCTCGCTCTCTTCCTCTGTGACTCTCATTCGCTCGCTCTCTCGCTAACAGGTGCAATTAACAATCTATTATTGTCCAGTTGGCTGCGCAAATTATTTCTCGTTTCCTCGGCAATAATTTTTCATAAAAAAAAAAAGAAGATAATTGAGAAACAAGAAATACGAGTTTTCAAATAGACTTGTCGAGTGTGTTGTCGACATAACTCGTTGCTAATGGCGAGAGACCGAGAGATAGAGAGAAGGAGAGAGAGAAAGAGGAAAAAATGAATGAAATTGCAAATGTATTTATAACTTTGTCATCAGCTGGAATCAGCTTCTTTTTCCTCGTCTCTCGTGTTTTTATATAATTCCACTGGACTTTGCGATTATAAAAATGTCACAAGCGGATGAGACACATAGAGAGCGCAAGAGCGTCGACGCAGTGAGTCTAATGAATAAGATCGCTGGACATAGAGATTAGCGAATGGAAAAGAGTGGAAAGGACGACAACGAATGAGAGAAAAATATACTTAGCGAATAGATTGCGAGGAACGGCTGCTCTTGCGCTGCTACCGGAACGGGAGTTAAAAAAAAAAAAAAAAAAAAAAAAAAAAAAATATCTCTGGCTCTTCGCAAAACTCTCGCACCGCACGCGAACGCCTATAATATCGTTATTGCGCTTCGTTGCCACGCTTCTGATATAACCGCGAACGATCAAAATTTTAATAATAAAGCTTCGCGAATACAATTGCGCTGTTGCGTGAGAAATCCTGAAGACGTATGGAGCGCGTAGAGAAAAAAAAAAAAAAAATTAGACGCGCCAAAAAAAAATCGTATTTATTAAAACTCATACGTAATTTCGTTTAACATTTTTTTTTTAGAAATTAATTAAAAAAAAAAAAAAAAAGTCGGAAAAACCGACACCCTATTCGGACTTTGAAAGATTTTGCTTTATTTCTTTCGGAAACTCCGCGATTGTATACAACAGATTCGGCTTTTTATATACCGTTGATTCGCATTCGCGCGCTTCAACGATTTTAAACGAATGGAATACAAAAAAGTTGTATTCCCGTATAAAACGGGAAGTGCATATAACTTGTGTACGAAAAGATGTGATAAAGCAGAAGAAGTATAGCGACGAGGCGTTCAGAGAGAGTTAAACGCGAAACTTTCGATTCCCTGCGGGACCGAGAGAGAGTTACGTTCCCACAGCCGGTAGCCCTTTTCCCCGGGACGTGGCTACTTCCTTAATCCTGAAACGGTGATCCTGAACACGAGGAGCGCGCGAGGGGAACGGAAAGGGGGTCGTTGACGCTCCGTCGTATATACCGCATTCATGGTGATAAGAGTTCGCCACTGACCGCCGCGGAGACGGTAGAACCGCGAAACTTGAGAAGTAAATCCTTGCGAATCCAGCGTCACCAGGGAAATTCTCCTATTGTGTCCGACGTTGTCGATTTCAAACTCTCGTTGCGTCGTACGAAATTGTTCGTCAACTGCTCTACGAACTGCTTTAGTTTATCGCGAATTCTCGAGTTGTCGATAAAACTCGCTAACTAACAACGGCCGGTCATCAGTGGTTCGAAATTTACGGTGCAACGTAAATTCGATGCTTAAAGAGAATTGAGCGATGCAATTGAGAATGCAAAATACGATCGCGATTTCTAGTTATGCTTTCATACGGTTATAATTTCGCATAGTTACAGAAAAAAAAAAAAAAAATTTTGGCTACATAAATATATTTATAAAAATTTGAATCGAAAAAAAAAAAAAAAAAAAAAAAAAGGTTATCGGAAAAAAAAAATCGGCCATTTCATCGAGTATCTTTTTACGAGCGAAGATCGGGTCGTAATTAACCGGATTCAAGTGGCATAATGGATGCAGAGTGAAATTATTTCCAGCGATCGTTTAATTAAAGTCCGATTTTCATACCTTCGTTAATTTTAATTTGTTTTTTTTTTTTTTTTTTTTTCATCTCCTAACGAGTTTTCCAATTCGTGTCGTAAATTTGTTTCGTCTGCGTCGATCAATTCTCTTTAAATAAAAATTCGGTTTTTTCCTTGTCCTCTCGTTCGATCGTCTCGTTCCGAGGCTTGACATCGCGGTGTTAAATAGAGCACATTATTTTTTTAACTACGTAACGGGCGAATCGTTTCGTTCTAAAAATACTTCACTTCCTTCTTATCATTCAACTCGAAACTCCTCAATAACGTTTTTCATTTTTTTAATTTTTTGTCCACCACTCGACCTTCGATTGTCCTTCGTAATCGTTAAATATACGTTTTAACTCGATATGCGGGATCGTCGACGGAAATTATTCGTAATGACAACCTCGTTACGTCTAATGATCCTGGTGACTCCATAATGGTTTTCACGCTTCGGACGTAAATAAGTCGCTCGACTTGCCGCGTTTACCAACTTTTGCAACGGCCGTGTAACGAAAGAGCCGCACAGACACAGTACACAGTCCCATTTTACTTTAATGCATTCGTCGCCGTCGTCGGTAAATTTCTCCGCTAAACTTGTGCACTTGTTTTCCCAGTATAATCTTTCGCGAGTCTGAAGAATAAGATTCCGAGGACGAATATCCCGCGGGTATCACCCGGTTAACGAGCAAAAAAATGTTCCGAATGAGATATTCAAACTCTCTCGCGGTGTCAGACGCGGTCTCGAGATAACGAAACTTGGATTATTATACGAACGCTCCGTGGGAATACTAATATTTTACTTCTCGCGATATAACGCATATATCTTTCTCCCTTCGACTTTCGAGGGGAGAATAGACACTCACTGAAAGATAACGTTACGCTTGCCATACGGAGTGCGGACGTACGTGATAGAGAGTCTCTTCATTTATGGTATACGGTTTTTTTTTTGTTAGTTATTTCTGCCGTCGACTACTATTTTCGCACGAATGTCTTTTTTCTTTTTTTTTTGGAGTCATAATTTTCGGGGATAACAGCCGGGAGCTCTGCGGAGAGATATTAGCAATAAATTTTAGCGCACCCCGCGATCACCGATGTGTCCTACGCGGCGATATTGCGTCTGTGGTTTGCATACATGTCGATTTTCGTATCTTTTTTTTTTTTTTTTTCTGTTCAACGCTCGTGTCGTCTCGTTGGCCGTAGTGTAGCCGATATATATATTTTTTTTTGTTTCCTCGGGAGCTTCTAGATCACGTGTAAAACGGCGCGAGAATAGCGTGATACATCATCGTCGTCGTCGTCCCCCGCAAGAACGAGCGCGTTCGCGAGCGAAAATGGATTGGCTATTATTCTCATCGTCGTGTGCGGTATCCGCTCGCTGATGGTCTTTGTCGACCCTTCTCCGCTTCCTCTATTACTATAACTAATATTACCGTTCATCGCGCCAGAGATCTGATTTCATATCGATCTTCCGTTTTGCCTATCGCGACCGCGGATATTAAACTGATCTTCTCATCGCTCCCCGCCTTTTCCTTATCCAAAATTTCGTCTTCTGTATCTCAAGCATCTTATCTTACGATTCCGCGAAGCATCAAATCTAATTAAAATAAAAACAATAAAACAATAGTAAATATACTTTTTTTTAAACTCTACGCGATCTATTTTTATCATTCGTAACGACCGTTAAAGTTATTTTTTTGGATTTTTTTTTGTTATACGGTATTATTACAGAAAACATCGATTCACATTTCTGACTTCCGATTTTCGCGTACGATTTTCAAACCCAAAACATTTTGTCGATTCGGAATCACGTCGCGAAAAACGTATAAACATATTTTTTATCGCTAAACAAGGGTTGGGCAACGCTTGACACTCGCGTTATACATGAGTAATCGCTTGCCGTTTTAAGATTTCCTGGAGAAAAATGAATTTATATCACGTCGCCAGTGTTATATTTCATATGTATTTATTATATATTTTTTTTCCCCAATATCGCTACATTGCACGATGAAATTTGGTCATAGGGTAGAGAAGAGAGTGAGGCGACGGTCCCTCGATTCTCTGATTTATAGCTCTATCCACTTTAGCCACTTTGATGTCAAGCTGCAGAACGGAAGGTCGAGAGATAGAGAACTCCCGGGTGCTGGTTGACGGCTTTTTGGTCTGTGGGGGGAGGGAAGGGGGGCGGGGGGGATGGCGGGTTGTTCGACGATTTCACCCCTACGTGTCAGTTTCACCTACGATCCTCGGAAACGTTCGAAACCTTCGAATTTCCAATTGGAAAGCATCCCAACCCCCTCGTCGTATCGCCATAATATTCCTCTACCTGCTGTTCTCTCGTCAATAAATAATTGCCGGGCTACGAATGTACGTCGACTTTTTTTTTTTTTTTTTTCGTCGTCATCATTTTTCTTCGTGTATTGTGGGCTCAACGCCGATGGGGTTTATATAATGTTGACATAAACGCAGGACACGCGGACGAAGCACCATTTCAAGCAACACACCTACAACAGCCCCACCTTCTGTGACCACTGTGGTAGCCTTCTCTATGGTGTCATCCACCAGGGCATGAAGTGCCAAGGTATCGAAAAAAAAAAAAAAAAAAAAAAAAAAAAAAAAAAACCCAAAACATTTAAACGCAAAAACACAGATACTCGATAAATGAAAACTCGTACCTACTAATTATAGTACGAGTAATTAAACAAATCTTTACGTCTACGTTATGGGTGTTGCTTTTTATATATCCACTGTAAATAAACAAATGGACCAAACGTATTACGTTACGTATGTCGCTTCGACCCGTGTAGTGGCACGTGGCTAATTCACTTGTCGCTACTTTTACCTGTGCGCGTGCGTGTGGGAGTATGTAACATATCCGTATGTAGATTAAGGAGAAAAAAAAAAAAAAAAAAAAAAAAAAAACTAAATCTTCGATACAGAGACGTAAAAACGACGCGAGACCGAACGTAAATATCTTATTACGTATACGAAACGAATACGAATACGTAACGAGATATATAAGAGCCTCGTATCGCGTATGGAAAATTGAGAGTATCCGCAGGCTTTTCGTACGCTTGCGTCTCGTCACGTCTCGAGGAGATCTGTTCGTATTTTTTTTTTTTTTTTTTTTTTTTTTTTTTTTTTTCCTTACATCACTGTGCCGTGTGCGAGCGTTCGTTCGATACAGATACATGTATTAGCGATGTTTTCAACGTAACATGCATCTGTACCGAATTTATATACATTATGTGTACGTGCGATTTTTTTGTTCGTCGAGCATGGATCGCGCTATACCGGGGCATATAACGGGGTTACAATGGGGATAAAGGCAGATAGAAAGATAAATAAATACGGATGGATAAAGAGAAGATTTATTATCGAGAAAATAGAGGCGGACGGTAAAGAGAGTCGAGAAGGCGTTCGCAGGATATTGATCCGCGTAAAGCCTTTTCATTCTTTCGTTTTAGAAAAAACGGAGCTCCATGCTCGATGCACGTGACTCACCGTCTTTTTTCACCCTTTCTTTTAGATGTGCGCGTCTGTTGTGTGTGATTTCATTAACTTTTCATTGTGTCGTTCACGAGAATTGATTTTTTAAGCTTTTTTTTTTTTTCTCTCGATCTTTCGGTTGATACGAAAAGAAAAAACTTTAATATTAAATCGATATTGCGTATATAAATATACTTCATTTTTTTTTTGTTTTTTTTTAATTTCGTTGCCCCGTCATCTCATCGTCTTTTCGTTGAAACCCACACCACCCGAAGATTATTACGATGGCTTGGATTTAATTCGCGAACGGATGAAATACGGGAGCGAAGACCGCGAAGTAAATTAATTAAAAGAGAGTGTTTTTAATAACGACGTCGCGTGCCAAGCGGCAAGTGGTTCCATTGAATTAAAACCCGAAGCTCTTTTAAACTCTCCATTGACTTTTGAAATCCATACATTATTTTTTTTTTTTAGAATTTTTTAAAGAGACATTTTTATATATAAACACGAAAATTCAATCGTTTCATAGTCATGAAAAAAAAAAAAAAAAATTTTGCGTCATTGTGTTAACGAGTCCCAAAATCATATCGGCCAAATAAAACAAATTATCTTCGATTCATTTTATTCACAAACAATTATTTATCGTTTGTGTATATTATGGTTTTGTAAAAAAAAAAAAAAAAAAAAAAAAAAAAACGACGCAAGTTGTTTCAATTTCGTGTATAATTTTCATCGATTTACGTTTATCATCCATTAATATACGCTGTATATCGTTAAACGTTATTTATTCTCTCTCTTTCGTCATTGGTAGTCTGTAAGAATTTACGATATTTATTTTTAAAAATAAAAATGAATATGTTATACATATATATTACTCGTTTTACACGTTATACTCGTTGCATTTGTCGTCACCTTTATATATATAATATATATATAAATAACAAGCTTCGTCCTTGTAAATATTACATCGATATTATATTATTGGATGTCAACGATGTTGGTCTGTATATACTACAGTTTTCATCTATGCGCACCTCTCTCTATAATTGTTATCTTTTGTTCTTCTTTAAATTTCCAATGAGCTTTTGGATCATTATAAGCTTTTCCAACGTCAACGCGTTCTACTCTCTCAAAAAAAAAAAAAAAAAAAATCACTCGAAGTGAATCTGTTGTTTCTGTCTTATCTTCCGCTTTGTTACGATCCCTTCAAGAAAGAAATCGTTATTTTCTCTCCAACTACGTTTCTCCATGTTACTTGGCTCTGCGCATCTCTTTCTAGCTATCGCTCCCATATATGATGCAAACTTATGCAACAGAATCGAACGCGATTTCGTAAGTTTTTTTTTTTTCTCGAGTTTTTCTCGAACTGCAGTTTCGAGAAGAATCGCTCCTTCGATGATTTTACATAATCGTACATTTTCCCGCCCACGCAATTATTTCGATTCTGTAGGGCGCAACAGGATTATAAAACGTGCAGAGAGGTCGCACGATGGATAAACGAGTTAACGCCAAATTCAGGTATTCGGCTTCGAAATGGAATTCGATGGAAAAAAATTAGTCGTTTTTATTACAGCGCCCGAGAGACCTCTACCGCGGTCTCTCCGTTATTAAACCATTATCGCGCGAGGTAGCGTTCAATTAAACTATTATCGAGTGTCTGAGTGCTTTCTCGGTTCGACGGTTGGCTCACTTTATCCAGCGGTACAGCCATCGTATCGCATTCTCGCTTCTCTCACACGTTTTCACTTCGGTTGCTCGAAAAAAAAAAAAATTAAAAGAAAAGAAAAAAAAAAGAAAGAAAATGAACAGCATTTTTATCACCATAAATTTGATGGAGCGTTATGAATACACACGCGTTCCCGTTCATTGGCTCCGCGAGCGGTTAGATCCGCTTCTTTTTTTAATCTACTCGCTTCTCGCATTAATAGAGAAAATAAAAGATAAAAAAAAAGTAACTATACTCGATTCTCATATCTATCGTACAGTCTTCTTGTTTGTTTTATCATGCTGTACGTTAGATAAAACGCTTCGGTTCGAAGTCATAAAACTCTATTCACGAGTCTTTGAAACGATCGACGAGGAATCGTTGTCCGTGTGAGTTATTTCTATTGAATTCTATTTTATTCCGGTGACAATAAAACAAAAGAAAAAGAAAATAATCGTCAAACGCAAATCCTCGGTGATAAGGTTATGTCGCGGGATCGTGTTTCGCGAAATCTCGCGGGTGCCGACCGCGCATCGACGGACTCGAAAATTGAGATTTGCAGAGCGTCTTGCAGATTCGCATATACACTCGTAGCTCTTTCTTAGATGAAACAGAGATTTTATATCTGTAGATGAGAGAACAGAGAGCAAAGGGGTGCGATATAGTGAAAGTCGAAAGAGAACAATGCGCCGGACGAAGGGACGGGGGTGGAGTGTCGAGTACACCTCGACAGAGTTATAAGTCGCTTAAGGTCCGACTCTTCACCTTGTACTACCTGCTGGCGTGACTGAGGAAAAACTCTCGTGCCGGAAGTAAGAGGAAGTAAAGGGGACGAGAAGGACGGTCGAGAGTGACGAGAATCGTTTCGGCGCAAACTTTTATTCGAGGCCGTTTCAGCGCGAACGCTCTCTGCGCTACAGACACAGAAACACACATACGCACACATAAGAGAAATCTCTCGAACTCAACTTGCACTTAGTTCCGTAACTTGTTGGTCGTTCGGAATAGAGTGAATCGTTGAAAGGGAGTAAACTTGATCGATATCCATCGGCATACTATTGACATTGGTGGTGGAGAAAGGGGACAATCGAATTTCTCACCGAAGAGTAACTTAACCGCAATCGAGGAGAGTGTCGAATCGAATTCGAACCGCCGAACTCGACGATCAAACTGTTTCCAAGTTAACCCCGGCTTTTGCCCTCTTTTCGTGACCCGTTTGTCACGATAGTCTGTCGTTAGTTGTAATGGGAATTGCTCGATCATCGATGGATTTTGAGGTTACGAGACAAACGAGCGTTTCGTAGAATCGGCGGTTATTGCACAACGAATTATCGAGGATTGGAAAAATGAACTTTGCGCGAATAGCCCCGAGGCAACATTTTAATCGTGAAAAAACCTTTGAATGTTGTAAAAAAAAAAGATTGATATAAAAAAAAAGTGAACTGACCGATAGAATTACGTTGGAAAAGCTCACCGCGGTGACGCAGATGAAGCCAAAGGCGTTGGACGCGAACTTCAAGGGTGAGTCCCGCGTGTGTGTGTGTCGGTTGAAACGAGAACGACGAGAGTGCAAACGGCTTCGCGTCGGGAGTGAGAGATGAAGGGTAAACACAGGAGGGGACGTGGGAGTTTGGCAAACATGGAACGAGAGGTGGACAAGAGCTTACGCTTTCACTCGCTGCCGCTCTCGTTCGGTCTGCTTGAAAGTATCGTTTCGAAATTGATGACGGAAAACGGGATCGCCGGATCGAAGCGCCCTCCCGTGGACACGATTAATGAGACGAAGTTTCAACGTTTCGGTAAAGCGTTGATTCTTTGAATGTGAAAAATAGGAAAGAATTTTTTAAAAATTGAGATTGAGTGAAAGATATTTTTTGAGTGCTCGTATGCATACGTATAGCGGTATCTGCAACGTTCAGCGTTAATGAAAAAAAAATAAACGAAGGAAAAAATGCGACGATATCACCGTATCAATCTTTGCGTAAAAACTGTTGTTTTTTTTTTTTTTTTTTTTCGGTCGACTATATCAATTTGAATTTTTAGTCACGTGAGATATCAGTAAAGAAAGTACTGAAATAACTATTAAAGTAATAAAAAAATATGAAATTTAAAGATAGATACGAGAAGACGCAATTCAGCAACCCGTGAAAAATCGCGTTTAAATCTCCGAGAAAAAAAAGGAGCCTTTAGACCGAAAGTGTAATAACGTTCCATAAAGTCACGGAATTTCCAGACGCGAATAGATGCCTCGATTTAAGGTTCACAGCTGTAGCAACGTTTCTGTTCCCCGCCATACCGGAGGATGAAAGATTTTCCAATTTTCTTTTCCACCGCTGCAAACGTCATCTCCGACCCAACTATCCGAAAAGGACCTCCATGAAAAATCGTCTTCCGCGACGGGATAACATGATCTCGCGAGATCCTCCGTCTCGTTCATAGATTATTATATCTCCGTAAAGTCTCGACACTGGGGATGAAAGCGGCATGCGCGATATACTATTTCCGGTATAATATTCACAGAGACGCGAACACATTTTTCCGCATGTTTTTCGCGAAAGAGCGAAACGAGACGAGCGGCAAAGTTTTTCGCCCCGAAAGTTTTCCATCCGATGCGAGTAACTGAAACGAAAGTTTTTCACGAATTTTATAAGATTTCTTTTGCTCGCGTTCGACCGTTGAATCAACTTTGACTTTTATTCCGTTCTGTCGCCTTTCGCCCGCTTCGCGGTGTATCTCGCAGTCGTCACATTTTACGATGAGAAATTACGAATTTTTCGAGATGAAATCTCCGAGACGAATAAACGATTGAGATAAAACTCACGTTTCGAGGTCGGAACCATTTTTTTTTTAAGACCCCAGTAGCGCACCGCGGAATAAGCGATATCATCCCGGAAAAGTTTTCGGGGTCGAGGGTAAAGCTCCCTGTTTCGGGGTCAGCGAGCAACAGGAGCTTCGAAAAATACTCGGTCGGCGCGAGAAAACATCCCGAGTAGTAAATACATTACTATATTATGTCGGTTTGGAATCTAACGAAACGATCGATCACTAACGTTAACGGAGAAAAACCGGAATTGATGCTATTCCCAGCGCGTCGTGTTTAGTTCAATGCGTGTATTGGCAATTCGCATCTGTCCCTCTGATTCCTGCAAGAAATACCACTGAAAGCCTTTTTTTAATTAAAAAAAGGCGGTCAAAACATTTGAGAGACAATTGAATTCCGAGTTCGTGAGATATTTGCATTTGTTCGCATTTTTGCGTTTTTTTTTTCTGCCAAAGAAGTTGATTTATTAAAAAAAACGCCGTATAACACGAGAATTACGAGAGATACGTGACGGAAAGCACACTGTCGGAAATTTGACGAAACGAAATGTGAGATTGGCGAAAAAAAAATAATAATAATTTGCAAAGAATCCTCGTAGACTCTGAGAAAAGTGTTTTATCGGGACATTGAGAAGCAAAAGGTTTTCGAAGAAACGAAACCGGATGAGAAGATAGAGGAGCTTAGAAACAGTGAAGAAGAGTAAGTAGGCCACGTGGAAAATCGTTCGGTCCGTCTGGAAACGTCGACTTGCATTCGCGTCGTCGTCGTTGTCGTGGAGAAGAGGAATCCTCACTGTGCTCTCGTTAAAGACGAGAAGAGGGGGGGAGAGGGGGTGAAGAGAAACGCGAGAGATACTTCTCTGTCTATCCTCGTCATATTTCACTCGATGAAGACTTCGACAGAATTCTCATTAAAGAGTTGCTTACTGTCGAATGAGAGAAAGAGAAAGAGCCGGAACATCGGTAACGATTGTAGAGAAGGGTCAGAGCTTCGAAACCCCCTTATTTCTCGTTATATTTTTACGACAGTGTCGCGCGAAATAAATGAGACATAGACTTCCTGCGAAATGTAATATAATGCCCGGTGAAAATATCGAGCGGCTTCCCATTCGGATCGATATTCGTTACACAACGTTTCCAACTGATTTGCACCTTGAAAAAAAAAAAAAAAAAAAATAAATAATCGAAAACTGCCGACAGTCAAGTGTAAATTTCCGACGGGGACGATATCAGTAAAATATTTCTAAATCAAATCGGTACTCCGTTTTATTTTATCAATTTCGTCGATAAAATCCCCCCGCAGTTTTATACATTTTTTTTCGGCGCCGTCTCGCGCGTGAATCATAAAAAGAATCGAAGATAAAAAAAGTTTCTCGAGAACCTGAAATAATTTGCAAATCGAGGGTAAACAACGCCGTCTTTTATTTGCCACGAAAAAAAAAAAAAAAAAAAAAAAAAAACCCGAGAGAAAGAACATACGAAAAACGTCGGTGTACAAAGGAAGTCGAAAGAAACATCGGAGTAACGGAGAGTTCTCGCTTCTTTCTCGAGTTTTCCGAGTATTTTTTTGCGTTAAGCATAACCAAGCGAAAATATATAGATACCACCGCGAGGTACTCGCAAAGGGGTTAACGAGGCGAAAGAATCGCATCGCCGGTGACCCCGACTGGTATTTCTTAACATTTCTTGGAATTTTCACGAAGTAGCAATATCCTCTGTATAAGTATAAGTATATATATGCATATACAATCTTTCTTCTCCGCTCGTACTTTCGCTGGTTTGCATTTACCGTTCACTTGTTCAACGACTTGGAGCTTCTAGTTCTTCCGCTCTCCTATACGCTATCTCGTTATAATAAAATTCCTTTCCGGAGTTGAGAAACGTCGCGCGAACATATTTCAGGAGAAAAAAAAAAAAAAAGAAAATCTCGTTTGCTTCGGCTGCACTGCGCCCACGGAATTTCCGTGCTTTTGTTTTGAATTATCTTGTTATATTATCCTGGCGCGTTGTGTAATAACGCAGAGGGGGATACCCTGTGGTTACCGGTATCCCGGTCGAGGTGATCTTAGTATACTTGGGTCATTAGTGTAACCCAAGTTCCGGCTAAGAGTCTGAAACATCGTCGAACTTTTGCCTCTTTTCCTCTCGCGATTTTTTTTTCTTTTTTTTTTTTTTTTTCTCAGACTTTCTTTCGTTCCCGCCATCGGTTATTTGTCTCTGCTGGTTTTGCATCGTTCCACGAATGACGCACGAGAGCCATCTAGCAACCCCCCCGGGGGTTTCTCTCTCTACTGTTTCCTTCGCCTCTTACAAGGGCGTATGCAAATATACGGAGCGAGACACTCACGGTTGAGAGCGCGAGAAGCAGCTCGTTTTCTCCCCAAAAGTACACAAATTAATGCAAGATCCATACGCGATTACGTTGAAAGCTCGCGTGGAATATTCAAGAGCGTAAGATGCGCGCGAAATTCGCCGAACGAGCGAAAGATTCTCAGTGAGATAAATATGTACGCCATTGTTAATTACCGTCTTGGTAATAAATTTCAGAGGATTATTAAAGATGAAATGAAAAAAAGAAAAAAAATTATAAAGACGACATTCACACGGGGTGGTCGGAGGAGGGAATCAACGTTCTCCGAAATCCAACGAAAAATGGCGATCGGTATATACGCAATTGTTAATTACCGTCTTAGCAATAAATTTGAGAGGATTATTAAAGATGAAATGAAAAAAAAAAAAAAAAAAAAAAAAATTATAAAGACGAGATTCACACGGGGTGGACGGAGGAGGGAATCAACGTTCTCAGAAATCCAACGAAAAATGGCGATCGGTATATACGCAATTGTTAATTACCGTATTAGCAATAAATTTGAGAGGATTATTAAAGATGAAATGAAAAAAAAAAAAAAAAAAAAAAAATTATAAAGACGACACACACGGGGTGGACGGAGGAGGGAATGAACGGTTTCAGAAATACAACGAGAAACGCCGATCGATCTCGACGTTTTGTTCGAAGCACATAGACGATGATAAGGGAAAAAAAAGCCTCCACTCGAAAGTATAATAATGAAGGTGTGAGAAGATTGAAAAGGGTCTCTCGACGGTATCGACGATGAGAGCACAAGGTCGAGTAGCCCCAAAGGCGATCGATGTATCGAGAATCACTCGAGATTTTTCTCTCATCGTCTCTACTTTTCCTAACACTCGGCAATGAATGTTAAGGTCTCGTGGCTCTCGCGATTTCGTCTGGAAAAAGAAATTCGCCTCTCGTTTGTCTTGAGTACTTTTCGATCGGGAGAACCTCTGCGCGTTTCCTTGAAACGCAAAGATTCTCTTTTATCGTTGAGCAACGAGCGACATTTCACGCCTCGCGCGACTTTCTCGTGACTTAACGTCGGTGCTTTGTTCTCTATTGTGTTGCTATATATGTATATAAGTACATATATATTGCTCTGGACTGTCGGACGCTTTGAGACACTATTAGTGTAACAAAGTTACATTACAGGACGCGAGAGGCCATCCTTTCCGTCAACCCACTTTCCTCGTTCTCTTTCGTCGGTGAGCTTTATTATTGTTCTTCTATAAAGCTTCCGTGACGTAGAGTCGGGTGACGGGGGGCACCGCCCGCCAACACTCTCGCGGCATAGGGTACGAGAATAATGAACAGAACGAAACGAGAGAGATGCGCGAAGAGAAGGAAAATTCGATCGTTGCCTCTCGCGACTGAGGCACCAGCTGATGAGAGACTGTGTATGAAAATGAAATGGAATAGAGCGATGCTGCGAGGGACAACGGGAGGAGTTTCTGTAGGCAATCCCTGTGTATATATATACAGTAAATGTCGAGTCAAAGTGAAGTAAGTTGTTCGGACCTTCCATCGCGGTCCCAACACATCGCCAACACGCAGACGGGTGCATCAACTCGATGCGAGTCCAGAATCAAAGGAAACGGAAGCTGTGTTGTCCCAATCATGAAATACGCTTCGGTGACTTCGAGTCAACGTTCGAATACCTGCTACCGCTTCGCTTTTTCTTTTTCATTGCTTTCGGATAACGAGAACTTCGATGCGAACGAAAATTGGCGTAAAGAATATAAGAAAAATGGCGAATACATCGAGCAATCGAACAGAAAGAACCGATGAAAGTCAAGCGCTATTAACTGGCGTTCTAATGTACTATTGGTATCAGCGCACTGTAAAATAAGGAAAAAATTCGTGATAAACTCAGTTATGTGACATTACGCTATTATCGATATTTTTGAATAGCGATATCACGGATTACGGATAAAATTAGGCGAAAATGCGGCTGTCGATCGTGTTTAATTTTTTTATCAAGTTTTTTGTGACGTTACACTGAGAAAAAAAATCGATTGAATCTACTAAATCGGCGTTTGCTGGTGACGAAATAAATATTTCATTAATTCCATGAAAAACCTAATTAATCGTACCAACTGTTAGTTAAATTGACGATCTATTTTCTTACTATGACGATTATTTCGTTTAATCAATCGATTATTTCTTTCGCCATTCGATTTAGTCGATGCAACCGATTTTTTTTCGCAGTGTACAGAATGATTTCAAAAATTCGAAAAAACCGCAACAAAGGAGTTCTTCGCAATTTTTTTTTTTACGTTCAAATTGAAAATATTAAAACTGCTATTGTATTGAGAAATATATTAATGGGAAGCAATTGGTATTAAGAATGAATAATTTTATATTAGCCGTACCGCGAGGTCGCGGCGATTCGAGGGAAAAGTCGGCTCATCGATTTTTCCAAACTTTTGGAAGTTCGTATATCTTTTCTTTCGGACACTTTATCGAGCCTCTCAATTCTTAAGGGGAAGTTAATTATCGGTTCGCGCTTCTGTCGCGGCTCGTTATTCTTCTCGGCCTCGAATGCCCTGAGTTACGAATCTCGAAGAGGTAAAGCCATTAGTGTAACGAAGTTACGGCAAGGCCCATAAAAGCTTCGCTCACCTTCTCACCTTGCGCCTCTCGTTCGCTTTCAGCTTTCGCTATTCTTCTTTTCTTTTTTTTTTTATTTTTTTACATTGCCGAGGGCACTCGGCGAGCTTTTGTCATTATATCTCCGCTCGACGATGTACAGTCTCGTGGACGGCTACGTTTTTGCTGTAACACGTTGAAATCGACGTCGAAAGTTCTCATTCAGCACAGCTGGGAGGGGGATAATTCAATTAAGCAATTCGTTGTTCGTAAATTTTTTTTCATCAAATTCATTGCTTTCGGACCGAAGAGAAGAGAATTCTCGGGGGTTCATTAAATCATTTATATTGCCAATAAATTTTTAATGAAAACTATTATACGACGACGATATTAATACCATCGTATATGCCAAAAATTAATTATCAAACCGAAGAGAGAATAATTTCGAGACACGTTTAACGATACATATATTTCTGTTTATGTTTTGTATACACGAGTGCGTGTGAAAGTATCTCTTAATATAGTCATCATACACACACAATATATATCAATTAATAAATCGTTTCATTTTGATATAAATATTAATTACGAAATACGCTGATTTCAACGCGATGTAAGATTAACGATTGCAACTAAAATATTGGCAATGCGCATTAATCGAAACGCAATCGTCGAATTCCCGTTTTTTTATGCGTTCGATAATACACAGCCAGATAGGGGGTGTTACGAGACTATATGAAACTGTGCTGGTGGAGGTTGGAATAAAAAAAAAAAAAAATAAAAAAAAAAATATATATGTTAACTCGAACGCGGGCGCGACAAGGTTTTTTATACTTTTTGTTTTCTCTATTTCGCAGCCGTGTATTGTAAAGGAAAAACGAAGACGAGGGGTAGTAGTGGAATGGCGAAAAAAAAAAAAAAAAAATTATATAAAAAAAAAAACAAAACTAAAAAAAAAAACCTCAACGAAAGAAGAGAAGAAAAGAAAAGTTGACCTCGAGAATCGGGTTGGATACCTATATACCGCGCGATACTACCCCCGTTCTCAATACTGTAGCTTCTCTGACTTCTCCCCACCACTTCTTCTTTAATCTCGACAAGCAGCCACACACAGCATGCAGAAGAGTGCAATGAAAAACCGGGCTTTCCCGGCCTCGTGACTTTGTGTTCCCAGGCCGTGAGTGCGCCACACAAATGGGATACTTTCACGTACCTGACGCCGACCTTCTGCGACCACTGCGGCTCGATGCTTCACGGCATTGCGCATCAGGGACTCAAATGTTCAGGTAGCTAATAATAAAAACAAAATGAATTAACAAATAAATCACGAAGATTCAATAATTTCATTCGCGTATCAATGACACGAGATAAACATATATATACACATCTATTAATGCACTGTACGGCCTCAATGAACTCGTCATTACCATCGTAAAACCGTCCAACAGGTTCCGCAATATCGTAGCTTTCTGCGTTGACGAAGCTTTGTTATCTTTGTTACCATAAAAAAATTTGAATATCAATAAAAAAAATTTAATTATTAATCTCAATTTTACGTGATTTCGGACAAATATTGCAAAATTGTTAATAAAAGTATATAAAAGTCATTAAAAATGCTGTGAGTTTCATGCAATTCTCTAAACGAAGAAAATGGTATAATATACGCAATTTTTGAATTATTTCGTATTTTATTATAATGGTTACATTTATCTTCATGAAATATGATACGATCACTGATCGCATTTCACGGCTGTGGACAATAATAATGTTTCGGAGTAATATGGTTTTGAGGGCGTTATCCGTTACAATTTTCATGATTACAAAGCTTCCTCTCGCGTTGAGAATAAATTAACCGAGTAATATGAACAGCGCGTCGAGATGTTGCTAGAGCTATACATCTCAACGTTAAGAGGTCTCTCGTCAGTCCTGAGGTTCATTAAATATCGAGCGAAGGGCGAAGAGCGACGGGCGGCGCGCGTACGTCGAATTTTCGAGACTGCAGAAAGTAAGAGAAGGGTGCGCGCTCGAGGGTTGAATAAAACGGGGCTGACGTACCCTCGGTGAAGGCTTGAAGCCTTCGCTATCCCCCTGTCTACCGTAGTATATAAACATTGTACATGTAGTACACATACCTCAGGCTATCCTTATATTCCTCAAGGTTTACAGGGAACCTACCAGTCCCAACGGTGCTACCTTCGGTCACGTACGTGATTTATCGTCAGCCCCAAAGCATATACTCTACGTGAATCCTCCGACTTTCCCCACTTACCGTTCGCTAGAGACTATATAGATGTATATAAATATATATAGTAAAAAAAAAAATAGAGAGAGATGAAGTCACTTTCCCCTTTATCTTTTCTTCAATTTATTAGCGTTTCTTCAATTTTGGTAAAAAAAAAAAAAAAAAAAAGTTTTTTCCGCGATTAGTCTTCGATTGATCGAATTTGATTATAGACTCAGTACCTACGTAGACGCGGCACCGCCGCGTACTTACGCTTCAAACTTTCGAGCTTTTGCCACCGAGTTTATCGTTGTTCCACAGGTAGATCGATAACTCTGTTTTTTTTCCATTTGCCCTGAATTCGACTTAAGTTCAATGCGAAAAAAAAAAAAAAAAAAAAAAAAAAGATCGATGGAGGAGAAATACGATCGACCTGTGTCGTTAAAACAAATTGATCGGCATTAATTACGTAGCGCCACATTCTGAGTGCTTCGACCTCTTCTCGAAGTATACATTTTAGATGAGTGCATCTCCCTTCTCTTGTCACATTCACTATTCAATTCTTTGCTGTATACACACTCCTCTCGTACTTTATTGCGATTCGTATTATTCATACATCCGTACCCTCTCTCTCTCTCTCTCTCTCTCTCTAACTCTCTCTCTGTCGACTCTTGACATTTTGTGGATTCCCTGTAGTCTCCATCTCGCTATAGCTCGACTCCGACATTTATACATTTTTATATTACCCGTATGTATTACGATGCGAAGCGTAGCATACGTTTGATGGACGGATTTTTGCAAAAAAGAACTACCGAAAGCGGTGTTTACTTGATAATTAAAAAATGTACCGTGTGAAAGAAAAAAAAAAACAAAAAACTAATAAAAATGTATAAAATTGACTAAAAGTTCGAGTTCATTGTGCTAATATTAAAATCGTTATTTTTTTATCTCGATCTATCGAAATCTCGTAATTCGTTTTGCACTCGACCTTCAATTTTTTTTTTCTACCACGTAATAACTCACGCATCACCTTTGCATGTTATATACATACAATTAATCGTATGGTAGATACACACAATTAATTTTAAGAACAGACATACTATACTTGTATATATATGCATATTACGATATCTCGTCGAATTGACCAACTTGTTTCCGTAGTTACGGTTTGTTCTATTGTTTCGTTCTGTTCATTACATTGCCCCGTTATGGTACATGTGATGTAACATACAAATGATAATTAGTTAACGCAACTGTTGAATCGTTTCGTTATTTCACTGTCGTACGTACGCGCGGTTATTATTATTGTTTCATCGTCCGCGAAAATTTATAATTGCCGTCTTAAATGTTCGTTTGATTATTTTATCGACATTGCAATTACGCTGTTACATTGTTACCGCAGTCCTATTTTTCGAGGCTCGCGTTTATTTTTTTTATTTAAACATTTTTTTTTTTTTTTTTTTTTTTTTCGCCATTTCAGCTGTCGATGGGGTATACCTATCCCGCGCGAGCGTTGACGACGCGACGAATGAAATATGTGTCGATTAAATATGCAGTCAACGCGCATATACTGAAAACCTTCGCGAACGTAACATCGACGACTATAACTCGTTCATTTATAGGCATTTTTTTTACTGAATTCTTCACGAGTTCGCGAACAGCGTCGAATAGCTTCACAGTTTATTACACGTGCGATGAATAAAAAAAACTGCGCGTACGCACGATACTGGCAATGATCGCGTCGCCGCTCGTAATATGAAGTTCAGGTCTTAGAATTCTTTCTCGACGGTTATACTTTTATACGACACTAAACGCCGTAAAACTCGACGCGATTCTATGTTGCAATATAAATTAATTAAAAAACAAAAAAAACAAAAAAATGATTAACAATAGAAAAAAAAAAAGAAATGATAAAAAAACGGGACGCAGATAAACGCGTTTAATGAATATCGGGAACATGATGAATGATGATAACCAATGATCTGATGACACAGCATGCGACATGAACGTTCACAAGAGGTGCGAGGAGAGCGTACCGAATCTATGCGGATGCGACCACACGGAACGACGTGGTCGTATAGAGTTGAACATCACGGCAGCCGGCAACAAACTTACCGTCGAAGGTAATCTTTTATTTCTCTACCACTCTCACCTAATTACCGTCATTATTCTATGCATTAACTTCTATCAGATAACTTAATAAAGACTAAAAAGAAAAGCCAAAAGAAAATAAAAAAAAGGGTTGATAACTCGAAGCTTTTGCAGTTCTGCGAGTCCGATTACCTCATTAAAACTTTGCCGACGAAAGAGAATGGGTAAACGGTTGTTGTGAAGAAAACTTGTTGCTTAAAGGCAACGCGTTTGACGAGAATGAAATTGTAAATTAGTTTTGGTAATCTTAAGAATAGTTTGCCCTGTGGACAGTTTGTTACAGATATTAATAATAAACTCAGCGGGTCTTACCGCACGTTATAGTTATACTCAGTGACAAACAACGCGTTTGCGAGTGTTATTTTTGTTTAATTTTGTATTACAGTAAAACAGGGACGCAACCTCATCCCGATGGATCCCAACGGTCTTTCGGATCCTTACGTAAAGCTAAAACTAATCCCGGACACGGATGGGGTGAAAAAAAAATCCAAGACAATCAAATCGTCGTTAAATCCCGAATGGAACGAGACAATCACCTTGTAAGTAGATTTTGATCGACGCCTCTAAAAAAAAAAAAAAAAAAAAAAATTCTATATTGAAACCATTTTTCCTGCATAATTTTCGCGATAAATCAATATTATTTGAGATATTTAATGCATTTACATAAAAATTCTATTGTCTCGGAGATAACTCGCTGTACTCGCGGATTGAATTTTCATACTTTCGGACGTTGAAACATTAATTAAATAGACGAGAATATAATGAATTTAACGAAATAGCGTTATCGCAAGCGCTGATATTTAATTAACTAATTGTCTGAGTTAATGCTCCGTGAAGCAAATGAGAGAAGAAATAAAAACGAAAGGGGTATATATACATTATGGAAAAGTGGATTTTACTCCGAGGCCGTTGGCGATACGAAGCTTCACGAATAGGGCGGGTGCCCTCGTTTCGAATTAAATCTCATATCGTCCCCTCCGACACCCTAACCCCGTTCCGTTTCTCTCAGCGATCTCAAACCCGAAGACAAGGACAGGCGACTGCTGTTAGAAATTTGGGATTGGGACAGAACGTCGAGGAACGACTTCATGGGTTCGCTATCTTTCGGCATCTCGGAACTCATAAAAGCTCCAGCGACCGGATGGTTCAAACTTTTGACTCAAGAGGAGGGAGAGTTTTACAATGTTCCGGTACCGGAGGAGGGTGTCGATCTTGCGGAACTCAAAACCAAGATGCGGGTACGTTAAAACGCCAACGAATTTTATTCATCAACTTGCTATCTCTTCCTTATCTTCTTTCGCGCGATTTTAGGGGTTCGGCGTGTTGTATAATTCATTTTTTTTTTTTTTTTTTTTTTTTTTACAGAAGACTTCGGTGACGAAAAAAGTACCGATGCCACAAGACAAAGACGTGCCGCACAACATGGGCAAAAGCGACTTGATAAGGGCGAGCGATTTCAATTTTCTTATGGTTCTCGGAAAAGGAAGTTTCGGAAAGGTCGGTTCGGTTGATAATATCCAACAATTGCAATTTAAATAGTTATTTTTTAATGAAATTTTTCGAAATGAAAAATAAGTAATGAAACGACGTTTTGACGAGCAATTTTTGTGTTTCGGATGAATGATATATTGCAGGTATTGCTAGCAGAACGAAAAGGAACGGACGAACTTTATGCAATAAAGATTCTGAAGAAAGACATAATAATTCAAGACGACGACGTCGAGTGTACGATGGTTGAGAAACGGGTATTAGCACTGTGCAACAAACCACCGTTTCTCGTACAGTTACACTCGTGTTTTCAGACTATGGTAAGAAAAATTCAGTTAATAGTCGACGGCAATTCGGGTTGTGGATCGACGGCTCCTACAAAGGATATTAACTCTTCGTAAACAGACTGCTGAGATTCTCGCGGAAAATACATTGCATGCAATTGACTCGACGGATTTTTCGTCCGATACTGAGCCAAAAATTATCGTTCATAGCCGCGAAAATTATGTATAAAAAAAAAAAAATCACTAAAAATTAAATGACAAGACGTCTAACGAAATAAGTAAAAGCTAAATTGAGAAAAAAAAGTTTCTACCAAAAATTTTATTTTAAAAAAAAATTAATATTCTCCAAATTTTAGAAGTGATAATGATATAAAAAATCGTTTTCTATTGTAGAATTAAAAAATAGTATATATATCGACATTTAAAGAGTATTAATCCTTTTAAGCTCTCGGCGTTTTTAAACTCTTTGTAACATTTGTTTCTTATCGTAGGATCGACTGTATTTCGTAATGGAGTACGTAAATGGTGGAGATCTCATGTTCCAAATACAGCAGTGCGGCAAATTTAAGGAACCCGTTGCAGTGTAAGTTTCGGTAATGAATATCCGCGTTTTTTTTTTTTTTTTTTGGTTCTATACAGGAAGAATATTTGGATCTTGAGATTATTCTTTGATTTTAGAAATTTAGATTTTTATCTTAAGAATTATATTGACTTTGTTTTTTTTTTTCTTTCATTGTTTCTTGAAATGGATAGATTTTACGCGTCTGAAATCGCTATCGGACTGTTCTATCTTCACGCGCGTGGCATCGTCTATCGCGATTTGAAACTCGACAACGTTCTGCTGGATCAGGACGGTCATATAAAGATCGCTGATTTTGGAATGTGTAAAGAGGGTATAACAGGCGACAAGACGACTAAAACGTTCTGCGGTACGCCTGACTACATTGCGCCAGAGGTATAATTAACAGATATTTTTCATTTGTAAGAAAATGCGAAAACTATAATCCGCAAAAAAGAAAAACATTGCAAATCTGTAAAAAAAAAAAAAAAACAAAATCAAACGTTTTATTAATCACAGATTATACTCTATCAACCGTATGGAAAATCAGTCGATTGGTGGGCTTACGGAGTTCTGCTATACGAAATGCTCGTCGGTCAGCCACCGTTCGATGGTGAAGACGAAGAGGAACTCTTCGCGGCGATAACGGATCACAACGTCAGCTATCCGAAGAGTCTTTCCAAAGAATCCAAAGAAGCGTGCAAAGGGGTAAATATCCTACGGATCATATCTCTGTTCAAATTAGAATCATAATAAAAACGTTGCGCTTCTTTTATCCCGCAGTTCTTGACGAAGAATCCGAGCAAAAGGCTCGGCTGCGGCTTCCGAGGGGAAGACGACGTTCGCGGACACGCATTCTTCCGGCGTATCGATTGGGAGAAGATTGAGAATCGCGAAGTTCAACCACCTTTTAAGCCAAAAATCGTAAGTATTAAAAAAAGAAAAGTAAGAATTATTCTTTGAAAAAATTGAAAAAAATTGAAAAAAATTCCAAAATCCTAAAAAAAAAAAAAAAAATTAATTCGCAAAGATTCGAATTATTTGAATCGCATATTGATGAATCTTTTTTTTTCCCTCCAGAAACACAGAAAGGACGTGAGTAACTTTGACAAGCAATTCACATCGGAGAAGACGGACCTAACGCCAACCGACAAGTTATTCATGATGAATCTCGATCAGACGGAGTTTATGGGTTTCTCGTTCCTGAATCCGGAGTTCATCGAGCATATTTAAGAGAACAACTATAAAAAAGAAGAAAAAAAAAAGAAAAGAAAAAGAAAACAGAAAGAAACATTGTCATAAATCGTCATTCGATCTCGTCAGTCAGTCGTTCGGTCGAATCTCTCTCTCCTCTGTCTCTCTCTCTCTCTCTCTTCCTCGCTCGCTGTCGCGTGTCTTCAACTTTCGTCGAACGAAAGATTGTAAACTCTTGAAAAATCGGAGGCGCGACGAGGTCAACGACGACGACGACGACGACGATGATGATGAGGACGACGACGACGACGTCGATGACAAGAAATGATTTACTGATTATCCTCGACGTTCACCATTTGTTCCACCTGTTAACTATAATACGAAGACTTTCAATGTATTTTAAATTTTTTCGAAGAGTATCGACGCCGCGCGTCTTTACCGAATCGCGGATTTTCATTGGCGTTAACGACTAAATGGCAATGCGTCGCCGAATTTGAAAAAAAAAAAAAAAATAAATAAACGGTGTGTACGAAAGATAACGACAAAGATAACAAGAAAACAAAAAAAAAAATAGGAAAGACGAAGAAATGAACGCGAAATAAGTAGAACGATTTAAAGTACGGGGTATGAATGAGAAAAAGAATGAAACAAAGACAATTGCGTTTTATTTGATTAAAAAAGAAAAACTAAAAAAAAAAAAGGTAAATGAAAGGACAAAAATATGAAAACTGTCTTCGTTTTCTGCGTATATTATGCATTTACTTCAGTAGTCTCTACTGTCGCCTTCCAGAGTTACATATATATAATATATATACATATATTCAATGAATGAATATATTATACATATATACATAAATAATATATACACACATAACTATATCGCGAACGCGGGTACCTTGGGGAGCGAAGAGTTCGGGTGGACTAAAAAAAAAAAGAAAAAAAAAAAAAAAAGGATATTATACCCGAAAGTACCGCGTGTAGCAAATAAGTACAGCGGTCCACCGCGCGATGACGACAACGTTCGCGACATGAAAAAAAAAAAAAAAAAAAAAAAGGAAAATCGCGTGTCGAGTGATTACGAGAGAAAGAGACGGAAGGGAGAGCGTTTGTTGAGTTAAACGAGAGAACGAGGCTGCGAGTGAGATGAGAACGAGACGCGGATACGCGTATCCCTCTTAAATGTAACTTCCGGCTGTGTAGAAATTTGAAATTCCAGCGCGGAAAAAAAAAATATAAGTATAAACAGCGAGGTGTTTTGTGAGACACGAGCGTCGAGGGTTGGTGTACAAAAAACGAAACTCGAGAGAGAAGAGGAAAGAAAAGAAAAGAAAAAAAGAAAAAAAAATACGCGGTTAGGTCGTCGAGGATCGTGTGGTACGACAAGCGGATCGAAATGCCCTCGAGAATACGACAGAGAGAAAACCTACGGATAAATAATTTATTGAACGACGGAAGCGGGTACCGCTCGACCAACGGAGATACATACCCCGTGGGAGTTGTATCGTTCTGTGCCGCAAATAGCATCGTGAATGCGAAACAACAGGGTTCCGACACGACAAAAGATCTATTTTTTTTTTCTTTTCCCCTCTTAATCCTTCGGTCGGCTAAAAGAATATTGAAGATCTCGGAAACGCCACTAACGTCCGAAGATTAAGGGCACCAAAAAACGTTTCGGCAAACATTGCAAGAATTGCTATTCATTTATAATGGTAGAAGAAAATGAGGGTTCGTAACATTGTTTTCTTCTTTTGCTCGTCGCTCGCGGGTTAAAGTTGAAGTTGTCGTGTCTGGTGCGGGTTTCTCATCGGGTTGGGTAAACGTCTGGTTCTTCTCGAATAACAGAAGAAAAAGAAAAGATCAAAACCCCCTCGCGGTTGAGTACGCAACTAAGTGAATGAAATAAGAAAAAAGGAAAAAAAAAAAAAAAAACGAGAGACGGCGATGATGCGGAATGGGATGAGAAGCGTTCTCATTATTTCCGTCGATCTCCTTATTCGCCGAAGCACGCGATACGTGTTCGGCCTTATAGAGAGTCAAATTACCGGAGTAAGCATTATCGTAGGTCGAAAGGGTCTTCGACGTGACCCCTTCAATCCCCTCCTCTCCCCCGAAGGCCTTTCTCACTCTCACTCTCAATCTCACAGACTCCGAAAAATGTCACACAAACACATAGACACACAAAAAGACACGATTACACTCTCTATCTCCCTTTCTCTCTTTTTATCTTCATTCTTTTTATATAATATACAAAATAAAATAAAAGAAACAAAAAAAAAAAATCTACACATACACGAGAAACATACGCGAGTGTCCTGACAGGATCGCCAGAGCAGCTGTAGGGTGCGCGAGGAAGGAACGGCAGAACGAGACGCGTGACGAGTTCAATTTGTCACCCGCTTCGGTCGGGAAGCCGGATTGTCTATATCGTATTATTATCTATACTTATATATTATTAATATAATAATTATTATATATATCGGTATAAAGTATGAATTAATTAATAAATTAATGATAATTACGATACATAAAAAACATTTACTCTATACATAAAAAAAAAAAAAGAAGAGAAAGATATATATATAGAGATAAAAGTCTTTTTTTTTTTTCATCAAATTTCAATTAATTAATCACCGACGATTGATCCGCGTTGGGTGTCGTGACGATTGAAGATTTCATTGCCAACGAGCAAAAGAGCAAATCTGGGGCCACCGGACGATCGATCGATTAGATCGCAACGATATTATCGATACATACATTTCGCGTAAATAATAATGAGGAAAAAAATATAAATTATACATAGGAAAATCGATTATCGATCGTTAATTCTCATATCTCGAATATCTTCGTAACAGAGCACCGTAGATACGAACTCTTTTTTTAGAAAAATTAACGAGAAAAAAAAGTACGATGTAATTTTTTGGAGTTCCGTATTTCGTCGATAATGAAGGGTAGATATCTATAACTATGTTTTATGTCGGAATCGATTGTGAATTGACGATTCTAGGAGCCAATTATAAAATCGTCGAATTCGGGTTAAAGTATTTAATTCGTCGATTATTAATATCGAAAGTATAAACGACAATCGGTCAATCGTCCAATGGTTCATATATTCTCTCGTCGATCTTATACGACGCGCTCGACAATCCGAAACGATAGAAAAAAAAAAAAAAAAAAAAAAAAAAAAAACCACAATTTTCTTGCATTGCTATTACTATCGTAGCGATCAATGAAATAATTATGTGCACTGTACGAAAGTTGTCTTCATCACTCTGGACACTTTAAAACGACACCGTTTAAACTATTGATTCTTCCGACGCGTGGCGCCCACAAGTTACACTGTTTAACTATTATAAAAAAAAAAAAAAAAAAAAAAAAAAAACGCTCGAAATCTATTCTTGTACCAATTTCAAAGAGTCTTCCACGTGTGTATCGCTCGCGCGCCATTTTTTTTTTTTTTTCATTTTTTTCTCGATTTCTTCATTTTTCGCCTTATAGTTACAATTTCACTTTCTCAGTCGACATCGCGAAACGGAAAATTTGTTTCCTTTCGCGATTTACAGAGATACATATACATATGTTAGTCGCACTTCACTCGCTTTGTAATTTCTCTGCCTTCCTCACTCACGATTTTGTCTCGAGTATAAATTTCAGTGCGGTATATACATAATACATATTTATGAAATATACATACCGTACTATTTCAATAATATTCTTTCGTTTATCGTTAACACTCGTCACTCGTGCACTTCATTTCTATATCTCGCAAATTCAGTTGTTATAATAATTATCTCGTCGCTCGCTCTTTCTGTCGCTCACTGTCCAGCACACGTGCAATCGGTGTGTTAAAAAAAAAAAAAAAAAAAAAAAAAAAAAAAAAAAAAATTACAAAAAACTTCGTACGTTAAATGATTTTCGAGACGTGCTCAACCCTAGTCGAGAATCGAAAACATCGCACGAAGAATAATAAACAAAAAAAAAAAAAAAAAAAATTAATAAGAAATCGCGCCCACCGGCATTATATAGATTTTACGAATTTCCTAGTTTTTAGCTCAAAGATAATAAAGAAATGAAAACGACGAGAGGGGGATGTAGAAGAAGAAGACGAGAAGATTGAAAAAAAAAAAAAAAAAAAAATTCAATGGTGATCTATAGAGGATTTTCTTTATCTCCAGTAATGAAAACTCATGTGATTCGCGATTAATTAGCAGAGATTCTTCTTTGTCATTGTTCAAACGATCGTTTATGTTAGTGAGAAGGAAAAAACAAACAGAAACAAAACAATAAAACTAAAGCGCGAAATTTATCGCGTTTAGCCGAACTATTCAGATCACGTCGAAAAAATAATATGAAAAAAAAAAAAAAAAAAAAAACGCCCGGACAGACAACAAACACATCAACAATAACAGCAACAGCAACAATAAAAGTATAATTCACGTCAGGATCGAAAAAAAAAAAAACAAAAAAAAAACGTAGTAGTGAACGGATATTCCAAGTCGCGTAGCTTTACTCGTCTCCAAGTTGTAATCTATCGCTCTCTTATGGCGTACTGTATATGCATATATACATTCACAAACATATATTTTTAAGATGTTTTTGTGCATTTATAATGTCGTAATAAAAGTTCCGAATCGTGTCATGAGAGTAACGAGTTAATGACTTGTCCTCTTAATAATCGATACCGATTATCGATAATCGTCTTTAAGAAGATCGAAACAGCGAGGCATGCGATTAGATAAAGTGCCGCATTTTTTTCTCGATGTTGCATTATTCTACGAGAATATGCGAATGTTTCGAATACTTTGGTCGTTATTTGCGATAAAAATTAATTTTACAGATAAATACGGCGCTTTCATCGTTTCACATCGAGAAAAATCGAACGTATCGTTGACGGACCACAAGATATGGAGAAAAACGTAAAAAAAAATAATATCCACTCGAATTTTACCACAAAATAATTTATTATTCAGATATTTATATATTTTAAAAAATCCGTTTTCGATGATATATCATTAATTAACGAATTATTTATTGACTAGCAGTTTCTTATCGAGTCTCTGTAGACTGTCGTTTTTTATCACTTTCATTTCGGATGTTTCCAGTATGGATGGCGGGGGTTCGCGCACGCGGAAGTCTCGCCATTGCCGACGCAGGAAGCGTATCCAAGAAAGTGAGGTATGTTACTCTGTTCAATGCTACCGGTGAAGAGATGGGCCCACGGGCCACTCGCGAAGATCGCAACGTCGTCACCGCCATGAGTTTCGGAGCCGAGAGGCGCGACAGCAGGTGACTTGACACGAGGATCGTCTAAATCCAAAGAAAAATATCGGTGATTACGATTTTTTTTTTTTCTTATTTTTTTTTATATCCGACCAATTTTGGTAGTTTTTTTTTAAACCCACCATAATCGGCATTTGCCGGATTGTATCGAAGACCTTCTTCTTCCGGTCGGTACCCGGGACCATTGGCATAAGTCAGTGTCGCATAAGGGATACCATCAGAGGCCTTTTTTCCGGGAATATCGTTGATTTTATTACCACGTTCTCCATAACCGGAAACGGTCATCGTGTGCGCGTGATCCGCGGCGACGATGATCAGCGTATCCGACTCCGATGTAAGGCCTCTCGCGATTTTGACCGCTTTGGCGAGTTCGACGGTCTCGTCGAGGGCGAGAGTCGCGTATGTGTTGTGATGCGCGTGATCGATGCGACCGCCTGCCATACGAAAATTAAAACTTTGATTATGATAATAATAAAAAAAAAGATAAACAAAAAAAAAATTTAAATGATAAATGATAAACAATGAATAAACAAGAAATAAAATTATTACCAATTATGAACGAATTTAGTAAACGATGAACACATCGAACACATTATTCGTCGATTGGCTTTACCTTCGATAAAGAGGAAGTATCCATTTTCTTCTTTCTGAAGAACCTTCACAGCGGCTTCGGTCATTTCGGCGAGAGATGGATCGATTTCCGGCGAAGCTTCGAGATGATATGGACAATGTGTCGCGTCAAAGAGACCCAATACGTAGTCGTAATTATCCGGATTCTTCGCCACGTCGTTCAGCGATGTTCGGTTCCATAAGTAAGCGTTTCTACTATTGCGCGCGGATTTATCGCGTTTCCATTCGTCTATCAAATTCACACCATCGGAACGTGCGCCTTTGTCGCCCTTTTCGTCGGTCATCGTTTTCGGAAGGAATTCTCTTCGACCTCCGCCCATAATGATCTTTCGTCGAAAATGTAACGGAGTCGTTATTTTAATTTTTTTTTTTTTTTTTTTTTTTTTTTTTTAGGCAAAAAGATAGATTTGTACCTTAAAGTTTTTTCCAGGATCATTATTGATGAGCTGACTAGCAATGTCCTGACATTTCTTGGGGTCGTAACCCGCTTCCAGTACATTCGTGTCGCTCTCCCAGTTTCTGTCGGCTGCGTGAGCGTAAGCACCACCGGGCGATGCGTGAGTTATTCTCGTCGTCGTAACGATGCCCGTTCCTTTACCCTTTTCTTGCGCCCACTTTGCTATCGAACTCACGTGATTCGACTCGATCTGAGTTTCGCACCTGCCGCGCTTCACATTACCGTTCAGTCCGAGAACACCGTATTTCGTCTTTACGCCGCCAAGGTAAGCGGTACTGGTGCACGCCGAATCGCCGACTTGTTTGTTGAGGCACCACGTCTGACAATTTTAACAAATTTTTTTTTTTTTTTTCGAATATATATATTTTTTTTAAATATATTTTTTATATTCTTTTTTTTTTCTTCTATTTATCGTTCAATGTCGAAACTGTGTGAAACCGTTTCGTAAAGATAGAAATTAACAAAAAAAAAATTGTTAAATTTCGGGTACCTTAACGAGTCCGGTATATGGAAAAGATTCAAAAAAGAGTGATCCCTCCTCGCCGGATCTTCCCTCGAGCTGACCGAGGTAAGTTCTCGCTGCCATCAATGTGGGAATCGACATACCGTCGCCAAGGAAGAAAATAATATTTTTTGCAATTCGCGTATTGAGTGGTCTGGTAATCTTCTCGTTCAGATCTTTGTTTGCGTGTTCGTACCAATACGAATTTTCTGTACGATCGGCAGAAAAAAAATATGATTATTATGATTTATGAGTTATCGTGCCGATTAACATTCCGATGGTTCGGGATAATGGAGCGATTTAATTTGTTTTGCATAATCCTAATTCGAATAAACTAATATCCAAACAATTTCGCAAATTCCGAATGACGATGAAGGAAACGATAAATAAAAGTTGTATAAGCCGAGGCTCTCGACTGCTGCACGAGACTTGGATACAGTCCACTCGAACACGCGTTGGAAATAATTCTTTATCTGTTTTTTTTTTTATCGATCGTGAATCAAAATGATCGCTATCACGAATTTTTATAGATCTTGAAGTGTCACTTGGGGGATTTTTTCATTTCCTTTAACATTGTTGCGATTTATATGTTATGAGTTCAGATCGCTGATATGGATCGCGAAATGGGTTAAGTCGTAGTCTTTGAATCTTTCTTGTTGATTCTTTTCGATGCGATCGAGTTAATGACCTTTTTATTGAATGAAACAATACTTGTATAAAATTGGCAATACAAATACGTATTATTCGTATGGCATTTTATACGATCGATAAGACGAATATCAAGGTGTATCGATCACGCAATGCCGGCGTTTACGATAATATTGCTCCGATTTTAATTACCTGTCTCGTGTTGTCGCGAATCGTCACGCGTGTTCCCTTCGTGATTATCGATGTCAAATAATGCGCGATCCATTGGCGCATCAATGACAGAATCATGCATCATTCTATCTGCTATTTCATCTATGGATATTTATCGAAAATATATATTACAACAGGAAAAAAAGTGAGGTGCAATAAAAAATAAATAATAATACCTATGATATCGTAATAATAAATTAATATTAATACTATTGTTATTATTTATTTATTTTATTTTGTTAATAATTAATAAATTTCGGGAAAAAAAACACGCAAAAGTTTTTATTCTTCCGTTAATTTTTTTTCGTCGATTTGCAATCGGCGGATAACATCCAAATATTATGGTAACACAAAAACTACGCGATCGCGTAGTTCTCCACAGCTTTTACAGTGTTATATATAAATTAAGAATAACGATGTAGAGACGACTTTTTCAAAAGTATGTCGACAATTAAAGATCATGTAAACAATAACGACGTTTATATTTCAATATTATCAATGGAGTTATGAAGCCAGCGATGTGATAAATTTTCGCCATTTATTAAAAAAAAATATATAATGAAGAAATATATAAATATATATGTTAAGGCGAAGTGACGTTCTTCCCTCCCGTCGGCTGCGCTCATTTATTTGTTTCCAAATGAATTAATAGATATTCTCTCCGATACGAAAAATTGACATAAAAAATTTAATTTGACATTTTTCGGAGTAGTTATTTTATTGTGTAATTATCGATGACATATTGCCAAAAATTAATTTCGTAACATCGGTCGCCATTTTTTTTTAATTATTGTATTATATTTAAAATTTACCTTGAAGCTTCCGGGCGTTCAGGTCGACCGTTCGCCGAGGTATCAGCGAACTCACGAGCCCAACGAGGATCGAGATGACAAAGACAGTTAGTCGGTAGTCTTTCATGACGACGAGTCGTTGGATGTCCAGCGATTACTGGTACCTGATCTGTGCGAAACCGCGAGAACGAACTAAATTTCGTCGAAATCGATCCGAGCGAATAGCCTCGCGAGAGCAAAACCGTTCAACTTTTTATTGTCCCCCACTATTACTTCCGGAATCATACGCTCCGCTCAATCATAATCGATTTCAATTGTCTTATCGCATCGAGACGATACGAGTACGTTGATCGTTCCGACCGATTTTACGGACTATTAATAACGAGAAAAAAAAATCGCCTTTTTCGTCGTGTACCCGTAGAGACAAAGAAGGCGAGAATTACGAAAAAAAAAAAAAAAAAATCGTATCATCGAATATTCGAAAATCGTTGACGTACATATCGTAATCGGCGTAACGTGAACCAGAAACAACCAGAAATTCGCGAGTTTAGCGGGTCAATCACGTTGAAAGTTTGATAAGAATTTAATCACTCGCATTCGTCTACGATTACAGCTGTAAAAAAAAAAACAATTAACAATTGCGTATCACAGCAATCCGACGAAACGAATAAACACTAAAATTTCTTACGAATATAAATCTTTTTATTTACTCGTACGTACGTTCTACATAAGAAAACGAAAAAAAAAAAAAAAAAAAAAAACAAAAAAATTGGCTACTGCTTTGGACTATAAAGATCATAATGATGAGTATACATTGTTCGTGTCGTTTCGTTATTAAGAAGGAAAAATAAAAATAAAACGAAGACAGATGGAAACAACTATAATAGAGAGAACTGTATATATATAACTACAATATTAATAGGCATCGACTATGTACAGCTTAGCTATTAAATCTTTTTCTATATAATATATATATGACAGGCAGGTAATATGCGTCGTAGAAACGATCGTCATTGCTCGTGAGGAGAAAGATATTTCTTTTTTTTTTTTCGTGTGAAAGTAGCATCGTTAAGATAATACAACGAAGGAAATACGGAAAGGAAGGGGGAGAGGGGACATCACGATAATAAAAAAAAACGGCGATAACGTCATCGGCGTTACGTCGATCGAGTTTCGCATTTTTGTGTTTTTGTTTTATATATACATTTGTTGCGCCTAAATTATTATTATTAACAATAGGTATCTAATTTTACATATAAATCGTGTTATCGATGTGTTTGACATGTTTGCTTGTAAGTTTTCGTGTTTTAAAATTTTTTTTAAAGTACATTTAGCATTCGGGTGACGCGCGAAAGAAATCTTCCAGCCTAACGAAGATCCTTTGACGCGTTGAACGATCGTTAACACTGGGATGTAGATGCTATGCCGCGAGCCTGCTCATCGGCCGAAATACTGCACGGTGCTCTGAAAAGTGAAACGATTCGTAAAAAAAAAAAGGAAAAAAAAAATCGATTCTCCGTATCGTTAAGATCGATTCGAAATGCTCATCACGTGACGATTATTATATCTGTTTGATCGAACACGCGATTTGTCTGATAAGAAAAAGAACTGTAGGTGTATAGATTGATTAATTTTTTTTTTTTTCGATCTTCCAACGGAACATACGAGAAAAAAAAAAGAAAAATAAGTGCCGTGCGATAAGTTATCCGTTCGGATAAGTCGAACGATTGGGCTTGAGGATCGATAAGCGGATTGAGCAATAAAAAAAAAGAAGAGGCAATCTTACGTATCATTGAATAGTTAACTCACCGTTAATGCATATAGACACGAAACGATGACTAGTAAATTCTTGCGGTAGCAACCTCCGTCTTGTTCGGCGTGTTGCTTCCGTATTAATGTAAAACGGAAAAATTATACAATTTCAGCTGAATGCGGGAGAGAATTCCCACGGTGATTTCGTCGGTTTCTCGATGTTGGACGATTTTTCGTATGTTTTTTTTTTCTTCATTTTTTTTTTGATTTTTTTGATTTTTTTTTTCATATATTTACAAATTGTGCCGTCTTCAGCGTGACGAAAATTCGTCGCGGCACTCCGAGCTTTCGGTGGTCGTCGCTGCGAGAATTATATATATATATTTTTTTGACGATGATGGCGATGACGAGGATGAAAATGATTTTCGGCGGGAGCCACGAACGTTTAGCGTAAACGTCGCCTAAAGCTCGTCGGTGCGGTGGCGGTGTCCCAAACCGTACGACAACGCGTCGATTTACGCCAATGAGGAAGCTGTATACCGAGCCGCTGACACTCGTGAACGTAAGCGACAAAAGATTCGCAGTAACAGTGCTCCGTTGGACATTCGCACATGTCCTGCAGACAGGATTTGTAGTACATCGTTGGATTCACCTTTTTGTGACACGGATCGAAGATCTGTGACCGCAGACGATTGCATAATCTGTTGGAAATAAATGAAAATTAAACTTTCGCCGCTGATTATTCGAAAAGTTTATATTTTATATTTTATATTTTATATTTTATATTTTATATTTTATATTTTATATTTTATATTTTATATTTTATATTTTATATTTTATATTTTATATTTTATATTTTATATTTTATATTTTATATTTTATATTTTATATTTTATATTTTATATTTTATATTTTATATTTTATATTTTATATTTTATATTTTATATTTTATATTTTATATTTTATATTTTATATTTTATATTTTATATTTTATATTTTATATTTTATATTTTATATTTTATATTTTATATTTTATATTTTATATTTTATATTTTATATTTTATATTTTATATTTTATATTTTATATTTTATATTTTATATTTTATATTTTATATTTTATATTTTATATTTTATATTTTATATTTTATATTTTATATTTTATATTTTATATTTTATATTTTATATTTTATATTTTATATTTTATATTTTATATTTTATATTTTATATTTTATATTTTATATTTTATATTTTATATTTTATATTTTATATTTTATATTTTATATTTTATATTTTATATTTTATATTTTATATTTTATATTTTATATTTTATATTTTATATTTTATATTTTATATTTTATATTTTATATTTTATATTTTATATTTTATATTTTATATTTCGTTATTAGAAAAAGATATTAAAACGATACTTGAATGACTAAAAGAATAATATTAGGAGTATCACCTGTGATCTTTTCTGCCCCTGCAGCGCCTGTCGCGATCCAAATTAGCATTGGGTTTTGCCCGTGTGCACATTTTCTTCGAGCCCACGGCCCACGATTGACCGAACGGATGGGGATCCTGAAGCAGCCTTCCGCGTCTAGTCGTGAAATCGTCTTTTGGCAGTGAATTGAAGTTTCCGCACAAACCGCATAATCGATTGCGATAAGACGTAGGAGCGGATACCTCGATGAAGCTGATACCGTCCCACAGTACTTTGATGCCGATTTGCGTACTCACGAGTATACTATCCGAAGTACGATTGATGTCCAGTCTATTTGGTACGCGATATGGCACGTCAACCTTCATTCCGTTAACTTTAACCCGCATTTTTTGCCCGAGATTCACTTTTAGGTCGCCAACCTACCGTTCGTATGAACGGGTGAAGAAACAATTGATTATTGCAATAAAATACGAATGCTGAGGGTCGAGAAAAGGAATAAGCATTGGATGAACGAACGAACCTTCAGCGCAATCGTTTTGGTCCATGCAGAAGATCTGGTAGATCGCGCATCGTTAGTAACGCGAATACTGAACGTGTGACCGACGCAGTCGCTCACCAATTGATATTTGCACGCGCCTTTAAAGCTGAAGAACTTACCGTCGAAAGTTCTGTAATGCGGATCGCCGAAAACTGTACATACACCGTCGCCTGCAAAATACGAATGGGATAACAATTATAGACATTTATAATAAAAAAAATGCCAACATTAAGGGAACTTGAGGTTCTATACGAAATGCGATACAATAACGAAACATAAATCAAATTGATTGGAATAATTTTCAGATATTGTATAAATGAGCGAAGTTATCGCAGTTCGCTATCGGCGCATTGTCTCTTTGTGACTAAAAGCGTCTGTTAAGTAATTAACATTTCATAGTAATTAACTTCTCCAGAATTCTCCAAAAGTCATATTGATTCCTTATTTACTTATCGAATTTTTTAAATCAGTTACTGTGTAAAAACTATTCGTCCGATTGGGACCCGAATACTGTGAAACATACTTTGGATATCGTAGAATACGCAATTGCAAGTTATTAGACGAGAAATAAAATGACAACGCATAAAAAAAAATCGTGAAAAGCCGATTAGAATTTTAAGAAAATGGTAACTAAATTTTTTTTTCTAAACACGATTTTCAGTGATATAGATCTGCGTAGTGGTACTTTGAGATAAAAAAATAGTCCTTAAGTTTCTATTCGAAAAACGATATTCATTTCAATATTTAAAGGATCAGTTTTTGTCCCCAAAAGGGAGCAGAATATGAAAGTTTCGGTAGTTGGTGAATCAAGTTTCACATTAAGCGCGAAATTTGCAGATATTTAGCTTAGATATTCATCTACAGGTTCTCTGTCGTCGGTTTCGCTACGAAAAGCTAAATTTGAAAATTCCATTTTGCCATTTCGGGTGATTTGTTTTTGGGGAAAAAAAATTCATTGCCCGAACGAATAACGCGCAAAAGATAGACTTACTTTCAACGCAACGCGGACAGCACTGACCCTCTGGATGTTCGAGCCGTGAATTCGGTGGACACGGAGTGTTGAGTGATGGACACATCGGCATCGCGCATCGTACCTGTCCCTGCATGCAGGCGCATGCCTTGCAAGAGTCAAGCTTCCAAGATTCGCCATCCTGCCTACCAGAAATTAGGACGTTTAAACCAGAAAAACACATCGAAACAAATCGCTGAAAGCCATCGGCTTTACCCTACTAAAAGCGATGACTTTTGTCAGAAAAAAATCTCCTGTAGCAGCGATTTTTTTTTGCATGTAAAGCGAAGTCTTTGCCGTCCCAACTAATTATTTTTTCCAGTATATCAAAGGATTAAGCATCAGAAAAAAAAAATAGTAAAAATACTCGCCCCGTAAGTTCGTCCTCCGTAACTGCAGGAAGTACGAATTTGTTCGATATGTTCACACTGTGGACAGCAACGACCGGGAAGTGTTGTCTGATACTCGATAGTGCAATCGAGCACTGGACACGTTTCCTTAATGCAGGATATCGCGGAATTTGCGCAATTGCAACGTGTGCACTCGTCGACGTAGAATTGGGTTCCCGAATTGTAAACAGCGGTGCCGAGCATACAGGCGCCCTTTGGTGGCGATAGAAATCGTCCGCTGCCTGGTAAAAAGAAAAGAGTATCGATCGTGTGGAAGAAAAAAAAAAAAAGAAAAACTGGAGTAATCGGTCGATTTATTTGGGATTCCCATCGAGTTTAGAAAGTTTCGGTGGCGATGTTTTACCTTTGCAATGGGCACAGCATTCGCCGGGTTCGTGAACGATTCTCGAAGTCGGACAATGAAGAACCGGACACGCCTGTTTCGCGCACGTTAATCTTCCCATGTTGCATCTACATGTAACACACGGATCCTCGGTTGTCGTGACCGTTCTCTCCGCCGTGACTTTCTGACCGTTGACGGAGCATCCGGCGCATATAGGACAGCAATGTCCAGGCGCTGCGGGAATCGGATTCAAACACGGTGTGTAACATCGTAGCTTCGACTCGGTTATTACGCCGGCCTTGCAGGTGAGAATTCTGCAGGGATCGTTGGCCTCGGTCCACTCTGTGTCCGACGCATGATGCACACCGTTCCTCACGCATCCTGCCGTCAAACGACAATTTTAAATTAAAAAAAAAAAAAAAAAAAAAAAAAAAAAAGATCGCGGCAATTTTTCTTATCAGTTTTTTTTTTCCAGCGTTTTATCGTCAAACTAAATCCGCAACGGAGTAATCCGGAGAAAAATATAATTCGAAGCCATTTTATTGGCAATAATATTATTACGAGAATTTCATTAATTATTTTCATACGTTAATTATCTCGCGCGCGCGGGTGTTCGATGATTGGCATTATCGTGACGCCACGTGGTCAAAGAGATCGAGGGAATTGGAACTGAGGAGTTACGATATTTATCGTGGCGTCGAGGTCGTCGCGCCGAATGAATGTTTTTTTTTTTTTTGCAAAATAGAAGAAAACGTCTTGTTAAACTACCGAGAGTCGGGAGCGAGTCGTTGACTGTGCGAAACTCTTCAGCGCGTCGGGTCACATATAACTATACCGACTTGTGTGGGGCACGAGCTCGTCAGCGTGATGATCGCGCTTTTCGCGATGTATCTTATGTCACAATTAACATAATTAATAGTGCGATGATAAGAAGAGGCCGCAGCAAGATTCGAACATCTGTCAGCGCCGGAGTAAACAAGCCGTTTTCACTCGCGAAGCGAAAAAAAAAAAAAAAACTTTCTCCCTCCCCGGTGTCGAGAGACTCTCTCTCCCTTTCTGGTAGTCGCAATATTGCCAACGATGCTTTTATCACCGGACTTGAGACGGGAAAACAGTGGTGGGCTTTGTCTTTGCCTTCGGGAACAATGATCGCGGTAATTTTCACACGAGGCTTCTTGGGTTATATTTCGTGATTACGGTGTAATCGGACCAATTAACGGTGTCTGGAATATGTAGAACGCGCGACAGGTATCGCTTCGTAAATAATCAAAAAACTGCCCTCATCGCGAAGAAAGCTATAGTAATCGTTTAATTCATTTGCAACAAACGTACACCCAGAAAATTAAATTTTTATGAATAAAAATTTATTTATAAAAGTTACGAATATATTTTTATTTGCAAGAATTCAGTTATTTTGGTGATAAAAATTCCGAAAAAATTTCGTTATTTCAAAATAATTTTTTTTTTCTAAGTGCTGATGTACGATTTCATCGATAAGTATTCCTGTAAATTCCACGAAAACGAGAAAAAAAAACAAAAAAAAAAATCACTTTTTTTATTTTTACCTTTGCATCGATGGCAGCACTCGTCGTCTCGTGGCTCGAGTAGCGTGTAACATCCCTCAATGCTCGGACACTGTTGCTTGAGACACTCGACGAAACCGTTCTACGGATAGACAAATACAAAATTCCAAATAGTCTTAACATGAAAATTTGCCGTCGGTGGGGCGGAGAAGGGGCGGAGGGGAGTACATATAAATCACTCGGAGTAATACGGACTCCCCATATCGAGAAATAGATATTTATAGTATAAGTTGAATCGATAAACCACGTAGCGCGAGAAACCCGTGAGTGGTGATGTGACTCATCGCTTTGAGAATTCTCGGTTCATTTTTTATTTTTCCCATCTCAATAGCACGAGCGGCCCATCCAATAGCATATATACATATCTATGTATATAAAATAAGAATTTCTTCCAATTGCGAAAGAATAAAAAAAAAATTAATAAAATAAACGAAATAGATATACAAGATAGTTGAAGAAATACGGTTGTTCACCCGTATAAATATATTCATATTTCGCGGTGTTTGGAATAAAGAATGAAATATCGATATATCGTAAGATAACAAATAATTGTCATTGCCAAAAATGTTGTTTAACTGAAAAAAAAAAAAAAAAAAAAAAAAAAAAAAAAAAAAACTCAAAAACATTTTCTTCGCAAATTCTTTGGCAAGTTTTGCTTTTAATTTTCAATTCATTAAGTGTTGATGATTAAGAATATTATACGGTCAGTTATCGCGATGTTTCTGAGTAGCGAAGGCGACAGACGGGAAGCACCAGACCGCAACCGCGTTTTCCGTGATCGCATGCGTAAGTCCGCGATGTGTGTTGTTCAGTGCGATATACAAGCGTATAATAGTCATGCAGGACACGGGGGGCGGGGAGGGGAGGGGGAGGGGAGTTATAGATGATATATGCGCATAAAATTCGCGATCTATATACGGTATGTAATACTGTCGCGTCGAGACTCCAATAATTACATATCGCACTCTCTCACGAATAATTAAGATATTTATAATGCACCATAGTAACGAGATACTTAATACATCGTATACAGTGTATTATCGTGACTGATGCATTTAACTTGAGATTTATAATCGGCTAACGACCGCGAGAGAAGATTCCCCGAGACGATGACGACGACGTGTGTATCGCTCTCGGGGATCATTTTCTTCAACGTCTCCGTTGAGCTCATCTCTCTGCGAGGAGAGATTCTCCTCTCGGCAAATAGTGTGTAAAGCCACTTTGAGCTTTAAGCTTACGTAAGCTATGATCTCGCATCCGGGGGCATCCATTCTCGACTAGTTACGGATTGTTCATTTATTCTATTTTTTTTTTTTTTTTTTTTTTTTTTGCGGCTAAAGAGCGATCCGCTTTGCTCTCTGCTCTGCTATAATAGAGAACTCTCGTCGACGCGCTCATCGGGCGATGAAAGATCGCGCCGGATCGGCGGCCGCTTGATCTCCTATACTCTTTATTTCTTTCTATCTCTTGCTCTTCGTTTAATAATAACAAATAATTATGTCACAGCCGGCGGCGGCGGCGGCAGCAGCGTACACGGTGGTGCGTGTAGGACGAAAACAAGAGGCGTCAGTCCCCGATACGATGGAACGTGACGAGTCAATGAACCAGCAAAGCCGGAGAACGCCGTTCTCGCGTCGCTGTTGAGAGAGAACGAGAGAGATTCTTCCTCTTGCTTCTACGTTCGTACGTTCATTGCGATATGTACGCAAGTGCAACATACGCGAACGAGAGAACGAGAGAATTGCAAGGAAAGATCCGTCGGCCCATCGTCACCGACGCCGCCACCGCCACCGCGGTGCTTCATGCTTTGGCTCGGTGCACGTAAAAGCGACGACGACGACGACGACGACGAGGAGGAGAAGAAGGAGAGAAGATTCGCGATCGGCACGATGAAGACGAACGTGAGGACCGTACCGATCGGATCAACGTTTCTTAGTCTTCTTCTTCTTCTTCTCTCGTTCTCTCGTACATCTCGGGCGAGAGCACTCGATAATTAACGGAGAGCGACGATAGACGAGCAAAAAATGTCAACTATAGCCGCGGACGGCGGTACGTGCTTCGGCAATATCCACCTGCTGCGTCCCTCTATATCTTTCTCTCGTTTCGATTCGTACGTAAGACTAACCTGTTATATATATATATATGTATTGCAATTCCCGGGAGGATCAAAGAGTAGTCGCGGGACCGGAATTCAAACCGCAGTATCTTTCGAGTTAATTTATGTTTTATTGTTGTTTCTCTCGAAACGTCGATCGTGTGTTTACGCGATATCGCAGAGACAGCGACATTCATTCATCTTACGCGACATCGGGATACTGAATGGCTATCGCGTTTTTGTCATCGAAGATTAAAAAGTCAAATCGTGAGATATCGATGATTATCGATCGATTATCATTCACTTTGGACATTGGATTTTGCACTTTACGCTTTCTATTTACTCCAATTTCCGCCCATTGTGAATTAGAAACAAATATAACGCGACGTTTTTTGAAACTCTCAAAACCGCGTATTTCAACGATTTTTTTATTTTATTTTCTAATTTAATTGACAAATAAATTTCGGTATTTATATTTTTAGTTATATCTTTCTGAAGTCAATTTAAGGGATTCTTGAAAAAGACTATCGAAACCATATCTAGAAAACTAAATACTATTACTACTATAGCGAGTTTAGCGATATTTCATTAAGAAGCTAAGATATCCCCATTCGAAGATACGTAGAAACATCGTAACATTTCTCACAATGCGTCGAATAAATAACAAAATTTTCACCCGTTTTAAAGCGGAAACCGATTTTTTTTTCGCTGAACACGAATACACCATTTATCCCAATCGCAGCTTTATATTCGAAATAGAAGTCCGTCGATATTTCCGATATCGCAAAAAAAAAAAAAAAAAAAAAAAAAACATAAATAAAAAGAAATTACCGCGCCGGAGGAAATTTCTGTCTCACGTTCCCTGAATAATTGTCTCATAACCATTGATCTTTAATTAACTCATTATTCGCATAGCATTCGATTGTATGAATATTAATTACCTTGCAGATGCAATTGAAACACCTCGTGTTCGGTATTTTGTCGACGGTGAAGTCCTCTCCCTCGACGTCACATGTCTCGCGACTACCTGCGAACAGCAATTTCCAACGATGATTTTCATGCTCTCGTTAAATTTTTATTTTATTTTTTCGCCGCATACTATAGAATGCAACAATGTGTTTTACGATAAGTGCTCTACGACGCCAGAGGTGGCGGCGGAGCCATACAGGAAACGATTTCGTTTCCATCGTCGAATGAACGGTCGAAGTACTCGCGCGTGTTGCTCGAGAATTTTCTCGTTAGGACGATGAAAACGGGAATATGATCGGCGGGGTACTCGAAGATATCCTAATCGTTCGTGTTACGAGTGTCGCGAGCTCTCGGCAAGGCCGCCGCGCGGTAGTGTAATCTTCTCTACGCTAAGCCGCAGCAGTCGTTGACGCTTCGCGGCTATATTGCAATCGCCTCCCTTCTCTTCCTTCGGCCACATCGCTGACACCGGTTTAGCGTAGAAATTCAATGACGATATATATTCACACATTTACAGCACGTGTGCGCAACCTGTTCCACATATTACCCGCTCGTTACAACTTCTCTCCCACCACCGCTCGACGTCTTTTCTCCTTCTTTTTTTTTTTTTTTTTTTTTTTCGTTGTCGTCTTTTTCTCGTACTTTCCACTCGTCGTCTCTCGTTCTCTCTTATTACTTCTCTTTAACTAACACTCTCGTACGAGAGGGAGGGATTTGATCACTTCTCTCACACTTAACACGCTACGTGTTCGGTGCTCCCGGCTTATGGAACGGATAATCACTGGAGCCCACGTTGCGACAGGCTTTACACCTCGTAGGAGATAAATTCAATACGGAGTATCACTTGCTTACGACTTTGATAGATACCGGGAGATTAATATTAAGATACATAGTTGTCAACCGAAGGATATTCGATATACCCTCTATATACACTTACGTGGGTTGTTTCCTACGGCGATGGCATAGTTTCTTTCTTTCAATTTTCATCATAGATTTTTCTTTTTTTTTTTTTTTTCTAACAGCATTTTTTTTTTAACTCTTTCTATGCAGAGAACAATTTTTCCTGTTCGATCGGTCGGGCGAAAGACATAAATATTCGAAATATCGTAGTCACGTTACTTAAAAAAAAAAAATGCTGTTTGGCCCTCGAAAAGCAATGTGATTGTCACGTTGAAAAAAAAAATTTCATTTAACGAGCAGATTTTTTTTTTTTTTTTTTTTTTTTTTTTACTTACGTTCACATGGCTCTCGAAGGCCCGGGCGAGTGATCGTGACGAAGCGGATAGCTCGATAAAATTGTATCAGGGATTCCTTTTCTCATGTGGTTGGAACACCCCGCGGTTTTCGTTGAAGATCTCGCGATGAAAATTCACTCCGGTAGCGGCGTGTGTGCTTTCTACCCCCGTTTGGGCCTCTCGGCTGTCCCTCTCTCCGTTCCCTCGCGCACGATTTTTCCTGCACACTTTAACCATCAAACAAAAAAAAGAGAGCTTAGATATTCGCGCGTGTTACTCTTTTATTTTTAATTTATTTTCATTTCGGCTGCTATACTTCCGCTGTGTATATTAATTACGATCATTTTTTTCTTTTGCTGTACAATCCAATCGTTAAAGTGCGCAGGAATGCGTGCGTGTGAGATCGTGATGATCGATACGAAAAATTGATTGATCTATAGATCATCGCGAGCTATTTATGTTTATTGATTGTTTTTTATCGCTCAATCCGGCTATAGTATTACTTCCGCTTGTCTCCCCCGTGAATTTTTCTTTTATTATCCTTTCGTATCTCACGAATACATCGAATATCGAATTCCCGACGCGAGAAACCGTATCGTCACGTAATGACATTTGTCTCTCTCTTTCTCGGGAACTTGAAAATTGCGGTGTGTTGAATCGAGTGTCATTATGTTCGTACCGGCGCACCGGTGTACTACATCTCGAAAGTGTGTATACACATTTCTATTTCGAGAGCAAAACTTCTCGGTTTATGCGTGTGTAGTATACGCCGTTTGAGCGGAGTGACGAGAAATCGCTTGGGCGCGAATTGCGGACTCCCGGCCAAGACGCAAGTGTTTTCCACGCAGTGAAGTTGATTTGAGTCGAGTCGAGTAGTGGACACGCGTCGTCGAGTACCTTGTCTTTTTTTTTTTTTTTTTTTTTCTCTCTCTCTCTCTCTCTCTCTCCCCTCGACGTACTCGACTAACAAAACTTACGTGGCACACGCGTGTTGGTTATAAACATGTAAATTCGCACGGTTTTATCTAAGCGTTTCGGTCGGACGGACAAAGACAAGTCCGCGGGTGCAAAATAGTCGTCGTGATTAACCGGGAGCGCCAACAAACGCGGCGTCAGAACAAATGTTTGAGAGGCGAGATTAGACGACGGGACCTACCGCGTCAACAAAAATTCCCCCCGAGCATTATAATTATATTGCATTGCTTGCCACCAATGTTTATAAATAGTATTCAGGGTTGGGCTGCAACTATTGACACAGAAAATTGTATTTCTTTGCGGCTATTGAGAATAAATGAAAATTTTCATATGGTAGTTAATAATAATAACCTCGCAAACCGCGACGATCTCTCTAACGGTAAAATTATTTTAGAATTAATTTATTATCGAGTAAATATTTTCTTGAAAATCATAGGCTGAAAATCATTAATCTCGAGTTTCAATATTTTTTTTAATAAAAATCTCTAATTCGCGAAATTAATCATTTATCTATTTCGGGTTTTTTTTTTTTATATTTTTAAAAAACCAAATTTACTTATTTTCATTTTCACTTATCTAAAAAAAAAATCTGTTTATTAACGATTTTCCTATGACGTGTTCCTATTTTTTTAAACAATTTATTTTTTTTTCTAAATAATTTACCAAACTTTTTCTAAATGTAAAATAGTCAATTTTTTGTTTGTATGTCGATAACTTTTTACATCAGAATTTCAAGTTTTGCTCTCTGTTTCCCTATCCAAACACAGATATAGTAAATGGTATATACGCTGGAAAAAAAAATTGTCTGAATCGACGAAATCGGCGCTGGCGATTGCCGCGACAAATATTTCATTCAATAAAAAAAATAGTTAGTTAATCACACTAATTGGTACTTAAATTGACTATTCCTTTCGTTACCATGACAATTGTTTGTTTTAAAGAACCAATTATTCGTTTCGCCACCCGTAAGCGCCGATTTTGTCGTTTCGACCGATTTTTTTTTTTTTTCTCTGCGTATGGATTATTCGAGTACACAAACGATTGTCTGCATCTCTCAACGCGAGATTCGACCTGACGCGGCAATCGCGCAAATAGACCAGAAGATAATGCTGATTAGACTAATAATAGAAGCTTTGAAAAAGAGAACGCGGGCGGGTGGCCGGGCGAATTATGTGGAGCGTGACGCGTTCCGATTAACAGCCACTGCATATGCGGGGCCCCTTTAAATGTGCGTAACATCAGTGCATTGTAATATATATATATATATAGATATGAATATATGTATAATATATAGGTATATCTGTACATGAAATTCTGTTCATCTCGTCGTTGAGATAGCAACAGTCGCGACCGCCGTAGTTGCCAGACGTATAATGTAAATATCGTATGGGAAAGTTCGGAGTTGCAGGATGGTGCGCTCCGAAAAGACTTAATCGCGGTCAGTGGTCAGTGTAAAGTCTTCGCTCGGAGCGATTACGACGAATTGATAAATCTCTAGGATATCGCGGAAATGATATAAAAATATTTTCAAACAAAAAAAAAATGAAAAAAAAAAAAAAAGAAATGTAATTAATCGTCATAATAAATGCATCAGACTACTTACCGATAATACTCTCGGAGACAGCGTCGCATCTTCGAACGCCGCCGGTTATTATAGCGACAACAATAGCGAACGCCAATTGCGTCGCGGGCAGCGACCTGAGTTTCATCTCTGTCGTCGTCGTCTCGTTGGCGGACGACGATTCTCGTAACTCTCGTGTGCGCGTTCACGATGATGGATTCACGTGTCGATACGTGTTACGGCACACTATTGTCCACCGATAACATACGTTTAAAAAAAAACGTTACGGTATTATTATCGTAGAATCCATAAAAAAAAAAATTATTATTATTATTATTTTGATAAACTGAATAATCGTTATTTTTTCTAACGATCCCCTAATTATCAAAAAACATTGTAATAATTTTTTTAACGTATAATATATTTTGTTAAAAAAAAAGCTCCATCGACGAAAAGGGTTAAAAAAAAAATTGCAGTCAATGAAATTTATCTCTCGGAATAATCTCTCAAAATAATCTATTCGCATCAATGAAAAAAAAAAAAAAAAAAAAAAAAAAACCACATCCAATGACGTTACGCACGAGAAGTTACTCCGAGAAAATTGAATCTTCATACCTATAATAAATTGTGACTAAATGGAAGTAGATACATTCACACAGTCGCGATCCTTGCAGTGAGTAACTACTACACGCCGTTGATAGCGGTGTGCACCAATGAGCCGAAGCTACACGCAGTCTGTAGTCTGTACTATACACATCGTAGTGTACCTATATCCTCGGCAGTCCTGGGTCTGTCGTATCGCAGGTGTTTCCACCGCGATACTCGTGCACACTTCTCGTCAATGCTCTCAAGACGCCTCGTGCGTGTTGTACGTACCTATGTACACGTATATATATACATATATATATATACTTGGTACTCTCAAGAGAGAGAGTTCGTATCGTACAACAGGTACGGAGATAGGCGTACGCGGTGACTATATCTACTTGCATTTAATACAGGTATAAAAGAGGCAGGAATCGCACGTGCACGTGCAACATACGCTGCTCGCTCCCCGCTCGGGGCGTTTGCGCAAGCTGCGCCCAGCACCACGTTTTTACGCGATCGCACGCGAGGTACCCGAGAGGACCGTGCGATACACACGTATATAAGTAAGTATCGAGACACGTTACGTGCCCATCGTAAGTATATCAAATCATACGCTACGCTCGCGTGTGTTGTGGGGGTCTCTCAATCGTTAGTTCTCGCAATATGCGCTATGGAAGGGAGGGGAGTGGGGGGAGGGGGTCGATGTAAACTCGATCAAATATTAATTATTGACACACTTTGATCTTTATCTCACCCAATGTTTCTAGGCTAATGACTCTCTGTTTGCCCTGCAGCAATACTATGTATCTGCAGCGCAAAGTTTCGAGGTTTGAACTATGCAAATCGAACAGCCATTCCGATTGCTTTCGGGGGAAAGGAAAAGAAAGGCAATAATCGTAAAAAAAAAGTGTTATTTTTTTTTTTTTTCAGGGAAAGGTCCTTTTTTTCATGAAAAAAAAAATATGTCGTATTAAAAATGTACTCCGATCGATTGTTCGTAAATGTCTTCTGATTGGGTATAAAAATTCGCGGTTTCGGGTCTAAAAATAATTGTAGGTGGGGTATCGTTTTTTTTCAATGGAAAAAATGAAAAAAAAAAATTGTATTGAGAAAATAATGGAACTCGTCGTATAATTTTTTTATTCGATCCTGTGGGTTAATTTTACACGATCGCAATACGATCAATCGTGAAGAATTTTTTTCGTGATTTTTTTTCATCACGCAGAATCAAAAATGCAATGCATTTTTTTGTTTGGAAACGGATAAAAAAAGTCCGATTCTGTAAGATTAATTCTTCTCGGAAACTTCTCGACGAGTCAATATCTACCGAAGTTTACGAAGGAATGAAAATTGCATTTGCCGATTAGAATTTTCCTCGACATTCGCCCGATGTACGTATCGGTGAATCGCGGGGATTTTTGGGTCCCGCGAGTGCGTGTGCGCGTATGAAACAAGAGAATTTCCTGGGAGGATGGTGCACGCTGGTGCATAGCGCGAGTGCAAGCATCAGGCTGCAGCGATAGAGCCAATTATATCGGATATGCGCACTCCGGCGAGATAGGTCCAGCGAGGTGCAACGAAGCGACGGGAGACACCGGAGAGTATATACGCAAGGAAATAGCGAACGGGCCACGATTTCTCGGTTCTCTCGTGTGTCACACAGAGCGAGAGAAGGCTTCTTCGTGTGCGCGTCCGCGCGCACGGTGCCGGAGAGTCGTGGCAACGGGAGAACTGCTGCACGCACCTGTCAGGCGCGATAACGCGCGCCGCGTTATCCTTAACTCTCGTGCGCGATCTCGCACTCCGCTATTATAAATACTGTATAATAGTATATATACACACATATATGAACATGTAGAGAAAAAAAAAAACATAAAAAAACAGATCCATCGGAGAAATCTCGTGCAACGAGTTTTTTTTTTTCTGCTCCGAAAGCCCTGCACTTTGCACTCCGCAGTCTTCGCACTTGACGCGCCCGTCGTCTTCAACACTTCGTGATCAGTAATTTTCACACTTGGCAATTATCTATTTATACACGAAGACGCGGGAATTACGAGCAAAAGAGACAAAAAAAAAAAAAAGAAAAAAAAGTTGTCCATTGCCAAAGCTCGGAGCTTCTGCGAGACTCCGATGGTATTGAAATAACCGTGCGGCTCGAGCCGCGGATAAGAGCAAAAAGTTAATCGAGATGGAAATCAATCCGTGCGCATATCGTCGTTGTAGCGCCCGGGACCACAAAAGGGGCTGAAGGCCGTGGATTCTTCTCGTTGTCAGCGGTGCGTGAGCATTCGCGACTCGATGCATTGGCGCAATGCGCCTGCAACGTATACCTCTCTTATTCTGTTATATCACGCGGCGCGTCGCATTCGCCGCTCGGCCGTCGAATGGACATGGGAATACGAGCCCAGCGACGGAGTTAGTTACAAATATGTCATATCCGCGAGCCGTACCCGCTATATATTATTATATCCGTATAATAATCGTCATAGGTATATATTATAACGTACATAACTCGAACTATGTATCATCTATGTTTAACATTTACGCCGCGTGCGCACGCGGCTCCCCGGAGAGTATAACTATTGTTATGTATACTCTATTAATAAACGAGAGGAGCCAACACCGCCGTTGAAGTGGACAACAAACATTTTTCCAGTAACTAACACACATTAGATGGATTCGCGCGTCAAGCGTTAACGAGACAGACAGCCGCTCGATTATTGCGGACCTTCGCGTCGGGTACTTCGCGTCCGGATAACTCAGTTACAGCCGAAAGTGGGGCAAAATGAACAGCTTCAGCAGTTCAGAGAGTTTTGTCGACCCACACAACACTTTTGTCACTACTTTTGACTCAATAACTAGATTTGTCACATCCCTTTAAAGTTTTAAGACGAAAAAAAAAAAATGGCGCCCAAGATAATTGTTATTCAATCTATAAGCGCTACGTAAACTATTTTAGTCCGAAAATATAAATTTCTCGATATTCATGACACTGAATGATTTTTTTAACAAACAATTATCGAATAATATTTATGTCCATCTGCACTCCTTTTTTTTATATCGGTCCATTTTTGCCCAATTAATAAATGTTCCATAAAATTTCGTTAAACGTGATTTCCGATTTTTTTTTAGATAAGCAGTGATCGTAGCATAAATAATGGCAACGAAATATAAAAATCGAACTTTTTTTGAAATTTCATGAATTTGCGGATTGGTCCATTTTGCCCCATAATTCGCGTTGCGCGAGTCCCATTGCGCCTCAAAGAACAAACGAAAGGGCAATGCAAACGGAAACCCGTTGTTTCTCATTAATGAAGAATCCCGAAGGAAAAATAATATTTAATGCTTCAAACGATACATTTCATTACCAACGCCTCCAGCATTCGTCTCTCGTTCATTAAGGAGCGCAATGATGTATAATAGTCTTCTCGGAGACTACAAACATTATTGCTGTCTCTTTGCTATAACCTTTTTTGAACATCAATTCCCCCCTATCGTATAATATATAGAATATCTTCGCGAGTATATCGAGTTTTATTGGGCTTCAGTTAGTGAGCCATTAGACTTTATGGTGTCCATTAAACTGTCGTTATCCAGGGGGACGGGGGGTTCCAACGTTAACTATAATATGTACTAAGAAAGTTTTATCCTAATGCAAACCAACACGCCAATGTTCGTTTTCCCGACGATGATTACAATATTATACCCGAAGAAGGTCGGTCTGGTCGTTTCTGTTGCGTGAACGACGCCGTGAGGGACACGAGAGACCAGTTGTGAAAATTGGTCGTTTAAATAATCTTCGCGCTAACTGTCTTTCCAGCCACGCGTTTTACTATATGTTCTCGCGGATCTAGGCAGCTCTCGCGTTTTGCACGCACATTGTTGCAATGATTTTTTTAATTTTTATGGAAACCGACACGGCGCCATTCGGTAATTTGATTTAGCGGCTGAGCGATGCCGTCGACTGAGATCGACCACCGTGGTAAATCTTGTAAACTTTGAGGAATTAATACGAAACTCGCGGACCACCGGGAAACTTTGACGGTGTACGGGTTCGGGTCGAGTGTGTTGCCAAGACGAAGAAACCCGCGCGCGTATGTTCGAGGAGAGTTCGAGGCGCAAGAAGAGGAATAATACATTTGGACGGACGGTTTGCGGACGAGATGAGAGGCTCGGAGTGAACACGCCCGCGCGCGCGAGAGCGCAAGGCATCGGCAAACGCACGTGTTCCGTACGAATCCGAGCAGCTGTCACGAGTGCCCCATCCCCTCCCCCCATAAATAAGGGCCCCACTGTGTCACTCTGACTGTTCCTTGAGGGGCTCTCGTATACGATTGCGTGTTCCAATGGAAAGCGCACACGCGCGACAGACTTTAAGACTCAACTTTTTTTTTTTTTTTTTTTTTTTTCGCTCATAGAATATTCTATTGCGTGTCGTGTCGTCTTTTACTTCGAGATCTTCGAAGGACCCCACAAGAGTCGGAAGACATTGATGACATTCGGTTCGTCTTGATGTCATTTTCAGGACTACACGGAACCACCGTTGCGAAATACGAATTGTTTAGCAATAAAAATATCGACAATTATTCATTTTGGATTTCCAGCGAATGGTGGAAGTCTTCGGTAATTCTTCAGCTGATTAGCAGAACGAAGTACGTCTTTAATCTTTTTTTTACGCTCCGAATTCGAAGGGTATTTCAAAAAATTTCAGTGTCAATCGAAGTACCTGTGGAGCGTGTCGTCTAAATTGCACGGAATCGGAATACGAAAATCGCAATTAAAAATCCCAATAAAAAAAAATTCCAATAAAAAAAAAAAATTCCAAAAAATAAAATAATAAAATTCCAATTCTCCAAACAAAAAAATAAAAAAATAATAAAATTCCAATTCTAATAAAATTGATTTCGGTATAATGAATCTCGCAATTGGGAAGGAATTTTAGTAAAGAATTTAAGCAATTTATGTAAAGAAGAAATAAGTTCTCGTAGACAGCTGATTAAAGTCAGAAACGTATTGAGAGATAGAGACGGTGGACAGTCGATTAGCAAAGGCAAACGCGTTGTCAATAACAGGCCGCTATCATCTCAGGAGATAATATCAATAGCAAACAAACAACAAGAGGAAACCAATCGAATGCCGTTTAGCAAGAAAGCGAAGGAAACTTCTCGCAAGAATTTAATAAGAAATGATTGAATCGACGCGAATACTATGAACGCTGCAAAGTCGAAAAAAAGGAACACTTCTAACGCAGAAAACTCGCGACAGTCGACGACAATGGATGAGTTTTTGACCAAAAAAACTTCGATTGAACCGAAGAAAAACAAAAAAAAGAAGGAGTATCAGTCGCGAACACCACCGACAGAAAGAATCGAAACGCAGACAGCGACATTCAACGGAGAAAAGTCAACGTACGGGAAAACCAAAGAGCAACAGATTATCTCCGAAACTGCTTTTCGAATGTAAGCGGAATAAAAATTGCCAAATACGATTTTTCGACGGTTTCAAACATTCTGAACACCAAAAAAAAGCAGTTTTGGTTTTCATCACAAATTCAAATAAAAATGATTTCACCGAAACAAAACTTTCTCTAAAAAAATTCGGCAGACTCAGCCGAGTCTTTGACTGACTGTGACGTCCTGTGCTCCGAATTATACGTTTTCATGTTTATCATTGTAAAAAAAAAAAAAAATCTGGTTTGCGCTCTGATTGGTCATAAAACTTTCCAGCAGTTGAAAGATATTTCAAGAATCGCAAGTATCGCGTAGCAATGAAAAAAAAAAAAAGAAAAAAAAAACGAACGACCGAGCGATCGACGACGAACCGACGGGAGAATCCGTGAACTCTGTCGTAAGCTTAAGAATATGCACTATCGCGATCGTGAGATTAGAAGCTTACAGTCGAGTTTTCTCACGAGTCGAGAGTATCCGTCGTATGTATGAAGATTCAGAAGCAGCGAACAGCATCGACAGTTCGAGAGAAGAGTCCGCTTTGCTTTGGTACACGAGAGACTACGAAGCCTCGCGAACTTCCACGAAGTGTATCTGTTTTTCCCGAGCGGCCCCCAACCTCTTACGATGACCACAGGGCACACAGCGGCGTCGACTGCGAATGCCGCCGGACCCGAGCGCCGATAGAGTTCCGTCCTTACGATCGAAAACAGACGGAAGTAGCGACTCGATACGATGCAACGATCGCGTGCTGAATTTTCTTTTTTTTTTCTCGTATTAATTTTTTTCCCCCGTTTACCTCAGTCCGCGACGTTAAATCGTTCATAGTGCACAAGAAAACTTCGATAATTTGTCGCGAGAGCTCTCCGTGACGTGCGATGCCACATAATGACCGGCGTCGAGAATAATCGCCGAGCGTTAACCCGTATTACGGGATGTACCGCGACTGCCAGAATCCGCATGGACCGCGAATCTGTTTGGTCTATACGAGCAGATCTATCGGCTCCGGATATTACGCACGTCGCAAATAGACTAACGACGCAAAGGTTGGGAGACTGCAATAAATTTGCTTCTCCCTTAACGGACTCAAATAACGACAAATATATATATTTTTTTTCTTTTTAGAAATTGAAAACCATAGGGTGCATGAATATCAAAAAACAGTACGAAGAAAATTGGAAATTCCCATGGAAATAAATATATACTGAGATATTAACAAAATATAGAACTTTTTGTCGATATATATAAACGATATATGTTTTAGACATTGTGGGATATACTTTAATTTTATAGAAATACATAAGAATTTTACTCGTTTTTTGCTCAATAAATAATCTTCGGTATGAAAGGATATTTAACGTTTACAATTATGAAGTTCTATGTCCGTACGAAAAATCCAAAACTCCATTCCGCAAATTGAATTTTTCGCGATTAAATCAAATAGGCATTCGATATTTTTAAAATTTAACAAAAATGTATCATTTTTTAAGAAAAAGTTGATCTCTATAAATGCCACGATATATAGTATTGTTTAAACGAATGGAATCTGAAAAAATGTCTACAAAGTTTTTTTCCGAGTGATCAAACTTCATTTTTTACGATTTTGCCAAAACATCGCATGTACCCGTACTGCTATACAAATCGTCACCGTAATGGAATATTTCATCAATTTTAAAAAATTTCACAAGATCGGTATGTCGATCAAAGGTGTTTTTGTTTTTCCCGCGTGACATTAATTCGTATGGAACTGGTTGCAAGTACCATTGTCTGAATTCGCGATCTTTTTTTTTTTCACGCCTGTCGTATTATAATGTACACAATAAATTATGCACAGTATGCAACATCCACGCGGGGCCACAGTGTCAGGATGGACCATAATGAGCGGAGAGTGGCGATAAACGAGCGATGAATTAATAACACGAAGGAGAGGAGTAGGAGGAGTATTTGCTCTGCACGGAGTAGCGACATCTGTAGCTTCGTATACACTTCTGTCAATTGTGTGGTATTAACGATTAAGAATATATCTCGGTTGTCGTTTCGTCCCGTGTACCTTTCTCTCTTTCTCTCGTGATTAAACTTTCTCTACGTTTCCCAATCCTTTACATACTACGACTCTAGTAGCATATACATATATATATACACGTATACACGACATCGTTCCTTCGTTAGTTATTTCGTTTCATCTCGCTTTCACGAGATGCTTACGGCTGTTATTCTCCTTCCTTATACCCAATTCCTCTATCTCGTTCTCTAATACATTAAATATAACTGTGTCTAACTGTGTCGCGCACGACGGGGCCACACGGCCAATTCAATTCTATCGAAGTTACGACTTCGATATATCGACGAGCACATCTCTCGGCGTCTCGCGACTCTCACCGGTGGGTTAAACAATAAAAATAAAAAAATGTATACTAACATTATTCTTTATTTCTTATTTCTTTATTTACCTCGTTTATTCGGGTACGTGTTCGCGTGCGTATGCACGCGCATGCATTACAAAGACGTTGTGGGTTTCCCCCGTGTTGTTTGCAGTCCGTTGTATGTCTGTTTGGCGCGTTGTGTATTACGGTGAGGCGATGACCACCGCGGGGGACTTATATACCGGTAACGGGAAGGGAAACACTTCGTTGAGGTACCGGTGCACAAACACACAACACCCGCGATGCACCCCTGAGATCTCTCGTCGTAACGTCGATATACAACACACCCGATACGCCGAGGATCGGCAAAGATTACTCGATACTAGTGACAGCGCGCGCGCGCGCGCCTACGAGTAAACCTCAAAGATACGCTTCGAACTCTTTGAACACCAAAACGCGCGGAATAACGTTTTGTGTCGTTACGAAAAAAATAATAACAGAGACTACTTCTGTAGCTTCGTTTTTTTCCCCTTCAAAACAGAACTCGTTGCTTTTCGTTTATCGCTTTCTCAACGAAAACACCTGTCTTGTTTAGTGTATATCTCCGCGTATAATATGTATCCGTGGGGCTCGGCACACGTCACGAGGACACTCGGTGATCGCGACGAAGAGCCACGAGGTCGCCGATACGAAGTTTCTCGTTCTCGCGCCACTCTTCTATGTTTAACAATTTCTCGTTAAAACTGACTAAAATATTTTTTATTTGTTTCGTCGAATTTATTATTATTTTTTTTTCAATATTATTCGTCACGTCATGTATGTCGATCGATCGCGATGTTTCGTTATAAAAACTTAAACGCCCGTTGTTTATATAAAATCGAATTCTTTGGTCGCGCGCGCGCGGCGTCCGCCACTTTTCCCGTGCACCACCGTATATTAACCGCAGGGTTTACCCGCGTCAGCTGCTCGCCGCGGCTGCACTGAGTTCCGTTGTGAACTACTAGCCATGCCGAGGAGTTGGGAAAGGATGAGGAGGTGGTGAACGAGGTGGAGGAAAAAGAAGGAGGAGAGTGCAGAGAGGACGGTAAGAGAAGGAGGAGGTAAGAGGGAGGGGGGCGGGGGGTCTCTTCTCGCAACGGTGCGACAGAGTCGACGAGCGATATAGTACGACGGGACAGATGGATAGAGAAAGAAAAAGTACATAACGAAGCCAAGGAAGGAAAAAGACGAGGACGAGGATACGAAAACGAGACGCCGAAAGTAACGTGCGAGAGAGAAAGGGAGATAGGAAATGAGAAACGTCGAGGAGAGCGAAGGAGTGGGAAAGGAGGAAAGGGAGAGGGGGAGGGGAATACAGAGTTTGTAGCAAGTGCGACGTCGGAAATCGACCAGTAGTGCGAGAGAGTAAATGACAGTGGAGCGAAAGAGAGGAGGGGAGGAAAAGTTGAGGAGAGAAAGAGAGACTGCTAATTGAGGTAAGGCATTGGTGCGAAGGAGAAACTCCGTTGTACATCGTGACAGAGTTTAAATCCGTAGTGAAACAGACGAAGAACGCTTTACTTCTTGCGTTCTGTTGCACGCGTTGGGATATAGCGAACGATGAGAGGGAGGGGAGTAAAACTCGGTGAGAGACGGAGAGAGGATCGTACAGTAATATTGGCTCGAATGGGAAATAAATAAGTGTGAGTGAGCAAAAGCTCTGGTGGCGGTGTTGTCCAGTCGCGCGGGGGAGGGAGAGGGAGAGCTGTGGAGCGTTCAAAGAGGGGTAAAGAGGGCGGAATATAACGTTTATCTGCGGTACGGCGCGAGGCCCGGACATAGTGGGGAAGGAGAGCGAGATGGTAATATTAAAACTTGCGAGTCTTTATATTACAAACTGCAACATAACCTCGCTATCTTTTTCTCTCTATCCCCTCTTTTACCGGTCGCGCTTACGCGTGTTTGTGAAATCCCCGTATATATACGAATCGCGGTACTCTACATACGGAGACCCATCGATAAAGTTTATACTACGAGAGAAACGCGCGTATGCGTGTACATCGGGAAGTTTTACGCGTGTTACAGAAAATGGGTATTATAGAGATCGCGGAGCTCGGCGTTGTTGTTTGCTTCGCGTGCACGCGTACCCCTTTCGGGGGCATTGTGGGCATCGCGACATATTGGAGGGCAACTATTTTCTATGATTAGAAGTATTTACTGTATCTTTTATTTATTTTTCATTTTTTTAATCCTTTATTAAACTATTGCTAAAGTTTTTTACACGATTATGTTATTCTATAATAATCGCCAATACATCGAGACGACGTGATGCGTTTCACGCCGAACCTACGATGCGTAATGCATATGATTCGGAAGCGATTTTAAGCGATGTTTCTAGTACTTGCGATGCTAGAAAGATAAATTTCGTACGAGGAGATTGGAGAGTAGACGCCAGTAAAATAGAGAAGAGACTCAGAGGCGAGAGTATTATACTGTATCGTATAGACAGACTGTATGCCTCATTCGAGTTTACAGGTATGCATAATGCACGTTTGGCTAAGCCATGAGCAGTACAGATAGATGATGCTGCAGTAAGAAAACTCAGAGCGTACTACGTATGTATGTATCTATATAATGCTGTCTCTCGATTCTCTCGGGTTCGTGTTCGGAGGCCGGCCTCAGCGAGAGCAACGCGTATCGGGTCGTATGTGTATGTGTGCCCTCGGGATGAAAATCCGAGAGTCTCAACGCTCTACGATACGTCTGTTCTTCAACGCTATATAATATTGCTCCGTGCGCGCGTTATCCACCTCTACGCCACTCTCCGTAGAGCTCCGCGCGAGGTGGACGAACCTCTTGGCGCTCGAGGAATTATTCGCTTTCACGTATGGAACATCATCGTCGTTTATACGCGTAATATACACGGATAGCAACGAATTTCGAAGACGCGATCAATGAATCGGCCTATCGTTGGCACTGAACGTCGGACTTTACCGACAATGCGTCCACTCAAGTTACGTTCGTATCTCGAGCAAAACGATTTTTCGATGTTTTACGAGGAACGCGAGAGTCTTCGATGAATCGAAAAAAAAAAAAAAAAAAAAAAAAAAAAAAAAAAAAAAACAGAACGAAAGATTAATAAAAGTTGGATATGACGATGAAAAGAACGGAGACAGCGAGGAGTTTGCCGGCTTTAAGCCACTTAAACGGGGAGTTGCTATCCAAGCGATATCGGCCATAGGTCACACGGAATCGATGATAAACCGGGAAGAATGCGACCGAAGGGTTCCCCAACCGAGCGCACAGCAACGAGCATAGGTCGACAAGAAACGGTTATTTTTCATACGATGCTGCGCGGTGTTTATTAGATACCACTGTAATTGTGCTCCATGGACCCGAGCGCTATATGCATGTAACGATATATGTACGGAGAACCGGGCAGAGAGACAGGAAGAGAGTTCGCAATCATCCGTACGAGAGATCTTTCTCGTGCTCGCCAGAGGCAAACGGAGGATAAAACAAGACGCCCTCCTCCCTCACTCTCCCCTTTCTGCGATGCACGTCAGTATGTAATACACATGAATATCATAGCACATACCGGTACAATGTATCTGTTCTACGAATTACACTTCCTAATGCTAAGCTTTCGCGAGATACACCTGGAGATCGTAATACGCAACCACGAGACCGGAGATTTTTTGCCACGAATCTCGCGCTTATGCCGACCGATTTTATCTGGTAAATCTCATACGGGCTTAGGGCAGATGGAAGAACGATTTTAAAAAAATGTTATTGCAAATTAAAAAAAATGTTAAGAAAACTATGAATATTTATTGTTTTTTTTATTTGACTCGAATTTAATTTTTTTTTTTATTTATTAAAATTGCCGAATCACGCGACGAATTGGTGCGGAAATGAAAAATTCATATTTCTTGTGAAAGAAATTTGAAAAAAATATTTTTGTACGAAAAAATTTTGCAAAAAAAAAAAAACAATATTAACGGTGAGTGATAGAAAAAAAAAATTGCGAAAAATGTTTTACCGCGAAACGCGCGTTGAGAATTCGTATTCACGCCGGACTATGCGTCCCAAGGATGCGTAAAGGGCGATCGGAAGGACAAACAGTAGAATATGACACATAAAGGAAAAGGATCCCCTAACTATCGACGAATTCAGATGAAATCCTTGAATTGATTTTCTTCGGAACTTTATCGTAAAATGTATGTTGAATTATGTTTATCTCTATCTCTTTAAACGTTTTTTTTTTTTTACAAACGAGACGCGGTAATCGACGGATAAAATGATTTTGATTGGTTGATTATGTCGTACGTAATTAATAAATCGTTTATGTCAGGCATCGCGATACTTTGTTCATTCCTTCCTGAGACAATATAAACGATAGTAAAAAAAAAAAAAAAAAAAAAAAAAAAAAAACACGATTACAAATAAGGAATCGGACGATGCCGCGGAGATCGTATCGATGGTAAAGTTGATGATAAATAGTTGAATACAATAAGCTTTTTTTCCCTCTTTCCATCGCGAGTGCATACCTGACAATTGGCATCGCGGACTGTCGAGTTATTTTTTCATTTTTCCTTTTTTTTTTTCCCCGTCTCCTTCTCTGCGCTACGATACTTACCGAGAGCGGTAAATGGGAGTGTAATCAATGAGCGCGAGAGTGCAGCATGCACATGAAAAGAAAAAAAAAATATACCCACACTTGCCGCAACGGATACACCACCGCGGGCTTCGGCATTAACACACAGCATCCACTGCGCGACGCACAGTCCTGATTCGTGGAAGTCTGCCGCTCTGCGCTCTCGCAGAAAGAGAGAATGGAACGGAATGGCGCGCGCGCGCGCGCGAGCGGTGGCTGCGCGACTGTAGTCCCCGGGATTTATTATGCGACGGTGAAGCATTAGCGCGCGGCTACTTTTCGCTCTTCGTTAGGTCACTCGCGAGTCTCGCGGTTTTGCCTGTATATACGCCGCCGCGAAACACCGAACCGTGTCAACCGAGAGAATCACGTATTCGCCGATACGTGGTAAGAGTTAGAGCCAATAACGCGCGGCATCGGAGAGGAGCACGAAGAAGCAACACGGTGGTCTAACACACGAGACTGCAGTCGTGACGGGCGCTCAATTAGGAACGTTAACGTTAAATTCTCGAAAAAGATTTTTTTTTATTTATTTTTTTTTGTGTTAAAATAAATGTCGGAGCGGAAATATACACTCGCTATAGGTTCAGTCGATGGGAAATCGATTTTCTTCAGGATGTGACTATTCGATGAATTTTTTCGATCTCTTTAGATCCATATTAACGAATATTAAAAAAAAAAAAAAAAAAAAATCGCTATTTCATTAAAGTGCTAAATACGGTACACGTAAAGTTAAAAAGGTTAATAAATGTTCAACTGGTTTCGGGAATAACGAATAAATGAAAATCGCTGACGAAAAAAGCTTCGCAAGGGGATCATCTTCCGTTTGTCTCGTGAAAACGAGTAATGACTAATCGTGTCGTATAATTCTTCGAAGAAACGTTTTTGAAATGCAGAAGACAGAAATTATCCCCGAGGTCGATGAAAGATTAATACCTATCAGTCATTTCGAAACAATCCACGATGATGTATAACTCCGAAATTCGATATCTTGCTTCTGAACTGCGATTGTAGTCCTGACGCGATCCGTTGAGCTCCCGAAAGAAAGATGCGCTCGGAGATTCGTCGAGAGAAAGAATGAGAAGGATCGCGCGCTGTTCTTTTAGTAGATGCGCCGCTGTTGGTCCAGCGATTTCGAACGGTTTCGAAGGACCCACCACGCCGGGTGAAATCATCCTCTCGACATTCGGATGAAGGATTAGAGGATCTCGCGTATACCCAGTGGAACTTAAAGATTTGTTTTGCTCCTTCTCCCAAGTGAGATAACGGAGTTTCTTTCACACGGGTTCACTGCCCATCGTTTCAACTTTTTTTGTTTTTTTTTTTTTTCTCTCATTGTTCAGCGTGCTACGCAGTAGCTATATATACGCTATATATTTAAACAGCGCGGAGATGCCGTGTCGGACTTATCTAGTAGCTTTATACAACGAGTAATACGCTACGGTAGCGCTCCGTTCGTAGCTATACGATCGTCCTGAGAAGATTAATTTCTCCTCTCGCTTCTGGCACGCCGTACACTGTACAACTCGGACAGTATATACAACGGCAGTATTACAAAAGGCCTTGGTAAGGACGCACGGAATGACTTGCGCAAGTCGAGAGACTCAAGGAGCTCAGCTCGCGGGAGAGAGAGAAAGATCTCTCGACTCAGCGTGAATTTATTGTTTTAACAGGCGCAAGGTTACCGCAAATTCCACCCAAAAAAATTGCCAAAAATTTCGACACCCACCCGCGAAAATTTACTCTTCCTTCTTCCTTCTCTCGCGATTTTTTTTTTCTCGTTGAAAATTTCGGCGGGACTTTGCGAGAATTTTTTGAAAAGCATCACGCGAGAGTTTCGTTCGTAAAACGTGGACACGCGTACGTATAAATGCGTATGGGTTCATCATATATTAGAATGGGCTGTTCTTTCTCTCTCGAGGGATTTCGTGAAACAATCATCGATCGGAATAGAATAACGTGTAATAGCTTATCCGGCAACAACACGAGAGTATGTATAACGGAGAAGCAGAAACGATTTTTGGTATATAACAGTCGCGGGACTCTGTCCGGACCTCCACTATTCGAGATTCCTGCATTTATTTTCGTGTCTCGTGTATATATATGTATATATATATGTATACACGCGTAAAAGGACGACGACGATGAAGAATGAAGCCAGCTGCGCTCGCGGCAAGGTCGATCGAGAATTTCGCACGTGCCAAACACCTTTCTCAGCCTCGAGAGAAGCGAAACCTCTCGTTTGTCGCGATATCAACGAGCGCGCGGGGCTTTCGAATTTTCGTTGTATATATATTCTATACACGACGCCTGGATCCCCGAGCAATCGCAACGAGCGTATCGTATCCAGACTCTCGGCGTACATTATACACTCATCGACCGTACATTATAGAAACGGCATCGTTACGAAACTTCGCGCGAGCATCGGGAGAGGAAAATATAAGTTACGTCTCGTCTGCGCGCATCGCGTCTACCGATTAACTTCGGATATAGTTCGCGATCGGATTTGCGATTCTATGAGATCTTATTTAAACGATTCGTGCAATCAGAAGTCACGATGACAGTAGCGTGTTAGACGAGACGAGAATTACGAAATCTTCGACAAAATTTGATGTTCTCTCGACTTTGTATTTTTTAGGTGACGATTTTTTTTTATTTCAAAATAAAGCTTTGCACACTGCTGTGTCAATATTTTTTAGATTATGCAGATGAAAAAGTATGATAATCAATTATAGCTTCCGAATATAGAGGTAACTTCGCGCAAAGTAGAAAATAATCAGGAAACAGTGCCTCCGTGGAAATAAAGAAAGTTATTGCTGCGAAATATTATTATTTTTATAATTTTATAAATTAATACGAATTATAAATTTTTTATTCATTTTATGATTAAAAAAATGTTAATTTTTTGTTATATATATATATTCTATACATGCGGCATATATATATCGCATATTCGAGAGATATATCCGGCAGATCTCTATAAGATACAACTTTTTGCCGTTTTATATAATGATATATCTTTTATATATTGTAACATATACTTTATTTCTGTAGTCGTGTGCAATTTACTACTTTGCAATTTTGTTTATATATTATCTATTTGCACGCAGAATTTCAGGCAATTATCTAAAAATCACTTTTCTCGACGTTTTAGATGATTTTAAATGTCTCGATGTAAAAATCTCGAAAAAAACTTTTTTTAAAATGAAAAACGAACTTTTCCTGTGAGGAATCAACGTTGATGGCGATAGATCTAATTTCAGAATCGAGGACTTCATTTTTTTTTTTTTTTCGTCCCGATCTACTGATTCTCGGAGAAAAATACGATACACCTTTCAGCAACGCAGTGAAACATACACGCAGTGCGAAAGCGATGTGCCAGCTGGTGATGACTTTAACTGCGGTGTAACCGGAATGAATCATCATGGGTGCCGCGTGTTTGAATTAACGAAATAAACGCGTAGGGGGGACTTTTCGTTGCGGCGATAATTTCCGAATAGTTCATCGTCGGCGGAGCGATGTACATACGTATATAATACATATCTATATATTAACGAATTTGCCAGACGCGTAATCATTGCGACTGACCAAAATCACTTCTCGGAAGCCGTTTGGCTATCCATAATAAGCGAATTTGGTGGTTTTCCAATTATACACATTTCGCCCCCAAACGCCCAAAGTACCCGATATCGAGTGTGCGGAGCGATCGCGTTATCCGCAAAGGGTATTTTCCTATATTTGAAAATCCTTCTCTCATACTTTGCATGCGTTATTTACACGGGTCTAGACGCCGCGAGACGTTAAGTATACACACACAGTATGGTGAATATGTATATGTATACGTAATACATAAACGTATAGCTTTATGGAAGCTGTGAAGCTCGTTGCAGAAAACGTTTGAGAGAAGCGACCGCGAGGTCGGTGTGGTTTCCTTTTCACGCCGTGCGCGTCTACTTCCAACAGAATTTGTTATCTTTCGCCTCGCGAGAAACCTCTCTGTGTGTGACTAGTCTTTCTCTCTATCCGTTTCGTTCGGTTAACTGCGCTTCGGATTTCCACACCGGGTAATTTTCGTCGAACTCCGCCGAGCGGTTTCAACGCTAAAAACCTCCGCGGAAACTCACACGCGCAATGTATACAAATTCACGGATGGAAAAATATACCGGTCGCGCTTAAAGCACCGGCGGGACTATAGGGGAGTGTATTATAAGAGGAAAAGGCTGATCTATTTTCGATTGGCATTAATACGACGCCGAATAGTCACGTTCAAGGATACGCACGATTATAATTGTTGGCAAAAGTAACGGGAATATCGCGGTGACTGGCGTATTCAACGGTTATCAGGATCTTTGCTAATTGGAAAAATTTAAAGATCGGCGAGTTTTTTTGTTTCGCAAAGATTCGGTAGAGATAGCGTTGACTTTGTGACGATAAAATGTTTGTCAGTAACAAAGATACAGAAATTCGAACGAATTAGAAATTTATTATCTTTTTTTTTTTTTTTTTTTTTTTTCATATAATGTGCTGTATAAAGATTGCCTTTAATAATAATTATGGGTTTATTATAAAACGACAACTGATTTATTCGTTGTTGTACAATGTTTTCGTGACGAGTTTCACGATATCCACGTCTTCCCGCCAATTAAAAAAAAAATTACATTACGATGTTTGATGATATTTATGGAATTTTTTTTGTCAAATATGTAATATTATTATTATTATCCTTAATTTTTTCTAGTAGTGCAAAAACCCTTCATATTTATATATACAAATCAATTTTTTTTTACACGAATGCGCAGCCGTAATTTTTTTTTTTCTAATAACGTGTCAACGTCAGAATATTGCATGATTTTTTTTTTCGATCGAATTATCGTAAAGTAAAGTTGGAGCTTTTCTTTCAAAATATTAATTTTTTCATGTTTTTTTATTTTTTTTTTCATTTAACATACTTTTTCATAATGTTTCATTAAAAGAAATTGATTTCAATGTACACCATTCGATTTCTTGAATAACGAATTTGAAGCCTATTATAGTTAATAGAGAGTATTTCGCAGTAAGAAAGCGCGTGAGGACCACACGGGCGCAACATGTTCCTTGAAGGGCACAATAAAATCTTTACGCCCGATCCACCATTAATTTTCAACGCTAAAAACATTGTTAATAATTACTTTGGTTTAGTAATAAAAAAAAAATAAAAAAAACAGATTGTTCATTTGCGACAGAAACATATGAATTTTTCCTCAGGAGACCAGTAAACTAACTGCAAGTTTTCCCGTTCAGTATCGCACGCCCACGACAGATAGAGCAACCGATCAGGTAAGATAACAGCCGACAGGCGAATAGGATCTTGACGCGGATAACGTTGCACGGAATCAGGATAAAAGAGATTGTTATTACGCCAACAGATACGTACTTTGATATTATACGTATATATATATATATATATAAATACACTATTAACACTCATAGATAAACGAGAATCGGTTATTAAACCGACGCTTATTATACCTATGTGCTCTCCCTGGAAATAGACAGGACATGTATCCATAGATCCCCCGTGGAATTCCCTTTCACTCGTCGTCGTCGCCGTCATCGCCGTCGCGTCGTAGCGCCGGAACCTTTGAGACTCGCGTATGCGCACAGGTAACAAACACTCATTGTATTTCGATTCGTACAACAAACCTCGCGAGTACGAAGCCTATTACCTGATTTCGCAGGTGGATTGTTGTTGCTCTAGAAACTGATCTACCGTGCGAAACCGATTAATCGCGGTGACCCTCGCAACGCAGACCCGTCGTTACCCATATATATATATATATACACACACATACCTTGCGCTATATTGATTTGCGCAATCAATCCGCACGGAGATCCGGTGTTGTGAACGAGATCGCGAGACTTCAAACAAAGCAGGTCGTTTCAATCACGCAATTTCAATACGCCCTGTGCACGTTGCGAACTTTATTTACTTTCATGACAACGATAGCTATATGATTTTTTTTTTTTTTTTTTTCACTACAATTACGATGAAATAATCAGAATCGATAGATTTCCCGATATTGTAAGTTACTTTCGGAATATTAAACTTCGATAAAAACAATATATATATATATATCAATCGCTCTCATAACGCGAGAATCCATCTGCGATCGCCAGTGTTCACGAATCGAAAAATCTGCTATTGCAGAGTCGTCTTGTGTGATAAAGCAAAAAAAAAAAACTTTTTGAGAACGAATTCGATTGTTTTCGCGTAGCTATTAATGTGTTTAAAAAAAGAGTGAAAAAACTGTCTTTCGGGTCCGTGCACCGTCTCGTTTCGTTCGCGTTGTCGGTTCTGCGGACCACCTGCAGGAATGGGGAGAGGTCTCCTCCCGCCCGACGATGAAAGAACGTGCGAGAGAGCGACGATGGAAGTCTAAACTATACGCGCGGGCCCTCCGGGCAAATATTCTACAATCCCGAAGAGAGTTTGTCTCCCCCTTCCCTCCGGCATTCCCTAACGTTGGTTATGCGCGCGTTCTCCACAATCCTTGGGGGCTCTCCCCATAGTCTTTATCTCAGCGGGTCCGCGGCCCGTGAGAGAGAGTCAACGAGAGGAGCCCAAGGAGGTGGAGAGGATGAAGTCGGTTAAGAAAGCGCCCCGCGTTCAAACGAAAAAACAATATCCACCGAAGCCCGCGGGGTTATACCGGTATACTAAATGGTTCTTTCTGTCTCTCATCCCTATATCACCGACGGACACACACACACGGGCGCGTGGGTACACCTATTGAGAGATCATTTCCTACGAGTCAGGACCACCTGCGAGGCGGTGAGCTGCGGTAGACCACACCGGGTGTGTGTGCCCTCACGAGTGAGTGAGAACCCTCCGGACCCCACTCGGCATCAGAGATACGAAGAGGATTCCTCTCTCAAGCGAGAGGAGCCCCCGGAGGGAGTGTGCGCCCCCGCGGGAACACGACGATGACCAACGTCGGTGAATCTTCCGCCGAGCGAAACCTTCGCGTTTATTCCCTTCCCCGCTGGTCTTCCAGGAAAACGATCCCTTTGCCGCTAAGCCGCGTTAACAAGCTACTCATCTCAAATTTTCGGGTAGGCGGGGGCGGCTTTTGCAGCGACGATATATATCTCTATCGTAGAAACGGTAACACCCAGTGGCGGCTGTTTCGTCACAGACTCTGAGACGTCGATGAGGTTCGTAGGTGAATGATTCGAGTTTCTATGGTCTATCGAGAGATAAATAATAGGGTGGGAAATCAGTGTGCTTCGTGTCTTCAGGTAAAGCGGCAAGAACTTCGAGGTTCCGTTTTGGAAAGGTGACTTTTTTTTTACGTTTCATCGGTTGCGCCCCACTGTAAGCCACGAGGAATCTTTAAACGCCCTCGAGGAGCGCCCGAAAGCTCGGGGTATGTCGACCTACGCAAGGCAACGCCCGTCCATTTTGAGATACTTAGGTAGGAATCGACTGTCTTCTTTTTCGTATAGTTTATCGCTTTTTGTCTTTCTCTATACCCCCACCTTTCGTGTTCCTCGAGTTGCCTCGAAGGATATCTATCGAGATGCCGACGGTAATTGGTGCCTCGTTGTTCCTGGGAGGCCGGAAGCCATCAATTACCAAAGGCCCCCGAAAAGCCGAATGAATTTGCGAGACGCGATGCTTTGCTGGGGCTTCTTTGCCACCACCGCACGTCGGACCACGTCGTTCGATCCTTTTAGGTTACTTCTTATAGCATATTACATACCTATACCTATACCAATACCTGTGCGTTACTCATACCAAGTATCGCAACATCATCGTCTTCGCATCAACGTGACTCGAAGCACTCGTATTCTTAGGATCAGAAGAAAGCACCCCTTTCCCTTCCTTCTCGAACACTACTACAAATATATTTACCGATGTATTTAGATCCTTTTCCCACCCCGATTTGTTCTTCCTAATTATACGACACGAAACACGGCAAAGGCGTAAACGTATAATCCGCAAATAGTAGAGCCATTTCAGGATCGTTAGCTGCCCCCAATTAGGAACGGGCGAATCTTCAATGGGATTTTTTTTTTTTCGCTTTATTATTACACGAACCTTGACGAACTCGTTTCGAATGTTGAGAGCTAAACGACTGGCAACTTCTCCCCTCAATCCCCGAAAAATAAAATGAAGTTTCGAAATTCTACTATCTTATTTCGCGAAGTTGATGTATTAGATGATTAGTATGCTTCAGACTTGAGAAATCGCACGATTGAGTCGTCCTAATTTACTATTGCGGAGATAATGTTTCCATTTGGGGGATAAAATAACGATTTTTTTTTTTTCGTACGCTTTTATCGTAAACGAACGATTTAAATTTATCATCCCGAGGCGCATGTTTTTTATTGACTTCGTGGATCTTTCAGAAGAACGAATTGTCTCGTTGGATTTTCCAATGATATCGGATCACAGATACAGATCGATACAACAATCCGACGCGGCGAGGGAAGGTGAGCAATTCGTAATTACACTTGTAACAACACAAGAGAGTCGCAAATGGGTATACATAATGATTTTTTTTTTCTTTTTTTTTTTTTCAATCATTCCGCGTGCTTCCGAGAAAAATATGAAAGCGCCGAGGACAAGGTCTTTCCGTGTATATAAATCGTATCTAATGTATAGCTTGGAGCAAAAAAATTCTCGCGTACTCGACCCGTATCTCGATCCACTGGTGCGCCTGGTAGCCGTAGTTACTATACATATATAAACGCGCGCGGATACACACATTGAAGGATTACATGCAGAGAAGCCCGCCGAGAAGCGCCACAAGAGTAGCACGCATGGAACATTCAATCAGCGAGATGAGAATAATAATTTTCTCAGCTGATATTAGAGTTCCACGAAGTTGGTATACGCCGTATATTATAATACCGTATTCCCGAGTTTATTCCTCAACGCTATTAGTGCATATATATAGCATATATGTAGTATAACCCGTACGATATTGCGCGAACATAATACAAAACGCGCGGAGGGGAAGAGAAAAAGCGTTATTAATGTTCGAGTCATTTAATAATCTGACTCACGGGCGTTCGTATATAATAATAAGAGAGAATAAGAAGAAGCAATGGCACACACGTGAATCACTCACTTGGTGATGCGAGTCTCCGACGACTCTCTCGTTTATAGTTCCCTCCCCTCTTTTCACGAGAAATATTAGCATATATGTTACAACCGCGCAAGTGACGAAATTCAACGATCGTCAACGGCACAGACGCGAGTCATAAAGAGTTCGTGAAAAAAAAAAAAAAAAAAAAAAAAAAAGAGGGAACAAAAAAAACAAAAAAATAGGAATGAATAACCCGTCGCATTATCGTAAATTATTGTGATCCGCGGGGCGCGTGACAGAGTACGTAGGAACGATGATTCGTTTCCGGTCTGAGTTTATTAATGTAAATTATCATCGTCGTTATTCGCGTCGCGCTTATCACGCGGTCCTTCGGACTTCCTCCTCCCTTTTTCCTCGACGCATATGGCAATAACGATGTCTCGGTAGTTTCGAGGAAAAAGGAATCAGAAAAGTTGGTGATAAAATCGCTCTTATCAATTTCAGAAGCTAATTAGTCCACTTGACTCATTTAATCAATACCCCGGTCGCGCATGCAGGGCTCGAAATTGAATAAAATCGCCTTTGGGCTTTTAATTAATAAAATTAATTAAATGAGTAAAATTTAAAAAAAAAATTTAATTAGTAGAATTAAAAAAAATATTTAAATTAGTAAAATTAAAAAATTATTTAAATTAGTAAAATTAAAAAATTAATAATATTATTAAAATTAGTGAAATTCATAAAATTATGTTGCAGCAATAATCGGTTTTATTAGCATTTTTTCATTCATTACAAGATTTACACCCCGAAACAACATTCCGAAGAAATTCTGCTGAGATGCGACGCAATCGTGTAACACTCCTCCTTTTGGAGTCGAATTGTTGATAAATAGAAAAATCTTTATAAAATTTCGTAAATTATTTATTACAATTATCATATTATAAACGAGACAGCGATACAGAGACTCGTGAATGAGATAAATAGCTCGAGCGCATCATCCCGCTGTAACATCGCGATCTTTCGGCATCTCTGGCATCGGCAGTCCTTTACTCCGGCGTCGTCTCGTTTGTGTCGGTAACAGGAAGCTTCGTAGAGTATAGCGGCCGAACGTTCTCATGTATACGGTAGCGGATCTAAAGTGGCTTCGGCGCGCGTTTACAGTCGCGAGTTTCTTCCGGGAACGACGATTACAAAGGCCACACGAAGTACAACGTTTCCACGTAAGCCAACGTATGTATGGTGTACGGATCCAATGTATGTACGGTAAGTCGGTACGGATGGAAGAAAGAACGAAGGGGGGCGGCATTTCGCGTGTATCTATCTCTCATAGAGAGAACACAAACCTCGAAGAGTAGGTAAGAGTACGAAGCATCAGGAAGAAATCGCATTCGTCACTGGCTTCGCCCGAGAAGTGGATGTCTCATCAAGGATGCGGCTCTCTATCCCTCTGTCGTTCGCATCAGCTCGTTCGTCTCTGGCAGTCCGGCAATCCAACTCGATCTCTGTCCTCTTTACCCATCTCTTCTTCGTCACACGCTTACCGCGCTCTTTCGACCGGCGTTTCCGCGAATACGCCTGTGAAACAAAAGAGGCTGATTACCGTACTGGTAAACGAGAAGAGATGGGAAGCGAGTTTAGAGACGAGGAAGATAGTCCGCGGAAGAAGCTTCAACGTGAGATAAAACCTCTTGGGAGATACAGCGCGCGAGAGAGATTTCGAGAAATAAAAGAGTCTACGCGGCTCTCCTCGTCTATAGCTTAGAGATTCTCAGCGGGATGCCGACGAGACGGAATTGCATTATTTATCCTGTGAGTCGTCGCTGTTGCATTCGAGTTCTATCGGTTCATCCGTTCGTTCATTCGTTCGTTTATATATGTAGTACAAGTCCGGTGGCAAGTCCCACGAGAGAAACGATGAGCAACGAGAAACGAGGAATGAATAGACGAGAAATCTAAACTGAAGGATATGTATATACATATCCTTGATAGTTACACGCGCGGTACATCAACGTCTCGCAATTATCGGTGTTACATACATTAAATTCTACGTTATTCGAATTGTCGTTCATTAACGGTTGCATTAACGAGGATATTACTGCGACTGTCGACGGTGCACGCGGCACAGCTCTGTCAGAGGCGCCTGTGTCACTCTGTCGCGGAGAATTAAAAAAAAAAAATCGAGAATAATAGAAACAACGCGGTAAATCGGAAAAACGTGTCTTTGAAAAAGTCATTTTTACACTGAGAAAAAAATCGGTTTCGTCGAATAAATCGGCACTTGCGGCGAAAGAATTATTTAGTTGATTGAAAGAAATATCAAGTAGTGCGTAATAACGGGGAGTTAAATCGACTATTTCTTTCCTTACTGCGACATTTATTTCGCTTAATTAGCGGAATATGCGTTTCGTTCGCAAGCGCCGATTTAGTCGATTCAACCGATTTTTTTTTAACAGTGCAAAAATGATTTTTTACATATCGCCGACTATCCTGAGTACATCTCTCCTCGTATTATTTTCTCCGTCAGATTATTACTCTATCGCGAATACTTGTTATTATTTTTTTTTTCTTTTTTATTCTCGTCATTGTCACGTATCGGCAAGAGATTCTCTCGAAGCTTTTAATAGCTCGGATAATAATGAGACTCCCGAGGGGGTTGCAGTTACAAGTCGAAGATATTTTCTCTCGATCGACACCATTTCTTCTGTATAACGGAGCGGAAAATTAATAATGACGTTAAGGAGTCGTGGCGCGAGTGATAAACGCGGCTGCGGAATTCGCCACGGGAATCTATCGTTCCGGGAAACAATGTCGATGCAAGACGTACCGTTCTTATTTTTATTTTATACTCTGCGACATAGCCGACGTTCGAGAGATAATGAAAGAAACGTATTAGAAAACAGACGGATGATGAGCGAACGAAGAGGAACGGAACGCTCAGTCGGAGGCAATTTGAGATTCTTTCGACGAATGTAACTCGCATCGCGAAACGGCCACCGGAACGCCGTGGAAAAACATGTAACGTGATGATCCCGAGGAAAAGCCTCTCGGCGGCAGCATCAATAACGCCCAGAGCTCAGGCTAACGCGGCAGACCCTGACCTCTTTCGCGAACCCTCCTCCTTTTTCCGGATGCCGTGCTTCGAGACACCGCCTAGCGGGCTACGCGCTCTTCTTACTTATTCATTTTTTCTTTTTTTTTTTCTCTTACAACACCGTACATACTATGTAAGTATGTAGAGCATTCGTATTTATATGCCATAGATAACACGATCTCTCAAACGGAGTCTCATTCCTATTGAATTTTGTCGAGAAGCGACGAAGACGACGAAATGGTTCAATTTAGCAATATTAACCGAATTCGTCATAAAATGTATATATTTTTTTTTCAACGTAAGTTTTTTTTTTCTTTTTGATATTCGGTGAAATAGTGTTAATGCCATATTAATAATTTTTTTTCATCGGAAAAAGAGTGATTATCGAGTTTGTATTTTCAATCATTTCAATCTTTTTTTTATAGTCGAATTATGCAAATGATACCGCGATATGATATTTAATTTAGAGGTTAATGAAAGGGATACTTTTTGCGTTGTGAATGGTTTAACGAGTTTATTAAATCGCTCTTGAATCTGCACTATCGTTAAACACATAAAGACATCGACTCGGATACCCGAAAAAAATGGTCGAAGTTAGTTTTTCGAAATGATTAGTGGAAAGAAAAAGGACCTTTTTTGTAATTCGGATGTACTGAAAGCCTTGAAAAAATCATCGGAAACTATTGGAAAACAACAGAAATGTAACCGCCGGAAGAAGGTGAATTTTTTTTTTCGGCAAATTCGCCAGTGAACATTTTCCCGCAAAAATGATTCGACATCTTCCCGCAAAAACGAGTCAACAATAAATACGAGTCACCGAATTAAAAAATCGTTTCTTTTCTTTTCTTTTTTTTAACAAAATGACGACGAATTGAAACTTAGCACACAAAATCTATGAGAAATATTCGAAATTTTTATGCAATGATTGAAAAATAAAGATCGATAAAAACAAAACAAAAAAAATTCAGTTTATCGCGTGTGCATTCGGAAATGATCCATCGATCATTTTTCCAGATACGAGATACTGAGAAAAAATGAGTTTAAAGTTTCAACTCGTGTTGAATAAAAAAACTTTCATTTATACCATACATCGTCAATTTTGCAGATATCAATGTGAATTTTTCAGAGTACCCGATATTCTTAACTCTTGAAACTCTGAGAAAATCCGAAGAAAAAAAAAGATATGTTATTTAGTAACGCTATTAAAGGGTAAAGATATTAGATGAGTGATCGTGTTATCACTCCTTTCTAAGTTTTAATTTTCTAAAAATGCAAAAAGTCCCCAACACACCGCAGTGCATATAGTCTTCTCGCTAATTCATTATTGCGAGACGCGCGTGTCTGTCCGCCGTTACGATACGATCTTCGGATACGCAGATTGGCGTTATGCGAAATCGAGATCCCCATATATATACACGGCAGCGAGAATCTCGTGGCTCAATGGTCTTTCTAGTTGGTCGACGTACGTTTTTTTTTTTTTTTAATTCCTAATTATTGCGGCCGAAGGATCGGGCGCGAGCCGTTCGGCTGGGGGGGGGGGAGGGTCTCCGTGGCGCCAGCGCGTCCGGCCGTCTCGTGTAAATAAAAAAAAACTCTTGTCTAATTACGAACGTTTACACAGATCGATATCGCACGGTATCGATTATGGAGCATAGTACACGCGCCGCGTTTAGACGTGTGTTTCTTTTTTTCCTCAATTTGTCTTTTTTTTTTTTTGTTTTTTTTTTTTCCGAGATCTACCAGTGGTATTATAATAGTCGTACGGATTTTCTTCTACATCCGTCATTATAGTTATGTTTCGCGTTAGACGATCTTGTAAACGCTCTTGTATCGCATATCTTACATTATTACGAGCAGCGGGACGGGAGAGCCGCAATTCCGTTGTAATCCGCGAGTGAGAGAATTCGCGTCGTTTATTCACTTTGCCTTGTAACTCGGTGAAACAAGATATAACGAGAGAAAAATTAATGGACGCTACCGAGCGATTCTAGTCGGTTATATTCGTTATTCTACTCGAAGTGTACTAATAATACTCCGGACCCATGCGGTTTAAATACCAATTTTGTTAGTCCGTCGAGTTTTTATCACTGACGATCGTTCGTTCCCTCTTAACAAGTCTCTCTACGACTAATAGCACTGCTATCCCTGAATAAGAGAGTCAGTAATTCAGTTGTCAAGAAAAAAAAAAAAAAAAAAAAACTGTGAAGTAGTTTTTCATCCCACAGCTCAATAAATGTTGTGTCAACAAAACTCGTCGGCTCCTCCAATTACTTCGAGATGAAAATTTAAAAGTCCCGAAAGTAAAAAATGTTCACATCGCTTCCTCAGTAATCATTTAATTATCTTTACCCCTTATAACGCTTTCACTTTAATTTTCTCGCAGCGGAAGCTTTGTGAATGGAAGAAATAAAATGAGAAAGCAATGTAATCATTTTTAATTTTTTGATTCTTCATAGCGGAGGCTTTGTTTTCGTAAAAAAAAATTATTTTCGAGATTTTCATGTTATGACGAGTGGCGATTTTTTGGATCTATGAAATTTTTCGTTATCTTGAAACGGAATTATCAAGTTTTAGGTTGATAGATAGATAGGTCGTGAGTCACCCGGGGTGAACAGGAGCCTCGAGCGATTCCGCGGTAACGAGAGAAACAGCGCCGCGGCGCTGGGTTCCGATCATTATCCACGTCGGGGTTATACTCTTTCTCTTTCTTCTTCTTCTTCTTCGACTACTGATCTTGAGAGTCGCGCGCTCGCGCCGGGGTAATTGAGAATCCTTGAGATTTTCACGATAAGAGAGCTCTCGGAGCGCTAGTAGCAGAGGAGACGTTTCTGCGCGCAGATATATACGCGCGATTCAGGTAAGAACAGCGGGTAAGCGCTCTCTCGCAAAGTGCGTATAATACAACACTGCGGTCGCTGCCTGTCTTCTCGTACATCGGGACACGGAGTACAGCCACTGGTCCAGCGGCGAAGATTTATTGTCGTCCTTTTTTTTTTTTTTTTTTTTTTCATTTTTACAACGGGATGCTACCGCGTGCGTAAGTGCGTATATAGGTATTTATGCGTATATACGCTGTGAGGAACTTCGCGGGACCACGAGATTTCCGCTCTTTCTTGTGTACTTTTCTTTTTTTCTTATCACTAGTAACCACAGTCACAGCGCGAAAAAACAACAAGTGCTTTAATGCTCAATACGATTACTCGATGCGCGCCACGGCGCGTTGCACGCAACTTATAACTCCCGAGAATCCTCGACGGTGGATAATATTAAAATGATTCTGTATCTTGCAGACGATTATCAAGAGGCGCGGTAGCGTTTCGATGCTAAAGAGTTTAGAGGAAAAATAAGACACGCGGAAAGTTCGTGCGCGTCGTTGTCGAGAGCTATCAATGCTTTATATATATATATATATATATGTATATAAAAATCATATGGCAATCTGCGGGTCTTGAAACTTTAATTCTGTATTACGATTACGTTGAGATGATATACTATCTATTGGCAGAAAAGAGATAGAGAGGGAGTAAGAAAGATTTTTCGAAGAATAAAGAAATGCCGGCATCTTACACTACGAGGCGATGTAGAAAAAGAGCTTCTAATCGAAGTCGTTGGACGTTATCGATAAGGAAAAAAAAAAAAAAAAAAAAAAAAAAAATTTCCAAATTTTTCATTGTATAATTACTTTTTGCGAAACGACACGTCCGGGGTATGCGAGACCCCATTGAATATATATATATATATCGGCACTTACCGATTCCATTTATTCAACCTCAGCGATGTCCGTTGTCTTGTTGAGGCGCTCGACAACGTGAACGACGCGTTTTTTCAATTTCGAAATATCTCTCGCAGTTTCAAATTTGTTCCACGTGAGCGGTGGTCTGTTGGCCGATATTTCCGAATTATCGGATTTCCGGGATGTGTAACGAAGCAATGCGCCCAGCGCTACGTCAGCGACTTCTTCCCAATCCTGTGAATTTTACATATCGATATAACTCCTCACAAAAGGACAAAAAGTCCGTCGAGGATCGATGAAACATAATTCCAGGGAATTGATAAGCACACGGAGGGTAAGAGTTTGAAGTGAACGCATACATCGTGCAATCATCGAAGTTTTCACAACGATAATCGCCGATTTAATAATTACAAACCATGGAATTTAATCCTCTGGCAACAACGATGGAATTACACATACGCGTTGTACGCTGCGCGAGAAAACGGTTAAAGGTACGCGAATCGCTCGTCGGTGTGTTGGCTTCGGCTACCGGTGCGAGCGCCGGGACTTCTCGCGTATACACAGTCTCTCGCGCAGAGCAATAATCTCGCACCGGCTGTGGTTGAGCTCCAAGCGATATAAATCCATTACACATGCGAAGAGTCTCGAGTCTCGGAGAGAAAGAGAGCAACCGAAAGCTCAATTGCACCGTAACACCGAGCGAACAACCCTTTCGATTTTTTCCGTAAACGCGCGTGTTTCGCTCCGACGAAAAACGCAGACGGAGACACAAAAAAAACGTTTAAAGACTATGCGGCCGGTGACGGCGCAGTTGCGTACGAAATACACAGGAAATGCAAGAAAAAAAAAAAGAAAAAAAATTAATAAAGGAGAGCGCATGCGGGTTGGAATAGAACAACGCGAACGAAAGGAAGAGAAAGGGTGCGCGCGCGCGCGTGTTAGAGGAATCACTTCTCGTGTACCAGTAAATGAAAAAAAATCGCAGCGGAAAGGGGAAGGGAACATTTTTGCGCAAAAGTGAAGTAGAAAAATGAGAAAAGAAAGAAACGCGGCGCGGAAGGAAAAAAAATTAAAGAAAATAAAAGTTGTTACAGGTATAATCGAGAATGCGAATCTTTAGCAGCGGGGCAATGCATGGGGAGAGGCAGAGATTGCACGCATGCGGACGTTTACACTTAGCTATATACGTAAGCATTATATAGTACTGTATTAGATATATATATGTATATATACGTACGACGTCGTCGCGCAGCTGCGGCTCGAATCCGATCGCGGATTCGAGCATCGCGTACTTATCGTCGCTTACGTTTAGCCGCAGAAGAAGGAGCAGTAACCTCAGGGCGCAATGCAAATCGTGACCGGCTCGTTCGCGATTCTGCAATCAATTTTTTCTTTTTTTTTTCCGTGTCACAAATTCTAATGTTCGGCCAACGGCAATCCACGTTGATATCGAGATTTTTCAAATTTTTAATAGAAAAATTATTAATTTGCTATTACGCGCCATTTGCGGTACAATTCGAAAATTGAATTTACAGTTTCTTCGAGTGAAAAACTTTTGTCAATTAATTTCTGCTATAATTCGAACGATGTCCCGACATGAAAATATTGCATTTTCGTTGGAAATAATTTTTTTTTTTTTTTTTTTTTTTCAATTATAGAGAATGCATATCCGAGCACTTGGCGCGTCATAAAAGTGATAAGCCGCACTTTGTAATCAATAAAATTCGTGTTTTACTTCGTTTCAACATAAAAATAAGTATATCGCGAAATATATATTGTATTACTGATATATATTTCTAATATATTTTTTGCATATACTTTTTTCTACGTGGATACCTTCGCTATGGTGTTGCGATCGTTCGAAACGATTCCCACGCGTGGATTATAAAAAAAAATGATTTTCGCAGAATTTTTCGATAAAATTGCCGCGTAAACGTTGGAAAAATAAAAAAAGAAGTGTACCAGTCGAAGTGAAGTTTAAAGTAGAAGAGAGAATATACTTTTTAATCCCTCGAGAATACGCACACGCCTTCGGCATTTTAGTTCGCGAAGCAACGTTTTACGGTCATTGTAATTTGAATTTTTCCGTACGTTCTGCGATGCATTCGCGGGCAAGTAGACCGACTTTTCATGCAGCTATCGCGTATCGTCTCAAGCGCACGGGCGATCAAGGATTCGTCGTAGACGATAGTTTCTTCGGCGGTAGATAGCGACGGGAGAGTCTCCGCGGCGCTGCTCCGTGGATATATCTTGGTATTCGTGAAACTCTCAGAGAAAATTCACCCGCGAGCCCTTCCCGACGCCAGTATACCGGGGCGCCAATCTATTAAATCTACCTAACCGAAGCGAGAAAGATACCATAGGCGAAGAGGCGCGCGAAAGATTTAGCAAAAAAATGAAAGACCCCCGAGAGATGCGCGATGCGAAGAGCGTGTGCGTGCCTCCGGGTAGAATGGAACCGGCGCCGGTTTTCTTCGCGAGAAGGAAGAAATATTTTTCTTCTTCTTCTTCTTCTTCTTCTTCTTCTTCCTTCTCCCGGTACATTTCTCGTGTGCGTACACTATATTCTTAGGGAGAAATCTACAGTGTCGTGGAGAGTCTATGCTTTTGCCTGTTGGCCGAACACACTGTGCGCATGGGATGTAACGAGCAATTACCGCTCGTGCGGCCGTAAGATCCTCCAAGTGCGCGAAGATCGTGCGATACGTCGAGTCCAAGAGGGTCGGGAGACCGGTAGCGGCCAAAGATCGGGAATTCCTCTCCCTGACGCCGCGGAGAATCCTCCTCTCGATATTTCTCAACTGGGTCGTCAGCAAGCCGATCTCATTCTGATGCGTGTGTATTAACAACATAGTATATAAAGTATATATAATATATATATATATACATATATAGATGTATATATTCAAAGCAAAGCAGTATGGAAACGATTGAACGGGAGCCGCCGTTTTGCCCGTCGCCATCGTGGCGATGAGGAGCACAAGAGAAAAACGAGGGTAATTAATCTGCGATGATAAATCAGACGTCTGTCTCTCGCCCGCCGCAAAACTCAAACGCCTCATGGTTTCGCTATACCGCACTTTCGTCTCCGTCGCTCTTTCGCTTTCCTCATTTCGTACCGCGCTACGGCACTTGGCGTGCGGACTGAATTATTTACTCGTTATTTCACACTACGGCTATAAACGCCAATCTCTTCCTACTTCATCGCTTACATCGTACGGAACTTGCGCACGAAAATCTTCATACTGTAGAGGAAACTGCGAGACAAATCGTTGAGATAAATTATCTCAATATTTACGATAAATTTACCAAACAATAGGATGAAATTTTTTTTTTTTACATTTTACGTTCCGTTTCCATTTAATTTCGAGATAAATTCTTTTTTCTTCAAGTAAATTTGTATGTAAATAAATTCAGTTGGATCACACAAATGATTTCGATGATCTTTGAAATTTCTTCGGGAGATAAAAAAAATTAAACTATACGTTTCGTTTTTGAAAAAAAAAAAAAAAAAAAAAAATTATGTTTGGCCTCCAATTTACTCCAAATTGATATGTTTTGATGTATAGTGATTTTTTTTTCATATAATTTAGCCAATGAAAGGAAAAAAAAAAATTCAAGAACGAACGACACTGGAGTGTGACGACCTTTCGGTATTGATTTACGGAGCGTCAATGATTGATAATTCGAATGAAAGGACAATTCTGTTTCTCTCTCACGCAAACGCGCGCGCCGTCGAGCGTCCTTTCTACCGCGGAGCCTCTCGATTCAGAGCATTTGCTTTTTAAATTGTCTTTTCTCTCTGTTTTTTTTTTCTTTTTTTTTTTTTTTTTTTTTTTTTCTTTTGCTTTCATCATTTTTTATATTTTAAATAGCGAGGCTATAAACCCCGCGGCATATATGCCCGCGGTGATTCTTCAGGCCTCGAGGTATTCACTCTTCGGCATCATTCTCGTTTTACAGTTAAGGACGTTGGCTACGATGAGACTCTCTTGTACCGAGATCGCGTCTGTATATAAATATATATATATATATTTATCGATTGTATACAGACACGCAGACATGTAGCCACGCATCCTCGAGAGTTAACAAGACGTTCATTCGGGAAATCGGCCAGTCGCGTAGGTCAGAAAGACGAACGAACGAGCGGACGATCTAAATTTTTTTTTTTTTTTTTTTTTTTTTTTTTTTTTTTCGGCAACTAAAATCGTATATTATCCCTCCGAAGAAATTAGAAATTTCGTATCAGTCATTAACAATTTTTCACCAAAAAATAAAAAAATTTAAAAAAAATAGTTAATGCAATAATTTGATCTGAAAAACGCGGCCTTCGAATGGATCATATTCTTTCAATGACGTCATATCCAGCGGGATGAGATGAAAAAAATTAAGCGTACAAGCTGTTAGCGTCGTCGAATGGACTATTCAAGAAACGGTTGAGGCGTTCGTGAAACGAGAATAACATGGGTGGTGGTGTGGAGGACCTCTATACTCACCGTGATCCGTTTAACGCGCTGACGCGAGGCGAAGTGGGCCTCAATCTGACTCTGAACGAGCTGCAGATGGTTCTGACCGATCGAAGCCACGTAACTTCCGGGATATCGTGACTGCAGTCTGGAGACCAGCTGCTGAAGCACCAGAGTCATCGACAGCGGATCGTTCGATTGTATCCTGTAACGATTCGTACTCGTGCCCGCGACGATCGTGACAACGTTACCGTTTTGCGTGTTTTGCAATCCGAGAGCGTTGGAGTTTGTTCTTTGCGAATGTTCGCCGATAAATTCTGTTTTGGAGGGAAAACGGCGTGGAGAAACGAAAGGATATTTCAATGACTCGTTATTTCATAAAATCGAGAAGCTTAGCGACGAAATAACATTGCGACCAAAATCTCTTAGCATCGATGCGCTAAATAATCGTTTAAACATTTTTTTACGAATTTATGGGAAGAATTTTTATTTTTTTATTATTACTATTGTTATTTTTTTTTTTTTTTGTCCGGAAAGCCACAAATTATGAGAATTTCTCGGTAAATTCTAATTGCCACATTGAGATAAGAAATTTTGGCGCGTATTTTGTTTTTTTTTTTTTGTGTTTATCTCTTTACCCGGAAATAGTTGACTGAAATTAACGAGGGACTCCCCGGTATTTTTTATCGTCGCCGTGAAGGATGCTGTGTTTTCCGGTGGACACGCGCGCAAGAACATTCGCAATGGCAGATTCGCGATCTTCCGCAACGCGCGAACGTGTCCGTTGGCCGTTTCGTAACTCGCCGTTACGATTACTTCGGACGACAGCGCTGGTTGACTTCCGTTTATATAGATCATCGTTTGGAGTATTTGACGATCGGCTGACGAACAATTTGATCTCAAAGTTACGATTCTCTTACCTCCACTCCCCTCTTTTTCACATTAGTATTTCATATTGTCTTTTTTTTTTCATTTCTGTATTCGCGTAGATTTTTTTTTTTTTTAAACTTCCTACGAAATGCCACGATAATGGTAATTAAGCCCTCAGATACGGGAGACTTCAGCGGTCATATAAAACGCTGATTTCTTTTGCTCGTAACAGTAATACGCAAATGCGAAAAAAATCACTTTGAAACTTAAAAAATACGACAATTCCAAGTGACTTTAGAACAATTTAAAGGTAACGATTGGAAAAAAATATTGGATATTTACGTCACCAGTAGGTGAGGACTTAATCCGAGTTTATTATATTGAAGAGACCTTAAGGGAGTCCATCGATGTTAGAAAAAAAAATTACTTTCTGTCATTATTTTCATTTTTTTTAAATTGTTCGTCTGGGTGTTTCGATCGTTAAAAAAAAATCAGTAAGTTCTGACATAAAAAAAAAGAGAAATTTCATTTTTTCAATAAAAAAAATTGTTTACATTTCCGATAAAAAAAATTTGCAATTTGTCCAATTTTTTATTTTGGAGTTAAACATTTTTTTCATCCCTCATTTTTTTTATAGCGAAAAGAAATTAACTGATTTTTTTTGCTTAAAATAGGTGGATCTTCTCTCCCGAATTTCATTATCGTTACCGATTACCAAATGTTTTCACAAATATTTCGTTCGGCTGATGTGGTTCGCTACACCCCGCGGATAACGATGATTTAATAAAAAAGTAATCTAATTAAGAAAGAAATCATAATTACTCACACAGTGTTGAAAAGACGTGAAAGTGATCGTTGACCACAAGTGGTTTCGCAACTTCGACGTTAACTTGTACATCGTGAAGCGGCGTATAAGACGAAAGATCAACGCTGACGCGACACATAGTGTGTCGTCCTTCGGTCTCTTCGTTCGCGTCAGCGAAGGGACACGGTTCGAGGTCTTTGGAGACATTGATAGCGACGATAAGTTCAGATTCGACGGTCGTATTGGCGAGTCTATCGTCTGCGACAACAACATGTAAACAACATTCGGAGCAATTGAGAGACACGAAGCACAACGATACTTTATCAACGATTATTACCGATAAAAATGATGTTGAACACCGGCGAAAAAAAAAAAAAAAAAAAAAAAAAAAATTTAATTGCGTCAACGATTAATAATAAGAGAGAAATTATTAAGTTGGGAGCCGAGTTACAGATTTCGAGAGACGATCGAAATAATTACCAGAACCGGCGTTTCTCGATTGTTTGCGTAACTCCAGTAGTTCGTTTTCGGCGGCCTTGTAGTCAAAGCCGCGACGATGAAGAGGCGGAGCAATGAAGAGAGACGGCTCGGCGCCGAGGTAACAAGCCTCAAGGCGGCCTTCTTCCGAGAGGATGACTATCACCCCTTCCAAATGCTGTGTAAAATCATTCCATACATACATACATACATATCTATACGCGTGTAACGTTATTATTATAGCACATGGGGGAGCAATGAGAGTTGACAAGTTTAAGTCGAATCAGAGCGCGTCGCGCTCTGAGATATGAGATATGAAACTCGATGAGACGACTCGGAGTAGCGGCATAACATCCAACTTTTAAACAAAACGTCGTATGTATATATATCGTCGCAATTTCTCGCTCGTTATACAGCCGGACATTAAACAAAAGTATAACAACGAAAAATTAAACGAGTTTCGCGCGACGCGAAAGAGGTCGTCAAATTTTTATTCCTCGTATATATATAGTACACACAAGAGGATTCGCTCCCTCAACCACGGGGTATTATAACTATATAGGAAAAAAGATACGAGCCGAAAGTTTACGACTCCGCGGTTTTCCTCGAGGGTCAAACAACGAAAGACCTCGAAATTCTTGTATCCGTTTCTTTCTTCCTTCGGCGCTATAAGTGCATAGCGAAGAACTGCAGTTTTTTTTTTTTTTTTTTTTTTTTTTTTCGAGTGGACCATTAGCTTATCGGAGGTATAGGGACAGACGGAGTTTCGTTCCCAAGCTGCTCTCGCGGTGTCGGATAGCCGTGAGTCCTCCGAGAATATCCTCTTTAGTTTATGTTTTTTGTTTTTTTTTTCTTTTAAAATATTTTTGTAACGGAGAAAGTAAAGGGAAAGAAGATGAAAATAAAAAATAAAAGAACTAATGTTGACGATAGAAGAGTGGATATTTATCCTGTTGGGGCGGTCGGAGTCGAGCGCGCAAAAGCTCGTTAGTCGTTCACGCGCTCGAGGTTCTCTACCGCACTCTCCGGCGCGATAAGATAAACGGCCGGTGCCAATCGACACCTCCGTAGTTCTTCCTATTGGACTTGTTTCGCGTCGATATTATAATACACGAGTACAATATATATCGCTGCGCTTGAATCGTCGTGGACAACGATAGCGCAGGGAATACGATTTTTTTTTTTTCGATCGCAGAACGTTCGATTTCTGCGACAAAAACAACTGTTCAATTTTATTAGCTTCCCAATTTACACATTGGGAACCACGGAACGCTAAAACGATTTTTTTTTATTCTTCGGAAAATAGAGAAGTCAACGTAAGTCGTATTAAAGTGATGTGAAAAGACTCGGTCGGTAACAAAAACTGTAACGAGTGCCGTTTCGAGATATTTGAGAAAAATATAAATTGGTTCCCTGCGGAATAAATAGACAAAACAATTTATTATTTTTCTAAATATTTTGTGGTTTTGAAATGGTATTCATCACAATTTTTTTAAAGGTATTTCACAGCCCTTCAATGCGACGCACATGCGCATCAATTCAAAGGTTCGCATTCGTTTAATGTAATCTACTCGTATCTCAAAAACGACAAGTATTTAGTAAAAAAAAAAAAACTTTTCAATGGAAAACTTTGATTAGTTCTGAAAATTCAATTTTCGCTTCAAAATTTGTCGAGATATTCGTGTCTCTCAATTTTCGTCGTTTTTTTTTTTTTTTTTTTCTTTTACCGAATCAAACTTTCGCGGATATACACATTGCCATGTAAGGGGATACCTACTCTCGCGGCGGAGATAATCTCTGCGGAAATCTCGAAAGATTGCTAACGCAACAAGTATACCACAGGGTTCGGGTATTCACCGCTCTTGAATGTGGTTTTCTCCTATTTCTAGGGATTTCTAACGATAGGGCCGATGAAATAGACGCGGATAGTGAAAAAGAAAAAAACCCCTTCTCCGGAGTGCTTTCAGTCGACAACGAAGTACTGCGGAAGAGGAACATCGATAGCGCGCGGAAAGCAACTAGCGAGGGAGAAGGTCTCTCGATTTCGTTGTCAAAGGTCATCTCGCTGGTCGATTGGCCGAGGCTATCGTTGAAAGCGCGAGCTGATAACCGAGACTACGCCGGTGTCCCCCATATCGTTCTTTTCCTCTCGTGTTTTTTTCTCTCCTTTTTTTTTTTCATTCAACATCTCGAGCTCTTTACGCTCATGTAATATCGCGAATAAAAATAAACTCGTCTGTATTGGTCTGTCGGGGATTAAAAAGCCTGCGGCAACTAAATTACGAATAAATAAGATTGAAAAAAAAAAAAAAGAAGAAGAAAAAAAAAAATACTAAGAAGAAAGATAGAAATCGTTGAATTGCTGGCGAGACGCAACGAGGACAACGTCGGGGTTTCGCCCCGTCGTATAATTATAAATACATATCTACAGTTTCTCTAGCACTTTGTACTCAACGAAAATAACTTCTCACTCGATGAATTCGGATGTTTTCGACTATCGCGATTTAAAATTACCGAGAGCCAAAGAGAAATGGCGAGAGATTAATTCAACTGAGTCGCGATAGTTGTTTCTTTTGCATAAATGTAAACGCGTTGTATATCAGTCAACGGGAGGCTTCGATATGTATATAGAATATAATGTGTGGTGTCCGTAGTAAGCGTAACACACGTTATTTACCTGAAAGTGGGCTCTCGCAATGGCAACAGGTGTGAAAGGCAATTGTGCGGACCACTTGAGAGTTGTGCCTTCGTAAAGCAGAAGAGTGTCAGTGTCGGCTACGACGAGTACCATCAGTTTGCCGTCGGGTTCTGTAAACAAAAAAAAAAAAAGAACAAAAAGCTCGCGCGCGTTACGCAGTCGAATGCATATTTATATTCAACCACGAGATGACAATGAGAATTTTTTCTTACGTTAACGAAAAAAAAAGGTATTCAGATATCTGCGCGTAGTTACGAATGAATTGGATATAAATTTTAAAAATTCTGGTAGTTTCATAATCTTTCTGGATATTTACTCAATCGCCATTTCAATCTTATAAAGAAAAGCAAAAAATGATATATGAATTTTTTATTTTTCGATTTTGAAACGAATTTTGAAAGACAATATTTTATTTATCGGAAACATTTTCAAAAAACCAACGATAGTTAATTTTTTTTTTCGCAATCGGAGTGACTGCTTCCCGACGAAAAATTGGTAAAACAAAAATGTCGTTATGTCGTTATGAAGCGCCGAAAATGAAAAAAAAAAATGACAACTTTATTTCACGTTCCACCAAAGGGTTCCAAAAGATACTCCAATCGAAAAAAAAAAAAATAATTGTCTCGAAAAAAGAAAAAAAAAACAAGAATTTATTAATTTTCGATCGAATCACTTGTCGCTTGGCGCTTCGAGAGAAGTGATTCGTTTGATTCAACGAAATTCCCTTTAATCGAAAAAGCTCTGCGCGTCTTCAGGTCTTCTGGACCATCGAGTAAACCAACAAGAAACTTAATGAAACAAATGCATTTTAATCGAAAAAATAATTTCTCAAACGTGTCGCGTTGGGTTCGGAAAAACGATATGCTTCAATGAAGCGTTCTAACGTAACGTATTTACTTTACCGATTACGTAAGCACGAAAGCAAATTGGATTGTACTCGAGTCTCTTCGAGTATTTGAGAGCCGTACAATTGTCACGGAAGCAGTAGAGATTCCTTTCTGCCAGGACGACGATACCGACCTCGAAGCTGCTTAACGTGACGGCCTCGATGCCGAGGACAGCCTCGCCGAGGTTGTAAGTCCAGTCGGGTTCCAGGCTTTTCGCTGTACCATTGCCTTCCCGTACAGCATCATTGTTTCTCCCGGATTCCGCCATATTTTGGTACCTGTATAATTTTTTTTTTTTCTTTCATTTCTCTCAAAGCAAAGATTCGCTCGATCATTAGAAAAAAATCGATGATCGATAAATTTCGATAATACATATTAAAATTTGACATCGTAGAACGTGAAAGTCGATGAAAAACGATGCGGCAACCATTTTTCATATTTGTTTCATTTTTTTCAGAGCAAAGATTCGCTCGATCATAAGAAAAAATCAAAGATCTATAAATTTCGATGATATAAATTAGAATTCGACATCATAGAATGTGAAAATCGATGAAAAACGATGAGGCAACCGATTTTCATTATCTTTTTCGTTTTTTCTTTAATTTCTTAAAGTGCAAAGATTCGCTCGATCATTATAAAAAAAATCGAAGATCGATAAATTTCGATGATATAGATTAGAATTTGACATCGTAGAACGTGAAAGTCGATGAGAAACGATGAGGCAACCGTTCTTGAAACAGTTGGAATAATAACTGCACTACACGGTGAAGAAAATTTCACAATGCCAACAGTGAAACACAAGCAAACCGAGGAACGAACGAGCATTAAGCGCGCTTGTCGTTGCTGCTGTTGCTGCTGCTGCTGCTGCTGCTGCTGCTGAGGTCTCTCGGTTGCATATCTCGCGCCACAGCAGCAGCAACAGCACATAAGCTCAACTCTACGCTACTCCTATATGGTTATACATACCTCGTAACATACATTATTCATCGGGGAATATACTACTCGACTATTTCAACCTGCGCGCGGCATAAGAACCCCCTCACGGCATATACATATTTATATGGGCGTGTGTAGCGCACACGTATGCATATACGTACGTCTGCGTTTATATGTATACATATATATCTATATATATGTATGGTATATCTAATGCAACGATACGGTGGCTGTATGATACGAGAAAACATCAAAAGATATCCGCGATCGAGGCTCCCGTTCGTTAAATGTTAAATAATGAAGAATCTTCGAAAGATATTATCCTTCGAATACGTGAAATGAAAGTTTTTATTTTTCAGTTTCTATCGGTTGAAGTTTTTTTTTTTGTCGTTTCTTTCATTGAAATTCGTAATTATTTAACCCTTTTGCAAATTAGAATGGAATATGATTTCGAATAAAAGAGATCATAATCATAAAAATGGCAATAAAAATTTTCGTAAAGAGAAGAATGGACATTTGTGTTTTTTTTTCTTTTTTTTTTTTCAAACAAAACGTAAATTGAAGACGTATCTTTCCAAATGGTGGATTACAGAGAAAAAAAAATAATACAAAAACAAAAAGATAGATAAGTTATGAAATTGTTCTCTAGTGCAATAGAATTACATGCAATAAAAATCTGTTAAAAGCGACGAGTCTCGCGGAAAATTCGAAAAAAAAATCCAAGCAAAGCGTAAATTAAAGGCGTAGCAATTTTTGCAGTACTGCCAATGATTGAGATACAAAAGACCGCATCGTCTACAATGAATAGCAAATAATGCAAATTGTGAATTATAGGAAAAAAAAAAAAAATAGAAAAAAGATTGATATGCTCGACGGCTAAATACGAATGCGCGGTTATTATTAATGACATTTTCCTTATGAAAAATTGTTCAACGCCGTAGTGTCTCAGCGTCTTCGATAACGAACCGCAACGCAACTTGTAAGAATCCGATCACAGAAAAATAAACAAGTAGCTACCGACGATATATACATATGCAATGCGCACACAGATACATTTCGAATACCGGAGTCGGGATTCGTAACGCATTAATACTATGTAACGAGCTTCTAGTATCCGCGATCTATGCGTTACCGGTGATATATCATGCGGCATGTGTACTATGTATGGTACAATTGTCGCTGCGCGCGCGTTCCAATTAGCAGATACGAGAGATTGAAACCGTTTGCGGGTACGCGAGCGAACGTTTTTGAGAATTGGCGCTTACGCGTCATTCGAATAATATAATTGTGTTTTCTCGTCGTGTGGGCGACAATTTTTTTGTTTTTTTTGTTTCTCCGCCAACTTCTCTCCTTCTCTATGCTATATGCTTAATCGGTTTTTCCCGTTATCCACACACATATATACAGATATATAGATAGTGGAGCCATTAAATGCGACCGAGTCTTTCGAAGTATTATAAAATACGTTGAACGCGAAGAGATCAACGAGTTTACCGAGAATTCTATCGAATTCTCGGTTCTCGGTTATCACGTGCCTGTAACATTCCAGGATCCATCCGGAACTTGTTGTGACGAATACGTCGTTCCGCGAAACGTATACCATCGACTCCGGTAACAAACGATTCTTCAACGTTTGTCCAAAGGTGTGAGCCTCCTGTTCGTAGAACAGTAGCGTACCGTCGAGGCATTGAACGCAGAAGAAATCTCTTCCTCGCGCCGCGCCGAATGGACCAGTCGTCAGGGAGGCCGGAAAACGCGGCAATTCGTGTTCGTAAACGACGTCCAGAACGCATCGATCTCCTGGAGAAAAAAAAAGAAAAAATTATCTTTGTATTATTGAAATAAAAAAAAGAAAAAAATTAAAGTCAATCGAATGAATTTCGAGATTTCGGGTGATTTGGAATAATGCCATTAAAAAAAATAATGAAACTAAAAAAAAAAATTGTTTTAAATATGAAAAAATTTTCGTAATCATCCATTATAAAAAAAATGTTTAGATACGAATCAATTTTTTTTTCTTTTGTGATCGAAACATTTTTACGAACAATCAATAAAAAAAGCATCTTAAACCACAGAATTTAAATTTCTCGAAATTGCATAAATTTTGTTATGTATCGCTGTTGAAAAAAGTCGATTCCACTTTTATGTAAAATATTCTCTTTGATCGATCAAAACGAATCATCTTCCCGTCTTATCCTTTCGAATAGAAAATTTGACGTTAGTAACTTAACAAAAACTCGCTTGACCGCGTATATCGATGATGAGAGAAGCAAAAAGCTCTTTCCGCAGCCTCTCCTTAAACCAATTACGATGTAACGAGAAGGAATGCGAGTATAACATATACTTATGTGCCTACACTGTACGCTTACATCCGTACGTCGTCGCATAGCCGCGATCGAGAGTAGACGCTAAAGGATCGAGGAAGAATCAATAATTCCACATTGCGTTTTGCCCCTCTCTCCCTCCATCCCTCCCTTCTCCCCGATGCGTGTGTTCGAGATCTCGTACACACGCGCGTCGACGTTGGCGTTTTATAAATCAACTCTCGATAATTCTCCGCACGGGTGATTTCGTCGCGTTTGTGGTACGATGGAACGACAAGAAGAGCACAGCAGAGGCGTTCCATCTTTAGAAATTCGCGTGTGTTATCGTTGCGGCTCAACGCTTCGGTCCGCAACATAAGTACACGCGCCGCGCTGTCGTCATTCAATCGTTTTATCGTCGGATAAGTCAGATTTACCGCGACTATGTTTGGCTTACAGGGGAGAAAATATATTCTCGGGAGATAAATGAACTATAATTAAATTAGATGACAAAAAAAAAATAATAATAAATCATATACTACGCCTCTCTCGAAATAAGAGGCCGATGACGAAATTCATCATCCGTTTTTGTTTTTTTTTTTTTTTTTTTTTTTTTCTCGAACGATTGAATCGATAACTGATAAACTCTGTCGGTGAGTTCATATTTTTTTGTGATAAATAAACATTTTTTTTTTTTTTCTTTAGAAATCGTTGGAAATTCCATTGACGAAATGGGACGATATTCGGATGCGAATGGGGATCGGATGGATCTCTCGGGTTCTCGATGTGTGCGTCAGAACCAAAAGACCATTCCGGACAAAGCGATTTCTCGCGTGGAGACGCGCGCGACGCATCTCTCGGACAACACGAGTGTTGATTTATCAAATTTACGTTAGTACAGTAAATGGACCACTGTGTGCGCCTCTCTAACGACGCGTGAGAGAAATGGCAATAGCGTGGAACGAGAGGGTAGAGACAAAGATATAGGAGAGTTGATACACGCGTGTGCGTTACTTTGTAACTGATTTGTATCCACTTATTACAGAACGCGAACAACGGGAGGAAAATCGGGAAAATTGTTGAGAACATTATTTTTTCTACGCAAAATTTGACGAAAAATGCGAAAAAGTTTTAAAAAACATTTGAAGAGAAAAGGAAACGCAAATCGAATTTATATTTTTTACGGCAAATGTAGATTTTTTTTTTTTCATGTGAATTTTTTAAAAATAAAATAATTTTATTTTAATAATTAAATTTGTTATTATTATTTTTTTAAAAATATATCATTTTTTTCGTGTCCCTATGTGCGAATTTTGCTTCGCTCTCCACTATAATACGTTTCTTCGTAATTTCACGTAAGCGGGTTGTTTCCCGCGTGCGTACCGATTATCCGGGAGTACATATATGTATATCGATTCCTAAGAAACAGAAAGCCGTATTCCACATTGTGTTAATATTACATTACGAGGTATTCGCCGTTCTGTTTCTTAGCAGTCAATGTAATGTCGATATACTGAGAATCACGCGGATTTCTCGATTTAACGAGACTCTCGAAATCGTTTTCGCAATTATTCATTTTTTCTCGTATCTCTTTTGTATGTTCGCATTTTTTTGCTTGAAAACCGAGAAATCCGAAACATGAGAACGGAACCCTCGTCTTCCCATCGTTTCCGGGCATTTTAGCCGAAGTTTGCCGCAAGGAGATCGGATCTCCGCACAACTTCTCGCTTCCGAATGAGTTTCGCCTCTGAACGATGTCTCATCGCCCTGAGGGTTACGCGAAGACTCGACGGAAGTTCGAGGGATGTTGAGAATCGATATATACTACAGTAGGGACTTCGCTTTCTATTCGATAACGAAGCGTATCGAATTTGGAAAATGTTTACGGACCTCGCGAGGAGTCTCGGCGACCAGCGAGAAACAGCGTCAACGCAGCATACCGTCGTGTCGCAAATCACACCTTCGCGTGGGTAGAAAATATCTTGCATTCCAGTAAAGTTATCCACGAGCCGTTTTGTCGGTGAAAGGTGGCAAATCGTAATTCACTCGTTTGACCGTTTGAGAATTTACAATATTATTATCAGAAAAATTGTTATTCGCCGCGATGCATGGGTGTCGCATTAATGCGGATTCTCCTTCTACAATCGATAGTTTTTGCGCGATACACCGAGAATTAACTTGTTTTCAGGCGCGTGAGAGCACAAAATATTTCTGAAACCGGAATTTTCTCAGAAATTTTCTAAAAAAAAAAAAAAAAAACGACAATTCCTTAATATCGAAAAATTTTTTCCAAATTTACCTTTTCACGATTTTTTTTACGAATTTGAATAATTTCCATATGGCAGTTCTAAATTTCATTTGAACGTTCGTAATTTATATAGACGATGTGCAATGAAGATTTTTTGAGAAAATCGAAAGCGTATGAAATGAATTAAAAAATTTTGATTAATAAGAAAAAAAATGCAATATTGAGGTTCGACTGTACTTGGGGGGGATATCGAACGGTACGAAAAGCAAGTGAGAGCGGCGCAGGTATAATGGCAAATGCGTGCCGATGAGGGGTTCGTGTTCTTCGACAGTGTGGATGAGAGATGCCACGGTGAATGACGAGTTCGACGAACCGTGTTCGCTCGATTCTTGGCTGAGTCCGACTCCGTAAACGATGAGCTTCCCGGGCGTCAGTATCGCCAATCGAAGATCCTGAGAACCCCTGTAACAACGAGCGATTACGATCTCAGTGTGTAAGGTGACGTAAAACGACCGGGCGAAACCGGCGGGGCGGGGAAGTAAAGAGAGGGGGGAGGGGGGGGGGGGAGAGGGACCGGGATCTGCATTAAAAGGAGATGGTAGACAGTCATCTGCCGTCGCGACGCGTTTGCGTGTACGTTAAACAGGGGGTAGAGAGACATGAGAGTGAATGCTAATGAGTTATCTCTGTCGGCGCGACGCGTCCTCATCCCTTCCGTTCGATCGTAAACCAGCCGCAAATTTTTAGTCAAACGCGTAATTTTTTATTTATAAAAAAAAAATTGAATAATATTAATAAAATTATTAAAAAAATTTGATAAATAAAAATAATATTAATAAAAATAGAAAAAACAGCAGAATTTACCAATAGCGGGGAGAATGTATTTTTTTTTTTCTACGCGCATCGAGAGTTTCGTATTCTGTCGCAATCTCAATACTTAATTATTACACCTGATTGGGTGAATAATAGTAGCTTCCCGTTCCGGGCATTACGCACGGAGATTTTATTCGAATGATGTTAGAATGTAATTTTTTTTTGTTTCGCAGGTAACGTCGAAAAGTGGCCGCGAAAACTGGGGTCGTAAATATATAAAAGTTAAACAATGAGAGTAGGTAAATTGAGAGAACGCCGTAGACGTATTATAGGTAGAAGCTATGGAGCCTAATTGCCGGCGCCAAGACTAAACGAGAAGCGGGAGTGCCGTAAACCTTCCCTCGTTTTACCCCCTTCCCCCCCTTCGACGTCCCCCGCTAACGTTTATCTACTGCAATGTATAGGTAAGCGGTAAGTACAGAGTGGTTTGTGCACTACGGCAGCACTGTAAAAGAATATGGAGTCTCACGGGCAACTCGTAAAGTGCAATATGCGAGCGTCATAGCTAAAAGAGAATGGTCTGTTCCGTACTCTTTTATATTTTTTGTATTGTCATTTTGATCGTAGAAAACGAATGCATTATTTCATAGTATATAACTCACGAGACGAATTTTCCGGCCTTCATATCGATTATACAATCGGCAACATTAGCCTCCACCATAAGATCGGTAAATTTGTATCCCGACGGTGATTTGCTTTCGTCCATCCATTGCGATGACGGACAATAAATACGAACATTTCCACTGTGACTGCCGACCACTATGATATCACACTTTTCCGGTCCGAAAAGCTGGGCAACTAATAAACTCTGTCTATCGAATATCTCGCCCGTTCCGCAATCCGTTCGCCACCATTCTTTTGACCTGAAGAGTGACATTTTCTTTTTTTTTTCTCTTATAATGTAACTATTCGGAGGTTCGTGGGAAACGCGAGAAGCGACTTGTCGGTCGAACGAAATTACGACCGCGTGGAGGACGGTTTTGTTGCCTTTGGGGCGGAACGACGAAAGGGGATGAAACGTTGCCATGGAAATTCGTCGCGCAAACAATTCTCTAATTCCTATTCTAGCCATCGCTTTGTCTATACTTCGAGACTGTGTCCATACAATGTTCTAAGTTTGAATCTTAAATCGCTGATTGAAGGCTTTATAAATATATTAACTTCTATAAATGACGAAAGGATCGCGTGGAAAAAAGAACATTTAAGACATTTTTAAGTATTTTGATCGTTTGAATAGGTTATTGTTCCAAGACGTTGGTTCACTTATCTTTCGAACTATGGGTGAAGAATAATTCTATGTGCAAAATTTCGTACAAAAATATGTCGATATGATTTACGAATTACTATTTGCATCGCATTATCATACATTTTCCCGATATCTCAATGATAAAAACTCTGTATACTTATACGCTGAAATAAATATGCTTTTTTAAGAAAATGAAACCGCCATCTTTTTTTTAATGAAGAGAAATCGTTGTGTGCAGCATGTGCAGCACGTGCTTCAAAAATTGTGTCATGTACTGCATTTCGCGCCGTCTGTCTATTTGGATACTTCAAAACGCAGTTTCGTTTTTCTTTCAGTCGATTTAGAAAAGTAAAGATTTTACTTTGAATAAAGTTATTTTTTATATATTTGGATTTTTTTCGTTCATTTTTAAGTTTTGGAACACTAACCTTAATGCACACCATTTTCTTTGTTGTCGAGTGTGACAATGGAGATTAATATATTATTCGAGGATTCGTAGTTAGAATTAAAATTCGTGTAATTTGTGTTCTTGTTTCATACGAAACAGAAACATTAAAAGAACTCAATAGAAAACGATAGAAGGCAAAACCAAAATCACGATAGACTTCGTTGCTTTGGTTCTGAAATTCTTTGTCTTCTATGGTTTTTTATCGGTTTTTTTTTTTTTTCAGGAATACGAAGAACGTGAGAATATATCGCCGGAAAACGAATGTATCTTGTACGATTCAATAAATCTAAAAACAACTTGTACCTGTAAATCCGTATAATGTCAATCTCGAGCTGTATATCTGTGAATTTTTTTACCAAAACGGTATTTTGCTTCCCAATGACCCGTATATCTCGAACGAAAATACAATATTAATACAGGAATTCATAATCCACTTGACCCCTGCGCTAGGGGGCAGCAGCGCGCACGCCTTGTTTGACGGCTTCGACAACGGAAGGGGAAAATGAAACATCTGTCTCGTGTCTCGGGATGCAGACGCGCTGACAGGTGCCTCGCGCAGCCTCGCGTACTTCTAATTGATTCGTCTGTCCAAAAAACAAAAAACGAAAACATACTTCAACAAAACTTATCAACAGTGTCTTCGGTGATTGTTCAATAAACTCTCAAAATGGGCGATGTTTGTTACAACGAAGTCGAGTACGGGGAATAAACGACGATAAAAATATTTTCCGTCATTTATATACAAAAAAGCGAATGACATAACCTCGGAAAATCGTAATGTTTTTTTCTATTTTTTTTAGGTTTTCGGAAACAAAGTTAGCCGTTATTAGGCTCTCCGCTGATGGTAACGTATCTTTCTTCGTCGAAAAATTGTCATTCTGACCAGTGATATTATGATAGGAATTTTGGTCGACATGAGAATAGTTGATTTTTGTATTTTCGGCAGAATCGTCGTCGCACTTCCGTCTATTAAAAAAAGTGACAAACGATACACAATAGTAAACACAGGTACACCACAATATCTCTGCTCTGTATGATAATTTCTCAATTTTTCAGCGTCGCTTTGTTTCATCGCTATGTCAACCATCGTTGCGTCAAAAGCTGAACTGCAATACTGCTAAAGCCGATAATTCTGTCTATTGCACATTTTTGTAGTTATCCTGTTGAATAAGCAAAAGATTCGCTACAATATTACCAAAAATTACGCTATAATATATAACCAAAAAATATTATTGCTAACAGTTTCTACTCGTCAATGAATTATACAAATGTTTACATCGCAGTCAATAAAAAAACAATTCTAATCGATTGTCTTGCGTAAATTTTTACTTTGTTTAGCAACATACGAATTTATTTACTGATGTATTTGTTTGATTATCAATAGTTTCAATGAATTAACAAAATTTTTCATATTTTGCAATATTGCTATAACAATTCTCAATTGTTATTAAATACACCAAAAATTTTTTAATTTACTAGCATCGTAAATAAATCGATGATACAAGTACCTTATATTGCAAATGTTTCAAATGCTTCGTAAAATTAAAGTAATAACTGCATAAAAATCGAAAATTTTACAGGTAAATCGAAAAAACTTATCAAAATTGCAACGCGCATTTGTGTAAAATTTAATACGCGATTTACGCATCAAAATTTACAACATCAGCATCACCGGTACCTTTCATTTTGAGATTTTTTACAGAACGATAAAAATCTTCATTATCGTAAATAGGACCATCAATGTGACTTCAGAAATGCTCTTCCGACATAACGTTGTTTGTTCGCCGTTTTATAGCCGTATACAATAAGCCGATAATGAGGACGAGGAAAATACCATGCCATACCGATTGTCCCAACGGCACAGTGCACAGAGGTTGCTGACATAAGACAGCGGAGGTCGAACGGAATGAAAACTTGGACCCATCATCCATTGTTATTGATTCGTCAAACACTCGGACAAGTGAATATCATTGGCCTGAATTGATACACTAAAACGTTTTGCGGTACGCAAACCCGCGAAGATTTACCAACACACCGTCGTGATATTCGTTGTGATATCTAAATAATGCAAATTACCACAAAGATATTCCATTCCAATAGTTCAATTGTATAATTGTAATAATAATAAGTATATCGGATTCATTCCCTTCGGTATTTAGCCCGTCGGCTACAGCTGTGCGTAGACGACGACACCGATACGTTGAAGAATGGAAAAATATCGTAAATTCACCGATATCGATTTCTCGACGATCCCGATTATTCCATTCGCATGAACTATTTCTTTGATGATAACCCTCGTAATTTTTTCACTGGACATTTATGCTGTACAAAAATTATTTCTCAATTGTATTTTTCAAATTATGGAGGTCAAGATACATCATTTTTATATGCCGGCGAATCTGGATAACGCATAGATATTAGAAATTTAATGCATGATAGTTGTGTGAATCGAAACATCCGCAGATAAATGGCTTTCGTTCGTATATAATTAATAATTAACAAATTACGAACCTTTTTAAGGGCATCTGAAATGCCGCAGTCGGCAATAAAAAACACTACAAAAAATCGCATTGTACTTTACCGACTGTAGCATTTCACATCATTTTAATGAGAATCTCGCGACATTATCGTTTGAAGGTATGAAAAAAAAATCGGCGATTTAACGCGATGAAAAATTATCGAAGTACGGAGTTCCTCGTGCGATTATTGATCGACCGAAGAGAATTTTAAATTCGACTTTTCTAGACGCGTGGACTCTGTCGGATAAACAAATTTCGTTATTATCGGTCTTGAACTTTTTTTAAAAAGCGGTTTTCTTTATTATAATTTGTAATATTACTAAAGAAAAAAGTCGAAAATCGTTACATATCATTTTATACTTTAGAGAGTTCCATCTTTCATTTCAAGGGAAATTAAAGTTGAAACAATCGATGAATAGCGATAGTTAATCGAAAGCGACATTTACTGCAATTTAAACATTCGTTCGATGAATAGAATAATGAAATATCGTAAACGAAAGAGTTGGTTTGGAAAAAAAAAATGAATTTGACAAAACTGCCGAACTGTCTAATAGTCGAAATTGATGTGTGAACGTAGTTATATATTCTTAAAATTGTTTTTTTTTTTACGTATCGCATTGGGAATTATTGCCGACAAATAAAAAGGTGGATCTCTTATTGACTCACATCCCGTAACGGAGGTTATGTTGCGAATCTTCGAATCCGTCACTTGTGATGCTTGCGATGCTTTGCCAAATAATCGCCGATTGATGCGTATAAGTAAATTTCGTCTTCGCTGTAATGGCATCTACGAGTAGACGTAGTTTGTCAGGAAACAATTTTGAGGTCGCTGATGCTTGCGAAAGGGTACGAGACTAATTCAAAACAGCTGACACGCGTTTAAACGTTTTAGTTTATATACATCGCAAAACACTGTCGAGTGTTTTTTTGTTTTTTTTTTTCTTTTTCAGGAAACGCTACTCAACGATGACAGCGATCAGGATGAGGACACGATATTCAAGTATTTCGACAATTAAACTTTATTCATTGTTTATCAAGTGTTTTTTTTCGACGAATATCGAAAAAAACATTCGATTCTATTCGTTATTCGCATCGCAAGTTTTCATAACCTTCAATCTTCGAATTCAGTGATTTCAGCCGTCTGTCGTTACAGAAACGAAAATTTAAGCTCATCAACGAACGACCTTGAATTTTAATAAATCGCTTGAAATGTCGTTACAAATTTTTCGGCGCAAGCGATTTAAAGCAAAAATGTTCACCAATGACTCAGAGACAATCGGTTGAAATTAATATTAAAAAAATCGAACTATATGTGTTATCTTGTCACACAGTACGCTGACAATTCGTTTTTTAGATAAATATAATACAAAAAAATGTTCAACGTTATCAATTTTCAGCCCAATTATGACTTCCAATTTTTTATTACATTGGACTGCAATTACTCAATTTTTGCTTTGGGACAAATTTTTATTCAGGATCATTAAAAAGATTACAATACCAATTCTATTTGCAGTAAGCCGAGGGCCTCCGGCGAAACAGTACAGGTCCATGGAAAAATGGACAGGTAATTTAAAAACTGTTATTCGTTAAAATGAAAAAAAAAAAAAAAATTCACAAGAGTCGTATTGACGAGTCTCATGATTTCTTTTTTAAAGCGTCAGACTTCAGATACGCGAGGTAACGAACGTAATGCGTGATAACGTGCAAAAAGTAATGGAGAGAGGCGAGAGACTGGAGGATCTTCAATTGGCCAGCGATCGCTTGAATATCGCAGGAACGGAGTTTCGTAATTCGGCACGAAAGGCGCGTTACGAAGGATGGCTGAGAAATCTTATTGCCAAATTTGGATTCGTCGCCCTTATGCTGACAATCATTGTGATTATCATTGGTGAGAACATTTTTCGTAAAATCGTCCGAAAATTATGTCTTTACACAAAATTAATTTTTTTATTTGAATATTAATTTAAATTTTAAAAAATGTAATTGTAATTTAAACGAACAAAAAAAAAATTTAATACATTTTTTTTTTATTCTCTAACGACACGGCATCGTAACGCTGAAGTTTTCAGTCCGATTCCGTTCGTCATTGCGAAAATTGTCCGAATTTTGGAAAACAAAACTTTTCGTTTTTCAGTTGCGCTGATCGTAAAGTACTCCTGAATCCGGCCGACGAGATCAACAAATGTGCACAACTCTAACTAATCGTCGTCGAATCTGTCCATTTACAACGATTTTTTTTTTTAGTATAATATATATTGTATTACGATAGATATTTAAAAGATGTATATATTTTCATATCGTCAATTATAATCGATATTTTTTCGTAAACAGAATTCTTCCTTTTTTTCCTCGCGATCCGTTTGATAGCAATAAAATTGGCGACGGAAAAAAAAACCGCCGGTTCGATTATATAATTCCAATGAATTTAAAGTGCATTCGTCGCATTTTATTTATTATGATTTTTACTTCGGCATTCCAGATTTCGATAATTATCGCTTTTTTGCGAAGCGATGTTAACGGTATTCAGAGTCGTATTCCGTGGAGATCGGTGAAACCCCATTACTTATCATGGCAAAGCAAACATTTTTATTTGGCATCGGAATTTTTAACTTTTTTTTGGTTTTTTCAGATTTAAACTATAAGAATATTTCATTGCTAATACGTCGCTTTTAAAACTGCGATGTTACGGCAACAATTTAACTTACATAAAAGTACGAAATGTTGCAATGACAATAAAAAATAAAGAGTTCGAGATATCGAATGATCTCGTAATCGTCATGTTGACCTCGATACGGCGAAAAAAACTTCCTGTTTCTGTGACCAATTGCATTTGGTACCGCGGTTAAAATATGATTGACGATAACCTTTTTTGACCCCAAACGGGAAACTCTTCCGTAATTAAACGATTTACTTTTCGCGCTATCATGGAAACTAATGCGTAAAAACTGTTGTGACGCTTTATCAACTCGAAACTTGTACCTTGACTCCGGTGACGAAGTTCGTGCGGTGATACGTCACAGACACGTACCTCTGATACAAGAAATCTTCGAGGAAAACGAAGACCGGTGCAAATTAATTAAATTATGTCGGTAGACGTAATAATTTAGACGCACTAAGACAAAGTAAGAAAAAATCTACAGATTCCAATAAATCAAATTGCAGAACAGATTCCACTTTATTAATTATTAATAAATTATTGTTACTATATTTTTGATATATTCAATTATAAAAAAGTTCGAATTATTATTCCATTATTAAAATACCATAACGAACAATAAATCGTAGAAGATTTTCAATATGAATTTCCATACCGATGCACAAAAAAATTAGGCACTTTATAAACAGTTGTGATATTAGTAATCGCCCACTACGCCATTATCAACGCATCACAAAAAATCGTTAAGTCGATTATGGAAATTCACTCGATGTTTCCGTTTCATCCAAATATAACAATTTATACTTTTATAATAATTAAAAACAATTATAATTTGCCAAAAGAAAAAATGCTCCGTATTAAAAGTTTCTGAAGTATATTTTTCGATGTTATCGTAAATTTATGAAATATGTCTTAATGATGTTATTCTGTCGATAAAGAGTTACAACACGTTTTTCTAACGATTTCCGTTCCGATTTCCATTTATTAACGATTTTTCCGATCACATGGAATAATGGTGATCGTTATTACTCGCTCTTCGCTATTATATCGTTCTTCTCTGCATCTCACAAAACCCTATCTTTGAAAAAACGTTATGACATTTCACGCTTTTCCTCAACCGAAGAAACCAAAGTCTGCTAACACATTCATGAAACGTCCGAACGACAATTTCGTTATGATTGTAATAGACAGAAAAAAAGTTTCCGAAGCATCTCGTCGCTATCGGGATGACCCAAAGATAATTTCTCTTTTATCACAACGCTTGAGAATGTCGGTTTCGCGACGCCAATGGCCCACCGAATGACGAGCGCTTATTGTGTCCTATACGTACATACAGTAGATAGAGTATCTCCCGAGTTTGTTCAGTCGTCGTTGCACCGTTCACGAATGCCGAGTGGATCGTCACCTCGTTCCCCAAGTCGGTTGTTCATTAAGTCATTGAGCTGCTCCTCCAGACTCGCGCGTCGAGAGCCGAGAGCTTCGGCAGAGACCGCTTCGTCGTACTCGTCTATACGGGTTTTTTTTTTTTTTTTTAATCCGTCGCGTATTGGCTAATTATTTGACAATAAAATCGCGTGACAGTGTTCGCGCGAATTTTTGACTGGCGAGATGGCGGCCTATAGTCAAATAGTTCTTTCGTTAGTGGGTGTTGTCATAGCGGCTTATCTATGCACCGAAAAACGACGCAAATTCATCCGTATACTCTGCAGTACACTGCCGAGAGACCTTCTGTGAGTAATTAACTCGTCTCATTTACATTTCATAATTTTAGAAAAACATAATTTCGAAACTCGTTTTTTCGTATAAAAAAAGAAAAATAAAAACTATAAGTTCGTTAGCGACTCGAAGTTCGGCGAGGATTGTTAACGACAAGATTGTCAGATCGACATCTCGCGATCATAGGTCGGACTCGTCGGATTGTAGACAGTTTAGGAGATGAATAGACCAGCCATAGTGTACAAGTGCGCAGGAAAGATGAATCGTCTTTGTGTACGAGAGCGACACGCGTTTGTTAAACGGACGGAATTATTATTGAAGAGAAAAAAAAATACTCTCGCCACGTCGCGTGATGGTCCTGAGAATTGAACGCGTAAGTAAGGAGCTATGAAAACAACGAAATTCCGATGGAATTAGTAATTTTTTGCTCTCTGCATCGAAGAAATATCGTAATACATATTGCGGGAGAATATTATTATTATGATTATTATTACGAGAGTTATATAGCACACTTTACCGGTCGAAGACTTGCTAAGGAGTCTGAGGCTGGAGTGCTGTGGCACGATCTACGTGATTCTCGGTCGATGTACCTTGAACTCAATTGCGAATATAATGCATCCGTATAATCAATTCACGAGCAAAGTATATTGCATAGTCGTTACGGCATCTTAGTCTTACAAATTGAAGACAAAAATCATTTTCGCTTTATAAAAAAAAAAAATTATTTTTATCGTCGATATCTCAATGAGGCTTTGGGGGTTCATTTGTATTGTGAATGAAAACTACGCAGGATGATGTCATCGTATGAATGGCGGCTCATTCGGAATGACAGCGAGCAGACGACGAATTCGGTTAGGTAATGTAAAAATTCAAAAGGGCCGTCGAAAATTCTTTATCTAGCGAATTTGTATTCCCAAATGATGTGAAAACTAATAAGTGACCTGAAGATTTTCGCGCGATCTAATATTGAAAATATCTTGATATCCATTGACATCGAGAGAGGATCACGTGTTCCGGTTATTGTTCATTTTATTATTCGTATTGTCTGTGAGTGAAGTATCCAAAATATATTTAGTGTTTTTTCATTCGGGAAAAACACAAGTTTTTTAAAATCCATTTTCAATTTAGTTTTTAAGGCGTATAAATCAAAGCTTAACAAATTCCACACCTAAAAAAATTAAACTAAAAAAAAACATCGAGTACGACAGACCCACGTGTGGTATTAACGGCATGTCGAGATCTGCATGTCGATCTAAAGTCATAATCTTTCGCGTTTCTAAAACGATGAGATAAAAATGAGAAATGATAAAATTCATTGTCCAATCTTCACCTTTGAAAATAATTTTATATAGTAACGCGTTGAAAAAAAACGAGGGAAAAAAAAGTGTGTAAGATTTGTTGACATTACTTCCATTTTACGTCAAATGTTGATTCATCGCTTTGTATCGTTTGCCGATAAATCTTCTTAGATATAACGAAGAACACTTTTTTGTGCAGTCTTTGGAGAGATATCGTGTTATCCCTATCGAAAAGAGATTTTTAAAAATTATTTCGCTGCAGAAACATAGAAGAAGATATAGTAGAAGATCTTGCGGTCTGGTTTTCCACTGAATCCATGTATTCGTAAATCAGAGTGGCAAACATTCTCTTTTTTTTAAATCGGCATCGACGAGTCTTTCATTTCTCAAGGTTTTTTCTTTCGATCAGCTTTAAAATGTCAGAGACTGGAAATACTTTCCATGATATTTCAATCCGATGAATTCGTTATAAATAGCCGAAGTTTTTTTTTAATCCTGTGTGAAGTTAACTACGTTAATTCATTCGGCGAATGTTTTCTTGTAGAAGCGTTACCGTAATTGGAACAACTGAAATATTGTAACGACAATGCATCGTCTTTTTTTCGTTCAGGTTATGTTTTAATAAACTGCCGTAACGTTTTTTTTTATCGCAGAAAGTATTGATAAAAACGATATATTCCATTTAAATTCATTTCGGTTTTTTATTTTTAATGACTTTCTATACGGAAACTTAATAAAGAAATAATGAAAAAACGAAACTTAATAAACAAAAAAAATGTCGCATATTATGGTGTATATAATATTTTGACTTTTCTCTTCGATAATACTCGGCGTTCCATTGCGTAACGTATGATGTATCGGTGGTGGGTGTTAAATTAACGAGCGTGAACGTCGCGGCTTCTGTTAGGGTCGAGGTCGAGGCTGATAATCATTAATCGCCGGATGTCATTGAACCAACAAAGAGTGCGGAAGAATCGTAATGATTCGTGTAAGAATTCGTGTTCAAAGTTGACAATGCTTTTGTATTCATTTGTTTTTTTCACACGAATATGAATGAATTTGATTCTGTCTTTACATTCGAAGCGAACACGATAAACGTCAATCGTCACCCAATTAATTACCGATTCGAATTATGACTATGGATGTGTTTCGCTACAACATGGAACATTGTAAGACTTTTAAAACAGGAGGTACGAGTTAATTCGAGAAAAAGAAGTATTTTATTTATACATTCAATAAAAATAATCACGTTAAAAAATCCGAAACAACACGATGTACGAGTTGCATTTTGTAGGTTAGTTTCGAAATATTTTTTATTAAAAAAAATGCTATATTTTTTTTACAATTGTCTTTATACTCGTGCGAACAAATTTTTATAACGTTTTTATAAAAGTTAAACTCGTTCTACTTGCCTGGGGGAGCGATAAAAATATAATTAACTTTTCCAAAAGGTATATAAATGTTTGAGGAAAACGCAAATTCTTAACGTTTGTGCGACTGGTGGACAATGACAAATGTTCAATTTTTTCGACGAAATTCTTAACGTCTAAAGTGTTTACACTTTCATGGAATACGATACATAAATACCACTATTTACGCTATATATTGTCTGAAAAACAATTCGGCAGTTCATAGAGTCGTTACGCTTTTTTTTTTAATCTGATGAGAGTAATGTAGAGTAATAAAAAAGCAAATTAAAAAAATTTTAACGTGTGGATTTGTACACTTAGCTACTATTATTATTTTTTATATGCAAATGACTGTTTGCAAAAAAAAAAAAAAAAAATTTCAGTGCACAATATAACTGTCGTACGATTTTTAAAAATAATCGTGTAAATTCAAATATATTTAATTCATACTGAATCCATACGTGGATTTAGTACGAAATGTACAAATGTGTACGTTATCAATAGCTTATCGCTTATCGACACGCGGTGCGCGTATTAATCGCAATCAAATCTCGTCTGGCTGTTATTTTGACTACGCACTTTTCAATCTCATCATCATTCATTTCCTCGTAACAAATTCTTCGCAACATTTGTTGCATGCTAAATAGATTATTTATCGCATCACCGTAAGGCGATGCGAAACATCGAGGGAGTCTTCACGAGCGCGAGAGAGAAACAGCGCATTAAATCGGCGATTACCAATCGCGTTATGAATGCACGAACAAGGGGGTAATAAGGGGGGGGGGGCGTCAGTGAATACGTAAACAAAACACCGTTTTATCTCTGATTATAAAAACTGCATTAATATTTCTGTCATTGTGCACTCAAGTGTGTAATATTTACCTTAATCACGGGACGCGTGAATATTCAGCGATAAAAAAATTAATCATTGTTTCCGGATGTTTTTATTCTAACTAATCGGACAAAATTAAACTGTTTGAGTTTCGCTGTTTTTGTATATCGATAATTTCAACATGAAAGCGCCATTTTTGAAAAAATATTATCATTTTTTTTAACGTTACCGACAAGTTATATAGTGTCGATGGATGAAAATTCAATATCTCGACGATATTGTGAATGAGTCATTGGCAAATTGAGGCGAAAGAAACAACCAATGTCCATAATAGGCACCTTATGCACCCAAAGCTACAAATCATCGACGTTAAGTGCGACAAAACGCTTCGCAATTATGTAAATGGATTTAACAACGATGACCTTTTTTTGTTCGATTGTTTTTACAATCGATCGAAATGTTATTGAATTATTTAATAATAATATAATTTACTTTATTTTATTCTTTTTTCATTTTTATTTTAACATTGTAAAAATAGTGTAATAATAATGTCGATTGAAATGAAAATGTTTCGATCGATTCGTTTTTATAATCCATTATCAACATTATTGATCGCCAAGATAACAGATCAAAATTACCAATGGGCATTTTTCAGCGGAATTAATTTATGATTACTTTTTTTTTTCGCGCAAAATTTCAACGTTTTCTCCCGATTTACAAAGGTTTTTCTGCGAACGTAAGGAAAGCAACATTTGCAAATTGAACTCATCACTGTAATAAGATTTTATGCTGAGAGTAAATGAACCTTTCAGACATGGAGTACTTTTTGTCGGTATCGCACACCGCCGAATGCTTTTCCTGATAACAATAAAAAAATAATAACGCTTCAACACTTTTTCCAATATTTTATAGACATATTGATAATATGACGTTAGGGACTCGTAAAAAATGAAACACTGAACACTTTCTTTTTTCAAGGCAATTTTTCTCATTGTCTATTATCGACGATCGCTCATTTATTCATTTATTTTTAAGAAAAAATTCAAAGTTTTAAGATTTTTCGATAATTTTTTTTTTTTTTTTCGTCAATTTTTTTTAGTGGAGCCTTTAGGTTTATGAAGGTAAATGCCCTTCTGTGGTGGTGGGAAAAACGCGGGTTCACAGTTGCAACAGTTTTCACTCGACTGGTTGCAGCGCATCCCAATAAAGTTGCATATATCACCGAGGATCGCGAATGGACTTATCAACAGGTACGTTCGCGAGATTCTTTGATTGAATATTCATTACGATTTATCGATATTTCTGTTTATTCGATTTGTCTCAATGGTCCGCGCGACATTACCGGGTATTCTAATGCTTTCGTGTTTCGAACGTTCAGCTCGAAGACTTGAGCAATCGACTATCGCGTTATTTCCGGAGTCGTCCGTATTCTCGTGGCGATAGCGTTGCGTTAGTAATGGAAGGATGTGCGGAATACGTCGGCACTTGGCTCGGCCTTTCCAAAGGAGGTTTCGTAGCCGCTCTGGTTAACACGAATCTACGACAAGATGTTCTCGTCCACAGCATCCGCTCGGCGGGATGCAAAGCCGTGATATTTGGATCTGAACTTAAAGATGGTAAAAAGCATTTTTTTGATATACTAGTAACCTTCGCGTACCCGATTTTCATATTTTTAATAACTACCAAATTTCATTGTGATCCGGTTAATTAATACGATGAACAGAAAAAACAAAAATTAGGTAATTTTTAAATTTTTTTCCTCATTATTTGTTCCGAAAAAATCATTAATTTTTATCGTGAATTTATTTATCTGTTTTATCAAAATTGCGATTGTTTGAAGATCGATATTTTATTTGTTTATTAATTTTTTAAATTTTATTATTATTAATTATTAATTTTATTAATAATATTTTTCTTTTGAATTGTTTACATTTTTCGTTTTTTCTTTTCATTCTTTGAAATTTTATTATTATTAATTATTTATTTTATTAATAATATTTTTCTTTTGAATTGTTTACATTTTTCTTTTTTTCTTTTTTCGTTTTGTTAAAAAAAAAAAGCGATTGCGGATATAAAGGACAAAATACCAGATCTCACTTTGTACCAATGGTCCGCGCATACGGATGCACCAATACTCGACGGTGCCATTGACCTCAACTCCGCGATCGCTACCGTGCAGCCTGATCCATGTCCTGACGTTTTAGCTCTCGGTTGCCCGCGGGACAAACTTTTATACATCTATACATCGGGTACAACTGGTATGCCGAAGGCTGCTGTCATCAATAACCTCAGGTAAGTCTGTAATCGATACGCATCGACTTACTCGCGGGGACGCGCGCGTTCGCCGCACTTCGCTTCTTTTAAGAGAGCAAAGCGGTCTTCGCGACCGAACAGAATTTCACATGCGAACTTCAAAGTCACGGCATTTGCTGTGCATTTTTTTTTTAATTTCGTTCGAAAAAAATTGCGATGATTAATTATTACCGACGCCGCGGAAATCGGCGGAGTTGGAAAATCGCGAAGCGAGTAGATTTTTAGAATAAAGAAAATAGTGAAAAAATTGAAGATTTTTAAAACGTAAAAACATTTTTCGCGGATCTTTAAAACTAAAAAAAAAATTCCAAAAAAAATGTAACGCCGACTGTGAATATGAAATGATAAGAAAAACTGTGTTTTCGGGAAGCGAAACAGTCCTATTGGGATTCGGAATAGTAAGGGTGCGGGAAAACGTCCCCACGGGACATTAAAACTACTGGAACAACGGGAACTTAAGATAATCGGAATGTGGAATGGCGTCGTGGAATCGTAATAAAAAAATTGGACGACTCATTTAAAAAACTTCTTTTTTACTCATAATTTTTAACAAGTAGTCGCAGTTTTACCGTTTGATTTTGTTTTTTTTTTTTTTTTTATAAAAATAATAATCTCCGCTGGTGGAACGAAATTGCAAGATAATATCATTTTCTCGTTCGTTGTACACCGATCACCACAGATGTATCAAATAATATGTTTCACAGGTATATGCTGATATCTTGCGGTGTCAACGCGATGCTTGGACTCCGTTCGACGGATCGTATTTACGATGCGCTTCCACTGTACCACACCGCTGGCGGTGTCGTTGGCGCGGGTCAAGCATTGCTTCGCGGTATACCTGTTGTCTTACGGAGACGATTTAGCGCATCAAAATTTTGGCCCGACTGCGTTCACTACGAATGCACTGTAAGCACATTATTTTCTTCGATCTGTTGATCAATAAATCTTTAATATAAATCTTTATTATTGGTTCAACAATTTCGATTAATCGATTATAGAAAAAAAAAAATACCAAAAATGCCGAAAATGAAAACAGTGCATTTCAAACGATACCAAACCGTCTAAAATGCACTATTTTTCACGAGACCAATAGAAAAAAATCGTTCAACTTTAAAAATTTCTTAATATCGTGGAAATGATACCGGAAATCCAATCGATAATTTGAAATTTAATTTAAACATTAGAAACAAAAAAATTTTGAACTAATATCGTTAGTTCTCCGATTCCGGATGAATAGACTGAATTTTTTTTTTATTCGTATTCCACAGGTCGCTCAGTACATCGGCGAAATATGTCGTTACTTACTCGCTGTACCGCCGAGTCAAAATGACACAAATCACAAAGTTCGTCTCATGTTCGGCAACGGATTGAGGCCACAAATTTGGAAATCTTTCATCGACAGATTTCGCGTCAAGCAAATTGGCGAATTTTACGGTGCTACTGAAGGCAACTCGAATCTTGGTAAATTTTATTTAAAAAAAAAAAAAATATATACTTTTCATACTTTGATCAATTAATTTCGCGATTTTGCAATTTTGTTGTTTTGTTTCACTGGTGTAAAAAAAATTTATTGTGATGACCCAAGAATAAGATTTTTCCTTATTCTTTTCGTGATTATCATTTTTTATTCAGGGAATTCGTTAATTTGCAATTTTTACGACAAAACTCATCTTTAAGATGCAACGATGGGGCTGATAATGAAACTTTTTTTTTTTTTTCGCATTGCCGCAATTTCTTTTATCGGCGTTTATCAAACCGATAGAACACTTGCGAATTGAAGCGTTTCACGGCTCAGCAGTATTCTCTAACGTGTTACAGTCAATATTGACAACAGGGTTGGAGCTGTTGGATTTGTTCCTCTGTACGCCGGTGCCCTGTATCCAGTCGCTTTGCTGAGAGTCGACGACGAGACTGGAGAACCCATCCGAAGTCCCGAAGGATTGTGTATACGTTGCAAACCCGGTTGGTATCTTTATTCGCGTCTACTCTGCTTTTCTATAAAATACTTTACTCATCGAAAAAACAAAAAAAAACTTTTTTTTTTTAGGCGAATCCGGCGTTTTTGTCGGTAAAATCAATCCGAAAAAAGCAGTCAATGACTTCAGTGGTTATGCGGATAAAAAGGACTCCGAGAAAAAGATTATTCACGACGTATTCAAAAAAGGCGATCGCGTCTTCAATTCAGGTTCGTTCTTCCGATTTTTCAGTTAAATAATTGATAGCAAGAAGAAATAGGAAAACATTTCGATATTTTCATTCTGCTTTTCCATTTTTTTAATCCGTTTTTTTTTAACGTTAAGTATTGACTCAGGAATTAAACAAAATACTTATAAAATAAATATACACTAAATAAAATAAATAAAATGAAAAATTGAAAAAAATTATAATTAAACTATTTATTTTTATTTGTTAGTTTATCGAAATTGTTAAATTTTCGATGTAATTGTAGGTGATATTCTGGTGATGGATGAGTACGGATATTTCTACTTTAAGGACAGAACTGGAGATACATTTAGGTATGTAGTGTTTTTTTTTTTTTTTTTTTTTTTTTTTTTTTTAGGATTTGAAGACTATTTGCTAATACTCAACAATATTTATTTTAGGTGGAGAGGCGAGAACGTGGCAACAGCTGAGGTGGAAGCAGTGATCAGCAACGTAATAGGCCTGAAAGACGCTGCTGTTTACGGTGTCGAGGTATTTCGTTCGGGCGTCTCAACGTTTCTTCGTGACTCAGTAGTTACACCACCAATGTATCCGCGAATTTAAGCTTTAATTGCTCTGTTTAAGGTCACTGGAAACGAGGGAAAGGCTGGAATGGCCGCTATTTACGATCCCGACGGTTCCCTAAATCTTAACGAATTGGCCGAAGGTGTTAAAAAAGCTCTGCCAAGTTACGCAAGACCACTTTTCATAAGAGTCCTCTCGGACTTGCCGATGACTGGTAATTAAATCACGAAAAATAATAATGAAAAAAAAAACACAACGACAATTTTTTTTTTACTTTTTTTTTTTGGAAGTCTTTTATTTTTTATTTTTTTTCTAATACATCGTCGTTTACAAAACTTCGCTGCAAGCAATTTGCAGCTTTTTTGTTGGTGGATCAACATTTTTAAATGCTATGATCCCGTGTTGCAGGAACGTTTAAGTTGAAGAAAAGTAATCTTCAATCCGAAGCCTTTGACATCACAAAGGTAAATTACCTTTAATCAATAATTCGAATCGTACTAAACAAAAAAAATATATTTCGTATAAAATGATTTTTGTATCGCAGATCAAGGATCCGGTGTATTTCTTAGACAGAAGCGGAACCTACAAGAGACTAACGGAAGATTTGCTCAAGGATATCCTGGAGGGAAAAATTCGTATATAAAAACAATTATTAAAATTGCGATTATTTAAAAAATGTATCGTCGATAAGGAGAAAACAAAAAAAAATACGCTATTGGCTCGATATTCGACAAAAGGATCGGAAAAATCATATTTTTCTATATATATATTTTTTTGATCGTACATTCCATTGTGCCAATGACACGATTTCTTCGTAGCGAAGTAAATATTTACGAAAAATTTTAAGCTAATGGCACAAAGGCAGCGGTTCAGTTAATTGCCATTCGTCGAGTCGACGATAGTTATAGTTTCCTACAGTATATTAATAATTAAAGACCTGTAATGCATGTATACATACGTCATCGCCACCGAATTCATGAAAGAAAAAAAAAGGAGAGGATATTATCATTATTTTTCGTATTTCAAACTTCTCGGGTTTGAATTTTTTTTTTTACCTTTGAAGAATTTTCAGACATTTTCTTTTAATTTAGAACAACTTGTGTGACATTTCGCACCAAAAATGGAGTGGTAAAGTTTTTTTTTTTAGATGTTTAATGTCGTAGATATTTGAATATACGAGATAAATGTATAGTACACATATGGTCTTTGGGAAGAATAAGGGGCACCGAAGGCCGCGACTGAAGCTACGTGAGCGACAAAGAGAAGTGAATATACCTCGTCAATTATTGTAAAATAAAATATTTGTCACAGTTTACAATTATATATATAAAAAAAAAGTACTGTTTTAATTTTTTTCAATCGTCGTCGTGTTTGTTTAATAAATAAAAAAATAAAAAAATTGAAATTTTGTTTTCAATTGAAAAAAGAAATTTTTTAAATTTAATAAAAAAAAAATAGTTGAATCAATATTTTAAAAAATGTAAGTATCACAATTCAATGACCTTTAAAGTTTCCGAAAGTATCGGGAAAAAAATCTCGAAATGCCAATCCTTTTTATCACTGGTATCAGAGAAACAAAGTTTTCTGTATGGGAAAACAAAATTATCACAAGCTGTCGATGTAAGAATTCCCATTCGATTACCATTAACATTTAGAAATACCCATGTAAATGAATAATTTCAGAATACGGAAAAAAAAGCATCGAGTATGTTTTCCGGAGTTCGTAGTTTGCGCTCACCCGGTATCGAGCCTCCGATGTGATGTTATTACTGCGCAGTCTCAGCAGAATCCAAGTGGTTCTCAAATCATTTCGTTCAAATATTCACTTGAAAGATGTTTCATAATAATCGAAAAACGAAACGTTCAAAAAATATGTTTGGTCGATGACAGTCCGTATCTACAACGTGTTTAATTTTTTTCCACAATCACTTTCGTGAACGATCAGCTTTTTCGATATCGAATCTAATCCCCTCCACATTTACCAAGTCCACTGGTTGCTCAGATAACAAAATCGGAGAGTCACTGTCATCCACGAGCGATATTTCGCCGCTGTTGAACCGATGCCAGTCCAGCTGTAGTCGAGCCATTGACGTGGTGGCCGTCGCCCGTAGCGGAAAAACACAGAGCAAAACATCTCTCGTGTATCACGTGGTTACCCATAGTTCTATGTGTCAAAAATAAATACGTTCATCTTTCGCAAAAGTTATTTCAACAATAAATTCTATGGGATACCGCGTACGTATTTTTTTTCGCAAAATTTGATATTTTTTCTACTTATATGAAAATTGTAGAGAAATTCGTCATTCGTGTCTCGTGCATAATTCGTTATGATAATCGAACGATCGATCGATTTTCTTAGGTCTATCGAATTTTTATGAATGTGAGTTTCGTGATTTTTTTTAATGTAATAACCTTTTTCTCAAATGTATCGACGAAGAATTTTAATTATCAAATTTGAATGTTTTTTCGTTTACGCGCGAGAACCGCCGTAACAAATTATTTACGCTGTATCTGCGCCACTGCAATCAAACTACGGCATCACCTGTTGAAGCTAATCTGTTGCCACGCTGTAACAAATTGCTCAATAAAACTGAATTGGCCGGTAATTTACGAGGGATTTACAGCTTAAATCTTTCGGAACAAATCGACAACAGTGTCAACCCATTTGTTTATATTTATTGAAACCTTTTTTCTCCGACGCCTATTCGACCTTAAAATTAATAAAGATCGTCGGGTAAAAAAAATGTTTGATTCATCCAAAAGAATCATATCGTTGAACATGATTGCCCCTTCAAAAGAATAAAAAAAGTATTTTTTGCACTTCGTTTATTTATTTATTTTGTGGGTTTGGAAATTTTAATATACAAACGTCGTCAGAATCAAAAAATATTTAAAAATTGTGAAATATTATCGCCTCAAAATATAAGTTAAATGCCAGTAGATATCATTGTTCTTCAAAGCGTTTAGCGGCACGCGAAAGGGGGGGGGGGTAGTTATCACTTGTTTAAATTTCGTGAGATTTCCTATCTGCATTGATATGCAGATAGGAAATCTCACGCATCACGCGCATCACGCGCATCTCTCTCTGTTAACATACGCGGAAAAAAACATGAAAAGCGGCGAATGCGTTGATCGCGATTCCATCTTATGTGAAATTGTAACAATGAGAAATAAAACTGAAATAATAAAATCTGCTTTTCACGCCATTAACCAAGTCGTTTAATTGTTATTATCGCATTTTTTTCACCGTTTTTGCCAATGCTAAATATGTATTGCATGGAAAACGTTACTTCGCTTCCATCTCCGCGGGCATCGTTACTAGCGTAATTCCTAAAGATATTACAAATTTACAGCTTTATAGATTTGCCTCCTTTAAATTTTCGAAATTCCTGGAAAGTAACAGATTCAACGGAATAATAATTTTTTATATTATCAATTGCATATCTTATTAGTATTGTTTTATCAATGATAAGTTATCGTAATTGTTACATAATTGTTCAGTCCCGAGTGAACCAACGATTGCCGTCAAAAAATTTTTTTTTTTTTCTTCGATCGGAAAAATAAAAAATTTAAATAATTGTTACACATTCGATCAGATTTTTCTTTATCGATTAAAATCGACAAATTTTCATCGTCCAATAAGAGGATAGTTAACAAGACAATAATGAATCGATATAAAAGTCTCGCAACGCGATATTCCATTCGATAATTTAAATAGAAAATACCCCCGCCATTTGCCAATTATTTAGGGGACAAAAGCACATCGTGTGATGTTTCCCTTAACGTCATTTCAATGCAAATTTCGTCTGTAATTACAGTGAGGATCTACGATCAAAATTATACGAAGTATTTCCGATTAATTAAAAACAATTCGTCATGGGAGACAACAAATTTGGTTTCGCGATAGATCGCGGCGGTACGTTCACCGACGTTTATGCTAAATGTCCCGGGGGTAAAGTTCGAGTTATGAAATTACTCTCGGTGGATCCTGCGAATTACAAGGATGCACCGCGCGAAGGTATTCGACGAATTCTCGAACAGGTACTTCAAACTTGTTTCATGCATTCGATACATATATTTTATATTTTTTTATATTTTTTTCATTTTAAATATGAAATTTGTAATTGTAAATATGGAATTAAATCGAATAAATTGAACGAAAGGAAACGGGAAAGCGTATGGGTGACGAAGTGGACACTTCGGATATTTCTTGGATTCGAATGGGGACTACGGTAGCGACGAATGCATTATTGGAAAGAAAAGGCGCAAGAATGGCATTGTTGATCAACGAAGGCTTCAAAGATCTTTTGTTCATCGGAAACCAAGCGCGACCTAACATCTTTGATTTGGTTTGTACACAAAACAGCAAAACAGATTTTCCGTCAATTTTCAAATTTTTTTTTGTTTTTTTTTTTTAATTTTCCAACGAAAAGCAATGATATTTGATTAAAGAAAGTTTCTTACTGAATTTCGATATATTGCATGAAATTTTATTTTCATAAAATTTAGGAAGTTGTCACTCCGGAAGTTTTGTACTCCAAAGTCGTGGAAGTTAAAGGAAGAGTAGTTCCGGCTTTAGCGGGAAGATGCGAATTGGACAGCAAAGGGTGGAAAAAGATCAAAGGCACAACCGGTGAAGATCTCTACGTTATCGAAGAACTCGACGAAGAATCTTTGCGAAAAAATCTCGAAAATCTTCGCGAAGATGGAATTCAAAGTCTCGCCGTTGTTCTTGCGCACAGTTACACGTAAGGATTTTATTATAGTTTTCCAAAAAAAAAACAAAAAAAATTAAATAAAATTATTGAATAATATAAATATAATTATGGAAAAAATTGTAGATTCGCTGAGCACGAGACTCGTGTCGGCGAAATAGCGAAGGAAATGGGCTTTTCTCAGGTGTCCTTGTCTCACGAAGTTATGCCTATGATGAGGATCGTTCCGAGGGGTTTTACTGCATGCGCCGACGCTTACCTCACGCCACATATAAAAAATTATCTGCATGTATTACATAAATCAATTTCAATACAAAATTACACTATTTGTTGCGATAAAAAAAAACATATTACCTTTATTTTTTTTCAGAGTTTTTCATCCGGTTTCAAAAATAATCTCGAAGGTGTGAACGTTCTTTTTATGCAAAGTGACGGAGGATTGACACCGATGAATTCGTAAGTAGGTGATGCTAACTGCTACTTCATTAAGGAAATTTATATTTATTTATATTTATTTATATTTATTTATATTTATTTATATTTATTTATATTTATTTATATTTATTTATATTTATTTATATTTATTTATATTTATTTATATTTATTTATATTTATTTATATTTATTTATATTTATTTATATTTATTTATATTTATTTATATTTATTTATATTTATCTACATTTATTTATATTTATTTATATTTATTTATATTTATCTACATTTATAAAGTAAAGCATTTCTTTTCCATAGATTCAACGGGTCTCGTGCGATACTTTCGGGACCAGCGGGCGGTGTGGTTGGTTACGCTATGACGACTTATCACAAGGAAACCTCGCTGCCCATAATAGGTTTCGACATGGGTGGCACCTCGACGGACGTGAGTCGTTATGGTGGAAGTTACGAACACGTTTACGAGAGTACAACAGCCGGTGTAACCATTCAAGCTGCACAGGTGATCATTTTTTCATATCTCCTCGCGAAATTCATTGCGTACTTCACACTATAGGTAGTAATGCCAAAAAAAGAAAATCCCTGTTCACTAATGAACAAAAAGAACTGCAAATTACCGACAAATTCGTTTCTATTAGCTTGACGTGAACACCGTAGCGGCAGGAGGAGGTTCAATGCTTTTCTTCCGTTCGGGTCTTTTCGAAGTTGGACCCGAAAGCGCTGGCGCCCATCCCGGCCCGGCGTGTTACAAAAAAGGAGGACCTTTAGCAGTTACTGACGCTAATCTCGCTCTCGGTCGTCTTATTCCCGAGTACTTTCCAAAGATATTTGGACCTTTAGAAAACGAACCGCTGGATAAGCCGAAAACTATCGAAGCCTTCGAGACGATGACTCGCGAGGTTAATTTCATCATCTTACTTTCCTAAAAACTGTATAAGAATACAATTTTCCTAACTTTAATTATTTCAGATAAACGAATTTCTATCAACGACCGGAAGTCGTAAGGATGCATCTGAGAAAATGACTGTAGAAGAAGTAGCGATGGGATTCATTAAAGTTGCGAATGAAGCTATGTGTCGTCCGATTCGCGCTCTGACTCAGGTGCGGTAACAATAGAAAATCATTTAAAAAACCATGTAATAGCGTACAGAAGAAATTTTACTAAATACGCACAGGCAAACAGGTATTTGTTTGCATACTTTACCAGATGGTAGTTTATCGTCGGCTGATCAAAAGATACTTAGTAATTTTTTAAATTTCCCAACAGCATCCAATAGGGCTTCAGAAATCAGCAATTACTAAACGATAACTCTGGGAAAATATTAAATTTCATATGGGTTAAAATAATGTAAATTGTCGAAATTCCCTGAGATATACAAAGACTGCTGTTACCGATGAACACTTATTAATTTTGTCTTTCCGCATAAAAATTATATTTATCGAAGTTTTAACTTCTACCGACACAAATTACTCCGAAAGGAGTGATAACACTGTGTCTCGCTATTATTTAAGTTTCCAAAAACGTTCCCGAAAAAATTCACTTTCAAAAGTGTAGCCATCGGTATCCGAAAAACAGGCGAAACCTGAAATTGATGAAAAAACTTGTAAACCGGTTAAAAAGATTCTATTAGACGTAATCGTTTTATGCTGACGTAGGAAAGGAGGTACATGAAGACTAATCGTAACAACACTGCTTAATTCTTTAAATCAAAATCATCTTCACCGATATTAGTCTTTGATGTCCCCAATCGACTGACTCAACTGAAGGCGTTGAACCATTTTTTTATTGGGTTTTACTCAGTTTCTTCATAACTAATCGAAATCCGACTAATCGCTCAACAACACCGTATTTGGTTTTGTCAGTCCGCGAAAATCCCTAATAACTGGAAGGAAACCGGAGTTGATTTCATTGCCACATTTGATCAAATAGGCAAAAGGTTACAACACTTCGATGCACGTTTTGGCGTGTTTCGGTGGAGCCGGAGGGCAGCACGCCTGTGCCATAGCTCGCAGTTTAGGTATGGGTACGGTATTCGTTCACAAATACGCTGGAATTCTATCTGCCTATGGTATGGCACTTGCCGATGTTGTTGAAGAAGCGCAGGAGCCGAGTGTCGAATCTTACGAAAAAGGTTCGTTTATAAAAGAAATCAATGAATCACTTCTAAAACCATGAAACTTCGGTTTCATTATCTCGCCGATCGTGTAGTTTAACATTTGATTTTTCGTGTTCTTTGGGCAAAGATTCCTTCGAGCGAATTGACGAACGTCTCGAAGCTCTGGAATCAAAGGTTCGCTCCAAGTTGAAAAAGCAAAATTTCGCCGATCATCAGATTCTTACCGAATGTTTTTTGCACTTGCGTTACAATGGAACCGATTGCGCACTCATGTGCAGTCCGAGCAATGATCCCAAATCGAAAACCAACCCTATCGAATCACCGAGACACGGCGACTTCTTGACGACATTCTTGGAAAGGTATCGGCAAATTCTTCCAATCCAATTGTACCGGCGATCAGACGCTTTCGAATGGATTCCTAAGTATATGTGATTTTCCGTTTCAAGATATCAATCGGAATTTGGCTTCACGATGCCGGATCGTCGGATCCTTGTGAACGACGTCAGAGTTCGCGGTATCGGAAGAAGCGAAATACCCGAGGAAATCGAAAAGCCTAAATTCTCGGAAGCGGCTAAACCCGAAAAGGTTTCATAGCTTTTACTTTCTACATCTTCTGAAAATATGAATCACATGAAAGGGACAATTGTGGATTTCGCTAATAAAATAACAAAAACATCATTGCAGACGACTCAGGTGTACTTCGAAGGTGGATATCAAGAGACCGAAGTCTATAGCATGGAGTCCTTGTCTCACGGTCACGTTATCAAAGGTCCGGCAATAATTATGGATAGTCTCAGTACTCTTCTGATAGAACCCGACTGCACGGCCACTGTAACATCGCGCGGCGATGTTAAAATTACTATTGGCGAGGGTTTCAGGTCAAAGGTTACCACAGAATTGGACGCCATTCAACTCAGCATATTTTCTCATCGTTTCATGAGTATTGCTGAACAAATGGGAAGGTTTGTTCACTTTCTTCGATATTTCAGATCTGCATGCATCCCGTTAAAATTGCATGTAAAATGGTTGTAATCATTTTAGTATTTAATGGGATTTTCTTTCTATCATTCGTAAGAGAAAATCATAATAAATTACGCCTCCGATGTTTTCATTATTCTAATCCTTAATGGGATTTATCATTTTTTGAGGCCACGTGACGCTTTTTTACTTATAGCCCCGAAGGGCCTTTGCAATTTTTGATAACATTTTTGAATCCTTCGAAGTTTCGTTAAAGATGATTCCACATCCAAAATCCACTAAATGCTTCAAGTGAAATAAATGGCAATTGTTTTTTTCAGAATTCTTCAGAGAACATCAATTTCGACGAACATAAAGGAGCGTCTCGATTTCTCTTGCGCCGTTTTTGGACCGGACGGTGGTTTAGTATCGAACGCGCCGCACATACCCGTTCATCTCGGTGCGATGCAGGAAACGGTTCAATATCAGATGAGAGCTTTCAAAGGGCATTTCGAACGCGGCGATGTAATTCTGTCGAATCATCCATCAGCCGGAGGATCTCATTTGCCGGATTTAACGGTTATCACACCCGTATTTCACAGGTAGAATTATTTAATCGATAAATTATATTTTCGATAGTATTGAAAAGAAAAAAAAAATAGATATGAGGGTTTCATTTCAGCGATCTGCTTAAACCCGTTTTCTTTGTGGCGAGTCGAGGTCATCATGCGGACATAGGTGGAATAACGCCGGGATCAATGCCTCCGCATTCCACCACATTGCTTGAAGTACGTAACGGCAAATTGTTGATTGAAAGTGTCGAAAAAAAATTGTTTTTATAGTTAAAGAAAATGTTTACACCGATACAAATAGGAAGGCGCGACTTTCAAGAGTTTCATTCTTGTGCGCAACGGCATCTTCCGTGAGAAAGAAGTCACCGATGCATTGATGGCTCCAGGAAAAATACCCGGAAGTTCGGGTACAAGAAATCTTTCTGATAATCTCAGCGATCTAAAGGCACAAATAGCAGCGAATCACAAAGTATGATCGATTCCTATTCCCGTGAATCGTAAAAACTGTTTTCATTGAAAAATTGAAAATTTCATGTTTGGGACATTGGATTTTCAGGGTACGCAACTGGTTAACGAACTCATCGACTTTTACGGGTTGGACGTTGTCCAGGCGTACATGGGACATATACAGAATAACGCGGAATTGGCAGTGCGAGAAATGCTGAAGTATGTCGGCCGGAAGGCACTCGAGAAAACAGGAAGTACCAGCGTCATGGCAACAGACTATATGGACGATGGAAGTGCCATTACTCTGCGAATAGACTTCGATATCGAGAGAGGCGAAGCAGTTTGCGATTTTACGTACGGTTTCTCCTTCCACTCAAAATTCGGTATTTTCATCGCAAGTCTATTGAATTTCTTAATTATTTATTTTATTTTACACAGCGGCACCGGATACGAAGTTTGGGGCAATTGCAATGCACCACGTGCCGTTACACTTTCAGCTATAATTTATTGTCTCCGTTGCATCGTCGGTCGGGATGTACCACTCAATCAGGTGAACGCGGAATTTATTTATGAAAAATTTTAGCCGAAAGTATAGCTTTCGTAATTTCGTTGTTTCTTTAACGACACTTGTGTAATGTTGTTAAAGAATTCACGAATGAAAATTCGTTTCGTTAACAGGGATGTCTTAAACCCGTGAAGATAATAATCCCAAAGGGTTCGTTGCTCGATCCATCGGAGACCGCCGCCGTTGTAGGCGGTAATGTGCTGACGTCGCAGCGGGTCGTTGACGTTGTTCTCGTTGCTTTTAACGCCTGTGCGGCTTCTCAAGGATGCATGAACAACGTTACTCTCGGCACGGAAAATTGGGGTTATTACGAGACAGTAGCCGGTGGAAGTGGCGCCGTAAGTTGCACCCTTTTGCGTCACCGCGTCAACATGATTGCCGATGAATTTCCGCAAAGAGAATTTTCATATTGCCGATCGCATCTCACATCTGTTTTTCTCATTAACGACGTTTTAGGGACCAACGTGGAACGGTCGCGGTGGGGTTCACACGCACATGACGAATACACGCATAACGGATCCGGAAATTTTAGAACAGCGTTATCCGGTGATACTTCGGAAATTTTCACTGCGTCCCGGTAGCGGTGGTGACGGTGCTTATCGCGGTGGCGACGGTGTTGTACGGGAAATGTTGTTCCGCGCGCCGATGACACTGTCCGTACTGACCGAAAGGAGATCCCACAACCCGCCGGGATTGGAAGGCGGTTCGCCGGGCGCCAGAGGAAGAAATACTCTCACGCGGGCGGACGGAAGAAAAATCAATTTGGGCCCAAAAACAGCGGTTAAAATCCAATCCGGTGTAAGTTGAAGCAAAAAACAAATCGATATCGTACGCGGATTGCACGCGTGAGTAAAATTAAAGTCTTGCTGACGGTGGCTGAAGCCTCTCCTTATGTTTACTATTTATCAACGGAACAAAAGAAAAGAAATGGGAAGTATAGCGGGACAGAGGAAGAAGAAAAGGGGATTTTCATGTCGGCCCATCGGTGTACACGTGTTGCATAACATTTTACATTACACGCCGTCGGTTCGTCGTGACACCGCAGAGGTTTTTCCTTTCTCTACCCCCTTCGTCTTCTTATGTTCCATCGTAAACATTTTATTCGCCAGGATAGTGCGACGGCAGAGACCAGCGGCGACCTCGTTTCGCGATGAGACCTCCTCCGCCTTTACTGTGTTTCGCGTCGCGCCATATTGTACCTCTTTCGCGTCGAGTTACCGTATAGCTTATGCACGTATACACATACATAGTATACGTATACATACTGTGTATAGATGATATAATATAGCTGTGGAAGAAAGGAGAGTACACGAAGGTATCAGCTATGTATCAAGAGTACGAATGTAGTTTGGGGAAAAGCTATATATTGTTTAGGACGCTAGTGAGACGAGATCGCAAGCCTACAACCAGTTTCAACCCGTGACGAGGCTTACCTGCGCTCATTTAATTTTATGTCGTGACATCGAGAGGCTCAATGGGTAGAGCTACGACACCAATGCGAAACGGAAATTAAAAAGAGAAATTGAAGTAAATGAAAAACTGAAAAAATTAAAATTCATTCAAAATACACATTTATTTCGCTGTTGATTCATATTTTTATTGCAGTTTTAAACATTTTTTTTTGTTTTATGCCCAGCGACGTTCTATTCGTTGAGAACAATTTTTAGTATCAATAATTTGAAACTTCAAGAAATGCAATTTTTTTTACGAAACTTAAATAAAAAATGAAAAAAATTCAATTTTTTTTTGGATAAATAGACTGTTTTGGGTTCGATGGTTCGGATGAATGGGTAAAAAGTGCGAAATATCCGTCGAAGATAATTAGTATTGAATTTCCCGAAAATTGATGAAATGATTCGGATTTCCCGGAATTTTTTATTTCATTTCATTTTTTTTTGGTCGAAACGCCTCCAACTCGAGTGAACTTTGAACTAATATTTGACATAGAAATATACTAACAATAAACAATGTTAGGAAATACAGTAGTTGAGAATCGATCGGAGATTACAATATTTTTTATTATATAAAAGAAAAATAAATTACTGAGATTTCCGCGGGAACCGCTCGTGCCAACTAGTTGTCGAACTATGAATGAGAAATAGATGTAAATCCGCAAATTTACACATTAATCTCCCAAATTTTAATCGGAAATTTTAGTAGTAAGATTCGGAACGAAATCTTAATCGACGTCTGATCTTTATACGCTTTTACTACTTATATATGCAGATCACCGCTTTCTACACAAATCCGCACATAGATCGCTACTTACTGTGTAAAAAAAATTTACCGATTTTGTTTTTTTTTTGTTAAATATTTGTTTAGGACGCTTTTCTACTGGAGAGCCCCGGTGGGGGCGGTTACGGAGTTCCAGGAAGCGGAACTACGACCTCGGAAAAAGTTGGCAAAGCTTTCGTCGAGCGCGGCAGCGTTTTCGAGTACAGAAAAGCCCAAGAGTCCGTCTGACTTTTGTGTTGGCTACCGATCTATCGTAGCTATATACACTTAAAACAGAGGAAAAATATGTGGGTCAGGAGCTCCAGTGGATTTTTCATTGCAACTGCAGGAAAGCAATGACGATGCACTTAACTTGTTTAACTATCTATTTGTTTAATTTTATTTTCGGATAAAGTTTATCAGAGTCCTGTAGACGCTGCGTGGATTTTATTAATATTCATCTACCGGTAATATTAATTTTATTAGTATCAAAAATAAATAAAAAAATTGTACAGATAAAACAATAATATTAGCATTGCGAATAATTGTATTATTTGCATTGCTAATATCACATTTTTCCTCTGTACATAAATGTCTCACCGTTTTTTTTTTCAATAATGTAAACAAAATATGGATAATAATGATTATTATTATTATTGTTATATAATGTCATATAGGTGACAAAAAAATTGTAAAATAATATTTCTTCGTTGGCACAATGTATAAAAAATTTAAAATAAAACTGTTGATTTGAAGTTATAATTACTCATTTATTTAAAGAATTAAAAAGAAGGGAGGTATGTTTGACATTAACGCGTTTTTGTTCCAATCAGTTGCATTTCACATTGACAAATTGGCATATTAAATGGAATATGTTAATTTTTTCGAAACTTCTATAATTATTCGTCCGAATGTGTTAACGCCGATGCCTGTGATTATGGGTTATCAGATGGGAATGTTGTTTTTTGACTAATTAGACGAACGTCAGTCGGAATTGCAACATACGGCACATGAGAATTTAACGGATATAATGAACGTTTTGCTTCGGATTCGTCAAAGTACCGTCCACAACATTCCCGCGTATGTCATCATTTCGAATTATCGATTGCGAAACGTCTATTTCGCCGACAAATTAAATGTAGCGCGGTTAATTTCGCCGAACGGTCCATCCGAGAGTCCATCCGTTATATTGCATCCGGCGCATGATGGCGTCCGTTCGATTTCCGGCACAGAAGCCATTACCGTTAGTGACCATTTACTCTCCTCACTGATTTCGCCATCGGAATTCAACGACTAATGCCACTTCCAATTGCGCATAGTGCTTTGGTAACAATTAAATTTCGATTTATCAATTAAAGGCCCGTATTCGCCTTCGCAGATTGGAAAAAAAAACTTTCCGGAAATCAATTTCCACGGTTCGAAAATTTACGCGGGACAAGTCTGATGTTCGAAAACTTGAGTTAAAGCTTTTAACGAATATTTTCCGAAACGAGTTCACTTTTCACGCCGTCGTTCCGCAGAAAACGAAAAATTTAAATCCAAATGTGGATTATATGGAAGTTTATAATTATCTTTTTTTTTTCAGTGTAATCAAATCGACTATAGTTTAAAGTTCCTTAACGAATGATTTCAAAAAAAAAATTTTTTACAATGAATGCACAAAAAGATGCCTCCATTAGATTTTTGGTAAGGCAAGCGAGAAAAATACTACGCATGCGTCAATCACTATAGTTGCTTATTCGCACGATTTCTCTACGGTACAAGCAATAAAAAGGGGGGAATTTTTTATGTTCGTCATCGTTATCGTTGATTCGGTTGATTTGAGATTCAGACCGTGTGTCGCGGGTAAGTGAAGTTACCTTCGGCGAATGAGGGTCTCGCGTCGTTGTGAGGACGTGACGTTCAAAATATAGGTACAGCAAAATCGTCTGCTTAACCTTCTTCCACGTCGCGGAAGGTCATTGAACGCTCGTCACAGGCCGCAGAGTTGGAAAAAAGTTTAATGAGAGACGTCCAGTTTGATTGGATCCAGAAAAATCACCCGCGCGACGTCGTTGTTTAAGATAAGATCTATTCTGCTCTTCTTCGTACAGTACGAGTCCGCAATACTTGTACTGACGAAATGACCGTCGCATTTCTCAACCGGAAGCTATACATCTTCGAAAATGCTACTGTATGCCTGTTGTCCTTTTCTGTATTCCTTTCCGTGTAGCGCACGGAGTTCGGGAATGAAAATAAAAAACGACGAAACACTTCGATCGCCCAATCCATCTCTGCAATCATGCAGAGATTCGTTCGTTACGATTGAATGCGCACAACTGTGCCAATAATGTTAAAAACCAGATAAGGTTATCTTTGGATTGTCGCAAAGTCATCAACATTTGGCTTCCTTGTCCTATAATATTCTTTAAAAGCGTGTAAACGTAAATGTACCCAAATGCGGTAGTCCCAATTAAATGTTTTTAAACCACCTAATCTAACATACTTGCGTCAATCGGCGTCAAATGAGACCGAAGTTATATAAAAGCTCGACGAGCTGATATCGAATCACTAAAAAAAGTGTTTCTTCGCCCGTCGAACGTGAACGGCAATACGATGCGTGTTGGATTATTTTTTGTATCATGTGGACTTCTTGCTTTCGTCGCCCATTCGGTCTGTGCGAAAGCAATCGAAACAGTTCAGGATAAAAGTGAAGACCATCCGATCCTGACTAAGCCTCGTGCAGCACGTGATATTGATCCACGTGAAGAAACTGTTGATTGGATTCTACCCGAAGAAGAAACCGATCATCAAGACGAAATTGAATCGTCCGAGGAATCGCGACCTTGGTTCGCTGAGGACGAAACCTTCGCATTATTTCAACGAAACACGAAAATCGGTAGAAAATCGCGCGGTGTCGACCCGCGCGAGGAAACAATCGACTGGACTCTACCCGACAGTCAAACCGAACTTCCAGATGAAAGTGAATCATCCGAGGAATCGCGACCGTGGTTCGCTGAGGACGAAACGTTCGCGTTATTTCAACGAAACACGAAAATCGGTAGAAAATCGCGCGGTGTCGACCCGCGCGAGGAAACAATCGACTGGACTCTACCCGACAGTCAAACCGAACTTCCAGATGAAAGTGAATCATCCGAGGAATCGCGACCGTGGTTCGCCGAGGACGAAACCTTCGCGTTTGTTGTAAGAAGAACGAAGAGAAATTGCATTGTTGGAACAAACGAAGATCGTGACGTTCTTTCGCGATCTCCAGACTTACCGCCGGCCGAAGAAGGCAATAATAATGTCAACGCACCGAACGACATTGACAATTCACCCAGCAACAACGTCAACGGGATAAACGATCGAGTCAACACAAATATCGACGATGATTCTAGCAAAATCGTCTTTCCAGCGAGTGACGAGGTCCAAGAAACGGTATTCGATTTCTATAATAATATGAAGGACATGCAGAACGCTGGACTCGATCGAGGAAACGCAGTAACGGGTCTCCTTGGCCCCCCGAAGAATGGAACTCATGGGAGAATAAAAGATGAAGACACCACTTCGCGAATCCCCGAGTCTCTGACGTCCGGAGAAGTCGATAACAATGGCAACGCACTGAACACCAACGCCAACACATCCACTACCAATATGAATGGATCGGGCAACAGTGTCAATGCCGACGCCGACGACGATTCTAGCAAAATGGTATTTCCACCGAGTGATGAAGTCCAAGATACGGTATTCGATTTCTACAACAACATGAAGGATATGCAAAACGCCGGTCTCGATCGTGGAAACGCTGTAACGGGTCTCGTCGGGCCGCCAAAAAAAGGAATCGAAGAAAACGCAAATGTCGGACCTCCAATCAATTAACGCGTAAAAACAAACTTTATTGAATATCCGGAGACATTCTGAACAGAGAAAAGGTTCATAAAATTTCAATGGATTTAATTTAATTTTTGAAGAATATCAAGATCGACGCGGTTTTCACCCGCAACATAAGATGTGACTTCGTAAGATAACCCACACGATCAAACCACGATGTGTATCTCTAAATTTCCATCATAGAATACGTATAGATACATAAAAATTAAGTTCAATAAATTGCATATAAATAAGTGATGGCATATGTTTTTATTTTAATTATTTACAACGTCCTTCAGTTTATGTCTCGCATGTTGAATTCAATGAAGAAATGTTGACGCGTGACGTAAAGGGGTCTCGCAATTTGCGATCTACATAGAGGTGCTGTACTTGATTGTCTTACGAACATCCCAACAATTTCCCTGTTATGTCTCATGCGTTAGAATGTAACGTGGTTTCCATTTCCTTACGTCATGTTTCTCGCATCCCAGCATCGAGCTGAGGTGTTTTCATTTGGGGCACCAGACGCGCATTTGAAGTCACCTAACATTGAGGGTATCTGCATATAGAGAACCCTGTTAAATCACGAATATTTGCATATCTGCTACGCAGTCTTGGACCAGGAATGGCCACAAGGAGACCTTTCATCCTCCTCCTACTTGCTCTCTTCTACCGTCTTCGCACTCCAGATTGACGCAAACGAGAACGCTTGGTACAACGTTGTACCAGCGAAACCAGTGAATAGATGGGAAGATGCTTTCGCAAGCGTAAGGAAGTCCTTGTTTGCGAACGTGTGCCTCTTGCCTCGTTAAATACCATGCATGCATCGCTCGGTTTCGTCTTCCCTTGAGTATCATTTCCTGCCGGGTACGGCTTTCCCGAGCTTCGGGCGAGAATCCGTGAGGGTTGCCAAGTAATTTTCCTTCCAATTATTGACGAGAAAGCCTCTTACCTGGATCCGTTCGGTGCAACTGGTACCCCCAATCTATGTGTCTGTCTGTCTGTCTACCTGCTGGGAGACTGCATTAGTCGAGGATCTTTGGATTCTCGAATGGGAGTTGAATCCACAATCACACGTTAATTAATTATGAGATGATAATGAATCAGCTGTTCATTTGAAACGTGTACTACAACGAGGCTACAACCTTCACACCATAAGGTACACGAAGATTATTCATATTTCTGTGAAAATATTTTCTCGAAGGTCATCGTGGCACATCGTCCGATGTTTAACACGGATTCCGATCCGAGGGTTCCGAACCACTCAAACCACACAGACCCCCGAGTACGCTTTTAAAATTCGAAATTAACGTTCCCAGCGAAGGGGTAGAAAAGAAAATATACGGGTAGTTCGACATGAAACGCAAAATGAATATGGAAATGAAGACGTAGACTATCGTTCTTGACGTCCAGCTTCAACGCTTCGCGGTCTGGTTAATCATTATGACATCAGTGTCGCGAACGAAACTTCTCGCCCATCTATACAACGATTTAAAAACATTATCCTCCTGGTAACCCGAACACGGATACACGCGCATCGGCGCCATATAAATGCAAATTCGATAGCTCGGAAATTAAATCTCTCAGCGACTCAGTATCCTTCGGCTTGTTTATGCGGCTTACGTGTTCTCGGGGAAACGATGAAGGTGTGATTAAACTACCGCCGATGAACCGCGGAATTTGTTATCATTTTACGATAAACTTGAAAATTGCGATCGGAGGAAGTTGATTTATGAATAATTTACTTACCTTTTCCGGGTTACGTGGGTCGATGACGAGTATCTGAAACTTTCTCTTGATTGTGCTAACAGGAGAAGATTGAAACTATTCGTCTGTATACATATCGGGCACTGGGTGAGTAACGAGCGTTACTACAGTGATGACCCGGGGATATACGTGTGATAAGACCGTTCCGAAATTCGTCGGGTCGGGACGCTCGGGCTCTTTAGCTATTCCGTAACGATCCTTAAGCTCGTGGAATATCTTCACTGCGGGTACGCTGAATTCAAGATACGAGAGTACATACTCAAAACTGCATATCTCTACCTGGGTACCGTGCGAGATTGGCCAATGAAGTCGGCAAATCATGAAAGACCGTAGCAGACGCCCGCGTGTAAAGGATATAAAAAGCATTATAAATTTCAATCGCTTATATGATTTACAGACCAAATTCCCATTATTAGCCTTTGAATCATTCAATCTTTCAACATTGCAGTCTGCGCAGACTATATGCGCGCGTAATGTGAACGACCGCGCAATTTAATCTTTACCTGTTTTTAGCACGAAATCGAACGTAATGAGAGGGAAATTTGTTAACTTTTTAATGATTAACCAACGCCAGTTGTTAATCTTTAATGAGTACGACGAGCCATTGTTAACAAATCACTGGGACTGTGGAGAAAAAGTATTGCGTAATATTACGCGAGAGTATACATGAAAAAATCTCCAATATATGTGTGACCCGGTGGAATGTTTATTCGATGGGAATTTTTTTTAATGTGAATAAAGAACGTAATATTATTGTTGGGAAAACTTGTCCTATTCTTGCACTATTTTCGATGGGATTTCAACACTTATTGAATATATTTTTATCAACCGTATCGATTTTTCTCAATTTTCCATAAGATCGAAAGTGATTATACTTTTAGCGATTTTATTGTATTTCCAATCGAACGCTAACGTTTTTTTTTATGATGGAGTTTGGTAGACGAATTTTCCGGGAAAGATGATTCGACATTTAAAAAATGTCGCGTGAAGCGACATTATACTTTCTACCGTCCTCGAGCACTAAGTTAATTAGTCCGTAGCTCGCAGCTGTACGTCCCGATGATCCCTGCGGGAGTCGGGTTCCATATTAAAGCTGCATATACGCCCAACGGCCCACGTGGAAACGCAGGTGCGTGAGTATTTTCACATGTGTTATCAATGACGCAATAATCTCATTATTTCGCGCGTGTGTTTACCCAGGCTATTTCTATTTACACAGACCCGCGTTCATAACATAGCGCTGTGTAATAATTCGGCATTCAGACAATGGTTACCTCGATATAATAAAAGGGTTTCGCTATCATCGTGATACGTCGTACTTTACAATATTACGTATATAATGTGTAATATGCTAATATTGTAGGTACGCGCGGTGAATTCCCAAGTGGCATGATGTGAAACGACGCGCCCCCAAGCATTCCTATATTTACGTAGTGATACCCACGAGAATAGGCTTATCTCGTCGTCGCGGTTAATTGAATTATTAAAGTATATCAAAGCGTCGTATAATCGATACTTTTAAAAGATTTCCGGCGATGATAGCACAACGAGGACTCGTTACACAACGCGAAAGGCTCTTATATCGACTATACTGACAAAATAAGATGCTAATAATGCAGACAGAATAGATTTGCTTAGAGTTCAAACTTAACTCGCTTTCGAGACTACAGGCTTTGGACTCCTTCCATCCGACTAGTGAAACTTCTATAGTATTTACTCAACTTAATGAATAATGAAGAGCCGGAAGATGGAGGTTGTGGAAATGCGAATTGAACGTGTCGCGTTTTCGTATACTATGCACAGCGCCATAGACGACAAAACGAGGCCTCGGGCCGTGCAGTTTGTTGTCTATTCGTTTGTTCATCAAATGAATTTCACGAGAATTCTATTGCAGACTACGTAGCAGTGCGAACAAATAATCAATTGTTGAAGAACCGGTTTCGACTAAGATAACCCGTCACTTCTTTTTAAACGAAAATTCAAAACGTTTCTTTGGCATAAACATCGGAAGCTTTTTATTTAACGAATTAATACACTTATTTTCATTCTATAAATTTAACGAAACACAATATATACCCCTCTGACGGAGCAATCTAATTTTTTTTTATGTTTTTAATCGCTTGAAAGATACTTGTAATGAGAAGAAATGTCGTATTTTTACAGTTATAATATTGAAGTTTTTACGGAAGACGAAACGAGGAGAAAAAATTACAAATCGTACGAATTTTTTTTTTACAATTTTCTTTAGAATTTTGGGTCCATATGTTGAGAACTGCAAAAAAAAGTTCTAATTACTATTAAATAAATATGTGCTGAATAATGTTGGAAAAGTGAAAGCGTCACGAATCGTGCACTCTAATTAAATGCAACAACTCAACGAATGCAATGTTCTACTTGTTTTTTTTTGTTTGTTTGTATTTTTATGAATGTCATGCTAAAAGTTTTAAGTAGGTTGAAGCCACGTTATTTTTTCTCCGGAGGATCGAGAGCGTCGGTCCTCCGGATGCGGTGTGGTGCGGGTAACGCACGCGATTGAAACACCAATGGTCCCTTACTTTCATAATAATTGTCTCTGGAGGCGAGTGAGAGCGGTCGATCGGGCGTCAGTTTCAAAAGTTTTCCCTCGCGGCTTCTTCGAGTTCTCGGCGGCAAGTGGAAGAGTGCCACCGCGGACTCGAAGCGCGAGCCGTAAAACGCCAACCATGAGATGCAAAGTGCCTCTTATCCGCACGGTATCCGTAGACCGGTCCTCCCGCGCCTCGCGGATTTCCACTTAAAACTCCGTTCGTAGTTTTGATCCCCCGGTAATATTCAAATATAGGCAAATAGCTCGCGAGGGGTGTATACCTATATAGCTTTTGTCGAATCGTCGGTGCACACCAGATCCGTATATTCCAAGCTAATACTGTATTTACGTTTCCGTACTTATTTTTTGTTTTTAAACATTCATATCTGTATTTTTCTCGTATATGAGGCATTGGTTGCCAAATTAACAACATCGTCATCCCCCATCATTATCTTCATATTTGCACTTTTTTTTTTACGTTTTATATGTCATTGGAAAAGTATTGAAAAATATTCTGCACGAAATTTACGATTTTTTAGATAATCGTCTTCATCACGATTATCGAAAAATGTGAATTACTCAAAAACTCCGTTGTTTTCATATATTTACAGTAAAATTATTTGTTACAATTTTTTATTTATCAAACTATTTGCGAATAATTACAAAGTTTAACGGATCGCAACTTCACTCGTATCCATTTTAAAGAAATATTTCAAAAGGAAAATTGATCGATTACGAATTGTAATCATACATATACTTTGGGGGAAATCGATTGTACATTTTCATTTTTTTTGGAAATCGCTGTATAATAATGCGCAGTATTACAGATGTAGAGTATAGAGCAGCATTACGATAGAAATGCACTATTTGTATCGTGTACAGTAGCGACATGCAGAAATGCATTGCATCTCTATAACCGGACTGTTGGGAGAGAGGGGAGGGGGTGAATGTTCCGTATTTCGCATTCACAATCGACCGATATTCCACTATCGAAGTAAACTTTTATGCAAACACAGCTTAAAACACGGTCTACTGTTTCACCGGCTGAATATTAAAGGGAATATCTTGTCTATCCTCGTGTATCTCCCTCTCCGTTCGTTGCGTCCCCTCCGACATAACTTTTCTCTATTCTTCTCTTTCGCTATGTCCGTGCGCGATAGTAACGATGGAAATGAACGCAATTGAGTTTGTCGAAGAGTACACACAGCCCAGAGCCGGAGGGCTCGGTGCGTGACTAAAACTACGATTCTGAAAAGCTGTATAAAACAGAATGTAATTTTTTATACGGATCGACATAAATCCACTATAATTGCAATCACATAAACAACTCTGCGTCAACTCCATAACTCCGCGTGTTTAAAGGAGAAAAAAATACATTTTAAACGGAATTTCTTCTTCCTGCGATGACCGATGTTTCTATTTTCCGTATGAAAGACCAACATATAAATTTGTCGTAAAAAAAATGTTGTTAAAAAATTCCATTTAAAAAAGAAATGAAAATCAAGAAGAATCTTTGTGATAAATGTTTCATCTTCTTTTTTCCTCGGTAACGAATATTTCACATATTTCACTATTCACTATCACCGCTACGCTATCATTCTCTACGGATATATGCGTCGAAAGCCATAGAAAAGCAATTCCACGGCTGCTGTTTTTAAAATGAAAACGGAATCAAGAATCACCGTCGAAAAAAGATCTGTAAGCACATAGAATGTCTCGAATTTTCAGTGGTATTTTTTTTTTTTTTTTGCGTTACGTCTGTATTCAATATAAAATAATCAAGATATTTCACCTAGCGGTGGATCGCCGGGGCTATTCATTCAAACACATCCGGAAAAAATGTATGAAATATTTAAATCTCTTATCTCATCCGACGGACGAGAACGTTATGGTGGGAGGGGATGAGGACGAAAGGGAGTTTCAATTTCGTAGCTACACCTTGCCAACACGAATTCGGTGAATGGATATTGGTACGTAGGATATAACGTTGCCGGTCTCTGCCAGGAAAATGGATGGCTAAAGGAAGTAATGCACATATACCGTACGTATATACATGTATACCGTTGAAAAAACCATATATATATATATATATTTACGACATTGGTAAGCCTCAGATCGATCCCTCGGATAAATCCCAAGTTCGTTGCGACCTCGCATCATCCTTGTAATGTGAAAAAGACGAAAAAAAATATATATACAAAAAAAAAATTAAAGAATATAGTGGATGGAAGCGAATATACTCGATTTTACAAGACAGTCTATCGTTTTCCTTTTTCGTTGATCTCCCTTTTCGTCCTATTCTCGTAACTAAACTCTATAGCATCTGGATGCATACATAACGCCGACAGATCTGGTAATCCCTGAATCAATCTCTTTCATAAATCGTGCTTTCCGCTCTCGCTGCGTATAGCCAGAGATGCGGAGAGAGGAAAGCACAACAAGCGACACAGTGAGACGACTCGAGTTTCCTTTTGGCACGGAAAAATATGCATCCAACCGACGAATTTTTACGCACTTTCATAGTTGAGGAAAAAAATCCGCTTATGGCAACAGATTTTCCGAGTGAAACGGCAAACCATTATTTTGCACAAAGGGGATTTGTTAACATTATAATATCGATGGTGAATTTGTCCGACGGTAACGACACGGATAAATTTGCGTCTATTGAGAAATATCAACAAAGGAAAATTTTATTTCAATGAAAAATAAAAAAATATCTTTTGCACAAATACACCGTTTTTTTTTTAAATCGTTTATTCAGATGTCGCGATAGATTCGTACAGATAAAAAGAATCGTGTCTGATGCCAATTATTTTAAGAAATAATACATTTTGGAATTGTATATTAAATAGTATATTGTGAGAGCTATAGCGCCAATTACGTTGTATTTATTTTTATAAATTCGCCTTGATTTCCGGTTATTCTTATAATTTTCGAAAAATCGCTTTTCCACTCGTCGTTTTTCAGAGTTATTTCACGATCATCGACGATGTTAAGGTTATAGTCAATCTTTTTGGTTTGTCGTACGTAACAACGTAAATCGTGATTGATCTCGAGATCGGCGCTCAATTATTTAAAATCGGAGTGACCGGTTTTCTTCAGTGTACTTCTACATTTTCTGCATCCGATACCTAATGGAGTTTTAAAGTATCGAGGAATCGATCGAAGGTATTAAAGAACATTAGGAAGCGAGTATACCGTGAGACTGGAGTGGGTTTCCGGTGAGCAGATTCCCAGTAGTATTGCATTATTTTGCAACGGCATGCGAGACGCTTTGAAACGGCTTAAAAAATTGGGTTGTCTTGCTGGCCGTCGAGGGACAGCTAACTTGATGCACAGTGCATTCTTGCCGTCGTTGAAGTCCCAAGAGATAAACCAGTTGTCTTCTCGGAAGGGATTTGTTCTAACGGAAATCTACGAAAAGCGTTAAATGACTGAGGATTGCCTGCGACGTCGCGAAATCTTCCATTACGTGGCAACTGGACAGCTCGTCCTTCTATATTGAATAGTATTCTCAAAGATCAAAGAGGATGGGGTTTCGCGATAATCAGACTATGTTCTCTCCTGAAGTTCTCTTCAACAATTCGACGGATAACTTCATTTGAAAATACCGTCAGAGTTCTCTCACTCACGATTAATTCGAGCACTTAATTCCTGATCTGCGTGTAACTTCGACAAAGGAAAGAAGATTAAGAGACTCTCTGATTTGCTGGCGGAACGAAATGGGGAATTTGAGATTTTTTTTACCAAGCGATAGCTTAGTTCGTTTATCAGGATGGATCTTTCTAAAATGTCGAATAAAAAACAAAAAAGGTTTTTGTTTTCAAAGGAAAACTGTCGATTGTAAAAGAAAGTTAAGGATTCAACAGTTATTCGCGTTTTAGAATGTCGAAATACGTTTATTAAATAATATTAAATATTTTATGTTTACTAAATAATTATATTGCATTGGCCTTAATATTATATTATTTATTTTGTTTATTATTCATCTTTAATATAAAAAAATAAACGCAAAAAGAAATACTTTAATTATAAAAAAATAAAACGCGTTTTTGCCAGTGACGGCTGATCTTTAATTAAATTTTTTCTTCCATTCATTCGAAAAAATTTGCTGCCGTTTAAAATTCAGCGCACCAAAACTTTCTTTCACGTATTTTTTTCTACTCACGGAAGTCACAAGTAGGATGACGCCGTGTCAAGTTCAAACGCATAAGATCGACTCTTCTCTCATCGTGTCTTCTTAAGACGCTTCGTCATGAAGCCCTCTTGTAAATACCGGAGGAAAGCTTAGTCTCGTCTTTCACCGAAAGCGCTACGTCGCCCCGGGTCATTCGCACGTCGGATCAGTGTCACGACCTTTTTGTAAATAAGCTTCTTCGGTATCCTCACAATTTTACACTCAACTTCTTTCGTCTCGAGGATCACATTTTCAAGAGCGTCATTAATCACTGAGTGGAGAGTTATTAAATTAGCTTTTCCCTTTCTTACATGGCGCGTCTGTAATTTTTATCCACTTAAGACCACTCAGATTAGTTGTAAAGAAAAGGTGAAATTGATTTCTTTGGTAAACAGTTGAAAGTTATGAACGATCAGCCATCCATTGATCGCTATAGTTCTGTCAGTCTTCGTGAATTTTATTTATTATCCGAAAGAATCCAATTTGTATGCCGAAAATGGTATTGTCTCGTATGACGAAGTTTCCTCGAGTATTAGGCGAAAGATTGAATTTTTTCGCGAAAATTCGACGAACTGACATAAACGCCGAATGCCGCAAGCCGAACGATAAGCAATCGCCGGATCCTAAATTACGATTCAAGAAATGGGCCTTCAATCTCAGTGGTTACAATAAGTATGGATTGTACACTGACGATGTAATCAACCACACTATTCCCAGGGTTTCGAAAGCTTTAACTCGACTGCCCGCCGACGTACTCGATGCTAGAAATTATCGGTTCGTTGGTTAACCTCTAATAAACGAAAAAAAAAAAAATTATTTTTCGTAAAATTACACACACTTGTGATGAGTTGAAATTCAATAAAAGTTTGTGTAATTGTAGTCTTTACGTTCAACAGGATTTTGCCGAAATTTAATTATTTTTGCGTTGACTAAAAATTTGATAAAACCCGATCGAGTTTAATTGGGTACATTTGATTGGTTTGGTCATTGGGTGAAAATTTCATTTAAATTGAACTAACAGGTTAATCAGAGCAATGCAGGTGGATTTTTTGAAAATTCATCTACCAGAAGAAGAATGGATAACTTTCGAAGAGGACCGCGCTTATCGATACCTTACTCCTTACATCAAAGAAATTGAGGCGGAAATGCGTGAAATTTATGAATTTGGATGTGTCAATTATCGTCACGGATAAATGAAAAACGAACAAAATAGAAATTGAAAGGAAACACACAGTGATTAATGGTATATCCGAGCGTCAGCTTTCGCAAGAAATTAAACACCGATCGATAGATTAATTCAAGGATTCTTTTTTTTTTTTCGCGTCAAGAATTTTCAATAATAAAAGAGATATTTCTCGACAACGTCACCGTCGTTTAATAAATGATGAAATATACATCAACGTCATCCTCGTTAACTCGTTTTACTCTAATTATTGCGTGAAATTTATGGTCTCGTCTGGCTACAGTCTACTTTCTGTTCCATCATCAATCTTTGCGACTTTTTCTGCTTAATTCCATCAACACTTGGATGACGCGTTTTAAATTTTGAGAGCCACTCCGTTTGAAAATTTAAGTACTACTTGATGTCGAAAAATTCCGTTAAGAGTGGTAGAAATTTGAAGCGGCAGAGCAAATTAACGCGACAAGCAACGCAGAAATGAGACGCCTGTTGGCTCGTTGGTTCTCGTTCGTGGATAATGTCGAACTCGTTTTTTTTCTTTTCTACCTTTCCTGCTACTGCTCTCATAATTCGGCTCGCATTCAATTTTTTTTTTTTAAACTCGTGATATTGCAATTTTTTTGTAATAAAAATTGAAGGGTAAAAAAAACTGTTCTGTACTATAAATTTTCATTTACTTTTTGTCATGCAGATCCGGCAGAATGTTTGCCTCGACGGCATCCGATGCGTAGGTTATTAGTAGAAGCCACTTTTTCCATACAACATAAAGTTACTATATTGTTGGCAAACTTTTTGGGAAAAGAGTTGAAAAAAAGAAAGTTTCGTATTATATAGTTGGATTTTTTTTCACGGTGGACATTCCAATCCAACAGCATTTTTGTCCGAAAATTAAACAAACATTTATAATCCTTAAAAATAGTGTTTTCCGCTCGGAATCTTTCGATTGTTTTCCAATATGTCGTGCAATCGATCAAACAAACCAAAACTTGACGAAAGTTTTTGCCGCGATACTGCAAATGTCTTACATCCCATTATCGCACCTATAACAGTAAAATGATCGATAGGCTTTTTCTTTCTTACACGGTAAACATCTTTTTTTCCTTAGAATTTTTATCACTCCCCGAGGCCAATCTTTGGCTTATAAATCCAGCAATTCCCGTAAATTGTCGCGCGGGGTAGTGCCGGAGCCGCTCGGAGGCTTCGACGTTGAAGTTAACCGAGGTAGAAAATCTCTATTTCGACGTTCCATTCTCGTAAAATATCGATCGTAGCCGTAACGCCAGTGGGTACTAATGCCGGTGGTGCTAAGGGGGTAGAGAAGAGAGTGAGTGCGCCGGAGGTCGAAATCGCAGCAACGGGGGATGATGTCTTTTTACCGGGCGTTCAGCACTGTTTGTCGAGCTTTAACGTTTCCGCGGCTCGTATCCACCTTCGAGTCGTGGCGAACACCGACGAGAGTTACCTACACTGAAAGCGCTTCCTGAAATCCTAGGCAAACTCTTGCTCACCAACCGCGAACTCTATAAGACCCCCTCCTCCCTTATTCTCCGTCCACTCTTCTCGAAGCCGCAGGTTTAGTCAAAAAAATTTCTTTCGGTTACGGTGTTTTGAGTTCGTTAAACTCGAAGTAATGAGCAATCCATTGCCAAACGGTAAAAAATATATTGGTGTAAGTATTTTTTGCTATAGAATGTACGATTATTTTTGCCGATTTAGCCGATAATTTATTCGATATCAATAATCATGAGAAAAAAAAAATGACTCCCCGTGTTCTTCACGAACTCCTCCCTGAAACGCCGGAATCCCTGAAACTCCGCAGACTATAGTTACGGTCGATAAAAATAACCCTCACCCTCATTTTCCATAATATTTTTATTAGCACTTTCGCAAAAAAAAAAAAAAAAAATCGCTTTCAAACCGTATTATTGCATTTCAATCTTCATATCTGATTCTATTGACGTTCCATTTATATGCTATGAATTTCTATTTCGCGAAGTATTTTTTCGTTAATATTCCAGTCGAACAATGAGTTATATTTTCATTTAAAAAGTACAAGCGGACCATGCAAAATCCGATCAGAAAATATATCGCATAGTTTCAGAGAATTTGTATTTTAGCTTCTATCTGGGTATTGTCCCGCTCGGCAAAATCCTCAACTACTTCGATATACATGGAAAAATTGAATTTCTCTCTCTTTTCGTTTGGTCTCTAACAACGTAGATATATTCGTGTTGCAACAACGGTGCAGCAATGCGGGTGCATCTCCGCGAATGCACGAGTGATCGTGAATACATATTCGTACTTCACATTGGAGCGGATCCGCAAGGGGTTAGCGTTCTCTTTCAAATCATAGGAAATGGCTATACCAGCATAGATGCTTCACCCATTTCGTATGTACAAGAACTTTCGATAAAGCGTGAATCGGGGGTATGAACGTACTTTGAACTCGAAGCCGATCGAAGGCGAATGCGGTAGGGTTCTCCTTCTTGGTTCAACGATTCGACGGATGGGTTTGGTAAAACGTTGTTAGAGAGTGAGCGATCTCGATAGCATTTTCACCCAAGAACTTTCAAAGTGAAGATATTGGAAATAGAAACGGTAGGAGATAATATATTGTCAGAAGTTATCGGGAAAGATTTTTCTTCTCCTTTCGGGAAGTGTTTGCTCTCCAACGAACGCCTGAAAGTGGACACGGATTCTATTACAATGCCATAGATTTGAAGAACATACGCGGATTTCGCGATTCGGAGATGTTTGATTTTTAGACTGTGCATTGTTTGCACGGTTTTCTATAGATATGGCATATCGGTAGACATTTATTTACATCCTTTCGGATAGATTTCAGTACTCAACAATAACCTAACAATGTAAACGGTCGCATACATTTATGTCGTATATCGGACGGTGAAACTAAAAGCAAACTGTTGCTGAGGCCTATCAAAAGCCCATCACCGAACCAGAGTAATTGATTCGCTGGTTTGCTTTTATTTGACTCCCAAAATCTTCGATCAATCCTTATTAAGATCGTGTTTTTTGTTCCGGTACTTTTTGTTCGCTAAAGACAGAATGCTCTCCCTCAGGTGCTTTCCTGTATCACACCACCCACGGCTAGTGTGTTCGATTGATTGATGAACTACGAGTGCTGAACAGAGTGGGGGATTTTTTTTTTTTCGTGATGGTAATTCCAGAGATAGTTGCAGTGCCCTACTTCGCATTGACTGCTTTCAAGAGGTATCTATTCATAGATTTGCAAGGTTCGAGAGTTCACTCTATTTCTCTCGTTTTTCGTCATGAAAAAAAAAAAAAAAAAACGTGAGTACGTTATCGACAATCCCTAAAATAAAGAACCACTCGCGCAAAGCTATACTGTTTTATACCATAGCAGCGCCTGTTTGCTTTTGTGCACCCGACCTTCCAATCAGTGTGATGTGATCTACCCATCTATTTAATTAACGAGATTTGTTTACTTTTACTTTTTTAAAACGTATCGTCATTGATGTCGTTATACTGTAGCTGCCGCACACAAAGCGAATAACGAGAAAAACCCTTTGAATACTTTGCAACCGTTGCTTCATCATTTATCATTTATTTTTTAAATTTATGATCGATTGATGTTACTCCGAAGTTCACAATTAATTCCTCGAATTGTTTGACTTTGAATATACTTTTTCAAATATTGAAATTCATAATGGTATTCATTGGTTGTTCTTTACGACCGATCTTTTTTTTTCTGATGCATCGATTTATTAACGCTTTATTTATAGGGATTATTTATAGGGACGTTTTTGTACGCAGCTTACAGCGCTGACTGCTCTTCCTTATCTGCTATAATAATACGGAGGTGTACAATGACTTTTTTCTTAAAAGAAAATCGAAAAAAAGACTTCCATTTGACTTCCCTCAATTTTTCCAATTGTTTCGCCTGAAATAATAATTGCAGTGCTTGAAAGCGAAAACGCTCTCATCAGTTTCAAAGCGACATTGTAACACTGCCTTATGAAAGGTAAACCGATGGGCCGCATATATTTGATAACGTTTAAATATTCACATCTATTTAACAATATGATTATCGAATTTACACATCAAAGGATCTCTTTAATTATTTTTCAATCATAATTACCATTGATTTAATTAGTTATTCGGTCTGCTCATTCATTACTTTGCTATGCTTTACATTTTACAATAAATCGTTCGACAGTTGCAATGATTTATATGATTATTTCAATTTGTAACGTCGTTCCTTTATATATTATTAAACAAAATTCAATGAATTACCGATATTTTTCACAAGCGTTTCTTTAATTTTATTTCTTCCCATTTTCCAATCGAACGGAAAACATCGAGTTTGAAAAAAACCAATGAGAATACGAAGCAACGATCATTCGAGATATTAATGAGGAAATGGCGTCAAAATTGATTGTACTCGGACAAGCGAATCTTTCTCACGTCCTTTTCGCTTCTCTTCCCATCCGGCTGTTGAACGACAATTTGCCACGCTGCGATAATCTTCTTCGGAATGGTTATCGAAGGAATGTAGGCTGATTGGAAAATTCTCGAGTGGAGAAAACGAGTTTGGCGCAACGAAGATTGGAAAAAGGAAAGAAAAATAAAAATAAAAAAATAAGGCAAAGAAGAAAAGAATAAAAATGGACGAAGAAATAATCGTTGGAAAATGGTCCAAATGAGAAGTGCTTGGGAGGCATTAGCTTCCCTAGTCCCTAATCGACCTCGCCATTAAGGTCGTATACAGCGAGTTCTCGAGAGCGACTTAATCGCCGTATTGAGCCATTGATTTCTTCTTTTCAATTTTTTTTTTGTTTTCCGCTTTTACACCTTTCTCGGCCCTTTTCTACGGTGGCTTTTGCAAACACGTCGAGAGGTTTCACCGTCACGTCGTTAAAAATAAGGTTGTGGCTATTATTCGCACACCTTGAATGCTGTCGCGTTCGAAAACGTGACGGTAGAGTCACAAATTCGACTCACGAGCGTAGCAGAAACTGCCCCCTGGAGAAAAATACTGATGGCATCGTGAAAATTGTAATGGGACTCCGATAAAAGACCCGTAATGAACTTAAACAATTTCTCATCAGTGGTTCATTAGTAATTGTTCATTCTTTACCAAGTTAATTCATTTTTTTTTTTTCAAGATTGGATTTTGTCGCGAAAAACTCGGAATGCGATGTTTTTTTACCATTGCACTCGCCGTGGTATTATTTTTACTAGAATACATCTTTTTTTATTTACACGCTGTGAAAAAGATACGATAAGTGTAATTAATAGATTCGTTCGGGTGTTCAATCGGTTTAGCATCGTGTAGGAAAATTATAAAGTTTTATAAAAAAAAATTTCCAGATTCTCTATCGTTTGTGGTGTTTCAAAGTTAACTGGAGACAAAGTCACCATAATTTAACTCGCCGAGATCGGCGATGTTCCTATATTTTTATTTCCCTTTAACTCTCCACTTCCGCTAACCACGTGCGGTTTTCCTGTGTCGGAGGAAGTTAAATTATGGCAATTGGTAGCCATGGCAACCAGTTCACGTATGGCAAAGACGAGTAAAAGGGTCGCGGAGTTGAAAATGCGTTGCCATTACTTTAGATCGACGTAAAACTGAACTGAAAATAGATCATTTTTTTAGCCATAACATTTTATTCTGCATCGGGCATTGAAAAATCAAAATCAATCGCAATTTGGATAAATGATAATGATTGATAGATCATTTTTTTAGCCATAACATTTTAATCCGCATCGGGGATTGAAAAATCAAAATCAATGGCAATTTGGATAAATGATAATGATTGATATAAGAGACCACATTTCATGTCGATTTAACGACCCAAGGTGATTGAATCATTTCCGAATTTTCCGTGTTCATGAAAGCGTAAACCGATAGATGGGCTCAATTACATCGATCTCTGTGACAGCGTTCCAGGTCGTTGATGGGAGTTCACTAATGGTCGTTGACGTTGCTTTAGAACGCATGAGCAAATTCGAATCCTTTTCCGTTAATATTTCCTGACCATTTTTGCCACTATTTACCCTTCTCAATATGAATAATAGGTACATGTAAACTACATAGCATTTTTCAATGATACCGCAGGTACAACCTGCTCTCGACCTTGAAGAGGACCCTTCAGAGTTATGCATAATTTACTAATCTACTTGTTATGAAACGAATTGTCGTGTTGTTAATTACGCTGTGAAATACAAGGAAAAGGAATTCCGAAATCACATATAACATGAAATTTAACGATACACGTGCATATTAATTTCATAATTTCTGAGCTGTTACTCCCCCTGATTAACCCCTTGAGCGGCGGCATTCCTCCGGAGCGTTTAGTACATCGACGCCATGTGGGGTCAATGCCTTCAACTGCTAGTTAAAGCTTATTAAAGCTGTAATTTCGCGCAATGCTACGCTGTAGATAATGGATTTTAATGTTTGTCGGTGTAACAATAATGTCCGCTTGTGTTTAAAGATGTACCAACATTATTTTTCTTGAATTACCAACTGATATAATGTATAACATCTATCCTATGAATATAGTTAAAATATGCGAATTTCTGAAACGATAAATCGCACTATATACGCAAAAAAGGGTAAACATAAGAAAACGAAGGAGGTTTCCGATGGGTTTTCGGAATAGCTTTTTCCAGGCGTCAACAAGAACCCCTTGAGAATGCCTATACCGTCGTTTGACTGACCGTATATCAAGAAGCCCCCAGACGCATCGTAGCCGATGTCATGAAATTGTGATCCACCAATGAGCATAAATCTCGCAAGCTTCGTTCTCTATCTTTACTCTTAGCTATTCCCATCGTGATCTTTGGGTGCAGTTTCTTTCTCTTATTCTTTCCGTCTTCTTATGTTCTTTCTTGTCGGCGACATGACTTTTAGAACACGCGATAAAACGGAGTACCCGCGGGATCGCAGGTCTCCACCCTTCGCGGCTTGGATGCGAAATGGATAGTAAAACATCGACGGATAGCAAGGAATATAACACGGCGCTGTGGGAATGGTCTTAGTGCTGGTGGCTAGCAGTTCTCGATGTAATTGAATTACATGCTGTAGAGAAAGGTGTCGCGAGATGGTCGCGATGCTCATCGGCACGAAACAAACGATATCCCACCAACACTCAAATGGTCCCCATAAAACGTATTCCTTAACGTAACAATACTCAATTCAATTATCGGAAACACAAACTCGTTGCCCAAGCGACGTTAATCGTCTTTTTTTTTATGATGTTGACCCTTCGCACTCTTTAAGGCAGCTTCGCGTCTGAGTTGTTTCGTAGATCGGAACGGTGTAAAAATTAAACGACGTGAGAAGGAAATTCTTTATGCACCACACCTTTTATCATATTAATGGTGAAAATATTGTTTATAATAAAGGTTCGAAATTTTTTCTTTATTTAGAGCAATTTTGATATGGAAACACCATTTATTGACGCGTTCAATTCGACAGCGTTGCGATGCTTGAAGGGTTAAGATGTCGTTAATAAAGACGTTAAATAAACGAATTGGAAAGAAAAACCTATGCAATCTTTGAAATTTTAACTTTATCATTTTATTCAAAATTTTCTTTCGATTTAAGTTTTACGTTTTTTTTTTTTTTTTTTTCGTGAGAGATTTTTTTCTTTCCACCATCTTACTATCGCGATATCGACGAACGTGGCGGATGATCGAGGTACGTTAAAGGAACGACGGATTTTCGCTCGGGGAGATTCATAGTAACGACGCTCTTTAACGATGGCGGGGCGAAGGGGACGTGATGGCGGAGGGAACTTGGGAGGGAGTCGGCAATAAAATTAGAATTTACGAGAACAGACCGCGAAGATGGGATTTTTAATTTCTCTCACTGGCAGTTTTTTTCTGTCTTTCTCTCTACCAACGGAATATCTCAGTGAAATACTTGGAACACGTAATTACTTTAATGGTGATTGATAACAAGTCCACAGTCTTATACATTCAGTCCGTAAGACGGTAGATACATATCTATATTTATATATCTCCGCAATTACAATTTAACACACGACACTTTCCTTCTCTCAGAGTCGTAAAATATCATAGGTAATATACTTTCAAAGATATAAATAGGTAGTCATAAATATCTCCTTATCATTTTTACCGTGGAAAATTCATTCTACTTTACTAAACGGTAATGGCTCATCTTTTTTTCCCGAAATTCTTCATCGAGATATATGTTTATATATCTTTTTTAGCCGCCATCAATTATCTATAATGACAATTTTCCTGTACATTGCGTGAGTCATCGAGACACATTTCGCCAAAATTTGAGTCAATACGCGAACATCCGAAATTAACGAAAAATGAAATGAAAGTTTAGTTTTCAGACTTTATTTGATTTTTTATTTAAAAAAATCTCAAATATTGTAAAATATTTTCTCAAGTAATATCTCCTTACATTTTCGGCGTGTTATGAATTTTTTGTTTTTACATCTTTTGTAACTTAACAATGATGCGTGCCAGTGAGCTAAATTTCGGTATATCGTTGAATCGCGCGAGGAAAAATAAACTATTTTGTCATTGTAAATAGATACTCTCGTAAAAAATAAAAAATATTATGTCTACCAATAAAAAAGTGAACATTTGTCGCGACCCGCGGAATAACGGGCTGTCTGTTCGGGTATTTCTCCAAAGTCGTTGAAAAAAGTCGACAGCTTGATGGTTTTCTTTTTTTTTTGTCACTCCAGATCGCGAAAACGGCGATATTTGTTACCGGCGAGGAACCACAAAGACGTTGGCCCCTTCGCTACGAAAAAGAAGAAGATAAAAGCCAATGAAATCCCGCGAAAGCAAGACAATTTGTCAACCGCCGTAACAGGATGGGATTATAGGCCGAACTTAATACCATCGTGGGCTTTACTAAGCTTCTCCTCCCACAAGGAATACAAGGGACGTGATACTTTGCTGTACGTACAGATACTCTCACCAGACTCACGTTCTTCGAGCTTTTGCCGGTTTTTTTTGCCACACAATCACTTAGAAGTGTTCACCAGGGAGAGAACCAAAGCGAAGTAAGAAATAAACAGACAGAAAAAAAAAAAAAAAAAAAAAAAAAACGAGGAGTTGAGAGTGTCTCGATGAAAAACGATCGCAGTTCCACGATAGTTCTGGTCAACACCTGGGCAGATCGATTGCCATCGTTTTCTCATGGTGCTACAAAACTTTTATCCCGTTTCTTTGACTCCGGTAAATCCAACAGCGATAGAAACTTTTGACGTTTCATTTTTTTTATTTTATTTTTTTTTTATTTCATTTGCTTTATTTTTAAACGACGACTGAAAAGAGAGGCTGTGTTATATCGACGATTAATCGGTTTCCATTGTTCCAAAATTAATTAACCAAATTAACGCGAGATACCGCAACATACGCTCGAACTTTTTTGCTGTTCAGATGACAATGTAAATTATGTATAGAACCCACATAAACCCCGGTACGTTACATCCAGTTTTGCATGTCCCAAAAGTCCCGTCATAAGGCACATATTAAGCGGAAGAGATAAAGGTGGCAATTCTCTGTGATTTCGCTGCTTTTGCTTCTATGCCGTTGGTCTCCTGCTTATGAGATGAACATTGTGTGTGTGTGTGAGAGAGAGAGAGAGAGAGATAGAGGGAGTCGCTTGACTGTGGGAGCTTCGCCAACCCTCATCCGTCTTCGTTAACCCTCGCACGCTTGACTGCTACCACCCGCTAGTGCGCAACCGAAGCTCTTGTACACACATACACTCCGCTCTCGGTGGTCTTTCTACAGCTATACCAAAGCCCGGAACTTGTTCGCACAATTGTTTCGAGTATTTCACGCCTCTACAAGTTCCCTTTACTTTTCTCATCTACCCTCTTAAACTTCCGCTTTCTTCACCCTTCGTCTAACGTAGTTTTTTTTTGTTTTTTTAATTTTTACTGTCCGAGCCAATTTCTCGCGATGTCGACACTCTTACCGCGATGAACGTAGAGCCAACGCTTTTAATTATCTCGGCTACATGGTAAAACTCCGCCAGCGTATGTTGCCACTTGGTGGTTTTTTTTTTTTTTTTTTTTTTTTTTTTTTTTCATGCATCTCTATACACGGATCGCAGAGTTTATATTACAGAAGATTTTGAAAGAAAATTAATTAACGGGGTTGTAAAAATAAGACAGAACGTTTTATTAAAACCTTTAACGCCCGAACGGGGTGTATTCCAGTCCGGCGCTCGAACTTTTCTATGCGATACGGGAGAGAGCTACGCTGATGGTAGATGTGCGCAACGCAACTCTCACACCACTATTCTTTTATGCTTTTCTGCTGCCCTTTGCAGCGGCGGCGATGCTCACCGTAACGGCAGACAGCGACTATATCGTCCCTACAGGGAAGTCTCGGACGACGAAAACCTCGGCAAATAAGTGGAGTACGAAAAAAAAAAAAAGTGAGGTACTACCATAATTAAAGGTGAGTCTCGTTATGCAATTAACAAATCTTATGAATGCATTAAATGAAACAATTATATATAATTAATTAGTTAAGTAATTACTAGAATAAGTATACGTATTGGACGTGTATGCTCTACCGGCAGATAAATTTTATTAGCGATATTGCTACCGAAAATTTATCAATTTTCGAGGTCAATATTTTGCAAATTTTATAAATTAAATTGTGTGCATTTTTATTAGTATAATGAAAGGAGTCATTTAAAAAATAACAATTTTATGCGTATAAATCATATAAATAATAAAAATAGTTCCGTATCATATGTATGTTATTATTATTATTATATTGTTCTGTTACTGTTTTTTTTTTTTTTTTAAAGAAAACCTTTAATGTCACAATTAATTTTGTAATTCTATCCACCAACCATTACCGTTATCTTATTCGTCTTGAAATTATATGAAAAAGATGACCAAAGGGATCCGATTATATGGTAAAATTGTATAAATTTTACGCAGCAATAATACATTTATAATCGTAATCATAACGAAGCGAAAATGAATTATCGCAATTAATTATATTATCCATGAGAGAGAAAACGGTGTTTAATCGTTTCAACGATGTGTCGTCCGAGTCGCCGGTCCAAGTCGACAAAGTCGTTTGTCACGTCGTAAAATTAATTAGCGTGCGAATAACGTCGCACGCGGTATGATAAATTACTTTTTTTTTTCTTTACAGACGTTATTGTACGTCACACCGGCGGACGAATGATAGCGCGGAGATCGCACACGCGACATTTCAACCCATCACGCGATAATCTAGTCGGTCGCTTACTCTATATATATCGTTTCGTTGCTTTAATTTTCAAAGCACGAGAAAATAACTGAAGTACGAAGCTTACTGCCTGTATCTCGGTGTACATATTTGCCGAGAGAAAAGCTACAGCTTTGCCGCAAAAGCCCAACCTGAACGTTACGGGTGGCAGAAACTACCTTGGAATTACTTCACAAGACATTTAATCCCTGAGGATTATATATTTAACTTATTCTACTTATCTTACGAGTTCCGTGTCCCTCCTCGAAGTTTATGCACATCATCTGTGTATTATGCTTTCGTTCAAAAGGTCGATGTTCTTAAAGGATTATAAAAAAGATGCGGACTACAATTATTCACATTTTGATTTTATGCGGAATAGTACATTTTTGAAAGTGGATTTCCGCGTGTTATTTTGAAGGAAACGTAAGATATCTTACTTCCGATAATCTACTCGATTCTTCTTTCCGAAATTCGAACTCATATTTTTTACTGAGTATTTTTTTTTTTTTTTTTTTTTTTCATTTTCTGTGGAAACATTGTTTTTGGGAATTTTTTTTTTAATCATCATGACGTCTTGATAATTCTTCAATACGATCGAATTCCGAATTTCGCAGATATTACCAATAGTGTGTATGTGACAAATGCACCGTTAACTAACACACTAATCACCGAATTGAATTTCGCCGAATATCCACAAAGGAATACAAACTTTGTGACATTTTTCGTTGACATGAAAATTAAAAAAATGTATGATATTTTTCCGAACAATTGGGGTGTAAAAAGGCTTAGTAATTATGTTAATTCAGATTTTATACGTACCTGCAAATCGGCGAATTTTCAAAAGTCGATTTCTTCACCTTATTGAAGATTGACGATGTGTTTTGCGTTCTCGAAGTAGTACCGTCGAATCGATTCTTCATCATTGGAGTTAGAGTTTAAATTTTACTTAAGACGAATATATTTCTGATGGACGGGAAGGATAAATTAATAACACAAAATTTTCGTTTTATTTTAAAAGTATTATATTAATAATCAATCTCGAGGATCATTTTGACAAATATTTGTTTCTCGTGTGCTTTGTTTCTTTTTTTTTTTTCCTTTTTTTCTAAACAATGTATATACAAATGTGTACAACCTGTACATTATTCTCTATTTATGTTTTCATTTAGTTTGTTAACTCAATAATCTGTACACGAAGCTGAAATCTTTTGTTTTAATTAGATACACTATACGTATGTTTTTGTTTATATATAGTGTATTTAATTGTAACAGCTAACGCGATATTGTGCCCAACTACGAAGTAATAGCCAGAGCACTCTTTGTTTATGTATTTTTTTTCGTTTTTTTTTTTTTCTTTTTTTTTTTTCGTATGCCACGCACTACAGCCCAGAAAATTTCAACGACTATTTAATTGACTAATTTGATTACAATAACTCTTTCTGGTCGACATCGATCGACAACTCGGGCAATACTCGGAGCCGTGAATTTACGAGTGTTTCAATGCTCAGGCGCCGGTTTTTCGTTGATACAATTGTTAAAATGGATATCAAGGACTTTAATCGACAAATTGCCACAGCAACTACTAAAAGCTATTTATTACAAATTATTCGCGATAAAATTATCGTGAATCGTGGAAAAACAATTTGTCAACTAAAACAAATCGATCCACGGAAACAGACCAAAATGCACAGTTTTCGAAACGGCAAGAAAAAAAAAAATATATATATATATACTTCTGTGAACTATAAATGCATCCTGACGATTAGCCACAAGTTTGCCCGAGTCGCCGAAGTATTGTTTTTTCATTTTTCTTTATTCATACACCGGTTTAACGTGGAAAAATATTTCGAACGCAATAACAATGTTTCTGCGCGTTTTATCATGAGACAATAATTCCTGCGAACGTTGCTTCGTTTTTTTTTTCTTCATTGATTATTTTACTTTTTTTTCGATAATTCAAAGCCCTCCGATACGAGAGTAAAAAACAAGATTATGCTTTTCCGGGAAGCAATAACAAATCTGCGGAAAAAAAATTGTTAAAAAAATTGAGACGTTTTTATTGGCGATGGTACGTCTTTCTTCGGTAATTCGCTGTTTTTTTTTCTTTTTTTCTTTGAATTCGTATTATACACCAGACGAAAGATACGAGAAGCAGTCGAAGGAAAATTTCTTTTTACCGATCAATTTTCCGAGAAGGCGCTTCGCGACTTACAAATACAGGATGCATTTTTCTCGGTTATATAGGCAGCCACTCTCGATGAACATAATTCGGTCGGTTTTGCGTATCTTCGACTCGGTTGAAAGTAGTAAAAATAAACATAAAATACGTCTCGAACAAATATTGGATCCAGAGAGACAGGTCGGGTCAAAAGTTTTAGACGAGTTATGAGATGCCAACAGAAAAGTTGCGACCTATGGCATTCCCGAAGGTTTTCTCGCGTCTCTTTCTCTCGGTGCCCGTAGTTTCGACGATGAATCCTCTATTTCTTCCTGAGGAAGCAACATCCGCCCGGTGTACATCTTCGCTTACCTCGGAAATTGAATTTTCATCTCGTCACCCCGGCTGCTCCTTCATTCTCTTTTCTTTTTTTCATCGTCTTTACCACGGCATTTCTCGCATTTAAGATCGACGTCAAAAAAGAGCCAACGAGAGAAAGAATGAAAAAAAATTGAGAAATAAAAAGAAAAAAACAAATTTGCCGATTATTCCGTCGGCTCTTATGCGATGCGATATGTTTTCTACCAGTCAAACGTTTCGTTACGCTGACGACTCTCTACGTTTCGAGAATTATTTTATTATAATTTTTTTTTCTTTCCAATTACTTTCGCGATAATCTCGACTCGTGGTACAAACAATTTTTATCCAAATTGTATAATTTTTTTTTTTTCATCCCTAAAAAGACACCCTGGTAAATTCTCTTTTTAGATGAGATTTATAAAATTCTTTTCTCGGCGTTAGAAAAATCTACAAAAATTTCACGTAACTATACTTATCGTTTGAAATAAAATATTTCCGGATCTGAGCACCGAATGGTCTCGTCATTATCTCACTGCTCGGACACTGATGTATTTTCTGATAAAACAAAAGCTTCGATGGATAAAATTAGTTTAGATTTGTTCAAAAGTCACAAAAGATTTCTTTCCAGAATACAAAATATCCCCTTAAGGCTTTGCGTACAGAACAATCGTCAATTTTCAATTGTCTCGAAAAGTACCACATAAGATAAAACAGAACAAAAAAATGCATAGAAGTACATTGAAGCGCTGTTTCTCTGATGTTTTGTAAGAAAAATGTACAATTACAAAAATTGATGTCATCCTTGTAGCTAAAAGGAGAGAACGCGTCCGAAGGGAATTCTTTCAATGTAAACATCAATATTCATGGAGATAAAAAAAAAAAAAATTCCATTCCGTACTACAGACAAATATATGACGTGAATTCCGATAACTTCTCTATGCAAAAACAATCTTCAATGATATATATTTTTTGAACCAATCAAATTAAACCCGAAAAAGAACTGAACCTGAAGAACAGAAAAAAAAAAAAAAAAAAATTATATACGAAAAATTCCAGGATGTATTTTTAGGGACGAACGTAGAAATCAGACGTTATACAAACTGTGAGAGTCGAGCTGGCAGTGTCGTCCAATCGTTGATAAAAATTTCCTACAATAGTTCCATCTAAAAAACGTGTATAATCCATACAGAGTCCATTGTTTATGTAGGATTCGTCATCGATTCAAATCCGACGAACAAAAAAAAAAACCAAAGAAAACAAACGCCCAATCGCTATAGACACCTCATCGAATAGTTGCGTCGTATAATTCGGCATGTAATAATCGCTCAGAAAGGTATGGAGGCGCCAACTTCCTCGTTATTCACAATTCCACCGGGTAACGTGAACCAAACTGGACGTTCCGAAACTCGAAGTGATTTGTCGTTGACAACGACAACCGGACCGAGCGAACTTTGAGTCCCGACGGACCTGTGAGTCGGAGCTCTCGAAGTCTTTCTCACCGTTCTGCCAGGCCACGTGCGATAGAAATTATCCTGGGAACAACGTTTGAGAAGACAGCAAGGCATAGATGGCCGTCGCTGCGTCGCATGCGAATGCCCCGAACAACAGCGCCGTTTCCAACTGTCCTCATCAACGGAACTTCTAAATTCCTCGGGTGGCTTTAGGATGGGTTGATCCTGGTCTCCGTTCGTTCGGCCATTGTTCAAATTCGATCTTCGCGGTTCTTGAAGCGGTTCATTCCTCGATGAGAATGGTACCGCAGACCCGGTGGGACACGTGGATCAGGAGGACGAAATGTCGATGGTGGATGCCGTCGAAGTATCGTCATCCAGCGAGCTTTGGGTGGCAACGCTCACCTTGTCGACCCGACAGAATTCACGATCGTTAAATTTATCGTTCGCTTCTTCGTCCTCAAGATTACGACGGGGATGGCGTCTCCTGTAGGGTTCCCAATCCCCAGCTCCCCGACGTCAGTGCGTCGCTATGACGTCCGGTGCGCTCTTTGTGCTCTCTATGCTGAAAGGCCTCTTTTGGTCGACTTCGATAACAGCTTCGGCTCTGTAGCGGGGATCTGCTTGAGTGTATTTCGGAGTTGCCGAATGTTGACTACCGCTACCTGTTGTGTTGTTGCTGGTGGTTGTCGTATTGCTGGCAGTGTTGCTTGATGCGCGTTCGGAGCCGTAGATAAAACTGCCGTAACGCTCGCCGGAACCGACGGTGTTTTGTCGGACGAAACCGGGAGTTGGATGATGTGGTTGGTAACGGTTGCCTATGATTATTGGTTCGCGTTCGGGTTTGGGACTTTGGTATCTTTGATAAGTCAGATATTCCGGGCCATCGGGAGCGTTCGGTGTCGCGGGAATGATCTGCGGATAGGGAGGATCGTGGATTGACCAACCTGGAGGCGCTGGTATTGGGTAGTGCTTTGGACAAATGAGAACACTGCCCTCCCGCGATGACGGATTGATGCAGGCGGAACAACGCTCTGAGACCGGATGTCTCGAAGGTGGCGAGTTGCTTGGTTGGCTTCCATGACTCGGCTGAGAACCCATTCGCGACGTTTGATGCGGATGTTGACGATACTGATGACTCTGTTGGGAACCACCTCTTTGGGTCGGCGCTACGCCGTTCTGCGAGCCGGAAACGCTGCGATAGCCGAATGTTGAAAACTCTGGCGATGGTAAAACAGCGTCCGGAATCTTTGGATCGAAAAGGCTCTCCCTTGTCTGACAAGAACTATCGCACATTTCTGGCTCCTCGCTGGATTCCTGAAGACGCTCTTGCGTCGCGTTGCTCACGTTGTTGCTTTGATGAATGTCGTTTATATCCTTTGTTCCGTACTTCATGTCGAGGACCAATTCTTTCGTGTAGTCCCGCGCTATAAGGGTCGTCGCGGGAATAAGCTCTTTGCTCGAGTCCACTTCAACGCTCGGCGACTCACTTCCCCGATCGCGAAGATCCGTTCGGGATACCGAGACGGGACATGGAGTCGCGTGACGGCCCACTTCGTCCAATCGATTCTCCCGCGACTGTCTTATGTGTTCCTGAAGCACAAACATCGTTACGAGCCTTTTGTTACTCTATGATTTTTCTTCTTATGACGATGAAAGTGAAGGACTTTTATCGAAAATTACGCGGATTTTCTTGTTTTGCTTAGTTAGTTAGGCTTTCGAAATACGATTAATAATCGTTTAGCGAGAGTTTTATTCAAGAGGAAATTTTAAAAATAGAGAAACTTCGTTTCGGAAGTCCACACGGCATAAAAATTTATGAGCAACGAGTGCGTCGCTTTACAATTTCGTAATGATGAATGGGCAATGGACAATTTTTGAAGAGGCCTCGAGCTTGCAAGTGGCTACCGATAATATACGAATTGGGGGCAAAAACACGAAAGCTAAAAGTGGAAAAGACAAAAAAAATTTTTGAAGGATGCGGAAGCCACGAATTTTGAACATTGAATTGTTCAATGACAAATGGACGTTGTAACTGCGAGTTTACGTTCGCAAAAAATATGTATATAATTATAAATAATTTCGAAATATCAATTTGAATTTATTCATCGTTGCGCCCAATTTTCTGTTAAGTATACCATCATTTTTATAAATGACTTATTAGCAATCGATGAAAGGGGTCAAAGTTTGCACGAATTTTATTCGGCCCTTTTAGCGATAAATTGCCCTGCGAGTGTACCTACTACGTGCTCAGGTGCAGTTTACCGATTACATTTATATTGGTTATATCGTGGGGGAGGGATCAGTGGCATCGGCGATCGAGAGCATGAAATTGCGTACACATCATAACGAGGTAAATTAAAATATGCAAAGCTCTCGCTGCCCATTCAGCGATATGCGAGTTAAAACAATATTTTTTTTTGTTTTTCATCGTTAAAGCTTTATTTTCATTATGTTCACAATTACTACGTACCCTTATTATTCGGTGATCGCGTCTCAGCTTTCGAATACAATTGAAGACGAAGGCGGAGCACATGCCGAACATTATGAGAGAAAAGATAACGAGAATTATGATCACTCGCGAAGAGTCAAATTTGTCGGTTGTTGACTGAAACAAATTTAAAAAATATATACATATAAAACATCGTCCCTTTCGAGACTTCATTTTTTAAAGGATTGTTATTAGTATACTGAATTAGTGACTTTAGCTTGCGCTGTTTTCTGCGTTCATTGTGCTCATAAAAGAGTCCATTATAAAAAAACCGGTTACCGTAGTTTATATCCGCAGCTTTGACGAAATACTAATAGCCATATACGCAGCACGAGTTTACGATATTGTTGTTTATTCACTGGTACTGTACTATATTCACGCCATCCCCTCGGGATCCCTCCCAAGCGCAGCGAGAGGTAGCAAACGCGCTAGATTTGCGGGTATTGCATCGCCTCGAGCAATTTTAATAGCGGCAATTCGTCGCCGACTTTGGCCTTTAGTTTTTGTACCTGTTTTTCCGAACGAATATAACCAATGATTTTTTTAGTCAATATTCTCTGCGCTCACGCAACTTTCATCTCGACGAAACGTCGATTTTTATTATTTTATCCGCGACTCGTCGTGTATACAGAAGCGATGAAATTCCATCTTCTTTTTCGCGAATCTCGCTACTTGGATGACATTTCGTGTTATTTGGCTGTTCAACGCTCAGGGAAAATAAAATCCACGAATTTTCCATTTTTTAAATAAATCTTTGATAATATTTCGTTTTTACGAATCTTGTTTTTTAGATCATCGATCTTTCAACGATTTTTAAAATTTTTTAACGTTATGTTGAAAAACAACATGTCACCGAATTTTTAAATATTTTCGACGCTTTCATTATATGCACTTTCATTGCGTGGAATTTTGATTGGAGAAAAAATGCAAAGTATTTTTTCAAGTGGACGTTAAAAGATTACACATTGACGAAGGATTAACGAGATTGTTTGATGATATGGCATCTTTTTTTTTATTTTATTTTTTTGTTTTAACAGAGCAATCCAATTAAAGTTTAACGTTGTTTAAATGGACGGACGATGTGTCCACGCCTCGAGTGTGCGACGAGGCGCAAGTCTCGAGCGTACCGTCAAGCCGTAAGTCCGCCAACTTTTGGAGCAGTTAACCCGGCATCTCGGAAGCTCGGATAGATAAGGAGGTATGAGAGAGTTACACAACAGCAAGGAGGAAGTTCGGTTGACTGACGACTAACTCGGGGCAGAGCATCAAGCAAGAGAACAAGGAAGCGTAAAAGACAATAGAAACGGTAAGGACTGTAAGCTCCCTCTCTGAATTCTCACGTCAAAAGCTTATCTTTTGTTACGGACACTTTTATTTTTTACAACAGCGCATTGTTGAGAAATTAAAAGCTCCGGCGCTTGCGATAGATAGCGAATGGAATGTTTACTATTTCTTTGAGAATTTCTTTTTTACACTCCAATGATTTTTCACGACGGAAAATTTATTTCTTTCGAATATCCTATATTCTCATTCATTATTAATCCTTCGTCTTTTCGAATGTAAATTTTATTTACGATTATTAAATTCTGCATTACATAGAAAACTACGATAAAATATTAATATAAATATACGATCTCGGAATGAAAAATGAATAAACAATCATTTCATCAACATTAATATCAATAATAACGGTAACATTTTGTATTTATATTTAGACACAAATATTGGAAGATCCGAATGTTGTTTTAGAATTGTGTAGAAAAAATAAATTTCCTCGAATGCACACGAACGGAACTCGATACACGAAGAGAAATGGAATGAAATATCCGAGGACCGAACAAGAGACATATATATTTTACATCGTTTACTACCGATTCTATTAACCGCTCGAGTGAACTTTGCCGGCTCTCACGACTACCGACAAAGTTCGTTGCGCAACTGCGCCTATATACCCCTTTCCTCTCGCAATTTTTGTACTCACGAAAACTTTACGTTTTCACGCACGATGGGCGAGATATTTCGACGCGGTATGCGCCCCGAAAGAACGGAGAGAGGTAGAAGGGTTGGATGATGCGAGAGAAGAGGACACGACGGGAGAGATAGCCCGGTGGGAGTAAAAGTGAGCGGTGTCGGGGGAGTCCTTTAGATTAATATCCCGTCGCAGACATCGCGCCCGTCGTTCGGTACCTTGTTCTGGTAGGTTGCCAAAAGCGCGTAGTATTGTGCAAACCGGGAACCGGAAACACCCATCTATTCGCCTTCACGTAAAGGAAAACCGGATGGTGTGGATGCACCGCGGACCTCCCCCCGAGGGCTTCTAAATTCTCCAAAAGAGCCGCGAATTATGGGCAGTCGGTGGGGTACAGCGAACCTCGAAAGTATGCGAGACAGAAGGAATCGGTTTTACTGGCCAATGTGGCTCTTGGACAATTCTCCGGCTTATGTCCGAACGATGCAAAACCGTCCGTACGCTCCACCAATTTATTAACATTTACGCGACAACCGTGTGGTTCTTCTTGCTACCCGTAAGTGTACATACAATGAGATCCGTATCATTGATCGAACTTAATTCCCCGGTTTGCATTTCGTTCATCTCGAATTTTCATTGTTTTTCGAGAGGGTAACCGTTCGCCAAAATCGTTTTTCGGAGACTTGGCAACAATGATGTTGCGGAGGTTCGTATATCGTTGCTTCACAGCTATTCGTTTCGCTTTGTCGTTCAATGGAAATAATTTTTTGTAAGAAAAAAATAAAATAAAAAAAATAATAATTTTATTGATTTGATTTTTTTTTATAATAATTTGTGCGACAAGTTTTATTCACTTGGAATGTCTTTTTTTTATCACAAGATTATCGTAATAATTGAGATACTTTAAGATCCAAATTTCAGTGCTTTATTAACCGGATTAAGAATTAACCGCTTTCTGTGGTTTATACTGCAATACACGTTTTATTATTAATTAGGATAACTTGTCGTTATCGGCATTCGATTAGCGATAGTCTTTTAACTTCTAACGATTTCACCATTCACCATGTAGACACATTGAAGAACGGTATTTTTTTCTTTTTCTTTTATTTTGCGACGTTTGATTGTATGTAAAAAGCAACCGGAATGAACGGCATTGTCGTTTTCCAACGAATCGGTTCTACGAATGGTACAACGATTGTTACTGTGTGCCACACAGTGCCGTAACGCTGCTAAGTAATAGCCGTAACAGTTCGCGGAAATCACAAAAGTACTCGCGTTTCTACCGATTGTGCGTATATTTTCCAATTAAAATAACGCGCACTCTGTTACAACAGTATTTTTTCTCCTTTATTAATCGATTCTCGATCAATACACGTTTTATCGTAGCAAAAAACTCGCGATGCATCATCAAAGGCTCTTCTGAGTTTTTGCAATCGATCGGACGTTAGTGGCTTTCAATTAACGATAGTATTTCAATTTGTCTCGATTTTACCATAGAGAGATAAACGAATAGTATTTTTTTTAACTTCGCGAGATTTGAATGTATATAAAATTTTTTTAAAAGTCCCGTCTAAGAAATGGTTAAACTGCGAAAAACTTGCAATACGAGGGAAAAGTTCTAAAGTTGGATTCGGATACTTATTGTGTTCAATCTTAATTTCGATCTACAGCACAGAATCCGATACCATTTTAATTGTAATCTCAAGATCGATTGTACGTCCTAAAATACGGGTATAAGAGACATTGATGCGAACATTATGCGTCGCAGTTGTTTCCAGGATAAAGCGTACAGTTTTTTGATATTCAGTAACAAAAGTTCAACAAGACTATTGACCGACGATGTGCGTCACTAAACTTGCAAAATACTCGTAGAACCATTAGAAATTCGGATGCTCCCGGGATTTTCGAGAAATTTTTAGGCAAACTAATCGGCAGCTTACGGTTCGTCGTCAAATACAATGCATATTTACACATTATCGGTTCAATGATTTCAGACTTTTGTGACGTAGAACTACGCCTTTGGCGCCATCTGACGTTTCTAACCTCTCGGGAAACACGAATGCAACGTAATGTTTTTTTTTTTTTTCGCCCGAACGACCGGATAAATTCCTAATAGGGATTCCCTATGACCTATTCATTGACGATATTTCTATAATTTTATCTCTTTGATGTATTTTTTTGTCTCTCCTTTCAAATCGGCAAATCTGCTTTTCAATTTTAATGAAAATGTATGAAACATTCGATCATTTGCCCAAAAAACGTGTAATTCGATTACAAAGTTTCATTATTTAAAGTATACAAATGCTTATCACTCGAAAAATGTGAAGATCAGAAAAAAATGTTTCGAAGGCAAAATATTGTTGAATTTTGGAGACCGAAAGCGGATCTAATTTTTTTTTTGGAAGCGCCATTTTTAAATTTCAAGCAAAGATTTCGATGGCGATTGCTGACTTTCTGAATTCAGTTGATCTACTAATACGAAAAAGCGTTAACCACTGCCCTACGGTTATCTATATGTTGTTGTTACCCGAGTAGTCTACACAATACGCAATACTGGACCGTCGGACGATGTTTTAGAGAAATATGAATTTGAAAATAGGACGCGGATGGCATACGGTATGAAAATCAGAATAACTCACCCCACAGTCGGCAGGATCCTCGTCCTTCATGTACCTACAATTATGTCGACCGTTGCACTTCAGGGAAGCGGCGATGCAAGTGGAATCGTCGCAATCGAATTCCTTGTCGCCACACGCTGGGTGTCAGAATAAGACAAAGAATCGAATGTTACTAATAATGATTATTTATTACCAATATTATTTGTAACTTAATGTTTTGTTGTTTCTGAACTTTTTTTTTATTTAAGTCAATTTTATTTCCTTTTTTTCCTTATTGTTAAAATGCATTTTTTTTTAATTCTGCAAAATGTTAGTTTTGAGGGGTCAATCTATGACTTACGTTTGTCGGTCGTTGTCTTTTCGCGGACAGCAGTTATGAGAGCTGCGAAGGAACTATTGATAGCTTTGGGCTCAAGATAAAGCCGAATGTAAAGCATATTTCCTTTGGTGTTAACGGCCTCCGCAATGCTGCCGCAAAAGTGTTTCAATTTCGACGGTATTTCGGTTTTGTCACCGAACACATCGAGAAAATTAGCCCCGCAGTCGTTTGGTCTGACAAGTTTGAAGCCGTCGAACGATAACTGCATCTGGATTAAACATCTTTTCGAAATTGTTTACCTCGCGACGCCAAATTCGTATTTTAGAAAAAAAAAAAAAAAAAAATTGAAAAAAATAAAAAATAAAAATGAATTTTTGCAACAAATTATAAAATCAATGAAAAAAAAATAACATTATCGAACCAATATATATATACTATATATACATTTATAATAGTTACTGTAGACATAAAATACGATTTCGCGTTTGTCAAAATACATTAAATGTTGAATTTTATGAGGAGCAATGCTTACCTTCATCTCTGGAAGAGTCGCTATTGCCCACAAACAGTCCAACGGAACGCCGGACTGTTCGGCTTTATCTTTTTCCTTCTTAAGCTGTTTCGTATTTATTAAGACCTCTGAATAGTTTTCCATTGCAAAATAGCACGGTTCCTGTTCCTCTGGAATTCCACCTGTGAATCATAACTTATGTAACTCGCTAACTGGCCATTTCCACGTACGTATCATTTATCATGAACATTTTTCGGTAAAGCTTAGGAGATTATTTTTTTTTTCTTTTTCTCTAACATTTCATTGTTAGTTCAATGGCGATCTCAGTACATTATCTTGTCCTATTTTTTTTTTGCAATACCGGCGGCTACAGTTACAATCTTCGTAACTATCGCCGACAATGATGAGGAAACAATCGAGGATGTCAGTCGGAATTTCCCTGAAATAGCGATGCTGGCGCAATTTATCACGAATTGTGATCGGCCGATCGCTGGAGGGTTTTCAAACGCAGCTGAAAACCCGTATACGGAGTATACGTATATATACATCGACGATACTGAGTGCATCTATTCATTCCTCCAACGAGTCTCGCAGTGTAAATTGCCTTCGGTCGATCGGACGACGGCGATGTATTAAACAGCAACAACAGCAACCGGACAGCAACGACTACAAATACTATCGGTCCACAGACGGAATTCTATTCGATCGGTGTATTTAGGATACACTTCTTTTCTCATACTACAATCTCTCTACAGTTCTCTGCGAACTATTTCAACACGGGTTTCGTGTCTGTGTCGACGCGATGTAATCATTCGCCGCATCGATTTCATTCTATACTGCAGAGAAATCGATCTGTCAATTTAATCGAACGGTCATGAAGATTTGAAATCGCGCTTTGTGCTCTCGCGCTTTCGCGCAAAAATAAGGAAAAAAAAAAAAAATTGGTTGGAACATTCAAGATTTTTTAGCCGTCGAATGCGTAATATCATGCGATGAGAAAATGCATGAATTTGTAATCGATTATTCAATGTTCTGTTTGTCTTTTTGATTGATAAAATAAAATAAAAAATGTATGAAAATTGGCGGTCGGATCCATTAGTGATCATTTACGCTGATATACGCGTATTATACGAGATTAAAATATATATGTATATAATACGATACTTCTGAAATATTTGCGCGCATAAAATAATATATACATCGATGATACAACCTAATCGACGACTCCACAATCTTTTATTGCCTAACAGTGATTAAACATGAGTTAAAATTTATTAAAGTGCAGGTGCGATGATAGATCTGATGGCTATTAGCTCTCGAAACTGTTGAAAGTGCTACAGCGAAGGGCTATGATAGGGAAATTTAAGGATAATGAGGGTAAACTATAGCCTGTCTGGCTGTCTATTTGCCACTCAGCAGCGTGCCGGAGCGAAAGCGCCGGTCGGGAACACGCTGATTAACGTGAAATCCAAAGGCTCTCGAGTGGTGGTGAGTGGAACTTTGAATTACTAAAGTTGGATCGACGGAGAACGGGCGGAAGAAGGAGAGGGTTGAACGATCGTCAAAGTCGTACTGTGTGCGCTACTGCTACTAGTTGTAGATATCAGCTGTAGTATCAAACGCAGTGCATGCGAACAACTTTTCGGCTCAATTTATCGATCTTTCGTGCACACATTCTCGCGATTAACTCCGATCGCTTTCACGGCTGTTGTTTAATTTAAACTTCAACGAGTCTCTTGTTTAACTTGAATCATTAACTCTTTCATTAGGACTCATTTTTAGTGGAAAAATTTGAGTCGCTTGTTCGTGGGAATATTAAAATACAATTTTCGAAATAAAAATAAAAATTGAATTTTTTTTTTTTTTTTTTTGTTATTGAAGCACCTTATTTGTTGATTATTCTTTATAATGAATTATTAAGCATGTGATTGCGTCGGAACTTACTGTTACTTGGTCTCGGCACCTCACTCCATACGGCTTTGAACCCTTCGTACTCCAGCGTGTCGTCACTGTGAAAGTAAAGCCAGAGATATCTCGACTTCGATAATATCTCAGGTGGATATTTCTTGCCGCAATATTTTCCGATTAACGGTGAGAAGCCATATTTTCCGTCTCGTACCTCGAGAAAGTCGAAACGACAGTCGTCGGCTTTGTCGTTCGACAGCACCGCCGATTCGAGGGCGAAATGTTCGCGAAAATCGAGCCTCAACAACATTCCCTTTTCGGCTGAAACAAACAAATTGGAGGTTTTCAATTGAATTTTGTATCGACATTTCGCAGTGAGCGTAAAATAGAAGAAAAAAGAACGTTTGAAACACACGTCGACTTCGAAGCTAAAAAAACGTTTCTCTTGTCAATTTGTTTTAAATCCGATAGTTTGCCAGTGACAAATAATTGAAGTTCAACCATTGAGACAACTCGATAGACAGCGGCTACGGTCTCTCGAACATTCCCTTTGATTGAATTTTTTTCTGTTCATAGCTCGGAAAAATATTTACATCTCGCGATATTTTTTGTTACAAATTTAAATATTCCCTCAGACTTTAATTGAGAATAAATCTGCTTTAATTAACAGAAACGTTGAGATATAACATTTTGAACGCCAAAAAGCGTATAACGTTATTTCACGTTTATCTCTGAACATATTATCCTTTTGCGAATTTTATGCGTTAACGACGGACTTGCGACCAGTTAACTTTGATCCAACGAGTCAATTTCATAGACGGTGCAACGGTTTCCGCGGCACTCTCATTGGTCGAACTTTGACCGCTCGTAACTCGAAACTGATGCATCATTCGAAAATGTTACAGAGAAAAAAAAAATTTCAGCTTTCAATGGGAAATACGATTCCGCATTTATTCGAGTAAATTTTTATATACACTCTTTACAAGTATCCGTAGATTCATTGGTCAGTCTATGCGATACAATGCACCGGTTAAGTTGACGCTTGTGCACGTGGCTGACGCGCACACGTGGTAATTGGTAGTCGAGAGGGCAAATAGAGAGACCACTCATGGTGAATCGTTTAGCGATGCGCTAATTGCAATCACTTTGCTACATAACGTCGACGACGCTGCTCGTTTGTCTGAAGAGGCACGTGACTCGATCTGTCGAAGCGAATACTAAGAGCGAAGTAAATTGGATGACGCGGATTAGATATCTCGATAAAAGTCATAATACTGGAAATTCGTGATTAAATACGATTGGCTAAAAAGATGAAATGAAATTTCGTTTAAAATCGTCGATGCTTTAAAAAAAAGAATGTTACCCAATATCGTCCCATCGATTCGTCGAGTGCAAACGAACAACAACCAGGCAAACGTTGAAAAGCATGAAAACAGGAAGTCGTTACCATAGCAGAACGGATGACTGCATTTTCACCGAGTAAATAACTAAAACCGAATATTTCCCAACATTTTCTTTACTCGTGAATATGCGTTAGTTTCAACGATAAATGTCGCGGTATTTGCAGAGTGAATCACCGCGAAGCATGTGAATCAAGTTGGAATTCGCTTGAAAAATCTCTCTCGAACGAAAATTTTTACGAATGAAATACGCCTGTCGTAAAAACTCTCGTCGGAAAGTTATTTTATTTTCCATCAGAACAAAACTACCGGGAACTCTCGTTTTCTTTCGATGCCTTTATTCCTTCCACGATTTCTGTCGATCACACATGTAACACGCGCGTGGAATCTCCGCAGTCTCTTCGATGTTTCGTTTCTTTTTTTTTTTTGTTATATTCGTAGAATCCATAAACGCGAAGATTCCGCAGCGGAGGGTTTTGGCAAAAGTGGGGGGGGGGGGGGGGGGGGGGGGGGGAGTCTTTATCGATCGTGCAAATTTTTCGCATAAACACATCACTTTTCGCGCGTTTCTCGTTATATCACGGCCGCGAGGGAGGGCCCACCGGTGCGATCTATGCACAGATTCCATTTCCGCGCAGCTATAGCACGGTACTCGTTGGTTACAACGAGCGACCCAACGCTACGGAGCATCCGAGGCTTTTGCCTGCCGGAAGAGAAACGAGCGAGTTAAACGACGCTTGAAACGCCACGCGGTGAAAGACTCTCGAATGTTTCCCTCTACCTTGTTACTCGATAAAATAATGTTATATTCACGGAAATATGAGTCAGTCAAGGAGACGATTTCGAGAGGAGGTAAGAGCGGAAATGACAGAAAAATGATAATAAACTTAACGAAAAAAAAAAATAGATACACACGATGTTTTTTTTTTTCGCAAACGAAAAACAGTTTTGTTCATATAAGCAGATAAAATTTCATTATTTTCAAGTTTATATTTTGCAGATCATAAAAATCTTAATTGCCATTTTAGATTTTCGGAGTTGATTCAGAGTTAATTATGTGTACTTTTGATTCACAGTCGCTCTTACTTAAACCAAAATCGCGAAAACTAACTTTGAAGGCACTTTTTTTTCTTTGCGAAATTTTTTTAACTACTTCGAGGAAAAACTCGACGGTGGATGTAGTTAAGAAAATTGTATAAACTCATAAAAAACAGGCTGATCGCTTCCAAAGTTTGTGTGTCGTCACGGGTTTCATGGATGATGGGAAGTTTGGATATTCGTACCACAAGCTCATCTGTACCGCAGGTGCAACTGCACCGCAGCTTCGCTGCATATAGAGGTCTGGCCAGCCATGGGAGGTTCGGCTTCTTCGCCCACCTCCCATGAGGCTCACTGGGTCTACGCCGACGTCGTCGTCATCCGCTTCTCCGTAACATAGCATGTACCATTCCGACGCTTTGCTCTCTCTCTCTCTCTCTCTCTCTCTCTCGTCCACCCGGTTTCTCCGCTGCATCGAATTTACCACTATAACGTCGAGACGTCCCGGTGCTTCAACGAAATCCTCAGTGGCGAACGACAGAGGCTCGAGTCAGACGGGAGCGAATGAAGAAGACAGAGTCAGTGGGAAAAGAGAGCGGCGGAGGGAGCTCCCGGTGGTGCGAGAGATAGATAGATAGACTGAATTCCGTTGGGAGAAGTTGAATGAGTAAACCGCGTCGTCCCGCAAACTCCGGCGAAACAATACCGTCGCCGGGACGAAGCATTTATTACTCGCGGCACGCTCAGAGGCATTATACCATACTACATAGAGAGTTCGAAACTTTCAACCCGGTCCTCTGTTACGTCCATCCTTGGCAAGCCATACTGTCACGATAGAACGGCCGCGATATACCCGGCGATATATACACTCAATTCGCAACGTGCCGGAGATAACAACACGATAAGCCTGAAGATTGCTTTGGGCGTGGAAACTATCTCGAGTTGCAATTGATGGCTGTACTCTGCATTGCCAATCGTCTTCCGAATGCATCATTGAAACCCAATTAAATTTTGATTCAGAATCAGGGGAATCAATGATCGCGATAGATACCACAATTATTTTTGTACATTGCGATACGTATAGGCAAATGATGCTGAGACAAGAAGGTGAGAATATAACACAAATCGTCTCGTGTGAGTAAATCTGACGGTTCGTTTCAGTGAAATTTAAAATGTTTTGACGAAACAAGAAAAGATTTCTTTGCAAACATAATATTGTAAAACGAATGATAACGTGTATATTTTTAGAAGTTACAAATTTTTACACGTGTTTTTATTAACGAGTTGTATCAGTATCAACATTGTTGGGGAAAATATGTAAAATTCGATTTTTTCCGTATTATTTGTATTTAAATCTTCTCATTGAAAATTGTTATTCACATCGATAGCCGTAATTGGCCATCGAGGTGGGGATCCGATCGGTAAAAGCTTTATAATTTCTATTGTTTTATATCCGATCAGAAAATGTCGGACGTGACAACTTTGCATATTGAACTGCAATTGTCCATGGAAAACCACACTGCCCGCTGTTATGGATCCGGTGTATGTATATTGCTTCCATATTGATGATCCTGTTTTCAGTAACAACCCAACAGATATCCGTTTCACATGCAGGAACACCATGCCGGAGAGAACAATGGAATATGTATAATTGTTTGGTCTTTGGAGGTTTACATAGCCATCACTACCCGTAACGACATGGAATGCAAAATAATAGAACAAAAGACAGCACAATCGAATCTCATCTGATCGTAGGATTGCCAGATGGCGGAGCAAACCAAAGCGGCGACATTTTTCTAGTGTCCTATACAGCGAAAAAAAAGTAGGAATTATCTTGAGATCTTTGTAATACCTAATCCTAGACAAGCGTGCAGTCTATGAACGCTCCTTCAGTGTTATCTATAAAATTGGAGGTCATATAGGAACATCTGAAAAAGGAGCCTAAATTACGCGGTACTCCAACGAGTACTATATGCGTCCGGACGTTATTTGCCTCTTCGCGAAGGCGTATACAAAGGATACATTGAACGAAATCTAACATCATTGATTCGTTAAAAACATCGATGACATCCAAAGAATTCATAGTAAAACCCAATGATATCAATAGAACTTCGTTATATTACTATTGGAAGTGAAATTCCGGCGAGTTCACCCATTCAAATGGTGTGTCTGTGAAAGTTGCATGGAGCATTCTATTGTTTCGAAAAGCCAGAAACCAACATGATACATCTTCCTTAATGATTCCGCATGTTCAAGCGCTATTCGTGTCGACCACCAGTTCTTGTAGTCCTGTTACCAGCAAAATAACGAAACCCAACAAGAGCACAATCGAAGCGAACCTGACGTCTGCTGACCGCTGTCCATCCGAATTCTACGTGCCCGCGAGAAAGCAGGGAAATAATAAAGCCACGTATGGAGGAGAATTCCGTGCTGTTGGTCAGTGGGCATCAGCAGTCTGTTCAGTGAGAGCAGAGAACACCGGCGATCCCCAGGAACGTTGTTGGTGATTCATGGAGTCGGTTAGTCCGCCCGCGGTTCAACTGCCGAGTTCCATGAGGCTTCCCGTCATGCAACGAGGCCATGAGAATCGGGGGCACAAACACAATGGGAAATATCGGGGCTCGTCCAGGACCCCCGGCAACTCCCACCTACCCTAGCAATCCAACGACAACCCCTTGCATCCCAAGCACCCGTCCTACGGGCGAGAAGCACAAACGCATTCAGGGTACAAGAGGCGTTCTTCGATATTCCGGGTGGTACGCTAACCGACCGTTAACTAACCGTACTATCTTGCGTTATCTAGACTGGGCTTTCCAGTGGTGGGATTTCGTGTTTTCGAGGGGAAAACCAACGGGTATAATCGCCCCAGAGCCGAGAGAGAGATTGTATAATCGATGGCCAAAGATCCCCACAAACTCAATTCGATTATAACTACTCTGTGGCAATGGTGCGGTTTAGCTTCTCGAGTGGCCGCGTTCGCGCTCTCATTAAGGAATCACTTCGTTACTCTCGTGCCTCCTCTCTCGCTCTCCATTGCCAACTCAATCTGATGAGCCATTAACGGCGGTGGATAACTAGAACTTCCCGAACGACCTAATTGGTTGAATCAGGAGACTTAAAAGGAATTTTCAATTATTGTCCACGAGTTCGGAAAGGAGGACAAACCTTTAATTGCTGATCAATATAATTCTTGCTCCACTTTTCTGTATATAAGCATATAAATATACATTTCGATGGTTCAATCGTAAAAACTATTACAATCGTGTGAAAATCTCTCTAAGGGTCAAACAGTCAAGCGGTTTAGAATTTCACTGCTGTTGAGTCTAAATATTTTTGTCCCCCAATGTGATAAAAGCACAGCAAGTTAGTGGCTTTGGCTTCCATTCGATACAAACATAAACGAAAACCATGGAGAGGAATCATAGATAAATGTTGTTGTTCGGCTTTTTGCCAATTTTGAACCACGTATTTGTGTATCAGATTCGATTGCAAAGCCGTGCACAGAGGTGATTTTAACTCGCCCACGAAGGCAATTTGTTTCCCAACAGCAATATCGTTGAAAATTCTGCGAATCCCTAGTGGTAAGTAACTGTTTTATCGTTCTCTTTCGAAATTGGTCGCTTCGCGAAGTTCTGGCGATGCATAATCGAAGCAAAACCTGCTGACCGTTCGTTGGTCTCACAGAAATATTCATGCTATCAATTAATCATGCGAATAAGCTCTTCGAAACATGAAGAAGCGGTCGGATTTTAGGGAAGCACTGGCTAATATCGACGAGGCTGATCTTCAACAATTGCGCTATTAAGTTGCGTTAAGATTCGTCTTATCATATACATCAATACAAAAGGACTGCATTGGGTAAAGGAAGATCGTGTACCTTCATCTATTCCGCTTATATAGTTTTTTTATCGCACAATCACCACGTTTTGAGCGGTTAACTTATTTCAATTTAATGTATTCCGGTTTAATCGGAATGCCGACATACAGTTTTAGCGTTCTTTCAGAAGTTATTTGAACCCTCAGAGGTTCAAATGTCAATAAACATCTTTTCTATAAGAAAGTCGCGGGTGAGTAGGTCATTGGATAGTCGTGAGATTCGTAAAGTACAGATATATGAAACAGAATGTGATTCAAACTTTTCCGTAGTTATCTTTTAATAAGAATTTATTATTTCCAAAGTCATGGTTAGCGCCCATCATGCTTAATTTTTTTGTTACTGAAGATAGTTAGGTGCCGCCATTTTTACTCTCTACTTTACGTCCCAAATATTGTATATGCGTTTAACATTTACGTTATCGAAACTTCTCTTTATAACTACGATATTGGTTTTCCATTCGGGGGTCTGGCGGCATACCACCCCTTCGTCTCCTGTTGCACTACTATGTTGCGCGTCATCAGCTTTCTGGAGAGGGTTCGACAGAGTTCCAATAGCCACCGCCATACTGATTTAAGGCACATCATATTACATGCTACCTTGGTGAACCTGTTACGTCCTGAGTGCTCGATAACTTGATTTGCTGACCTACTTTCGAAACCTCCGTTCGTTCGTTGACTAACTCGGTCACTTCCGTCTTCAATTTCTCTAACCCAACGTATAACGCTCAGACTGTCAGTGACAATGACTGGAATCCGGCCGCTCGTGTTTCACGTATGATACGCGATATTTGAAAGCTCAAACGATCAACTTCTGTTGGTTCGAGTCTTTGAAGCTCAGTTGCAGTAGTTCAGACGTTGCGACGCATCACATGGTCACAGTTGGAACACAAGTAATCGGAAACGCCGTTTCGTGTATCTCGAGGCCAAAGAATCCTTTAGTATTCCGGCTGCAAGCCCACTTCTACTTTTCACAACGTTCTCCTTTTTTCTTATCGTATTCTTCGTTCCTCTTGTACCTCCACTTTATTTCTGTCTTCTAGTTTTTTTTACTTTATTCGTCTCTATCCGTCGCTTCATACTCCTTCGCCTCGTTCTGTCCTGTCCAGCATGCCTGGCGCTACACCGGACGTTGTGAAACTTCTCAGTGAAACTTACTCTCTCACTCTTCTCCATTCTCACGCTCTCTTTTTCTCTCGCTCCCTCTCACCGGATATTCAATGACGGCAAGGACTAGACAACGACATTCTGACACGACGGTGTGATACGCCTAGCAGCCTGAAGGACTTTGCCGAGTTTCCCGAGACAAGGCATACCTACACACACCAAACACTGTGGCGGAACTTTGGTCGGGTGATCGACGACTTTCGACGCGGTGAGTCCGCCCGCACGATGGCGCAATTCTCTGGCGAAGTTCAACCAACGATGCTCCGACGATGCGTCAGCGGTGAAGTCTGAATAACTGTACTTGTAAAGAACTTCTTTACGGTCGCATGCACTACTTTGAGAACATTTCGGTTTGCCGCGAAGAGCCTTCAAGCGATGTACATTTGCCACATTTGACACAGTATTTTCTGACGTTTTGATACGACATCTTTATCTAACTGCATGGCAAACATTCCAGAAAAGATAATGTCAACCCTTTTCTCCAGGCAATCAGCTTGTTGCATCTTTCTTACGTTAGGGCAAAAAAAAACTGTTCCAAGCTTTTGGGCTCCGCGTTAATGAGTCAATCAGAACTTTTGGTTTTTAATGTAAACAGTTAAAATCGCCGACAGGATGACAAAAAAGTCGATTGAGAGATTGACTACCATTGGAAGCAGCGAATTATTGAGGGACGAATTATTAAAGAACGGGCTATTGAAGGATCTCACTGAATTCCGATATCGTCGATTCGTTCGACGTCGTATTTTCCAATTAAACGAAACGACAATGCAGCAAGACCCACAGTAATGCTGTTGCTTTGTGTAAAGGCTTTATCTCTGCAATGGTTGTAGTCTTAGTCGTACTCCCTGATCAACGATGGAGGAATAGCGAGTATAAAGCTTTGATGGTAACACGGATGTAGATGGGTCAAGGAGATGCTGCGACGACGAAAGTTAAGAAGACGACGAGACTAAGACCAAGTCGACTGTTCCTAATTGCACCGATGAAACTTTTTAATTGCTGAGCCGCGAGTGCGATAGCGCGGTCGGCAGTGTCGTTATAGAATATCATAGGACCATCGAGGGAGAGAGAAAGAGGAAGTGAAGGTAGAAGGTAGGGTGGGCGAAGGAAAAGACGCCAGTGGTGCGATTCTCGAACGACCCGGGACACCATCTCTAAACTACTTGAGATGTACGACGTAATGAGATCACAGTTCGTTGGAGCTTCTGGATAGGTTGGTTGGCTTTGTGCCTCGCCGTCGAGACCCGAACTAATGGCGAATAGAGCGCAAGAAAAGAAAAAAAAAAAAAAAAAAAAAAAAAAGAGAAATAATCAGAAGGAAATACCGTGAGGACGAATGAGATGGAGATTGAATCTTGAGTGCTGTCCTGCAAAAGAGAATAATCGGGATTTCCCGAACGAGAACGATAGCAGTTCGTTAAGCGTTCACGCTTCGGTGATTTTGGGTTAAGAATCATCCACTCTTGAATCACTTCGCCCGAAGAGTCTTCGGTTCTTTTTCTAATGATATACGGCTGTATCTTAAGAACTTGGCCTCAATTTGTCTCCGTGTGGTGGTGAACTATATATACATTTGTTATGTAGGTTACTGGGAGATTCGGTTGAATTAGGGCGTTCGTTTCGTGTGTGGCGTATCTATATTATTTCCAAGATTAGCAATTAGCAATCTTTTGATCGACTTTATCAATACGCTAATACTTCGTGTTTAACGGAAATAATACATCGAAACATGGCGCCCACAACGCTTTTTGAAATCTTTCGATGTGACGCAAATAAATGGTGGATCTACCGTTGTAGTGCTGTTTTCTCGTATTTTTTCATCGCTTGCTAATGGTTCCAAGAAACGCTTCCGCAAATCATATGCGTATGAAATGTTATGTATTTTTTTGCATAGAAGACGACAGACACATCGACTTCTTCGATATTCTATCGGGAAAGAAAGATATTACACAAAAAAAAACTTAAAATAATGAAAAACTGACGTTTCCCTGATTTCCTGTGGAATATCATTTCTTGCGGAGTATATATAACTGTGGGGTGTATCGCTCAATAACTTTCAAACCAAACTGATAACTTCACGTCAATGTCACACGTGCGACTCTTTTTCTATTATCAGCGAAAAAAAAAAAACGTTTTTTTACGTTCTTTCCCCTTCCTTCCCGATGGATTATCGAGAAATTCATCGAGTCTATCGTGATGGAAATTTCACGACAAAAAAAAAATGCAAACGGGTTCTAAAAATGCGACTAGGTTTTCCAATCAGACGTCAGCACCGACTCGCATTTCGCCTTTCAAGAATTTTTTCTAAGACGGTCTCTCCTATGTCGATGCTTTTATCAAGGATCAAACTATTTCCGTCGCATCGACCGCGAAGATTGCCCAAAAAATCGAATAAAAAGGGAAAACTTGTGGACAGGTGAAGATTGGAAAACGACGAGAGCGAGAGAGGGAAGTGAGTTGAGTTGAGGTGAATGACTCGACTGCTGACCCCACGGGAGAACGGTGCCACTGCTATTCGCTCCTTCACTCTCGCCCCATCGAATCCTTGACGCGATTGAATCTGTCAGGACAATTCACTCGTGCAACTCACGATGTCTCTCTATACTTATTTCAATTCTCCGAGCGTTTGCTCTTCACTTCGCCCCCATTGCATTCCTACGGTTCTCTTTTGTTTTTTTCTTATTTTTTCTATCAACAGAAAAATCCACTCCGTCGTCGATATAGCTTTCAAAGTAGATTGGACAATGTTCAACCCTCAGGCCGATTCATAGACTATCGTCTCTTCGAATTTACCGGAGGATGCCGTCAACGTCTTCGTTTTATAGGTTGTGATTCTATGGGATTTTTTTTTCTTTTTCTTCCGACACTACCGACTGTCAAAAGGCTTTTTTTTGCTCAGCCGACACCCGATGAGATTTTATTTCTGCGTTACCGGCTTTTTTTTTTAACCTTCCGATCAAATTTTCACGAAGAGGTTGCAAATGAGTTCAGAAACCCCAATCTTCTAGAATTTGAACCGTGGAATATATTGGTTTTCGGTAAAGTAGTAACGGATAAAGCCATTGTGTCCATCAAATTCATATGTAATCTTAAGGGAGGAGTCCCATCGACATTCGAAAAAAAAGGAGCTTTTTTCTCCGTAAAAATTGAGTCGTATAAAAGATCCACGACAACTCATTGATACGAACAATCAATATTGGTATCAATCATGGAGAATTTTTTATAACATTTTATTCACTAAAATATTAAAATCAAAACGTGTTTTCTTTTGCTTCAAAATCAAAGGATCTTCGTCTGAGAATCCAAAAATATGGTCTGTTGTTCCAGATATTAAAAATAAACTGAATAATTCGGTCGTATTAAATCATTTGATTTCATTTGCTGATTAGACTAGTATTGCTGAGATCTCCATGATGGGTTAATAATTAGCTTGTCAAGAGGGACGCGAACCTCATCTCTGCGTGCAAAAGACTACCTATCGCATCGGGTTCTGCTTCAATCGATGCCTCAGTCGGTACGGTCGGTAGCAGGCAAATGGAGTCTCGCGATGCTGAGGCGTATCTCGTGATATGGAAGCTCGTGGAACGCACAGAGGGCTGTGGCTCCCGGGAGGGCGAAGGGGGGGGGGGCAAAGGGCATGGGCTTGACGTTCGGGAACCCTGGAAAAGCCTCGGGTCTTGAAGCACATGCAGCATCCCCGGCACGTCTAGAACCGCAGGCTCGACTTATACGGCTTGGGCGTCGTGTCTCTTCCATCGAATCTCTCTCACCAACCTCTATACCGCGTAATCCGCAAACGCCTGAGCACGTTTTGCGTCTCAGCTCCTCTATCCTCTTTCATCCCGGGGTTCCTCTCACTATTCTCATTGTCGGCCGCTTCAGCCTTCGTTGTCGTAACGCTTTGCTTTTCCACCCTTGGGACATTCTCCGCTCAAATTCCCCGTTGCCCATTATCGCTTTTCTCCGTGTTGAAGCAACACGAAACGTGCAATTTCTATAGTTTCCTCGTTTTCGGGATCTGTTAATGCTTTCGCGGAGTAAACGTGCAAGAATGGGGACATTGCGTCGATTAAACGGCACTTGGAACACGTATATGACACTTGAGGAATTCAGCTTGCGAATTGTTCGAATTAAGAAGGATACAAGACAACGATGGTTCTCGAATTTGTGTGGCCATTGTTACGTTATATTATCCCAGTGTGTATCGTCAAGCTATTATGCGAAGAACTTGTATGCCATCACTGAATAATGTAACAGTGTAATCGACGTACTGTTGAATCTCGATATGATTTCGAATTGTGAGCTTTAGCGATGTATTTACGTTTCGGAACCGGTCGTTACAATGGGCTGCATGAATTATTAATTATAATTATGTGTACTAACTAATTATTTTTAATATTTCATAAAAAGAAAACAAATGATTTCAACTGTACCAACATTTCTAAATGGAAATTACGATATTGGCATTGAAAATTTCAAAACTGTATGTTAAATTTCAAACAAATATATCGGGAAATGTTAACAAATCATTAAAAATTAATTATCGAACTTGTGATTTTAAGGCGATTTATTTTATTAATTTTACGAAAGGTTCTATGATTCACGGTACAAAGCGCTACATTGTTCAATAATTTACGGAATTAGTCAAATCAACATTTCCGAATTCGTGTAATAATCGCTCGATAAATCGATGATCATTAATAGAGAACACGATGCATTCCATTACTTATATAACAAGACATCTTAACTACAAAATATTATCTCTCAAAGCGTGAAAATTATTATAAGAAAAATAATCAAATCAAATATTTCCTTTAAATTTTTTTTACATCAGCCAAAGGAATGAAATGCCTATGAATCGTTAGATTTTGAAATAAAAAATAAAAAAAATCAAGAATTATCGATGTCATCGTTGAATTATTAGAAATCAGCCTGATTGTTATTATTATCCATTGGCCGGCATTCCTTGACTCTCCTCCTAATTGTTACCAATTGTTATGAAGTTCTGGGAGACTATCGAGGCGAACGCCGAAGGCCACACAGTATTATACCGACTCCGCATTCATCTATACCGTACAGTATACTCTATACTACGATGCGTAAAGGGACCGGTGAGGGGGTGCTTCGCGGGCATTAGCCAGTTACTATTTTGGTAACGCTTACACGTTAGTCAGTTGAAGATTCTACCACTACCATTACAGAGGCAGACGCTGTCAAAGTACTTGTTGCCTCTTGGTGGTGGTGATGCTTTCGTGTTCGGGTTCCAATAGTGGAGCGCGTCGACCCTGACTTAAATTCAGACTCAGGCCAACTGTCTGTTTGCTCAACCCGACGCATCGCGAGAGTCGAGAACGCGAAAGCTACACTCTCGAGTATCTCAACTGACCCGACCGTAACCCGATTAAGGTGGAATTAATTTTCACACAGAAACTGGAGATCCTTCGACACCCTTTTTCAAAGGGGCCGATCCAATTTGTCGTCATCATTGCGCAGGAAGAAAAGACAAAATTCCGAATAGTTGGGATATCAACGGTTCGATGCATCTCAACCGTCTATCGGCGGGTCTCCGCCTTCGGGTACGAGAAGGTTAACAAGAGAAGCCGAAGAAAGCTTTTCTCCTTCGATGGCGGACTCATCGATTTTCCAACGCTATACGACTCTCAACGTTTTCCCCGAACAAGAACGATGCGGTAGTATAGAAAGAAAGATTCCGCCGGGGCAAAAGCACAGAGATAGAGTAGATAGAGCGATGAGAAAGGAAGAGTAAGAACCACAGAGAGAAAGAAGGAATGATTTATGAGGCTGCAAGTAGCGGGATCTTGCCAATTTTTTTTTTTATTTTACATCCTTCCCAGTTTACCTCGTTACTATCGTTTTGCGATCGCTTAGCGAACCTTAGGGAATCTATAAGTTTTCCTGGTGCCAATGTTCGCTTTAAGTACGATGTACCAATATTGGGCGACACGGAATATAAGATAAACATCTTTGGAAATATTGGAAGGGATGTTCCCGATATGGTAATTGAATTTTACCTCCTCGAGCGATTAGTACTCGCGAGAATTTTGTTTTTCTTCACTCCGGTATATCGGAATATTCTAAAGCGCAAATCTATTCGAAATAGCGACCGCGGAGAATTCTTAAGTAGATGAATAAAATGTTGGGATGCATTTTGCAATGTTTTAAGAAAGCGTTTGTCGATTTCAGATTTAAAAAACGCGTTTTTCTATAGGTAAAACACATCGTGTACAAAAACTCATAAAGGCGATTATTTTCACCGGTATTTCAATTATGTGAAAAAAATTCTTACGTCGTAGTATAAGACAAGTAGCAGAAGGAATTTCACTTTTAATAAAATAAAAAAAAATTACATTACATTACATTACAAAATTTTTTGTATAAATTTTATGAAATTTTTTCGCATCAGAACCCGAGCAGAAAAATCGTATGAGATTAGCGATATTTTTTTTTTCCGGACAAAATTAATGAAACACGTTTTTTATACGTAGAATCGCCGGAGCGCCGTTCCCCCGACTCGTGTGAAGAAATATTGCGATTTTTTCACCAGTAAAGATAAATCGTATTGCGATGTGTGCCAAAGTACCGATCGATTTGTAAATTCATTGTCGGATATGAAATAACTGAATATAAAAAGTCTCGAAACCTCAATTTTCGTTCAACTCGCATAGCTCTCGGATTAATTTTTTTTTTTCTTTTTTTTTTTTTTCTCACAGCCCATTTATATTGGAAAATATTTTCAAAGTTGGGTACTCACCTTCGAGAACTCTAACGCAGTCGGCGTTTGGTGTATAATTTTGCGGATAGCCGGGGCTGTAAAATTCCCTCATGTTACGATCGCCGTCCTTAAACTTTTCGCAAACCACGCTTTCCGGCACTTCTCTCATGTAGCGCTTCGGAAATCCCACCGCCGTCGTAGGCAATGTAGTTCCCAAAAGTTGGCTCCGCTCGGATGTTAGCCAATCGATCTGTCTTCTCTCATATTTCCCGCTCGTCCTGTGTATCTCTCCAACTTTATCATCTAACGATCGGCGATCGTTTGGCAAGTATACAAAATCCGGCGGTGGCACGTCGAAGCGCCACGATGAAACTTCCACCGCTTCCTCCTGAGCTAAAGTTAATCCCAGACCTCCGATACGCGATTCGAAACTTTCCAATTTTTCCGGCATCTTGAAAGTCCGAAATTCACCAGGACTCGTCGGTGCGATAATCCGATCTGATGAAAAATCCTTTGGGAACTTTGGTTCATCGACTTTTTCTCCATTTGCCGGATTCGGCTGGTGAACGCTCAACGCCGCGATGACGGGAAGATTCGCCTGTCCTTTCGCTTTCCCGGCTGATTTCGAAACTATCGAAGAGTCACTAACTCCGATCTTTTCCTCGGTGCCGATCACCGAATTCAAAGGCGTCGAAGCGTCGTTCCCAAACTCTGCGAATTCTTCCCCTTCGTGCTGAACGCCCAAATTCGAAAATCTCTGATCGAATCGGTGCGTCGACGTAGACGAGCCGATGGTGGTGGTGGCGATGTCGTTCGTGCGCCAAGTCCCAAGGGTAGCTTTCGGATAGTCCGAACTTTCGGGGAGTCTCGTTTCAGCGTTTGGCGAACGACCGGATGTGCCAGACCCGGGAAGTTTGCTCGACGGCGATGCGAACGACATGGACAAAGATAAGGATACGGATCTCGTGATTCTCGCATCGCTCAAAGTCGAGAAACGATCGTATTGGCTGTCGTCAATCGACGCACTCGGCTTGATACGTGTGTCCTGAACTCTGATGGATGTACCTTCGTCACGAGTTGACGAGTCTTCGGCTATTTTCAAACGATACTCCAGTCCAACGTCCTCCTGGTCCAACTGCTCGTTCGAGTCGACATTCCGATCTCTGGACATGTAACTTTTTCTCTCGTTGCTCGAGGAATCGCTGTCTGAACTCGAGGATTCTTGGTCCAATCGGGAATTTGTGGTTTTCGTGGAGTACGGGTTTGCGATCGTGATTTCCGCCCCCTTAGATGTCTCGCCAAAGTCGTTACTCGTGGCCAACAAGCTTCGGCTATTGTACGAACTCTCGGAGTCGTGTTCGTCGATGCTTGTCGGACGAGAGGACCTCGTAGACGATGGTACTCCTCGTCGTACAGTCGACCCCGTGTTCGTCCAATCCGATAGTTCCGGCTCGTAACTTGTTCGCGTCGTGGTGCCGGTAACTGAAACACAAAGAAAAAAAAGCCATTGCCTTCACTAAGTTTCGGACTATCAAATATCACGGTGACGACTCAATGCGATAGTATGAAAAATAAAGGAGAAACGTAATTCCAACCCGAGTCTCTGTATCATGAAAATAAGGGTTTGAAAAGGGGATTCCCCGAGAGTCGCGGTGGATTGTACGAGATATTCTGGATGAGATATCGCAATGGGACACTTGAAGACGTGCGCAGAATTCGCAGCAATAAGTCATGGCGCTCGTTAACCTTTAACGGACGTGCGCGTTTTTTTTCGGCACGCTGACAAGGAGAACAACGACGATATATGAATTTAGTGAATTCGGAACATTCTTCTTGAGTCTCTTATTGGTACATTATCTGTTACATGCACATCGCATTTCGACAAACTTGTTGATCGTATCCTGCCGTATCGATTTTACTAACTACAAAGAAACAGACAAAAAGTTATTCTACGAAGTTACGATTCGTTGGAACGCAATAAATAATAAAAAAAGTAAAGTTCGTTATAAAGTTAATGCATATAAAAGCAATAAACAATTGCTAAAGTAATGTTTTTTTTTGCATACACTTAAATTATTAAGTGATTAAACCACTTTTTAAAAATCACTTCCACCAGTTCACGCGTGTCTCGTGAATTTATTATTATTTAACTCCGCAAGAGGGTGAAATCTACTACAGGTACCGGTATACGATATGCATGCGAGCATCAGATTTTTAGATGAATTTTTCTGCTCGGTGAAATTCTGCCATTGTTGAAGGCACGCGCGGCGGATGCTTGTTAAAGTATTCATCTCCCATGGGTTCGAACCCATGGGACTCTCGCGTTTTCCGCTGAATTTCGCAGGTATGGCCGGTGTGACCTTTAAAACGAGAAGGAGACCATTCATAGCCACAAACTCTGCAGGTTTCCGCTATGTTATGTTACATTCTGACAACCCCCGTACTTTTCCGCGTTTGCCCCGGTGTTTCTTTACCTCCGTGAGCCACCACTTCGCTTTCCCTTCTCGACCCTCGTCAAAATTTTATTGAGATTATTTGCGGTCGGGTCTTTTCACTAAAACAGCTTCCTTGTTCCGACGCAAACACGGATGGACTGACACAAATTTGACAAAATAACGGGAATTATTAATAATAAAAAATAAAAAAAAAACGAAATAAAAAATATTTGCCGACAAGTATATTCGCTTCGAAATCACAACTACGACGATATCTTCGTACGAATAAGTTTTCCAATCTTTGCATCCTCGACATGTGTACTCGTAGACCAGACGAAACTTTGACGATTATAGCCTACGAACGTAACAACTCCCTCAACTTTCGAGTTTCAACACTCGACAGAGGACAACTTATGCCGCCTCAGGGAAATAGAAGAAGCGAAAGACCGATGAAGAAAGTGAGTCATCCAGCTAGCGGCTGACTTTTTGCACGTAAGAAACATCTAGGATTGTTACGAGTTACAAAGGCGTCACGAACAGATCGGCTTTCCTGCTGAGGTGAGCAAAGCCAATGGTGAAAAAGTGCCAAAAGAAGAAAAAAAAAAAAAAAAAAAAAAACGAGGAGAAGAAAGGCATCAATGGCGCTTACGACTTTTCATTCCTTATTTTCTTTCCGGACTTTCCCTTTTGTTTCTTGATCTATCTGTAGTTTCTTTTTTCTTTTTGTTTTCATCGTATGTACTCGGGGAAACCTTCTCAGTTTCCTTTCGCGCATACATAGCTCAACGTAATCCTCTTGTCAAAGAAACCTCCGACTTTTTTCCAGGCTATTTCTGAGAGTGTAGCTTTACGAGGAGAACTCTCGCATTGTCTATCTGCTTGACTTCTATATACGCTCTCCTTCTTTTTTTCTTCTCTAGTTCTCTTATCCTTATCCTCTCTTTCTCTCTTTTGCGTTCTCTGCGTCTCTTTTTCATCCGTTCGCCGAGAGTAGGACGGACGAGAGCACGAAGAGCTCAGCCAGTGGGAAGCTTCGCGACTAGGGTCGCTCGTAAACACGAAGGCAAAGAGAGTCGCACAGGCGGAAATGGAAAGCATTTCCGAATTACCGTCGCCGGTTGTAAAAAACGACACTACAGGAAAAAAAAAAAATGCAAATTATATTCGCATATCGCCTTCTCATTTTTGTTCGATCGGCGTTTACAAAACCCATCTATGAAATTGTCAGTCAATGAATTTTTATTTCCATACAGAGAGACCGCTCGGTAAATGCCGTTTAAAAAAACATGAAAAAGCGAATATAATTTGCATATTTTTTTAATAATCGAAATCATTCAGCAATGTGACGTAAAAACTTACAAGGGACATGTGGCGTTTGGACATTTAAAAAAAAAAGTTGACAACAATTTATAAAATAAGTAAATGTATGTATTTGAGTGAAAATTGAAAGAAACAATGAACATTATCCATCAATATACTGACAAATATCAGTTTGATAGCTCAACGCATTCTCAAGATATAGCGGTTAACGTTTTTCAAGTCTAATACACACTTTCATCCAAATTTTTTTTTTAATATGGTTTTCCGACGTTTTGGAACATTTTGAAATTTTTTTCATTCAAATGTCTCTATAAGGAAGCAAAAAAAACAAATTGCGAAAGAGATAAAAAGAAACAAACAAAGTTGAAGATGTGAAAGATAACCGACGAGGAACGATATAATTTGAAATACACGACAACGAGATGGAAAAAAATCAAAGAGGACAGGCGGATGGAATAAACGGCAAAGGATAAAGGGATGTAACGATAAATACGGTATGAGAAAATGTAGTCCAACGGGAAGGTCTTTCACTTCACTTAATCAGAATTTTCTATGTACCCGAACTACTTGTCCGGAAGTTATAGCTCTCGCTGGAGACTCCTATCAAATACAGTGGGGAAGAAACATTCGAAAAAGAATGGCGTGGAAATAGCGAAAAGTTCAATTTATTAATTTAAACTTTCTTACAAAATGTTCAATTAACTTCAATTTTCAAATAATTCAATTCAAAAAGTATATTGAGATGTTAAATTTTTTACGAGAAAGAAACGGAACAGTGGTGGGGGCAAAAAAAAAAGATTAAAACAGAACAAGTGGTTGCAACATTTAGCATCACTTGCGACATCAAACACATTTTTTTTCCTCCATTTTGAGAAAGTTTGCGACTTTCGAGACTTTTCTTTTTATAGTCCATTTCCTCTCCGATGGAATATTAGAGAGTAGCATGATGTACTACGGAAAATACATCAGACCGCTGCTTCAGCAGAGTTGCGCAATCGTTCTTTCGAGACATTACAAGGTGATGTAAAAATGTAAATAAAAAAGAAAATGTAACGATTTTTGTAATTACAAACTTACAAATCCTACGCGTAATGAATGAAAGCTCTAAGCAAATATTCCCGCCAACTTGCTTCTTCATGTATTTTTTTTTCGTGCTGAACACGAATTAAATAGCAATTTTTACGCAAATTTAGACGGGACAACAAAATATTATTTTTATTTTTTATTTCGGGCCATTTTTATGGGATAGAAAAACTTCGAAACCGAAGAATAAACTATTGAATGACTGACACATTTCATAATAATCAACCGCGTGAATGGTGGTAAAAAAATATACAGTTACGAACAAACTTTTCGTGTTGATTTTTTTCAATAGAAGAGCTCGCTTCGTACACCGGTTATAAAAAGGCTTGAGCCAACGTGGGGACGTGGGTGTTTTTTTTTTCATTCGGAATTTAAGGGGAGAGAATATCGTTGAAAAAAAAGGGACTATGACAACGTTGGCGAAGCGAAAAATGAACCACAACGCGAGAAAGGTCGTGGACCAGGGGATTCCTAAAGGGGTGGAGTATAGAGCAGAACGGCAACGACATTCAACGACGAGTGGAAGAGAGACAATCTTGAATCCAAATTCGCAGTCACGGAATAAATCAGATCCCTTTTCGTGCTCAGCTCCCCTGATGCTTTCGAGACGATGGCAAGAGCTCGAGACTCGTGCTTTGCGGGCTCCTTGCTCTGTCCGGGTTTTATCTTTCGCGACCCCTCATGGCTCCGGAGCTTTCTGTACTCTCATTCTCTGTATGTTTCTCTCCCCCTATCTCTCTCGGGCTTTCGACGCTATGGTCAAGTTTTCTTTTCCGTTTTTTTTTTTTGCTTTTCTTTTTTTTTTTCCACTCCCCGTGGAGCAATGCGCTCCCCAATGCGCGCTCCTCTTCTACATCCAACCGCACACAATTCCTGAGGAAAAGACGGGAAACGATGAGGAGCAGTAGGGCGAGAGATGGAACTCACCGGATAAAGGAAACTGAAACTGCTGCGGGAGTCGCGCGCGATGAGAAAATTATGCAACATGCCACACGCTCGCCGCCAGACTTCGAAAAGTTATACGTTTCTTTATTTCGCTTTTTTTTTCTACGCGTCTCACGGTCGCTCGGGCGGCTTCTCGGAGCTTTCGCAGTTCGTACCACCGGGCGGACGAGAGTCGGCTCGTTAGTGAGAGACTTCTCGGACTGTCGTGTGCATTTCAATTATGCCGTTCGTTAACTCAGTCAAGGCTTTTGGAGTCACTCCCGACGCTAACGTAGTCGTTAGGAATGTGTGTAATAAGATATTTTATCACAAGTGGAAAATTATTCTTGTTGCCAATGTAGTTTTTTTTTTCTTCACATTTTCGATGTATCGTTAAATATACGATGAATATAGTATAACGATTACGAGCTTCGGAATGCATGAAAAAATGTTAAATATTTGTTTTGGAATTTACATCGAACAAGAATTAACGATGGAAAATTCGTCTCTGTTCGTCCTGAGGAAAGGATTCTAAACGAATAGCGTACTTCATCTTGAAACACTATGAAATACGCTGGTTGGGCGTAAATCATTTTTAGTAATCGCCAAAGTGTTGACTAAAATTGGCACCGCAAAATTTTGCATATAAATTCTTTATATTTTAATATCAATCCCCATATAACAAGTCTTTTAAATACGAAATGTCTCCATTTCTCGCTGCGAACTATTAAAAGAAAAAAAATCTTTTCCAGAATTAAAACAATACGGATCCAAATGAAAATTTGCACAACGCTATCGCGCGGTTTTTCTCTCGTAATAACTCTCAATGAGATTGGGCATTCGTTTTCTTAAGCCGTCAGAAAAGTTGGGTGCTTCAGTGAGAAATGTTTTTACAAGTTTTGCCTTCGGGAAAATCCACTTAGTAGCGGTAACGGACGCACACCTATTATTCTCAACTGAGCGTTATTTCGTCGGAGTTTATCTTGAATATTCATCCGTCGAGTAATCAATATATCCTGAATCCTGAGAGAATCTTTGCTATCTTAATTAGAGATAATAACGTTTTATTTAACATCCTTTTTTCAGCATTAACTCAGAAAAATAAGAGTTTTGCGGGGTTTAATCTTAACGCTGCATCTGTTCTAAACGATCATCAATATCTCATCAATGGAAAGTATTAAAAAAATATTATATTGATGACATGCAAAGTGAACAATGAAATTCTATTCATTGCAGCCATTGAATTCTCTTTCAATAGTTTATAAAGCTTTAATTCTCCATTTGGGAGTTGAATTTAAAAAATTCTTTTTGAGTCCAAAAGTAGTCAATTTGTACGTTATGTCTTTTCCCTTAAAAAATCCCAGTGAAAAAAATGTTTGAACCCAGAAGAATCACTGTGTGCGTTTTTCTCGGTGGATCGTGCGATTTTCTCTATTTCCAGAATCAGTCTAACAGGTTTTGTTCTCAGTTCGAGACAAGACCCGTTGGAAATCTCTGTTAGAGACTCTGCTCCTTTCTACCTACTGGGTTCGGGTAATCGTTTTGGTAAAATGTCTCCATCGCGGAACAATGCGCCGAGTCAACCCTTCAGACTCAAACGAGTCCACGGAGCAGATAAGACTTGTGCACCCGGTACCGGCGTTTCTATATTCCCCCTTTCGCCGCCCCGACAAGAGTTTCCCCTCAGTCTCTCTGATGGTAGACTCTGAGGAATCCTATATTCTCTCTCACCCACCCCTCTGACGATGGAGCAAGTATTATCCACACCCTCTCCTTGCCATCCCCACACGAACCAGAGGGTGCCGAGTGCCGAGAATTACACGAACTCGGGTGTTCGCCAGCTCGTCTCGACCCTCTTCGCCATTTTCTATCCCTCTTCGATCTCAACGAACTAAAGAGACAGACAATCTCCGATCCAGAGAGATCCAGTGCCCTCCCGTTCATCCCTTGGCGTTAACGTCCCACGAGAGGCCCATCCCCTCCACCTCTCCGTTGATGTATCGTTTTCCAGAACGAAAAGTCGTAACCTCGTGAGCTATCTGAGTCATACACATGACATCTATACGACACATTAAACGAACGTTTGTCCGTGGAATATTTTTTGCTTATAAATGGACGGGACGAGCGTGTGAAAAATATAAGGCGAATAAAAGGTGGAAAGGAAAAGCGAGAGGGGAAAAAAATATTATCGCTATCGATAGTCCGGAGCGCGAGGTAGCGGCGCTGCAGTTCCGTCACGTAAACGAAAGGATAAAACACGAGTTTCAACTTCGTGCTTCGTGATGTTAATACGAGATTTTCTTGTAGCCGAGACATTGACCTCACGGAAGTACGGTTCGTTAGAGGTTGAGGCATCTTTTTTTCGGTGTTGTCGGAATTTTATTTTGTCGGATCATTAGTTTCGTCTTTTTTTATTCTTTTTTAGAAGAACCCTCTATTTTTAGCCTCGAAGGCTCAGCGAATTGGTACAACTGTTTTCCTTTCGTTGTTCTGCGGTTGGAAAGTTTGTTCGAGTTTATAGTTTATTCAATCGGAAGTTGATTCAAAAGGGAACGGATGTTTTTGGTATTGGATGGAAAGTTCGTGTCGAAATTCAAGAGCCCTAAATGCCTTTGGCGTATTTCGAATGGGTGCATTTTGGCATTTAGGAAACTACACGGAGAGACCCTTATTTCGCTCTGTTTTGACTCCTCACGCTTCGTTACCCTTCGCGAACTCCTCATCTCGACCGCTACAACTTAGTTTCGCTCTGCTAGCATTTGTTATATTGTTTAACAACGAAAACGCCCTTTATATTTCACTTGACATCACGAGATACACGTGCATACAATATTACATGTGAATTCCATTTACGACTGAAATACAAGACATGTAATCGTATGACAATAGTAGCATTCCGTGGGTCGAGGATACATGCAGAATGGATGAAGGACCGTAGTATGCTATCAACCTTCGCAAACGGCGAGGTCTATCAATGTGGAAAGTCAACGGAGATTGTCATTTCAATACGGTAGATAGCCAAAGAATGGGTCTTATTAATGATGGAAGACGCGGATGTGAACGGTAACAAACGGCAGGACTGTTAAGAACTGAATGGAATCTGAATGTAGGCATCAATAATTGCAGCATACAGAAACATCAACCATCGGGAGCGTAAAGCGTAATAGTAACGAGTGAATCAATTGAATACCGAATGAAATACGCAAAGTAAGCGGTAGTATACCTTAAAAGACATTAAGAATTAGTAGAGTACGGATCATCAGATCGCAAGAAAGCAAGCAAACCGCAAGGCGGGAGTTGCGTTGTTGTACAGAAGTTCGGCGCGGGTTGCTTAACCAGCAACAACTGTACAACTATCGCTGGACTGTTTCAGTTGACTCATTGAAAGTTACTTTTCCATTGCGATCGGAAAAAATAACCTACAAATGACCATTAACTGTGGAACCATTTCTCGATACAGTTTTGCTAGTTATTCCGCTTTTGGTTGGTTATTCGGTTCTTCTCGGGTACTTTGGAAAAATACAACTCTAAAACCTCCATAAAGAAATGGCTCCTCTATAAGGTGTCTTCTTGGTTTTTTTTTCTATTACTGGTAATTTATGTGTAATTTTCGGACACATCGTGTTTAGCTTCCAGAACCTGTAAATGTTATTAGAACATCTGCGACCCCTGTATTAGCATACAAACACTCGGTAGCACTCGATACTGACGGCTCTTTCCGCTCGTGTTATTTTTACTTCAAACTACTTAGCATCAAAACCGATTTTTCATCAAACTACCGCTTCTCTTGATACCATTTGCTATGTCGAACACGGCATTCCGGCCGACACGTTGCTTACATTCTGTCACTCAACTTCTCCCCAACAGCTGACAGATCTTCTTTGTGGAGAAAATAAAACGATTACCAAAACGTGGGTGCGATAAATCGAGTAGTCGCGAAGGGTTAAACTTTTGAGTCAAACTATATCTTTGGTATGTTGCCAGTGGGTCATTAATGAAACTAAAGTGTCGTCGATTTACTTTTAATTCCTCGACTAATAATTACGAAAATGATATGACAATTTCAAAAGATTGATGTTTCTTTAAAGAATTTATTCAGATTAAATGAAAATTCAATCTTTATTACGAACAATCAATTACCAAAAACGAAAAAAAAAAAAAAATTGCATACATGTTTCTTTAAGATGAACCATTCAAATTAAAAATTAGCTCCCAAATTTCAAAACCTCCTTTTCTCTCTCGCGCTCCGAAGGGTTTGCAGATCCATAATGAGAGGGTTTGTCTTCCCTTTAAATGATGGATTTATTAAATTTTACGACAGACATAAAATGCATCCCTTTAGGCAGCGTCTCTTGTCGCGTCTCGCTATCGTTTGGATCGATAACAGTCGCTATTATAGCCGAATAAAATGTATTCCGACCCGAATTTTGTTGGTATTTAAATTCCATTTACATTTTCAATTCGCCTGAATTTCGTAGAGTTGAAAGATCGTTAGTGAGCTCTCTCGTCTGCGCCATAAATCGCGTCCAAAAAAAAGGGGCGACGAAACTTTTTTTTTTTTTTTTTTTTTTTTTTTTTTTTTTCGCGTACGAAATTCGGGGTTGGGACGGGGGTTTCAGGCTTCAAAACAAAAGTCGAAATCGGCCGTAAAGCTCTCTTCAAGTTGTCAGTCATAAACAAAAAACTTTTCTATTTACCAGCGCAATTTATTGGGGAATATTCGAGGTGGTGGCTGCTTCTGGCTGGTCCTCTCTAACGAGGTACTCTTGGGAGCTCCTGTAATATAACGTGGCTTTGCTTGCTGCTACTGGTGCTCGTGGTATTGGTGTTGGTGCTCGTAGACTGCAGGAAGAATTGATGGGAGTTCACCGAGCTCCTATTCTCTGTCTCTCTCTCCTCTCTTCATTAACTCAAACTCTAACGATCATTCGAGCAATGTGACCACTGCGCAGCCATTAGTGCGAAATCCTGACAGAACACACTTCACCCTAATAAACTCCACTGGCTTAATATACCATGACTCCAACCCGCTACTTCGGCTAACTTACTTATAAAAGCGAATAACGGATATTTTCGCTTCAAAAATTCATGATATAAAATTTTTAAATAATTATTCACATTCGGAAAACATTTTTAGTCGCAGCAATTGAACTATCGCGTAGCTTACGCGAGAGTCGCGTCGTGCTCAGCGTGTCACCTGTACTTGACGGGTTAATCTGCAAAAAAACTCAAATCCTTTTACAGACTGAAAAAATATCATTGCTGCAGTTGACGGAACTCCACCGTTGTAGTTAGATATTCGTGTTTACGAATCGCAGCGAGGACTGTTTTATCAACTGTACATTTTTTTTACTCTTTTTGTAGATTCAATGATTTTTTGCAAGTACTTATTTATTTATTGTCTTTTTATTTTCTACAGAACTATCATTTTTTCGAGAATACATTTGTTGGTGAAAATATTTGGAAAATAAAGATTTTTTTTTATTTCTTTTTTTTTGATCGGCTTCCAGCGAAAAGTTTCGAAGTCCAAAATGATTCAATGCTCCAAAAATTGACGTGGTTTCGTTAACCTTAAAGAAGTAGAGGAAAAACACTATCGGCTCCCGTTTACGTTGGAAATAGAACGACGATGGTTGTAAAAATTTTCCTCGTAAAAATCGTCGCCTGGCTCGGGGTTCCTCTCTCTTGTCTTCTCGCCAGCCCTTCGCATGGCCTATGATTCACGACCGGCGGATCATAATATTTCGCGCTGACGCAACAGCGTATCCGTTAAATTTTTCAAATCAATGTTTTTCCTCGATCCCTTTCCGTTCTTCGCTTCTTATTTTTCTTCAACCGAATCGAATATATCTTTACGTCGGTCCTATAACTATAGATGTATTATTTGACGAACGATGGAAATGGCGCGAGTTCGGTGAACCAAACTTAACTGCGTCTGATCCGAATCAAAACCAGAACTGGGATTCGCCCACGAAAGCATTTCACTGCTGCCTGCTACGGAAGCAACCACCGGATTCACGGGGTACCCCTGTCTCCTACCCGTTCGACCGCAGAGGCAGATTGTTTCAACTATTCTATATTGTACTGCAATGCTGTACGGTGACGGAGATATATTGATTTCTGCAATGTATATACGTAATTTTCAATCTGTGTATTTCTGGCACCTCGAGTGATATCTCTTCGTAATGCTGAGAGACATTCCGACTTGACTATCCAATTATAAAGGAATTTCATCCCTTGCGAATATCTTCAACGATAAAGGATCGAATTTACTATTGATAAAGTCGGCGTATTATTAAAGCGATTGCGAACACTAAAGGAGGCCAAATCTGAATATGAATTCGAAGGACGGGTGACTTTGTTATCTGCTTATTAGAGGGACAATAAACGGAAGGAATGGGGCAACTCATAAATAACACATTAAATGGCAATACTTTCATTATTAAAAAATGCATTCAAACAACCATTTGCCTCCATTTTTTAAATGAAAAAGTATTACGAATTTCAGTAAAAGTATTTTATCTTCAGTCGGCAATTGCCGATCCCAGACAATGAGGCAGCAAATTTATTTTCAAAACTACAGGCAATCATTATTATAAAACAAAATTGAAATAGTAAACATTCTTGATATCTATATATATTACGAACGAAAATTATTTCAATTGGAATTATTTTTTTATTGATTTTTTATTGAAAATTAGTTTTGTAAAAATGTTTTAAAGGGGTTTCAATTAGGTTAAAATCATCAAGATTTATGGTTGAATTGACTTTTCATTTATGAAGCCTTCATTTGCAGGTTAAAAGTTGTCGGCAACCGATCGGCCTTCTCTTGTTTTTTCAACCGTCCATTAATCCTCTAATGATCCACGCACAAGACGTAATCAGCGTGCAAAGGGCGGGGAACGTGCCTGTGGTAGTACCTGAGACGTAGGCGAGAGGCGCGATTGGGAGGAACGTGCAGTGGCGCGAGGGATAGGATGATAAGGTTAACCGAGCTTTCCGTGCTACGATGTTAGCTTAAACTAAAAATCACCGAACTCAAGCCAATTCAGTATGTTGTATTCTTTTCTTGAGAATAACAACATTTAAAAACTAAAGAAAATGTCCCACTCATCGTCAATGTACCAGTAATCGTCAATCGTGGGCTTTGAATATAGATTTTGCTACAGTTAAAGTGCACATTGACGATTATTGGTTCACTGGCGATAAACTTACTTCAAGTTTCATAATTTTTCGTTAACCGAAACTTCTTACCGTATCATATCTCTGTGAATCAATATTTCCGAAAATGGATGATGTTACATCTCAAGCCCCACCGTAGTGTCTATAGATATATATCCATTATATATTGATTAAAAAGAAACGGATGAAATTTGGGTTCTCGATCGACGGCAGAAGAGTGTACGGATCGAACATAGCTATAAAATCGGCACGTCTCTATAAAGCAAGCGAGGTCAGTGAAGGTTTATCGTAAGATGGAGGGTTAGTAGTGGGCTTCGCGCCAGTATTGAAGAGGTACCCTGAAGGAGGGGGTGAGCCAAGACGCGAAAAAGGAGATCGACCGACAGAAGGGGAACTTGGAGAGGCCGAGGAAAGGAATCAGGAATAGGATGAACTCCGATGTATGCGGGTGGCCAAGGGTTGTAACATTAGATATCTTCAGTGACCGGCTGGCGTTTCAGAGGTTCTCGTGCCAATGCGCTTCTAGAAGCTCACCGTTAGAAAGGCAAACTCGCACCGTGGCAAAGCTACTCTGCCATCCCAACTCTGACTACCGCAAACCCGTCACGACCCTTTTGCCATTTATCTTTTTTGCTGACTTGGGCCCCAACCGACGACCTCAGTCGCTTTTCCGAACGAATCTATCTATGCGATTTATAATCGAGATTTCGTATGAATATAAAACGGCTCTATCGAAAGTTTCTTCCTTTTTTGCTTCCCCATAGAGGAAGCTTTGTTTTTATGAAAAAGAAAATCGGGATTTCAGTAAAAACGTGTTCAGAATGTTCCAAATCGTCGGAAAATCATATCTAGAAAAAATGTCCATCTGTGTGTATGTGTGTGACAAGGTCAACAAATTTAAACTTCTATAACTCGAGAACGTCTTTGGGTATCAAGTTGAAAATTACAGGTCATGTAGAGGAATGAATTCTCAACATTCGTTTCAATTTTTCTCAAAATCCTTAAAGTCGTTAAGATTTTACGCGGTTTTTTAATTTGTAAGAAATGTCTGTTTTCACGATAACTATTGCAATTTTTGAGATATCGCGCCAAAAATTTGTACATACATGGACTACTAGTATCTGATCATCGGTATTAAATTTGGCAAGAATCAGTCGAACCGTTCAATTTTTATAAAATTTTAAATTTTTTCGGAAATGTCTGATGACACGATAACTTCTCCAATTTGCCTATCCGATGATTGGTATTAAATTTAACGAGAATTGTTTGAGGCGTTTTAATTGTACAATTTTTTTTATTTTACATCACATTTGGAATCAAGTTGTACCATAAAAAAATTATACAAATTAAATTTGCACATCGCTTCTTTGTTTAGTTGTTGACGTCGATTACAAAGCATCCTCTACGAAGAAGCCAAATATGATTTTCTGACTTTCTCATAGAGAAGCTTTGTATCGACGTTTTCACAATCGCACTCGTAGCCTTAGTTTCAGAGCGACAAAGATAAAGCAAACTTAGCAGTAGACAAACACGTCTCATCTATGGAATACCTAATCCATAGGATTGAACGCATGAAGAGCGTAATGATCCAAATATCATGTATCAAATTTGAAACAAAATTAAAATATTTTTGTTCAATTGAACCATAATATTTGCCTTTGTAATATATATATTTTTTCAATTTTAAGAAAGATATTTTTCAATTACGAGTTCAAAGTACTTGGGTTTTGGATTTATTTACGATGTTAGTAAATTAAACATTTTCAGGTGCATTAAATTTGGAGTGATTTTTAAAAGAACAGAAATGTCCAAATTATTATAAAAAAAAAAGAATTCTTCGTTTTAGTCGCAGTTTTATTTATATTGCTCCTGCCTCGCCTGTGTATTTTTTTTGTCAGCTTGTAAAGTTGACTGACCAGTACAGTAAATCCGAAAATTGCACTGAAGCTCGGCACGTTGAGAATGCATGGTATGTAGGTGCCTTTTTCTTCTTGTTTTTCTAAATATACAACCCGGGGACCGTACAGTTTTCTTTCTCGCTCTTTGCGCGCGTTCTTTTCATCCTCGTCGTTTTATTTTCGTGCCAACCGTGTCCACTCGTCCGTCCACCGAGGGTTCCTTATACCTTTCCTCGCCACTCTCATTTCTTACTTCCCTCGATCTACCTCTCCCTCGGATAACTGGCATTTCAAGTGATCTTCCCCATCGCTGGCACACACACGAAGTTGAAAGGTCAAGCGTTCCTGCGCTCCTACGTCGATTTCATATCGAAACTCACGTTTTCGTATTCGCTATAAGATTTTTCTTTCAAGTAACCTTTCCCCATAGATGTATTCCATATTCTTTTTATTTCTTTTATGGCGCTATACATAAAAACTTGCATCTCCTTTGTTTACCGAAGGTGTATTTTTAAGATATATGGAAAAATCAGGTTTACACGTAGTATATGTACCGACTGTTGAGAACCAGAATGGCGTGTCTCATACATCATTTAACGTGAAAACGATGTAACATACGGTAGTCTGGTTCTTTGCAATCGACATTTGAAATAAAACCTTCGGAATACGAACGAAGATGCAGTAATTTATTATTTTCTCCCGCAAAAAGCAAAAGAAAACCCCCCAAAGAAAACAGAATAATGTTTATCGAAACAGCTTGTACTCAATTGGCCCGAGTGGTCGGGCATTAAATTTAAATGTGTATACAAGTCGCAATCCCATTTGTGCATTGTGCCTATTGTATAATTCAGCCGAAACCCGATAAATGTCGAATTCGGACGCCGTTCGATTAAATATAATTTCTTTACGATAATATTAAAGAAAATTCGATATTCAATGGGTTTTACAAAAACTTTGAACGTTGATGCGCATATGATATTTCGGTGGTATTGTACAATAATAATTGATATTATTTGGAACAAATATTGACATATACGGGTCACGATGATATTACATAATGAATTAACACCTGCAGCGAGTTATGATAAATGGTTTATAAGCGATGAACGTGAATAATTAGCGGAAAACACGTTTATCCCTTATCGTACGCTGCATAAGTTCGAACGTTCGCTTGTGGTATTTGCGTATTATCGAGAGTTTCGCAAGGGTCATTAAGGATATATAAAAAATGTAGTGATGCAACTCTGTTGAAAATGAAAATCACGTATTCATTCTCGTGACTACGAATTGTCATATTTTATGATTGCAAGATGGCAAAAGTTTTGGATCGAAATTACACGAGTTACAAGTTTTTGCGAAACTAACAAATCTCAAAGAACTCACCATAAAGACATCGCGTTCTTCTACACGGCCGTTCGAAATTATTGCTAAGAAAGCAACAGTTACGCCGTGGATGATTAACATTTTAATAGGTTATGCAATTTGATTTTAGTTTGGAGGAAAAATAATCTCTGGAGGCCACCAAACTACTCGACGATGACTATCATTCGGGGCAATTTAATTTTAGGCGATCACTAAATAATTAAAAAATACGGACTGTAACGCGCAATGATATTAAATTATGTATATTCGACATCATTCTAACTCGGAATAATGAAGAAGTTCCCCCCCGCGGAGTTTCTAATTGTATTGTCGGTTGCTTTCCAGAGACAAAATAAAATTCAAACTTCAAAAGAATTCCGACGGAAATAATAAAAGCATTCCAAAAGTTATAATATAATGAATGCGTCATTGTGATTGTGCGATATCGCCATACTCGCCGAAAAGTCGTTTAATTAAATATTCTCAACAGCTTTATTGCACAGAGTTTATCCGCAATCTATCCTTAAATGGTTATTTCCGCGAAATTATTAACATAGTCGTAATCGAAAAATGCTTAATGCTCTTTATTATTACGATGATAACATTATTTTATACTTGTTTAAGATTAGTCAGGGAGTTTCGTGAGTAAATGCTTACAAATAAATTAATTTATTTGTCATGACAACGTAACTTCGTCGGTAACGAAGCTACAATAAAATTCTTACCGTATCAAACTTTCATCTTCCTCCAGACAATATAAACCGCGTAATAGCAATTGTACGACAATTTAACCGTGAGAATCCGTAACGTCTCAAAGTTTCGATGATAAACCTCGATTTTCTAACCAGTTGAACGATAACAAATACTTCAATCGCAATTCCCGGATAATTATCGGAACAACGGGGGAATTCAATCTGGCAGTACACAACCGAGTGCCTCGAGGGGCTATTCTCTGAGGGCCCGATGACTTTGTATATCTATATACCGACAGCGCAGGACTTTGGAGAGCGTCGATAGGTTTATTCGATATATAGTTATTATCGTCGTAGCGAATCGAATAAAGCTCGTAGCCTCCCTCCCCGCCTCCCTCCCTTACCACTGGAGGAGATAATCCGTCGATGTTGCCGAAGTGGTATGGGGAAAGGTGGAGGCGCCATAGTACCAAGCGAGAAGATACCGAGAGTTGTGCCGATGTTGGGACCCGAGTGTTGGAATCGAACTATGAAATAGCGAGAGATAACGCCGACGCGCAGCCCGAGAGAGAGAAAGAGTAAGTCGAGTAGAAGCAATAGTAACACAAGCAGTAGCATCCGAAGGGGGTAGAAGTAGAATAGGAGTACGTAGAATCGAAGAGCCGTGAGAGAGAAGGAGTGGATTCACCGAGCAGCAATACAGGAAGGGTTGGCTGAATCAATTTCCGTAAAATCGTCCATCATGCTTCGCAGTTTCGAGCCAAGCAGCCAGCCAAATATCGCCGGGACGATATTGCGTCTCTTGAAAGATAAATCGGCAAGCAATAAGAATAATCATAAATAAAGAACGAAAATTCATGGTTATTATCATTATTGGCATTTGAAAGATAAAAATTCGTCGGAGAATTATTTGCCGGGAGAAAGATGACAGATCTTTTGCAAAAAAAAAAGGGAATAGTTATCCATATGTTTGATTCGTCCAAAGGCCGAGGATTTCTCTTTTATTTACCCTCTTTTTTATAAATCAATCAGATCGAAAACTTCAAACATTTATTTTAAGTTTCAACATTTAGTTGTAAAATAAAATTAAATAAAATTTTTACGTAAGACAGTGTTTTCTATAGTGTATTTTACGAATTCGTTTGAGCGGATCTAAATAACGATGTAACACTTCATCTACGTAAAAAAAGACAGCTTGATGACTCGAGACATTTTCAAGTTATGGTTTTTTTTCATCGCAAATCTGAGGCACAGAAACATCTATGCGGACATTTATTTAGATTGGAATTTTTCGAATTTTCGGAACATTCTTATCAATTTTTTTTCACTCAGTCATGAAAAGAATTTTGTATTTATTAATTTTTTTTAATAAAATTAGAGTTTTTATTATAAGGAAGCAAAAAATATAATAACGTAACATCTAAAAAATTGTATTTTTTTTTTATAGTTCAATGATCGCTTCAGGCTGTTTTTTTATAGCAGTTTTAGCTGCTAATACTGTTTTATTTTTCATTAAAGGCAGTTTACGCTCCGTTTGTGCAGTGTGGGGATGTGAGTATGAATTTTCGACCGAATTGCTTTGGTATTTTTTCATACGCGTATATATTTCAAACTGTCCTCTACAGGCATATTCTGCGACGTGTTAAGCGTTTCAGTTCCCGTGTTCATGGAACCGTTGGCCGCCAACAGTGCGAAAGTACCACCAGCGTCAGATTACGTCAATATTTTTCTATTTATTTGTTTCTGTTTGTTCAAACAGAACGTTTGGGTGGCTGAATTGAAGAAAAAAAAACAAACCAAAAAAAAACAAAAACTTTATTCGTACACCGCGAAAGAACGTAATTATTAAAGCGCAAAGTTTGAGCAAACAATATAATATTATTGCGCGATAAAAAAGAAAAAGTTTCACATCAAATTATCTGCCTACAGGCAACTTGTAGCCGTACTAAACTGGAAAAATATATTTCGGAACGAAATGAAGGTAAAAAAAAACTTTCAAGCTTTCATTTATCTTTTGAAGCACACGGTTCTGCATATATCGCGACGTCGAATCGTAAAGGATGAAATCCTTTAAAAAAACTGCTACTGCCCTCAGAATAATGGAGAAAAAAATACATTTTTTAAATCTCAACGAATATATATTCGAGATGTGAAGAGCAATATTAATTTTATAATAACTCATTCTGCTGTATGAATGAAACAGAACTTTATCGTTCTTGTATTGCATTATCGTAATTGTATTATTATATAGTTAGAAGTAGATATTAATTTCGTGAAAAGCCGAAATATCGTTATTAAAAAAATTCTTCAAAAAAATGTACCGATCGTTTGATGAAAGAAAAAAAATTTATAACGATGATTAATTCAAAGTTAAAAGAGCCTCAAAAAACTTTAGTAACAGCATAAATCATTTGAAATTCGCAAAAGATAATACAAAAACTTATAAATATTTTATTTACTCTTTCGTAGTTGAATATCGTGTGACTGTATTATGTCTGACGGGGGGTGTAAAAAATGTGTTGCGAAGTTGGGGTTGAAAATTTCTGGCAACATCATTCCAGTGGGATAGAGGAAAGAGAAATGGTTAGCGGTTTGATGCAGGACGAGCGACCGCGAACAAGCGTGTTCGTTGGTTTCCTGTTCGGCGTGTATCGGGCCTGGGGCCGGAGGTTCGAAGTTTTCGGATCAGTGACCACGATCAGCAATAGCAACCGCTCCGGTCCACATAACGTATCCTACCCTATCATATCCATTCTGTCCCTCCGTCGCCTTCTCTTCCCATCCACCAAAAATGCATAGATCGTCAGACATACCCATGTGTATCTATATATGTATTTATATACATATATGTACTATTACACATAGCCTGGAGACCCGAAGTCCACAGCGTTCACGTCCGCGCCGAGACTTCCGTACGAATCTTTTTTTATCGCTCGTTTTTTTCTCGACCATGAAATATTACGACACCGAGCGTGGCTGGCCCGGTGAGTTTTACGAGCAACAAAGAGGACACGATCTTCCGGTTTTGCTCTACATTCCCAAAGTCTTTTCTGCTCACTCCCTCCCCCCCCCCCCCACCTTCGCCTCTCCGCCCACATGTACGCACACACATCCAATATGATACTTTTCGCTCAGCTTCGCATCCACTGTTACGAGGATCTGGATTACGAAAGATTAAGCTTATGTGAACGTTTTCTGAAGATAAAACAGGTACCTACCATTGAAGATTAGATTGTATTTAGGATTAAACGCAATTGGCGCTGCCAAAAAATTGTCACGTCTATATATGTATATATATAGGCTATAGTTATAATTTGTGCGCGGCTTTGATTCAAATGTGATGATGATATCATCGGAAAAACTGGGTTAACTGTAATTGTTTCGATGAACAGAAAAATCGCTGCCGACAATACTTCTTATGTCATTTTTTTTTTTCATTCTGATTAGTAAAATCTAAAGACCACGAATTTTCAATAAAAAAATGCTGCGCAAACGTTTATTCATTTGTATGTTCAATTGCAGATCTCTGTTTGACGATTAAAAAACGTTTTCATCTCGAATAACCTCGAGAGAAGCTTGAAGTAGTTAAAAAAAGAAGTTAAACCCCCTTGAGCGTTGCAAAACTTCCCGTAACTTTGAAAAATAGGACTTTAAGTAGATTAAAGTTCCCTCGAGACAAGAGGCTCGTCCGAGCGCAAGAAGTAGAAAGTGCCAGCATCACGGCAAAACTCGTAGAGCTTAGGTAAGCCAAACAGAATGATTCGGAAAACATAGAATATTATGCGAACGTTACGTTATTCTCGGCGTTTTCTGCGGATGCACCGACGGAGGCAGCGAGAAATAACTGGAAAGGACGAAGAGCAAGAGAAGCTAACTCGGTTATTCGCGGAACGCTCGTCGACGACGACGACGACGACAACGACGACGAGCCCAAGCGGTGAAGAGAGTCTCGAAAATAACCTTACTGTAGCTTTACTCTCCGGCAATTTCTGCACTGCGCCTGTACTGCTTCACTGCCCACGGCTGCCGTGCGCAGCCAGCAAAGGTACTCGGTTAGGCTTTTAGTCGCATCTGCGGTGGGTCTTTGGTTGTTTTCCCATGGATAGATTCGTCGCTCTCTCAACTGCATACCGTACGAGAGAGTTTGAAGCATCAAAAGCGCGAGTTGCTCCAAAAAAAGTAAAACGTCGGCGTTTTGGTTGTTTCGCAGCGCGTCGGCGGAAGATGGACAAAACAAACAGAACTCCTCTCTTTTAATATTTACGAAGTCCCTCGAGTGTTTTATCATCGAACACCCGATATTTCGGAGCTTCGGAGTCGACAACGATATTTTCAAATGCTTTCAAATAAAAAATAAAAAAAAACAAACTGAAACGTAATTCAATATTTTCTGTCGTTGATTTCAATTGTCCGTGAAATTTGCCGATATACGAATTTATTTACGATCGTTTTATACATGAGCTTATTTTCAATAACATCCGAACACCGTGATTGATACTGTTCGTAATAAGCGCCGAGCAAACTGTTGTGTATGTTATTCGATTTCGTTGCAACATGACGGGTCACTAGATATGATCTATAAGTGTACATTGGGACCATTACATTTGTCGATACGTCGAATTATAGCGTTAATCAACATTTATGATGTTCAGAATACCTGGGATCTGTGTAAAACACACACACATACCTCAGTGAAAAGCCGGTGCGGATCAAATCGGAAACTGGCAGTTGGGGTGTTTCGTTACATACCACTGACGAGCGTTATCAGCAATATCGTATATTAATGCTAATAAGTAGTATATAAAAAAAAACAACATTGCAGAAATGTTGTTCATTAGAATTTATTTTTATTTCCGGTCGATGTGGATCTCATTTGAAGGTTAACGGGTCAATTAATTTCTTCTATTTACGTGAAATAAATGTCCTGACTGACGACACGTCAATGTTCAGCCGATTCCTTGAATTCAGACACGTCGAATTCGACAGGTATATCCATCAATAATAATTGCAAAAAAAAACGAGGATATTCAGCTTAAGTTCGGGAAGGTTTGAGCGATTCGTGCGTAGAGAGAATTGATGTACATAATTGATGCAGCTGCCAAAGAACCAGCATCCCTAGCGAAATTTCTGGTTGAACGAGTACCACCATCGGTGTTTCTAATCGATTACCTGCGGCTGACCATACTCACTCAACGGGCACACGGGTGTGGATAGGCCGAAGCGAAATTGCTTGGCTAACGTGGTCGATAGAAATCTTTGGATTACACGCCTACGCCCCTCTGACCGAATACCAATATTTGATAGACGGTATAGCATTTCGCAATATAGCGAAGATCACCCGGACATTTCCCAATCCCCAATTATTAATTGCCAACTAATCCAAAATTGTTTACTATTATTACGCTTCATTATTTTGCTAATGATGGCAATGATTTTGGACGGTAGCGAAAACCGGGACCAGTCGGACACACATCGTAAAAACAATCCAGGAGTTCACTCAGCAAGTGGACTCGCGAGTGGCCGATAATTTGCTTGTTTACAGCTTAATTTTGAAAAAAAAAAAAAATTAATTACGAAAGAACTGAAATATGACAACTTTAAAAGCCGTTGCCAGAATAATGATAATAATGATAATAACTTTAAAAAAATTAATAGTGCAGTTACAACAAACAGAATAGAATAGTAAGGTTTTTATATTATTTGTATTGTTATTAACGAAGTAAGAAGATTTTTGTTCGAATGATCCGATTGACCCTTTAACTCTATTAACCTATTTATATACTCAATGTAAGGGTTATACGATTTGGTATTCTATTGAAGATAATAATGGTATAATATCGGGAACAATACAATATGAAAGTTGAATAATCGAGTCACAAACTGCACAATGCTTTTGCGCCGATGACCACAACTTGGTACGCATGCCACCCATATTGAACTGACCAAACCAGATGAATTTCGTTTTACCAATAGCAGCGTACAGAGCGAGATATGCGCGTGCCAGACATAACGTGTCCTCGATAAATCAGTTAACCGCGAGAGTTCAAGCGACAACTGGTCGAAAAGGTCGAAAGCATTGGCAGCTCTGGAGCTTTTTTTTTTTTTTTTTTTTTCAAATTCAATATCGTGCGAAAACGTGACTATGTGTTACTAGAAAGATATTTTGACACATTGAAAAGCGCTTGTGGGAATTTGAAGCAATTTTTAATTCGTTAAAAAAATGAACTGTCGGAAATTGAACTTCGACACGAAAATCGTGACATCCTCTTTCCCCATAGTGACAGCGCTTCGCGGAAAACCAATATTTCGCAGCTTCTTTACAATGAAACGATAAGGTATAAGCAACATAACAATTTAAGTACCGAAAAGTGCCACTTTATGTACCGATAGTCGGTGCCAAAGTTATTATCGACTCTCAAAATTATACTCCCTGATCACCGAATGCACTAATCGTGGGAATTGAAACACATTTCGCGCTGTGGGAATACCAATTATAGATTTAAAATCACCGCAAAGAAAGCAGTTTGATCAAATAGTTCGAGGCGAGAATTGAAATTCAATACGGTCCTTTCGCCATTCTCTCACTTATTATTGAGTTTCGAGTCTCGATAGACAGTGAAGTGAACGACGGGAATAAACAATGAAGCGCGAATGTCGCATTGATCGATTTTCGTTAACGCCGAACATCGGTTACGGGAATGCGAAATTCGTGCAAAGGGACGAATGGGTGAAGTACCAGAATCGGAGAAAGGGTTGAGGGGTCTGTCGACCCGATCGTAAAACCTCGTTGCGGCGGGGCAAATCGTTGATACCGATGGTTAATTATTTACGCCACTTGATCCATCGACCTACGCAAAAGGTGTTTATAGGGCGTGAGTAACCCGAGAATCTAGAGAACCATATACCTATACATATACAGCGTAAAGTGAAATGTCCCGTCAGAGAATAGTCCATTATTATTGTGCATCGCTCATCGTTTTCCAATCTGCTCGATTCTCTTTAATTTCACTTCACCGATTGCTAGACAAAATTACAGATTTCCCGGACAGTTATCGACACTTTTATGGCCCTTTAATCCGTCGACAATAATTATCAAACGGTTAATCATTTTATTATTTTAACAATTATGTAACATTTTTTTCATCATGATTTTTATTCTTTAGTAATGAATCTGATGTATTTCTGCAATACCTGTTCTCATTCTGCTAAAGCCGGTAGAAGCTTATATCCTAATACGGCAGTCCAACATGGTTTTGGCTCTTCATGAATAATCCTCTCCTAACGAACGATACGAGCTAATAGCTAGTATAAATATATAAATGCTATGATATTCCTGTCCTTCTATCTCGAGTGTAGCATGCTTTCCGGTATGGTCCGCCGAAAGCCACTTTGCGGCTGTAAATTCTCCCGCATCGCTGGCCCACTGTCGAGAAATGCTGACCTCAAGCTCTTCTCGGGGCTCTTGGAAAGTTAAAAGGACGTGACGAGAGAACGAGGACTCTCCTCGTCACGTTGGTGCGTTATTCAACTATGGAATGCGCTAACCACTCGTGTCCGCGTCCTGGAAGCGTCCTTCTCGGCATACTGAAATGTACTATATACATAGCACGTCTGAAATCCTCCAGGCATTATATGCCGGCTCTTCATATCCTACATATATTTGAATAGGTATGTCTTTATAAACCGGAAGAACCGGGTCAGACAGCCACAGCCTTCAGCATTGCTGAACTTTCTCACTGGCCTCTCGCTGTCCTCAACCGGACGGAACTTCATCCCCAACACTTGGTGCTTCTCACTCATCCACCCTCAAAGCCCTTTTCCAACATTCGAACTGAACGAGCATTCGATAATTAACCCGAGAGCTCATGATTGCGGTGAACCTTCGCTTCAGGCAAATTCTATATATAAAGAGATTTCTGTTCTGCAGATTTTCTGCATTTTTCGATCTTCGAAAAGTCCTTTCAATAACGAAACTTTACTGGAATCCAACTTATAGCATACCATTCTCTTCCTTATTGAAAAACGAAGAAATTGTACTATTGAAGATCTTTATCGTTGTAAGAACGGTTTTGCAATTTAGGAAGAGGCGACGTGGTCATTTCAAATATGAATAGAAGTAATCTCTTTTCTTTCTATGCCATCGAAGAAACAATACGCCATGGTCTCTCTGTGAAGTTTTACTGTTTTTTTTTGCCACGTATCGCAACTAAGTACTTAGACTGTTGCCAATTGATGAAGTCCTCGTTAGACGAGGCAATCTTTTAGCTCACAACAACGAAAGGCATGTAAGTTTCTGCGCCATCAAAAAATGGGCACTGTAAGGTCCGTTGGTGGATTCTTGCAGGTCTGTTTATTAGACACATTTTTCAACCAGCAAAACTGTTTCAAATAATTTTTTGTTGCGTACGAAACGCCGTTGATGGTTTCTATTAGTCGCCGAGATGTTGAAAGATAAAAGTAGAGAGCTCAACGTACGGACACTTGACCGAACTATATATTGTACTTGAGTGGATTAGCGTACGGTACGCTTGCGCGGAAAGCTAGAATCTCAAAGGACATGAAGTGGACAACCTAATTCACAGAACAGTCCGCCCCGAGGCTCTTTCCCCATGTGTCATCACAAGCAGCTAGTATGCGTCGCTGAGCTGCGAAGCTCTCTCGTCGACGTACCTGAGGACGGGGATAATCAAGAAGATAATTACAAGGGTGTCACGCAGACCCATCTCCTTTCAACGAAGAATATATATACTGCACGGAGACCTGCTCTCGTTCTATCTGTCGCTTTCCGCATCCATCGTTTACGGTACTCTGCAGCTTGAAACTACGTTCGTGTCATAAAGTTTTATCTGGATGTTATATAGCGGCTACAGTCGAAACTCCGTTTTAGATACTTTATTCTTCCCAATTTTCTCTTTCAGCTACAATATGCATTTTAGTATTAAGAGTTGAAAACTGAAGAAACTTTATTTTCGAAAAACGTTATCAGCGATGGATAGTTTTCGATATTACGGGCAGTTTCGCATCGAAGTACAGTTGATTAAACTCAATCGATGATTCAATTTAGATTATATCCTCGATAAATGGCGCGCAGTCATCCGAACGACTCGATTGACTTAACTTAATTTTCCCGTAACTTAAAAACGTATACGTTTGCTGAAAATGGTCAAACAAAAAAAGTTTGTTCGGTTAATTATTTTTAAAAAATTCAGTAGTAAAAGTCACTAACAATTGATAATAATTACTTTAATAACATTTGTTTGTTTCATCTTATTTCGATTTTTCATAGATAATCCATTGTTTCGATTGCAAAAAAATCAATAACTATGGGATTTTTTTGAAAACGTTTACTGAATGATCGAAACTATGGAAAAATTATGTTTCGAAAAAATGTTTAGACGTATGTGTGTGTACGTGCACCGGATCCGAAAAATGCTGATTATTGTATGTCCTGTGGACACCGAGTTATAGATCTGAAATTCGTCCCGTGTATTAAGGGAGTAATATACTCATTGCTTTAACTTGATTGCGGTGTGTAAAGGGAGTTTTCCGCGTGCGAAACGCGCGGAAAACTTAACTTTCCACACCTTGTGAAATGAAATCGTAATTTCTTTCGTTTTTTACAAGTTTTTTCGAATTCTTGCAAGTTTTTTCAATTTATGTTTACAATCAGAACGCGCCACAAAAAAAAAATCAAAGTTGTACATTGTTTGTTCATTCGGTTTTTATCGTCGTCTGCAAAGCTTCCTCACTGAGGAGACCGGAGTTGGTTAACTAACTTTCTCATAACGGCAGCTTTACTTACGAAGAAATAAAAAAAATACAACGAGGAAGCGATGTAAATTGCAAATGCAAATTTGCGAATGCAATCCAATGGCAATGTAAATTTAATTTGCATCTCTTTTTAAAATCGCTATATACAAATAGAGTCGCCGTTCCGTAAGTACACGTGAAAGACCTAAAGACCTCGTGGATATTGGGAGATATACGTACTCTTTTGCCGACTCGTTTTTTACGCGAACAAGACGAATAGTCAAAGTAGATAGGGTCAGCGTCGAGAGCGAAATCGGGGGGCTACCAGTCACGAAGCGACGTAATTCGAATTAGAGAATCCAACGTGAGACTCGGAGGGCATACACTTCAGCTCGGTGCAATGTTGGTAACCTCTCTCGTCGACGATCCGGTTTGTTTGCTACCTCTTGTTGACGAAATAGTCACACAAAATTTTGCGTCAATTGCACGAGCGTCCAATCAACAAATTGACGCTCGAGTAAAGCGGATTAACGGTAAATTCTGTTTCACCGAATTCGTTTTTACTCGCACTTCACCGAATCTGTTCGAAATTTCTTCCATACAAATTGTATAGTCTATTCAAACATATATTTCATGTGCACGTGAACTTGTATACGTATACAAAATCGAAGAATTATTTATGAAAGTCGCGCGAACTCGTGAAATATCGCGTTTGATAAACAATCCAAGATAATCGATAATCAATTGCAGTATCGGTGAAATTCAATCATTGGACCATTGATTAAATGTGTTATAATTAAATGCGAGAATCATAATTACAAAAATGTCTAAAATCAGACCCAGTCGTGACCAACAATGAATACCAATGATGCACGATAAATAATGCATTGATAAAAAAATTCGATGATTTTTTCTTTCTTCGATGGAATATTAATTAATTTTTGTTTTTCGAGTGCCGCGAATATTCGTTTGAAATGAACACCATAATCACAATGAGGTTCGAACAATTAATTAAAACCAATTAGCCGCGGTCCGACAGTACTAATGGAATACGCTCGTTCCGAAATCTAAAGCCTGATTTACGCGGAGAATTAACGGTGCACCAAGAGACGGAGAGGGAGGAGAAAGAGAAAAGCTCAGGGTCAGTGTACGAGTTTGAATACTGCTCGGTTTCCAAATCCCCGATGTTCTATATATACATATATACGCACACTATTCTACTTCGAAAGAATTAAAACAGCGTTGCGCCCTTACGAAAGAATTTCTCCCTTTGTCTGTTCCCCTGAACGCTTACACTATTTAATTAATTACACTCCGGAACGTGAATGATAAATCGCATGCACGTGAACTCGGCTCGGCACGTTGGGACGTTGCATTTTCTCAAAAAAAAAAAAAAAAAAAACAAAAAGGTAAACGAAAAAAAAAAAAGAACAATCAAAGTTTCTTATTTGAATAGAATTAAGTATGCAAGTGTGGCACTTTCACGGGTAGAGGAGCGTTTCCAAGCTTTCTCTCGCTTCGCAAGCCGGAAATGAAATTCAGCCGGAAACTGTGTTTCGTCGAGGTTAATGCCTGCTGTTGCTGCGGCTGTTCTATGCTCTTAAGGCATTTCTCTCGTTCATGGTGTTAAAGTTAGGCCGCATTATATATCCCTAAACACATACAATAGAGTGTGTTCTACAACGTCGTTTAAATACTATATACCATGAGGGTCTCTACGAGGTTTATTATTGCCACACGAACCTAACGTAGGTACGAGCTTTGCGTTTTGGAGTTTCAAACTTCAATTTCTGACGTTCGTTACGCACGATGGAAAACATGCGGGCTTTTACATGCGATAGACGCGAATGTGCATTATCCTAATTGCAACACAGCGAAGGCTCGCAAGTTCAACGGGCGGACTGGCGCAACAGTTCCCACTTTTTTTTTTAACTTTTCGTCGTCACCGTGCAGCTTCTTTTTCACGCTATTGCACTAATGGGGATGTTGCTTAGCATTTTTACATGGAGATTTCACGCGGTTGGTCGCGCGAAAAAGTATACAGGTTTCGTTCAACCGGTCTCGAGAGGGTAATTAAATCAACGTAAAATAATGTATACCTTAAACGAAGTTAAACTTTCTCTTTAAAGGTATTTGTGTTAAAAAAAATGGATATACTGTTGGAGGATATTAAATATTATAATTTGCTTGAAATAAGGCCCACATCGCTTTAAGCGATCCAACAACATCGATAAAATAACACTTTTAGATACCAGAATTAATTTTTTTTTTTTAGATTTCCTGTCTCCACCACATTTTATAACAATTTTATAATAAAAAGTGGTTGACGAAAGTAAAGAGACTAATAATTTTTTCAATATAACTTCGTCGCTGAAGAGTTAAAGCGTCGATATCGGGTCATTGGCAGCGAGCAACCCTCAGGATTAATCTAAACTCAACGAAGTTGAGAGGAGTGTCAACCAATTGATCAATGGCGATAGGTCGGATTATTCCAGAGCATGTGCGGAGGATACGGACAAGAAACGGCACCGATAATCTCACGATGGGATATAGCCACTCTGATCGATTCAATATCAACTCCTGCCTAACCCAGTACATCAGATACTATTACTAGTGGGATCACCTATGTAACTGGTCCCTCCCTCCCTTCTTCCTTTCCGTTGGTTCACTCTCGAGAGACACGAATCCGATCCTGAACCACGAGGGATTCAGTTGCAATTGATCGTACACACGTTAGCTTTCATCCTTCTCAAAGGCACGCAAATTGCTTGAAGCATGCGTCAGTTATTCGGCTTTCGGATAAACCCCAAAACTGCTCTATTAAGGTATTTGTTAAATTGCGATAAATCACACGCGAAATGAAAGCCTGGAAAGCCTCAATTCCGATAAGTTATTTATTGATCCAGTTACGATCATCCAATTCCAATGCTCGAAACCTGAAATTTATGCGTAACATCGAGTTGCCGGATTTAGTTGAGATAAAAGTTCGATACAATGTTGAAAGATTCTGATTCCCTCGTTGCATATGCAACGTATGCCATTTCGTTGGTCAACGGCAATGTAAATTTGGAAATTCGTCAATGAATTTCCAAATTACAGATGAGTTTTTATTGTTTCCATTATAAAAGAGCTTTGACCGGTTTTCTTGCAAAACAAAATTTGTGAGCCTTCGCGTCGATAAATTCCACTTGCGCGTATAGAATTTTATTTTTTTCCAAAGGTCCACTGTCTCCAAATGGTATTAAATATAATTATTCTAACCGACCATCGTAACTCACATTATCTTGACTTCAGATTACCACACATGAAACTTGGTAGACATGAGCGATTAAAAAGAAACTTTTGTTTCTCCCATTTTTACAGTTTGTCGATTTAGGTTCGTTTTTACACATTTTACGGTTTATCAAGAGATGGGGTAACAGCTGGACACTAAGCACGTAACTTTTGTTTTTTATCGCACCGCGACGTGGAATTTACTGCATCGGTATAGCACTTTGAAACTACAGGGTAAATGATCCACAATTTTTTTCAGGCTATTCGTACGATCCCTCGCTAGCGTAGGATCGCGTTTTTTTATTTACTTCGTAATTATAAATTTGAACGCTACCGTTAAAAGCATGTCGTCGTGCCAATCATGCTGACTGCCGGTGTGAATATTCAGTTTTCGGGACCCTAAATCGAATATCGGGGGATCGTTACTACGGGGATATTACCTTAAACAGCAAAGTCTTTTAATCGTTGTTAAAGCTGTGAAACGACACGAACGGCGGGTGCCGCGTTGAACGAGTAAAAAAAATGCGTGCGCTGTTTCAGGATTAATTTCATGTTGGGCATCGACTGATGGTATAATCGTTGGTGCGTGTAGTGTTGATTCCTTGGGCAACTAGGACGCCCGATCATTACCACAGTGACAACCATCAGAGGCATAGAGGATACCCGGGGGCAGTGGGAGTAGAGGGTATCAATCTCGAAAGCGAATGCTCCAATCATTGCCCGCGTCAATCGACAAGCCATATCAATGTGTTCCAAGGCAGGAACAACCCACTGGCATCAAGCATGTTCCGTTATACCTACAAGTACGAGGTCCACATGGTCCTGTAGCACGCACGAGCAACGAGCAATTAGTGTCCCCCCTGCCGTTTTCCTCCCCTCGGCTCCGTTAATCGGCCGCGTGGCTCAATTACGCAATCTCCCATGTTCCAGCGATCATTGTCTGTAAATCCCTTAACGAGAATTGTAACGAGAATCTCGATGAAAGCTTCCACGGGAATAGTAGTGAAAAAAAGAAGAAAAAAAAAAAGAAAATTGCATTTATTATAAACGGAATACATTTGAATAAAAATAAAGCCGTCGGCTCTATTAATTTGCTAAATGATGCTACATATTGTTGTCGGCTTATATGTTCTCTGATCGGCTTACAGAATTTAATAACTCAGAGAATAATCATAATCGATGAAACACAAATCACTTGAAATCAATAATAATAAGCGAAAAATATTAATAATGAGCATTTTGAGCTTTTAGTAGATAGCACGGAATTTCGCAGAATTGCGATAAAATTGTGAGTTAGCAGGCATAATCCCTTCAAATCGTGTGGGTTGCCCTTTCGCCAAAAAATTACTATCATTATTAAATTCTATGCAGTCCGCATTTACGTCCGCATTTACGAGACGTGGATTATAACAATAATTAATTGAAATAAAAAAATAATCTGCTCGTATATTCCGCATTGTTAAGAAGATGCTAGGATCGTTCACGACTTTATCGTTTCCTGCGCACAGACTTCTAAATTGATCGTCAAAACCGTTACTTTTTTTTTTGTACGTTGCATCCCGCCGCACATTACATTTTGCCAGATATTGCTGTGATCCCACGTTGTTTCTAGCGTATAACTCCAAAGCCGGAGAAAATTAACAGGCGTTAACGATGTAAATAGCCCCGGCTTACCGAGAGTCCGCGGACGGCAAATATTACCAAGCGGGCGAGATATCCCATAAAACTCGCTACAATAATTAGAACGAATGCCAAGCTCTATCCTCATGTCCCCCGATCCCATGCAAAAAAACCCCCGTAAAAAAGAAAAAAATCTTCAACGAAGTTCGCGGACGGTAATTTGCGGAAAATTTGACCGCGCCAAGGATACAGTGTACATCAACAAGAGGTACCAACGATCCCTTGCAGAGTAGAAAACCGGCTGGAGAAGATTTAATCTTTTCTTATGACTGTGAAAAAGCCAGCGCGAGAGACCGAACAGACGAAGTTTTCTCGTAAGTCGAGAGTTTCAATTTTGTTGCTTCCACCACCATCCCCTTCGTAAGTTCGAATATACCAGAGTAACCAACGAGTATTCTTAATTTTACTCTTCTGTAACGAGCGCTTCCCGGATTCTGAAGAGTCTGGCAAATTTATTTGAAAGTCTGGACGAGCAAGAAAATGTGAATTGCTAATGAATCAAATAATGGATCATAGCGTTGGACCTTTTTGGAACTTATTAATTTTTTTTTTTTTACGAAAATTACAATAGATAGTAGGCGACCGCGACTTGTAGGAACTTAATTGATAATCAGAGTGATTTAGGGTTATCACATTATTCTTCTCTTCTTTCGCCAGTATCACGTGTCCATTAACGAATTAAGACTGTTTTACTCGGAAAATTTTTCAATTTTACCGAAATTATTTTACAATAATTATCGATTTTCAGAGTCATTAGTGGATTAGTTTTTCAACATTCCGAACGCAACCATCTCAACCCTTTTTTATATCCTTAAAAACAGTGACTAACCAATAACAGCGCAGCGAAAAATTCTAGTATTTACAGTTGATAATCGGAAGGGATTAACTATTCAAGATTTTTCGAATCGAATCTTTACTTTATAAGTAAGATATTAATTTTAACTTCACTGACGCGAATGTGACTTTGAATATTGCTCGACCACTGAAATCGACGTGATAATTTGAAGGGTCACTTTTGGTGGTGTTATCCGAACCTCCCAAACGGAATGGAAGTTACAAGAGATTCCCTTTGTCCAAAGGGGATAGTGTACAGCGTTGTCCGGAAGACATCTATATTTATAGTGTGGAAGTGCTGAGGCGAAGTTATCCAGTGGACCAATCCTGATACCTCGAGGAGAGCTCCACCGATACTCCTTTGTGACCATTTTCGGGGGCTTCTCTGAGCGGAACGGCTAGTACCGGAGACGAAATCCCGGTAGCTAGAAAGGTGTAGCGCATAGCGTCTTAACTTCTCCTCCGTTAAGCCACTTCTATGAAGCCTGCGAAGCCCGTCGAAGCCACAACGGACGTGAGCACGTAGCATCCACTTGCAATATACACTACCGTTCGCCATAGTGCAGTGTAGTGTATCCACTATAGTGCATCATACTGAAACCACTCTACCATACAATACCATCTATCATTCTGCGCTTTTCAACAAAATAAAATTCGAAGCTTCGACGAGCTAGAAATTTCGCTTCGATTCTTCCGGCAAAAAGATTCTCATTAAAAAAAAAAATGGTCAATTAAAGTCGAATCTCCGAAACTCTATTATTCGAATAACAGAGTATTTGTAGATTGATTACAACATATTGAAGCAATAATCAAGAGAAGATAAAGTGAAAACAAATGTTTTTAACCTTAAGGTTTTTTTTATCCAACTTTCACTTCGTTGAAGGAAAAAGAGCGGTACTATTTTTTGCATGATTGACCTTAATATGGTGGTAGGTGACTATGCATTAACGTTCTTCAAAGCCATTCAATAATGCGCTTAAGGAGGGTGTTGTTGAAGGGCGCAACACCCTTAAGAGATAAGTAGTGCGGCAAAGTTGTAACCAAGTAGAGTCTATTGATACGGTAGGGTTACAGTATTCCAAAAATATCGACCTCATGAAGATCGTATCAGCAGACGGATTCTCTATGTGAAAACTCAGTGTTTTCACTCGTTTCGCGAATGTCTTTTCACGGGTTTAGTGTCCCGAACTTAATTTCACTCGTCACTTGTGAATTAAGTGAACAAAGTGAAACGAGCGAAATTAATTTTGGGACACGAAACACGTGAAAAAACATTCGTGAAACGTGTGAAACGATTGAGAACGCTGCGTTTTCACATGGAGAATCAGTCTGCAGGAAAGACTTGGAGGGGATGTTAAATCAGTCAGAGATGTTACTGGTTAGATGACTTAATCCTGATGTCGAATCCGATCTGAATAATGCTACGTGGTAAACATGTATTACTGTAGAATTTGCACGCCTTCAATTCTGATATAAAGCTGGGATTTGAAAAAATGACAACAGCTAAGCGATGTAAATGCGAAAAACAAAAAAATCTAAATAACATGATAACAGAATCTCTGCTGCAGCAGTAAAATAGGCAAAAAAAAAAAAAAAGGTAAACGTTAAAAAAACCGAAACGTAGCTCAGTAGATAAAGAATGCCGTTTACATGTCTGGTCCACGAAAAAATTTGTCAATTGCACACATTTTTTTTGGCACACGCAGTGGTTTTTTCTACCTCAGCACGCACCAATTATCTTGATGGGCTGGACGGAGCTTTTGTTGAACAGAACAGTGGATATATAGAACAACGATATATATATATATATATTTGTATATAGATATAGACACACATATATATCTATAGCATATATATATACTATGTATACGGCATATACTACACATTACATATAGAGAAGCGAAACCTCATTGAATGTCGCTTAAATTATAGCGACGCTTTTGTTCCTTCACAACGGCGGTCTAACACGCGCGATTTAACGGGAAAGGGACGAAAGGGATGGAGAGCCGCGCTTAAATACCATCACAATGAGGGTTTCTTGCTCGTTCGCTCGCGGTCCTGCCGTTCTTCCTATACCGTCAGGTCGTCCCCGTACATGCATAACCCACCACAATACCAGCATTCAATTTCCTAATGAATGTTTACAAGGCCGAGCACACGGGAACGAAGAACGAGGGGGATAATCATACCACGCCCGGTTATATGCATTAGAGGCGTTGTCTGGATGCAACTCGATGTGCAACGTGTTACCAACATCGGGGTTCCTTCAATGCCACTGAAGCTCATGCTAAAGCTTGTGTGTTAGTTCACTGGCACTGGTGTATAAAGTAGGTCGACTCTGTGGGCAATGTACGAGCAGCGTGAACCGAGTGACAGCCTAATGGGTGACGCGCCTGCTGCATCTCTGGCTTTACTCTCTTCTCCACTCTTGCGTACACTCTGAAGCATATCGACGAAAAACAGAAAAAAAAAAAAAGAAAAAGAAAGAAAGTAGAAAAGCATAAACACAAAATGCGAAAGTCCTACTCGTTTAGTACGATGTCGGAAAGACAGGTGGCAGTATTTACGATGAACGATAGAGCTGCAAGCCGAGAGCTTTGAGGTCGAAATTGATGTTTGACGCAAACGGGGATAACTTTTCTTTTTTTAGATGCGATTAAGTATATTTGTATTGCATTTCTTTCTGTGTTATCGAAGAAAGGAATTCAGGCAGTTCGGGGAACATAGAGAAGTCACAGAATTTATAAATTAATTGTACACCCATAATTCATCGCAAATTGAACATTGAGTTTCTCGACGCTTTAGAGTACTTCAATGATTTTGATGCTATAATGTCAAATATCGTGTAAATATTTCTACGTTTTACAATACTTTATTACTCACATCCGATTACAATTACTTTTTGGTGGTTTTCAAGAAAAAAAATAACAAAAAATGTCAATGACACGAAACAATAACGCAAAGTGATATTTGACAAACAGATTTATTAGTTGGTTAACAAAACTCGATATTTCACAATACAACTAAAAATAAATCTATCGAAAAGTGATTGAATGAACATATGACATGATAAAAGTATATAAGTTATGAGAATAAAGCCTTTTCGTACGTGTAGTGAGTTGTTGAGGGTAAAAAAAATAGGATTTCTCTCGTCGAGAGAAAATAGATAAAAATGTCGAGAAGCATCACGCGAACTCGTCTAAGAGAGTTTGCAGGTGGCGAAGAAAGCGTAGGTTTGTTACGCGAGTGAAATACAAAAAGTATTACACGAAGGGTTCACGATGGAGTTGAATGCACCCTTCGCCAGCCGCGAAATTGTAGAAACAAAAAGAACGAATAAACTGTGGGAAAAAAATAACAGAAAAATAGCAGCAACTCAAAGAATGCTAATTCCAGGCTGTTAGGATGGAATAAGATAAAAATAAAACTGCCAGTCATGCGTTAAGGGTGCTTCGCGGTATATGTATACTTTCCCAACCAAAAGTTTAATCCAATGAAAAAAATTAATATATCGCATTAAAAACGGCTGAGATTTTGCCGTTCAATAATTCCGAAAATTTTTTACAGAATTATTTAAAAATATTATTGTTTAACATATCACCTAAAGGGGGTTTTTTTTTATGGGTGTTTATTTTTTTTTTTTTTTTTTTTTTTTCGGGATCGTATTTCATGGCACTTTTGTCTTTGAATGTACGCACTAGGTATCCTTGATTAATACCGAGCGCACGAAATTTCGATCGATAATTCAGAGCTATCTTTTTGCGAAGTACATCTTTGGCGGAGAATAAACTTTGCTCGATCGTTCCCGAGATATAGAAAAGACGAGAGACCCGAGTTCTACTGGAAAATTCAGCTGTGGTTGAAATAGTCGCTTTAGCCCGCTCCCCACTCCCATCTGATTCTTCCGCAAACGCAGACGACGTTTTCCTACCTCGAAAAAATCTACAAGTATTATGTTAATACGAGTTTTCTTTCTCTCGTTTTCGATGAGAGGAAGAATTAATCGATCTCGAGGTGCAATTTTATACGGCGCCACGTTATTATAATTTCATTCCGGCGCAGAGATAATATTTAAAAGAAAATGGGAATAAGAACAAATTTAAAAAAAAAGGTAATTTTTTTTTATACTCGAACGAGAATCCATTGAGACGTCTCGAGTCTTGATGAAGAAGACTCGACAATATTCTTTCTCTCTCCGTATGTTACTCGACGAAAAGAGCTCGAAAAGCTTATTTCGATACCATTTGCTTTTACTTCGACGGGCGTACATATTAGATTTGCCTTTGCAATAAAAATGTCTCAAAGCTCAAAGGATCTTGGAAATACCGGGAAAAAACCACACCCCCTTTGTGCAACGCGCATCAGTTTATTTGGTCTTGAAGTTTTAGAGCTACAAGCACGGATCTACGTATACTTAACCATGAAAAGTTTTCAACGGATGAAATCGCATAGGGGTGGAACGAGAGGAAAAAAAAACAGCGCATCAAAAGTTCAAGCAGCTTTACTCAGCTTCAAGCAGGTCTGAAGCTTTTTTTTCGTCAATCTATGAACCACTAAAAAAAAGTGGTAAGATAAAAGATCGACTAAAAGTACAGTTAACTTGATAGATGTTACCTGGTAGATGCATTTTTTTTCTTCAATTTAAAAAGAATTCAATTAATAATACGATGTTAAGAAAAAATGAAAAAATTCATAATCAGAATTCAAAATATAGTTCGATTTAAGAATTTTGCAATCTCAACAAAGTTTTTCTCAAAGAAATATTTGAAAAATGTACGAAATTTGTTTTATCGCGTAAGAGATATACTAGTCGACTGTGAAGGTTGAAATAAATGGCAAAAACATCTCTACGATTTTTTAATATTAAAGTTTGAACGTGAAATGATTTTTTTTTTAAATAACAATGTCCGTCAAAATTTTAATTGGATTTTTCAGTATAAATACTTTACGTACCCATCACAATAATAATAATAACAATAATAATACTATACAATCGCAATAATATTACGATATAATTTTTTTTAGTAAAAATTAAAGAACGCTAAGGGATCTTTTCATCCGACTTAAAATATACTATACTCTTTTATAAAAATTGACTACAAATATAACGCGTGATAAAAAATGTATATATTCTTTCGTCATTTCCTATCTCGCGACTTTGAGCAATTTGTAAGTGAATGTACATCGCATCTCTTTCTCTTCGCGGCGTTGGTTGATGCACTGTGTGCCTGCGATACTTTGCCATTACTCTCAGAGCCGAAGCTCGGGAAAGCCCGTTCGCGTTGATCTCGTTGCCAGGAATTGAATGAGAATTGGGTCAATCTTCTCGAGAGTGAGAAGAAGAGCGAGTGAGCTATCCGTAGTATAGGTTTAGCAACACAGTACCGCAACAAATATAGGTTGATATATTAATATGCGGGAACCCCGAAAATTTTCGTTTTACTATATACGCGGATAAAATGTTATATCTATGCATTATTCCCACGCGAAAAAATCAAAACGTCTGTCGATTCCCAATCGTTTACTGCAAAATATTATGGTCTTTGAAATTTCGAAAGTGTGACAATGTAAATCGGTTTATAACGTTGTGCCAATGTTAGCGAGAGGGAAAACACCTATTATTTTTTATTAAAAAATGAAAGATTTTTCTTAAAAAAAAATAAATATATATATATACATACTGCTTGAAAAATTTTTCAACTATACTTGAAATAGAGTACTCTGAAAATTGAGTTTTTTCACAATCTTTTTTTCGTTAAAATTCCCCTGGAGCAAAGCCAACGGATGACAGAGAAGTCGCTTTCCCATTAGCAAATGTTTGTTGAATAAATAAAGATGATAGCAACGCAATGTACAGATCGTTAATTTGTAGGGTTATTTGCCCATTTAATTTTTCTTCCGTTCGATGACTCACGTTATTCGTATACAAGGCAATTATTTGTCAATTATTGGAAAATTGAGGGTTTCCGCGGTATGATAGTAAGCTTCTATTTTTCGATTTTTTTTTTTTTTTATTATTGGCGACGCGACTCATTATATGAATATATATTTTCTTCTTTTTACGTATTTTTAGTTCATCAAGTAGGTTTTATGAAAAGAAGTAGAACGATCGAAAGGGTTTAAAATGTATATCGTTTCATAATAGTCTTCCATTTTCTCATTCTCTATCTTTTCGAACCACTCGAGAGGAAGATTCGAATGCATATATAGGAGAGGAGCGGTATAGCGGCAGCTGGTACGTGTATAGTATTCGATAAACGCCGAGAAGGTCGTATCGATAATTCTCTCGGGGATCTTCTTAGTCCCGTTGCCTGGTTGGACTCAATGAAATCCCTTTTAAAAGCCGGAAAGTGCATCGGGTGGGGCTATTCGGGCGTATCTACTTCGAGGGTATCTGTGAGTGGGTATCTCTTCTGGGTCACCGAGCTCTCTTCCTCCTCTTTATGTGGGTTAATACGCGTCGTTCCACCTGACACGGATGTACCAACACTGGCAAAGACTCTCAGCGCCGCGAGAGATCGAAGAATAGCGACCATAAAACGGTAAAATTATGGTCGCGATGTAAAAGCTCAATGTAAAATTGCCTAATGGTCATTAGTGTGGGCGGAGCGAGTCATACGGGGCGACCGGAGACATTAACCCTTTAACGATTGGTGGAAAGATGTTTTTCTAATAAAAAAAAAAGAAAAACAAGAAATTGTTTCTCGTAGGAATTGCTTGCATGAAAATTTTATTACAAATTTCCGTGTTTCATTGTTTTAATATCAAAGACATTATAATTATGAGAAAATATACGACTCTGAACGAGCGAATTTCGCACGGAAAAAATATTAAAATATCTGAAAGTACCTCTTAAAAGTCGTTTTACGAAATAAACCTGCAGAATGTAACGCAATTTTCACACAAAAAAGCTTTTTTAATATTTCGTGTTATCAAATTGACGCAATTTTTTTTTTTTTTTTTACTAAAACAATCAAACTTTTCCTCAGCGAAAATTAATCGGAATTGAGTAACGAAGAAGTTTCACAGAGAATAGTGAGATACAGAGAAGCAAACCAGTGACGTCGATGACACTAATAAGCGCTTCTTCAAGGCGAAATGTCGGTCTACCGTGCGACTAGACTTTTTGCCTTCACGCAGCATCAGCAGACCCGAACTTCATTCTGACCATCTACTCTCGTCTCGTTCGGTTCTTGGCACAAGTTGTCGTTGCTTTGCTCTCGACTCGTGGACGACAGAAGGAAAAGTGGAATGAACGTACGAGAATTCCTCGTATATATATTAGATTTTGTGAAACTTTTGTGGCCCTCTTGTTCGCTGGTACAATAGCGGATGGCATCGAATCATCGGTATAGCGAGACGACGAGAGAAGACAATGGAAAGGGTTGAAAAACCGTATACAGCCGTTTTCTTTGATTTTGTTTTTTATTTTATTTTTTTTCGTTTTTTTTTTGTACAACGTGGAGAATTGTACTGGTCAACGCTCTCGTAGCTTATTCGGCGAGACACACCATCGGCCTGTTGTAACGTCATGTTTGTCGCGACGAGTTTCGGAAGATAGTGAAAGAAGAAAGCCTCCGGGAGACTCGAAGAAACTCAATTTTCAAGAACAATATCAATTCGTTCGGTACCTCTGGGAGTCGTCGAGACGCGCATTTTGTACGGCGTCCACGTGGTACAATACCACCCGCTTCTTACCAACGACGCGAAGAGGTTGCGAACCTCGGCATTACAAAGGAGGAAGGAGGCGAATCGTTAACAACGGACAAGAGTGGAATGAACGGGAGACCTAGAGCGACAACGAGAGCTGAGACCAGTTTTCCGACGTCCTGACGCGCGAGCAGGATTTACCTTTCTGCAGAAATGCCGCGAGGCTCCGAGAGACCTCTCGAGAAACGAGACAAGTGCCTTGCTAATTAATTTATTAATGGAAAACTGGTATTAAAAAAATGCATTAAGTATTCTTCAATTTTATTATAATTCGCAATCGTTTGATTTGCTTTGCATGAATAGAATTAATTATCGATTATTGTTTACCATATGTGAAACGATACATATAGTTTAATTCGAATTAATTATCGATTATTGTTTACCATATGTGAAACGATACATATAGTTTAATTCGAATTAATTATCGATTATTGTTTACCATATGTGAAACGATACATATATTAAAATCACCATAATAACAATAATAAATTAATAAAAATCAATAATGCATTGAAATAATCATAGCAACTTTATCCGTTCGGTGATAGGATGTTATCCCATTCCCATGGAAATGAGATCTTTATTTTGCGATTTTGTGATTGTAATCGGTGTGAACAAACACGATGAATTCTATAATCGAGATAATTTTTTTTGGGAATCGTTCAATTTTTACGCAAAAAAAAAAGCATTGTAATGGCGAAACCTTTGTCATACGTTATTGGCGTTTCGAAAAAACGTTTTTAAATCCCGACGAATATCCCACCCCGTGTGATTTTTTTTCCCGTATCTGCCCGATGGGTGCGTTGATTTTTTTTCGATATTCCACTAGAAGGGAACGATCGTTTTGCTCGTGTCATCACGAATCCCCACGTATTTCGCTTCTACTTGAATACGCGATATGTAAATTCGCGCCGGATGTGAAAAAAAGGAGTCTTTATAGCGATTATCATAAAAAAAAATTGCCCCAAGTGCGAGAAACAGCGCTAACTTGACAAACACGAACTTGCAACATTTCAGATTCAACATAAAAAAAAAATTAGCCCGCTTTTTCGGGATTTTTTGCATAAAAATATAAAGACAATTTCTCGATGTATACAAATAAAAAAAACATCAAGCATCCCATTATATTTCTGTAAAAAAAAAAAGATACCCGACTTTACGCAAAATCGTTTTCATGATTACCAAAATAATGACTGCCATCCGCAAGCTTAATGCTCGCACTTAACTCGGAAATTCGAGGTACGAGATTGCGTTGCGATTGAAGTAGCGTTTTTTTTTCGAACAGCAAAGGTTGCCGTAGGCCACACCCTCCATGTAACAAAGTAAAACGTTCATGGTGAACGCTGGTATCTCTGGCGTTGTGCATTGCACAATACTTTTCAAACGCACCGCATGCACATTGTTTGTCGCAGCTGCAGTCAAGCCGGCACCTCTCTCGACAATAACGTGCAAACCGACTAAGCGAAAAGGGTGTAAAACTCAGTGGGAGATGTTTGTGTGGGTATACGTAGGGGGTGGACGGGTGAAGTGCGAGAGGGGAAAATTTTGCCAGACGGGTGAGAGGAGGGAGACATGGAGTCGAGGAATGAGAAAATGCCCTCTCCCCCTTCCCTCATTCCAACCGGTTTGTCCGTGAAAGCACGATCGAAGCTGCGAGCTGCCGAATGTGCCGTGCAACCGGAATTTACCGGCCGGAAGTGAGCTCCTACCGTCGGAAATGACGCTATATCGACAACGTTTTTTCGACCCCTCGAACCAAGCGTTACATCCAGTCCCGTTCGTTGTGCCCAACGGCCTTTTCGTCTTATGCTTCTTCCAGAAACCTCTTTCTACTTTCCGCTCTCAAACAGAAGAGAGCATCAACCCCCTTAGCTCCTCCAACACTATCCGCTATCCTCTTCTCGCTATTGCGGTAAACTTTCAATTTATGCGTATTTTTTTTTTTTTGTTTTTTGGTTTTTTTTACGACTCTTATTTCTTGGCTACCGTTGCTCGACGAGAGTTTACCAGTTTTCGCACAAGCGCTCCTTTCATCCTCTTCGTTTTTCTTGAAACTTTCTATTGCTTTCTTACGGGTCTTTTTTTTTTTTTTTTTTTTTTTTTTTTTTAGGGTGTGAAAGTTAACCATAGAAGGCCACATTTCTTTTATACCTCTAGGAGTTCATCCACATATTACTCAACTTGAAATCAATATTTTTTAGCTTTATTCTACTGATAACGTAAGTGATACGTTCTAACAGATTCCATTACAATGTAAAAAATTTTTTTTATATCTCACGCTCTCGAAACTAAATGCTCGAAATTCGCAAAAGTCATTTATGATCTTCTAGCGTTAAAATGTTCTCGAAAAATGTTAAATAATACGAAATAGGGAAGAAATCACGAGTGGAAAGAGATACGGAAAAAGTGTTTAATTTCCGTTGCTTGATATTAGCAAAAGGGAGGATATAAAAGGGAAAGACAAAAAAAGGGCGACGATTTTCAAGGGCTTTAGACAGCATCTACTTTGGCACCCAGATCCCGTCGTCCTCGGTTTTTTCTCCTTTCTCCATCGTTGTCGTCGACTACCTTGTAATTTATGAGTCCCCATTTGCTTTCCTTCGACCCCGTGTACACGCAGCACACTCGTTTCCTCGTTTGTTCGCCTATGTTACTACTATCGTACCAATTATTTTTCCGCGTGGCTCGCATCCAAAGTAAATTGTACGCTTTGTCGAGGCGTCGGTGGGGAAGGGATGAATTGTCTTTTCGGGAACGTGCGTGACGCTACTGTGAATTTTTTTCTCCTATACGGCTGACGACGGTAGCTTAGTATTTCATTTTATCAGATTGAAAAATTGATAATTACTAAAGTTGATTAAAAAATAATAATGAACTGAACCCGTTGACGCGTAATCGTGAGACGCTAAAAACTCGTTAAAGTATATAGCGTAATCCCCTTCATCTCAATTCATATTTCAAAGAATTACAATCAATAGATATTAATTCATTAATTTTTTTTATTTATTTTAATGAAATTCATTACAATTTAGAGTTGTTTTTTTATGTAGATATTCGAATAATATTTATCAGTATATTTATTATTCTCAATAAAATGAAGCTAAAATAATTCAACGAACTTTTCGCACAGCAGAAAAATTTAAGTAGACGAATAAAGAATTCCGACGCAATGTTACTTCGCACACCTAAATTTTTTCAAACGGACCTATAAAAACTACTTTTATCTGCACATTAAATTTTATCTAAAAAAACACTTTCCCTAATAATATGAAAAAAAAAAAAAAAAAAAAAAAAAAAAAAATGAAACAGTATTATGCATAAAAAAAAGTAGTCTACAGGAGCGAAAATGGATCGTAACAAAACAAATAGTAGATCTCTCAGCCGGCTACATAAAAATATCATCCGATCCATACGGAACTTCGCTATACCCTCTCAGTTCTGCGTGTACTGACACTCGGCACTAGTAATATTCTTGTCGCTCGGTGAAGCAATATAAGTCGAGGGAACGAGGCAAAATTCAACATCACCAGCGTTGGAGTACCGGATGCGCATTCAGAAGTGCACGGGAGCACATCTAGAGTGCAACAAACATGTGAACCTATGGATCTCCTCACGGAGATTCTGCAGCTACTTCGGTCGTAGCCTTTCATAACTCCCACGAAATTGCTTCGCGTTCGGGGTGTCTCGCGCATGGAAAAGCGTCAAAATTTAAATTCCCCTCTCTCCCTACACATACACACACGCGAACGCTGGGCGCTGGAAAAGACGTGGGACAGAATGAAATGTGAAAAAGGACTCTCCGAGGTGGAGAGCGAGGATACTAATGACTATCGTAAAAATTTCTTCACGCACATTGTGTACATGAGTTACGATGTCTGCGTTCGCGGGACCCGCGCGCCATTTCCTATTTCTCATATGCGCAATAATTTGCCTTCATATTGGAACGTATGATAGTAATAATACAAAAATTTATCGTCGAAAACTCGGTCACACCGCAAGACAAAAGTGAATCGAAACACGCGAGAGTGAAAATTTGTAGAAAATCTCTTGTACGGCTGTTCGAAGTTTTTCGCGATACTTGCGAATTTTCCCGATAGTCGACAATTCTCAAGAGTGTCGGGTTACAAAAGTTCACCGGATAACCCAGTCAAGTGTGGCAAAAGTCGAAGGAATGATAAAAAAAAAAAAAGAAAAAGAAAAAAAAAAAAAGAGAAATTCGCAGAAAACGAGAGAAGGATTTATTCGACGCCTACATGCAGAATTGGCTAAGGCCGCATACGCCGGAAGCAATTCGGAAGAACAATAAATCCTGGCGAGGTAACAAAAAGACTCTCTTTCTGTATGTGTGTGTGTGTGTGTGTGTGTGACGGTCCGAGTGAACACGTTCGTCGAGGAACGCCGAAAGTACGAGAGAGTGAGAAAGAAAGAAAGCGCAGACACCAGAGGATCTATTAATCGTCAAGATTTCATCTGCTCTCGACGCTGCAGCAGCATTTAAAAAGAATTTCACCGAGGAGAGGATAAAAGTAGCGTCGAGTGGATGGTCAAAAATGTTTTCTGGCTCTGTTACAAAATCTTTCTGTGATACGGAGAATGAAATAAAAACTTCGAGAAATAAAGAAAAACGAAAGATTGAATTAATTTCGTTTATTTTTTGCGATTTTTATTAATAAAAAATTAGAAAAAAAAAACAAACATTTTACATAAATAAAAAATAGTGTCGTACCTCTGGAATCCGAGGTTGTAATATCAGCGGAAGTTAAAATTTATGAGGTGTGACACGACGGATAAGATCAATGGGCTATTTTCTCAAGAATTTACCGTTCCGCGAGAGAAAGGCTGGATATAGATATATATATAGTTATAAAATGTAGTGTGAAGTATTATTACTGGCGGGAACAGTAATTCTCATCCCTCTGTACCGTCGGTACTTTCGGTATATATATAGAGGTACAAGTTTCGTACGAGAAAACGCCAAGAACTTCCCGTACTTGGTGATGTAAGTTTCTGACGTGACCGGGGTGAGTTGAAGCATTTTGCGATTTTAATTTATAATTTTTACCTCTGTTAGAAGAGACTGAAACAATTAGAATTTTTGCACATATCGAAAAATAGTGGGAAACAGGTCTCTAAATTTGTAATTACGCAAGTCAAACGCGTCAAGTCAACTTTGCGAAATTAGAGATTCTGAATATTTTCCGTTCGTTTTGGTATAATTAAGAGATTTGTCCCTCGATATTTGATCCCCAATGGCATTTATCTGCCTGTAAGAAGATTAGAGAACATTCCCAATCGATTCCATTTCTGAATTTGGCTCTTCGACAATAAAAAGACGGGAGGGTCAAGCTGCCGCGCAGGGTATAAAAATGTAAAAAAAAAAATATTTTACAACGAAACGAATTGCCCTTTGGCATACATTAAAAGACAGTCTTCATCAGCGCATAAATAAATCTTGAGATCTCTGGTGAACTCAATTCTCAAGTTGCAGTCCGGAACATCGCGAAACCCAGTAACTCCAGTAACGACGGTCACCCTTGTAATATAAACGATGGCGTTGGCCTCTGGACTTATGAATAATATTTAGATTGCCCGAAGCAACATGAAAAAAGGGTTTACCAACACTACATCTGGTAATTAACATCGATGTAGCAGCCGTGGCATTGGAGAGAATCTCTCTTGAAAGTCGGGTCGGAATGGATTCGCTATCGCACGCGCGCTCGCATTTTCTTCGACTTTTCCCCTCCCATATCGCGACCGTTTCTAACGACGAAAATTTTCGACTGTAAATTCATCACGAGATTAAAGATGGTAATTAATCAGCGTGACCCGACTATCTTTGCTTTACCAGAGAGATACGTGGCAAATAAAGGAAATGAGAATAAAACGTGCCGGACTGGCGGCCACGAAGAGAATTTTGTCCATTCCCATAGTGTGTAAATATAAAATTTCAGCGAAGAGCCAGATAAGCTCCGCCACCCTCTGTTCGTCTAGTTTTCTCTTGGCGAGAGAAGCGAAACGATCCGTTTCGTTTCTTTCCCGACTCGACTCTTCACCCCGACCATCAAGACCATTTCTTGGCATTAAAAGCTTTATGAACCTCGAACCGCGAAAGTACAATCCACTTTTCTACGATGCACCGTTAGCGCACCGGTCGGGTGGTCTTTACTTTGGACGTTAAAGAAAAATCAACGAAAAAAGTACACAACTCAATGCTACGCTAAAAAATCACGGAAATATAACCACCGGCAAGTTTGTTCTCGCTACCGTGCTTCCGCTGAGTGTTATTTTTCTTTTTTTTTTTACCTCGTCCCTTTGATTCTTTGCTCCGCACCTTTATTGTTGAAAATTGGCCACTTTTTTAGTACCTTTCACGAGAAACGGCAACCGACCGTTTCGGATAAAGAAAAGTAGTGTTGGACAAAAACACGCAATTATTTCGATTCGATAAACACATGAATGAGGAATATTTCCGACTAAATGTGTCTACAATTCATGAAAGCCTTCGGAATTTATGAGATCTCAAATTTATGAATAAAGATCATCTTTAACATAAAATTAAAAATTGAAGAATGAATGACGCCAATTATTTACGCGACTTTATCGATTATTTTCCTCTTTTGAGATCCTTTTACTCGACTTCTTTATGATTAAAAAAATGCTCCGAATTATACAAGAGGAAACACTTGTGCAATCCTCGTAATAGGTATATCGTGTCACGAAAGCAAATGAAAGCCTTGTGCGGCTTAAAAATGTTAATTTCTTTATTTGTAATTTCGCTCGTCAAGCTCTCGTGTACACAGGAAACTAAGAGAGTGGTTTCGTTATTAACCAGTGGATATCAGCGTTGACCAGAGGGTTGACCAAAGGCTTTTCGAAATCTCCACTCTAAAGGCTCCGTCGCAATCATAGTGACACCAGAGCTCTGATCTCTCTCGTTGCGCAGTCAAAACTTTGCAACGGAAAGCTTCGATCAAAGCTTTTTGCCTTTCAAAACGCTAATGTATATGTCGTGGTATGTATGGCAAAGGATTGGTCCAACCGTAAATCGGACAAGTTGTCATTTGCACTCGACCTTTCTTGTTTCTCTTCGTTACATCGTTCGTAGCTGAGGGGTATGTATACTGAATCTTCAATAATTGCGTTTCCGACTACGCGTTCCTATAAACCCTTCAGATTCTCAACATCATTTTTTTTTCATAATGATTGAATGGTACGATGATAGAAACATTTAATTAAAAATATTCAAAGCCCCCATCGGAAAATATACAAATTTTGGAACAAACCTCAGACTCCGAAAGCACTTATTCTTCGAAAAACTTAAATTAATTTTAGTTTAGAAGGAAATTTCCTATGTAGTTAGCAAATGCGTAGAAAACAATTTAACTAGTATAACTAATTAAACTAGTAACTAATTTAATTAGATGAGCATTTATTGCAACGTTTTTTTATTTTTTTCCTTTCTAAGAAGCATACAATGTTTCCTTTCCTACTACCGTATTGTTCAAAGTTTGTTCATTATCTTGACACACTTATTGAAAAAAAAATGAATCATAAAATTCCGAAATAATGTGGGAAATTTTGTTGAGACATACGTAATTTCGAGATACCGTATTGTTCAAAGTTTGTTCTTTATCTTGACACACTTATTGAAAAAAAAATGAATCATAAAATTCCGAAATAATGTGGGAAATTTTGTTGAGACATAAGTAATTTCCAGAACCATCCGGACAACGAAAACAAGTGGAGTCATCGTGGTGAAAAAACCCACAACTGAGACGCTTTGCATACCGCGAATGCCTAACCTTGTTGACGCACCCTCGGTGACTATAGCACTAGTCTGATTACATAACGTTCTTCAGCCCGTGTAAATGCCTGAAAGAGTCCCGTGTGGCACAGTAGTGACAGACGCTGCGATAGCACACACTATACGTTAATTATCTCTAACGCAATCATCACGTAGAATTGGTAAATAGGGCAGATATGGCGAATGGAAGTGATCACTATATAGCTATCGATGTATGCAAACGCGGGTGTTGATACGATAATAACCAATATAGTCTGCATAGATCGACTGCACTGATATGTCGAATGTGGAATAACCTGACTGACATACATTGATGACTTAAATTCTTTCATTTGTGAATGCATTGTTACGAATGCATTTAAAAAAGAAACGGCAATGTGTTTCAGTGCCATTTGGAATCCGTATCCATTCATCCTTTGCATCAATAACTAAATGCTATGTAAGCACTACATGCACTGCTGCGACGCAGCAGCTGGTCATGCGCATGCCAAGCAGTACATAACCAGATAAGTTAAGGTAAGCGACTGCTTGCTGCGACTAGAAGGGATCATGTCGTAATTCCTTTACTTAACTAAGTTGAGTTGTAAAAATGTTTTCATTTCTTTCTTTCTTCCAACTAAGTCAAGTTAAGAAATTAACACGCAAATCAACTTATCTAAGGTAAATGATGAAACTGGTCTTCTCTTCGATTCAGGACATCGCTATTGGCTCAGTGGGCAGATGAAATCCGTTAGAAGATATTTGCTGTACCCAGACGAACAAAACGGCGCAGTAACGCAAGGGGTGCTTTCTAAACCATGTAGGCAGCTTCTCATTAAGGATGATACCGATTGGAGACGCTGACAAGAATGGAACGTTGATGAACAGACGTGCTTCGACTATACTCCTTAATTTCTCGGACCCGCCATAAAAATCAAAATACGTTTAGGTAGGTAGCAATGGAAAGGGCGATTTTTGTAGGGAGAGGTGATAACTTATCTGATCATCTACTCTACATTTTCCCGCAATAGTTGTTACCTTTCGAACATTTATTTCTACTTCGGAAGAATGGTTTTTCGTTTTTATTTTTATCACCGAAGTTCTTACAAAGTTTCACCGAAAAAAAAAGATTGTCCAAACTATGAAGCAGTTGAAGTCCAATAGTCGTTCAATGGTCCTTCGTCAGATATTACTCCCTAAAACAACGGCGTTGAGGAAAACAAGAAAAAAACCCGCGAAAGTTCACGCTGCGAAGTCGAAAGAACGATATTTCTGACGAAGGCTTCTAAATGCACAAAAAAACTTCCTTACTTACAGAATCTTAAGTCGAACGTTTGCCTCACTTGACGTCCCGCTTTACCATCGAAAATCGGAGAATCTGAAGTTTACAGGGTATCCGACATATAAAATATGAAAGTGTGGAGAACTAATCGAAAGATCTGAGTGCTTTTTTAATGCATCAAGAAAAATGCTGGACGAACATTTCACCCCTCGGAGATTCTTCGGCGATTCGACGCCGAACTCGGGTGAAAACACATATTGATCGGAACAGTTCGTGTAATACTCTCTCGATACGCTTTTATTTTCGTGCTTTCCTGCCGTTTGGGAGCCCAAAAAAGGAACATTCTTTGCTCGATTCGGTCGTTTGATAATAAAAAAATGAAAATTGTGTGACCTTTCGTGTTTTTTGTTACCGACTGGGTACACAAAAGAGAATGATTATCCCCATTGCTTCAAGGTGCGTTTTCATTCAGCGACAACTTTTTCGACAAGTGCCGGACGCACCTTGATGAAGTAATTGCGAAAATCCCCTTCCTGCGCGCCTCTGAAACTTTGGCTGCACGTTCCGTATCTCGGAGGAAGAGTTGTATATATTATTTTTTTTTGTTCTCCATAATTAAAAAAGTTTTCATTGCGAAAGTCCAGTACAACCGTCGAAGCGTGAGAAAATGAATATTTAACTACTACCCATAGTTAAAACAATGAATCTTTATACATTTTTCATTTCATCGAAACATCATTAAAGTACGCAATTGATGGACAGCAGTATGAATCTACAATAGGTTTCGAGATTCTCGATTGTGTTTTTCTATATATATATATATATATATAATATAGTCTAAATTCGACGGCAGGCTCGTCAAATTGCCAATTTCATTGGACGCCGAGGGCACCGTAATACTCCCTGCTCTTGTTTCGTACGTAGTAAATCCATGAGAAATGTTTGTCATTGTTGCAAACACCCCCGTCCTCCACCTTCCCTGTGTCCCCTGTTGATACTACCGCTACTTGGAATCCACCGAATTCTCGACGTGTCAGTGTAATCCCCAAATTGGCTCAACACACATACCCGTTCCGGTTGGCCGCACTATCGTTTATCGAGTGGCTGCGGAAGAGAGAGATCGAGTCACCACAATCGCTTGTTGTGTATCAACGAACCAACTCCTCCCCTCCCCTCTTCCCCGCCAAGTATTCGCGGGAATTTGTTCACCGATTCAACGACCCGCGAACGATGAAAAAACAAAAACGTTCCGCGGTTCTAATCTGTCGTAAAATAGCACGTTATCGAACGAAACACTTTATCAACTTCATACAATCGACGGAATTGTTTCACTAGCGATTTATCGAGCGATAAAACCCAGCGATGCATTAAATCTGAAAATCTAGTATTCTCTTTTGTTAATCGTGTGTGCTGAGTCAATTTTATCGAACACCATGCAGTTCGTTTGTTTTTTTTTCCGCCGAAAAAGAAAAAAAACGGAGTTTAGTTTACTGAAAGCAAATCATTTTTTTTTTTTGTTTAATTAATCAACTCGCAGCAGACTTAAAAAATATTGGTTTTTTCTGATTTTCGGGATTTTTTTGATGATTAACTAAACTTTTCAATATCAAAACTTCATGTAAATATAATGTGTAATATAACTTTTTTTCTCTGCCATCATATAAAATACACTTTAATATTTCGCTGTGATAAATATATATTTTTTTTAAGATTTTTTTTAACCTATTTTCGGTGTTATTCAAACTGTTCAAATTAGAGTCGAAAATAATAATGAATAACGATGTAATTTTTTTTTCTCATTTTCACCCCATTTTTTCGATTCTGTTACTCGCTTTCATTCAGCGCTCAAACATAGCGATTATTATGAAAAATATGTTTGATTTATTTGAAATTTTCTTCATTGTACCCGCCAATGCGATAGGTATCGACATGTGTTATGCGAAATTTGTATCGGTTTTGATTCTACAGTAGCGAATTGAAATCTTCATTTTTTCTGCCTGTTACGCAATATTCAATTTCAACGCAATATTCAATTTCAACACAATATTCAAAAGGCGTCCGCATGCTGTAAATTGATTCTCTGCGCTCGAATTAATTTTCCATTCATGTCGATAAACTCGTGTACACGACAGAATTTATTAGTTGCAATGTGTTCATTGAACGGTGTACTACATCCGCCCGATGTATACCCCGAAAGTCGAAGGAAGCGTGAGGTGCGTTTATACACGTATTTCGTATAAACTGAAAGCCCAAACCATTGGTCGGGACAGTGAATCGTAAGCAAACGTTCAAAGAGATATTTCGCGACCGTCAGAGAACTAATCGTCAACTGGCAAAGCTGTGCTTCGCTGCAACGGAATGACGTTGCAATTGGTTACGAGTGAATAAAAAGAAAGCAGAGATATTCTCTGGTAACGTATCTCTTTGGTTAGAAGGCTATCCGATAATGAGAAATACCGAAACAAAGTCGTTACATTTCGGAATCGATGTGATGAGCTTACAGTAGATACAGTATGTTCATCGTGGTGCGATCGTGTCAGTTGCGTTAGTCAGCGTCATCGCATAGTTTACGACGTTCACGGTGAGTGTAATAATTTATTTCAAATTCTCGGCACTCGCAACACGAACATCGCAAATTATCTGACGGCGCTTAAACACCTGCCACGATCCTCGCCTCGATCGACAGGCTGTATCCACTGTATACAGCTATCGCACGGATTCCAAAATTTAACTATTTTTCAAAAATATTTATCATCATCAGATTGCCTCTAAGTCTTTACAAGCAAATATTTTAAGAAATACTGCAGTACCACAAGTATGTTTTTCGTTCGAATTTTAGATAACGAAAAATAATCGCGAAGTAAAAAGTCACAAAAATGTTTTCGTTTAAAATACGTAATACATCTGAAATTTGATGCCACGTCGCATTTCGAAATTCATGTTCATTGCGTTGCGACAGCGATATCGTAAAAAAATTTCGATTAATACGAAACAATTCGATTTGATGGGTCGATTTTTATTTTCGTTCAACGTGTCCGCAGAAAGGGTATATTACGAAATCGATAAAAACCCGTCTCGATTATTGAAAAAAATACTATATAGTTTCATTTTTGTGGAATATGAATTTTCGTTAAAACAGTGGATAAATGGTGTTGTATCAAAATAATTCAACCTTATTATACATCTATGAACTATGGAATACTGGAATACATACTATAATATGTTGGTAATTTTTATGTGTTTTTTTTTTATCTTTTCATAAGCTTCGCTTACCCGGCACCGCCGGGATCTCGTCCCGCGGCAACATCGCTGTATTATGCATAAATGTTTCAGTGATTGAGTTTATTATTATTGGGAATAACAACGTCTGGCTTCCTCCCCGGGAGCTAAATCGTTCGTTGTAAAAGTTTCTTTTTTTTATTTGGCACGTTATTTTGATGTAATAAAACGAGTAAATGCGCATGAAGACTTAAATTCAATGATATTGCAAGACGACTAAAAGACGAGATTTTGTAAAGACTTTTTCATATTTTTGTACATCGAATGTGGATGTATACGCGTTGAAAAACGTCCGAATTTACTAAATATCTTCAGCTCTATTACGATTACGATTACGAAAAACTAAATTGTCGATAAGACTACGATTTTTTTTTCACATCCGTTACTTGAAAATTAATCGATTCTCGGCAAGCAAATCGGAGAAAATTCATTTTTTAAAATCATTACTATTCTTTAAAATTTTTATTTCATTTGATTTTTCAATTACCATCTCGAAGTAAAATAATGCGACTAAAAAAAATTGTCTATATTCAGTCGAATATTTGTTGCATGAAAAATGATGATCACTGATTTTTCGATTAAACGCAAACAATTTGTTTACCATTTTTCAATACCCTATTTCATGCATATATAGTATAACATCCGTTTCATAAATCATATATATTTCTTTAACTCCAAAAGACAAGTTGAAACTTTGCAAATTGCGCTGTAACAGTGCCAACATGTTATAGTTATATTTATGTTTTTCGGCGAATAGCTCGGAATTCTTCGGCAGATAAAATGATGGCGGTTGGTAAGATGAAAAAACACAAAAAAAAACAAAAAAGCGGATACAGTGCGAAGACTTCGGAGAAATCTAGAACACGGCGACAGTGGCTGTGTGATCCCTTCTTCGAACGATCCGCATAACCCGGCCGTCCGACTAAATATAGAAGAAGTCACACACGGCACTCTATATACCAAATTACTATACTATGGTAATCCCAGGCGACGGAATTTCCAAGATGAAAACAATTAATGTTAATGTTAATGTTTCTATTCATTTTGAGTATTAAATTATCTCAAATTTGAATTGCGAATAGGTATCAATTTATATAAATACATTTTTCAAGATCAAATCTCAAGGTCACGTAACCGATGACATACGTCCGTTTTCTTCCAGACTATCGATATGTCGACTTTCATCTTTGAAAATATTTTTGCGCATTTTTCTTTTAGTAGAATTTCTCGAGATAATTTTTTACTACTAAAAATTAAAAATAAGGAAAAACTATTCTAAAAAAAGATCGATTTCCTCGAAACGATAATTTTTTTTTTTCAGCGAGAAGAATATTGTATTTAATGTAATATTATCGTTATAACGAGTTCTCTAATAAATGTTCTATTTGCGAATTTTTCACATCTATAACAACGTTGATTTATCACATTTTCTCTAAAGTTAACTTATTCATTGGAGCGACAGTGACGCTGTCGTTGAATTTAATAATTGTCAGCTTCTCTGTAGTAAAATCCGCATATACGTCCTGAGTGTTACGTGTGAGTGACGTACCGTGGCGAGTATTACAGTACTTGATAATTTTTTTCTTTTTTTTTTTTTTCGTGTTTTTTTTTTGTACGGATACCGATACGGCAGGATGTACGCAACATTTTATAACACCTATCAGCTTATCAAAAAACGCTAAACGCTAAATCCGTTTTCGTTCCAAACAAACTTAAAATTCGTAGATAACCTATAAGTCGATAACCTCAACATTTTTTTGATATTCACTCGATGTTTTTTTTTTTTTTTTCAACTACATATTAACTTACGATTCATCGTAATAATGACGAATAAAGCGTTGAAGTATAATGTATAACAAATATAAAGAAACTCACCGAGTACGAGTAGTAGCAAAACTTGTTGCGGGAGCCGAGCCACCATTGTGAACTCCTCTCGCACATTTATGTATTTAAATCGAGCACCTCTTCCGTCCCACGATTTCACTATCACTATCACCAGAACCCGGTGCAAACACATTCATTAACCGTTAGCACCTCTATGCCACTCGAGAGTGTTTTTTTCTTCTTCTTCTTCCCTTCTCCACGCTCTTCGACGTCTTTTTTATTCTTATTAAAAAAAAAAAAAAAAACGAACGTAAAATACAAAGTCACTTATTCGCTTACCTACGCGATTCAGGATATAACGAACGGAAAAAAAATGAGAAAAAGCGCGAAAAAAAAAAAAAGGGAAAATGAAATTGTATGCAGTAGAAGGCAAGAAGGGAAATTTCACGGTAGATGGGCTGCGCTCGTACTAAATTGAACGATCAATAAGAATTATCCGTTACTCGCTTCGCCTTTTCCTTTCCAGTAGTTACCGAACGGTCTTTCTTTTATCTTCGTTTTTTTTTTTCTCTTTTTTTTTTTTGTTCTGAGAAGCAACTCAATCTCAGTTCTCGATCGGACACTCGGAAGCCCTCCCCCTGTTCGTGATTTATTTAACTTTTATTCGGTTCTTTTTTTTTTTTTTCTTTATATACACACGAACGCACACTGCACACGATATACTCCTCCGCGCTATCCTCGTTAAAGAAGATAGATCGCTCTTCTCTCGTTGAATTTATTTACACAAGTCTCCCACTGCCTCGTTCGACTCTCGTTGATTTTTAAATAAGCCGCACTATCCTCCCCCCGCGATACCTCACGGCGCGGTTTATAAAGCTCAATCGATGTTTTTTTTTCTTTTATTACGCGACTTATTCACTTGTTTCAAGCGATTGCGACGAGAGTACAAACTGTTTATTTCACATTTTTCACGTCGTACCTCCGTGTCTTGGTTGATGAACACTCACGACGATGGATTGAAACGACGAGATAATAAAAAATTTCCGGAGCATTCCTCACAAGAGTTTTTGTCACCTGTGGATCCCGGAAGAAGCCGAAGAAAAAATGATGAAAAAGAGGAAAAGATTTTGGTCGGAAGGCGAGACCGGGGTTATTTGAAACAATTTGAACTTTTCGTTAACGTTACAGGTTTAACCTTAAAAATGAAATGAGTTCGATGTGTCGCGATTTTTTTAGTAGAAATCAAGCGAATTTTTATAAAACAAAATAGAAAAAAAAAAAACAACAGGAAAAAAAAAAATCTGAAGTCGCGACTACAATCTGTGATGAGAAAATTCGGGTCTTTTCCTCAAGCGTGCGATCTATTGGAAAACTATTTGCCGTTAAGATACATCTGGCGACCCGAACGACCCGTCGAACCGAAAGATGACGGGAGAGTTGTGTGTTGAGAAAAAAAAATAAGGAAACTGCGAAAACTGATATAGTTATCGCGAAGCACTTTGCAACGGGCCTTTTCTCTCGCGATTCTAACACCCCTTTTGCTCGTAGCATCACCGGTTTTACGCCCAGAAAAGTGTTAAAACGCGGGATAAATCGAAAACCGATAACCCATCGTTCGAGGTGTCGCGGGCGTTATCTCGTTGTCCGCCCGTTTCGTTCGAAAATTACATCTTCATCGTCGCCAATCAATTATTTGAATTGCGCGGCACTGCGTCAAATAAATTGACGATATTACCGACGTTGTTAGAAAAATACCGCGCGTAACGTGAATAAAAATTTTAATATTTGCAATTAATCGATCGAAATTAATACTATAAACGATAACTGCTTGACCCTCGTAACTTTTATAATAATTATGAATTTTTTTGCAATATCAATCTTTCCAGTTGCTTTCAATACGCTTATTTCCGGTAAAAAATAAAATCTGTGAATTTGATAATATAGATCGTTTATATCATACATATAACTGTAAAATAGCAGATTAAAAAAATCTCTAAATGCGATAATCACGAGAAATAAATAATGTTTGCGTTCAATGTTTCAGCAGCGAGTCGTAAATTATCTTCGATAGAATTCGATACATTTGTTAAACGGTATAAACGAAAGATAAATATAAACTGTAAAACGCAGTACAAACGAAACGGCAGTATTTAACGTCGTACCGTTTTAACAGCTCGAATGTTTTTCTTTTCCCTTATCCGCGGGAAGCAAGTTTTTTTTTTTTTTTTTTTTATCGCGGCTTTCGCTCAACAGAGAGACAGAGGGGGTTGACCAGAGGGGCCGCGGGGAAAGAGAGACTTTTTTTTTCACGGCGACATTCTTTTGTGTTTTAAAATAAAATGCCTGAGCTCGTGCGCGGAAGTCGTTTAGCAAACACAACGCTCGGTGTCAAGTGTACACGCGCCAGCAGCTGTGTCGGAGTGGTGGTGGGTAACAGAAGGGAGGGAGGGGCGGCGGGGTGCGGTGGCCGCGTTAGAAATTAAAGGCTTACATGGTACAAAATAATGTTCACAAACATTTTTCATTTTTTCTTCATGTTTTTTTTTTTTTGATTTACCATTTTTTATAGACGAAACTGATTATGCGAGAACACGTGTAGTCGAGGCGGCGAATTTTTTTTTTTTTTTTTTTTTTCGACAATCTCGCGTGGTAAAAAAAATTGATGAACGTTTAATACCGCGGCATTCATTAAATTACAGGATAAATAGGGGATGTTTAATCGTTCGCAAGGTACACTCGCGTGCAAAATGAGTTATTAAGGCATTGACGGGGCGCAGTGAGGCGCTAAGGAAAAATATCGATCGGTAGTCGATATTTATCGGTATATGCATCGTCGTTACACATCGTTAGTTTGAGAGAGTGAACACGAAAACACTCGGACCCTTTGCACGGGCAGCAGTAACGTTTCCCTCCCTTCGGGATCCCAAATATTTTCGCTTTTACTCTTTCTAACTAACGCCGTGTGTAACGAAAATGCATATATTTTGTTCGCGTCTCCCCGCGCCGCGTCTGTACTCCGAAAACTTATTTTGCATCCCAGTGTATTCAACGTTTTATCCACGAAGTGGAACCGTCGGATAAAAATAACTTTTGTGAATCCGTTTATATAAGATTTTTTTTCTTAATGAATTTTTCGCTACGTACAATCGCAATCGCGTGTTTGAAATGTTTTTTCGAAGGAAATTGCAATAGTTGAAAAAAAATTTTTTTAATCAAACAATTCTCGACTGTTCTATTTACTTGCTATTGAAAAATCTGAAATACATGTTATTCAATTTGTTTTTAATCCGATATATTCACGTTCACTGAGGGAATTCTTTGAGCTCTGTAAATGAATTTTGTGAATTTATGTAAAGGATAAAAAAAAAATAATTTCGATCGTCGAATACACTCAATGGGAAGAAAAAAAAAAGTGCCTAACAGCGCAAAGCTGCGGAAAAAGAGTGAAAAAAAAAGTAATCATTTTTCTGCCGTTTTTATACAAAATAGTTAAAAGGGTTAAAAAAAATCGGAAAACATATTTTTTTTCATTTCTGATCTTAAATTTTCATAAATAATCGATCGAGCTGAAAAAAATGTGAGCCATTTACGATGTATGGGAAAAGTGTTTTAAAAAAATGGGTTCGTATCTCCGGCAACCATGAAATCAGCGTTGAAATAACTGACCGTTCGAATTTCCATCCCCGAAATTATCTTATCATGTCGTCGTATCCGATATTCATGCGAGGCTCTCGAGGCCACTTGGCTGCATGCCGAGATTTTTCGGGTATATTTTTATCACCTCCATGCATCGGCTCTCCAACGTCCCTTCCTCCCAACCGCCTCGCCCTCTCGCGCACACCGGCAATGTTTCGTCCCCACCGATAAATTTGTCGTATCCACTGTACTATATAACCGAGTCGACGAGGCCCGCGGCAAAAAACTTCTAACTATTCGCATGTTACAAATTCTCTTCATCGAGTTACATTCCTCCCGAAGCAAATTAAATTTTAAATTATCGTTCCGACATTTAGTCATCAATGAAGGTTAATTTATTATTTGACGTGCGAACTCTCTGATCTTTTCGTTTCAATTTTTTTTTAGATTTTCGCTTTTTATTTTGAATTTTTCGTTGACTCTGCGTGAGTTATAGAGGAGTTTGAAAAATTAGACAGAACTACAAAAAAACGTATTTTGTCTCGAAAATATTACAATTTTTCAACTTTACACTCCACAATCCTTCGTTAGCATCTGTTTCGTCTGCTCATTCAATCGCTTGATAGCAACGAGTAAATTACAAAAATAATACGGAAGCAAAATAAAATTATTTTTTAAATTTCGCCCGGATTCTAGAAGATTCTATCGACTGGAAGTGACGAGAAAAACAAAATCAATATTTCATTTTGAGTTTTGACTCATGAAAATCCAAATATGAGAACACAATTTGTTAATTTCATTCAATATCTTCGGTAAATTATTTTTTTTCATAATTTATTATCATCCCGATTCAATTCCCCGACACAGTCTTCCAAGTTTCGAGTAGTTCAAATTTTATTTCAACACCACTGAATCTTAATGTCTCGACTGGCGAGGTAAAAAAAATATCGTAAAAATCTTTTAATTATTATTACCGGCAATGAATAGGATTTCGTAGAATTTTCTCTTTCATAAACTGACGCACATGAGTGGGAGAAAGAAAAAATTAACTAAAATACTCGTTGAGTTTTCGCAGGCTTAGCGCGCACGAGAGCTCTGCCGTTAGTGATGTGCAGCGCGCGGAGTCCGGCCGCCGACTGAGCTCAGCGAGCACGCGAGCGAGCAATCGCACGCACGGAGAATCCCGTGTGGCCGAGTAGCGCGAACACTCGTACAGTCAGACCACGACGGTTGCCGGCTTCGAGTGAACTCATTCTCTATCTCTCGTTTCTTCGGCTCTTCTTATTTTGTTTTATTTTGTGGTACTCCCCGCGCATACTGTACCCCGAGGCACTTTTCCCGGATTCTGTCTGTGACATCGCGGGCTGCATCTTGCGGCCGATTCTTCGGCTTCTGCACGTGAATGTCAATTTACCGGGTTCCACCACCGCCCGATGGCGATGCATTTTAGATTTAATCGACAAAAATAAGTGGGCAAAACAGCGACGATTCGCTTTAGATTCAAGATATTTTGAGGTTATATAGAAGATTCTTCGTCTACCTTGACAAGGACACCGACACACGGATTACACGAATAAGGTAAATTTTAGAAATGTTGTTTTACTTTGATCGCATGATTTAGATATATGCATCGCATTGTTTGTTAGCGGTGTTATATTATTTCGTTCATTTTGTTCACGTGGTTTATTTTGTAAACGTTTCGTTGAAGGAGTGCACGAGAAACTTTCGTAACGCTGGAAATAAATTGAACAAAAAAAAGAGTTTTGGATAAAATTAACAGCGATTTGCTTAATATAACCTAAAATTTCGACGAGATTTTTATTCAGTGCAAAAAAATCATAAATATAAGTGACCGAGAAGATTTTTCTCAGGCTTTCAATCTTTAAGTACAAAAGTAGCGACCGGGGTCAATTGCATCACCGCTCAACTGTCACCGCGGGTAAATTTTTCTTTTTTCGTTTACTTCGTAAAAATTTTAATTCAGTTAAACTTTAAATATCAACGTCGCGATCGGTAAATCTATTGAATGTGTGACTTATTTTCCGCCTATTTTAACATTTTGTGTGAAAAATGGTGACAGAAAAAAGCATATTAATTATTATCATTATCATAGAATGTAAATATATTTCGAAATTGAAAAGCTTCGTGGTGCTTAAAACGTCAAGAATTCACTCATCGATGGGAATAACTCATGTCATGTTGTTGCACCTCAGAATTTATAATTCGGTTTACGACAACTCTCTTTCCAAGTCTTACCAAAAGTCTTCTTTTGAACATTAATGACGTAACGACGATCTCGTAATACTCTTCATTCAACATTTAAACGATGCGCCAAGCTTCTCCAAACTCTTCTCTCAACTGCTAATGGATACAGTTCAGTGTAACTTACACCGTCAATATAATTTCTTGAGCTTAGCGCGAGATACGATATCTATGCGCTCGCTATTCCCGCTTTTAGAAGTTCGACAGTTTGGATCGTTCTTGCAACTCAACGCTATCGTCAAGAACACGAGTTTCATATAGTTGATTTTACATGAATAAGTGATAAAAAGATAAACGTAAAATGAAAGCAGTAAATGATTTTGAATTAACTGAATTCGTAATTGCAGATGGCGAAAAAAAATGTTTAATTAATTTTCATGATGAATAAAGAAACCGTCAATTCCGTCCGCCCGTTCGATAAATCCAAATACTCGTTGCGAGAAACAAAAAATCGTATTCGGCACCCGCAGTTCCAGTTTTGGTTGAGTCGAGATTTTTTTTTTTATTAAAGATTAAATTGCAGACAAACAGACAGATCCAAAAAATAAACAAATATAAAAAAAAAATCTAAAAATAAATATGCCAACGCAGACATTGTTCCGTCGAATGAAAGCGAAAAGATACTAAAGACAGTAAGGAAGGTGGAAACAAAAGAAAGGAAGGACTACGAGGTCGAAAGACGAGGTAAGATTGAAGATGGAACGTAAAAACAGAGGAAGAATAATAGAGAAAAGAATTGGAAGTGGAACAGGTAGATGAAGACGAATGCGAGTTAAGAAGGAACGGCGGCGCAGCAAGTCTGGAGAGTGAATTAAAAAAAAAAAGAAATACAACAAACAGAATCGTATTACGAAGAACAACAACAACAGCAACAACTTAGGATAAGTTGTTGAACTTATCTAAGGTATCGTTGCTTTGATTAAGAGCGGAAGGAAGTTGTAATGAAGATAAATAGGTCGGAAGAGGAAAAACGACCGAAAGAGAGTCATAAGGAGTAATTTCAAAATTAGAAACTCCGTAACGAAATATCGGAGACGAAAAAAAAATTGTTGTGGAGAAAACAAAAGGGTGCAATGGTAAATGGAAGACAAATAAAGAAAAAAAGAAAAATAAACAATTAAAGGATTATCAAAATGATGGAAATCAGATTCAGTTACAAATGTACAGATTTACAGATCAGTTACAAATCTACAGATTTACAGATCAGTTACAAATCTACAGATTTACAGATCAGTTACAAATCTACAGATTTACAGATCAGTTACAAATCTACAGATTTACAGATCAGTTACAAATCTACAGATTTACAGATCAGTTACAAATCTACAGATTTACAGATCAGTTACAAATCTACAGATTTACAGATCAGTTACAAATCTACTCTATGACAAAGTTCCTTAACCAATTTTAGCTTTGCCCCCCCCCCCCCCCCCCGGCTCTCCGACTGCCAAACCCGCGGTTTCCCATCCCCGCAGCAACTTGTGAAGAACGATTCTGAAGCTTTAGATGTCCGATTGTGTCACTCCAACTTCCTTTGTGTGATCTGATTCTCGTTCGTTCTATTCGGACAACAAACCGACATCATCCCGTACAATTGAAACACACAACACCCGATTCATCAGTTAAATTTTAATAATACGTTGAAAGATCAAACGAAAAAAGATAAAGCCGCCAAAGAACACAAGAAAACGCGTATAAAAATTTGCGTGAAAATACTTTGTAAAAGTTTCAACGAAATCCTCAAAATCGTCGATTACAAAGTCTAATAACTTAAATGAAAATCAAAACGTTAAAAAAAAAAAAAAATAAGAGAAAATGAGATTTCTTAATTGCCAAAAATCGGTAACATGGAAAAAAAAAAGAAAATAGCAGCTGTCGGAGCGAACAATGCGAAGGTTAATATTTCATTAACCCCAAAAGTGAGTTCGTTGTACACACCAGTAGAGCTCCGCAATAACGAACTCGCGTTTTGTTTCAATCCTTTGTGCTTTTTTTTTGTTTCATTTACATTCCAATGAAGTTCTACCAAAGTTTGAGAATACTAATTCAAACGTCACCGGTAGGAAAATGAGTTATTGTAGAGAACGAGAGCGTATGATATTTGTATTCCCGAACGGCGTAGGCGCACACATACACCGAAACAAACGTATATATCGCAGCGCAATCCACGAGAATCCGTAAATGCAATGGTACTACATTTGTAGTCAGACCGGCAAACCCCGTGCCACGGTATGCCCGGGAGGCGGCGCTCACTGTAACGAGTTTTGCTCTCGGACCGCGTTTTTTTTTTTTCTTTTCATTATTCCTTTTTTTCTACTACACACGATAAGGCGAAGCCATGACCTGTCCAGAGCATAATTTTAAGGTGAAACGGCTGCAATGGATTTTGTATACATACACGTAAATGTTCAACGAGGAAAGCGTATAGACGTCGCCGGCTTTATGCGTCGTTCAGCTGAGACATTTTTTTTTTTTTTTCTATCGTTCAATTTGCAAATACAAAATTTGTGGGGAGGTTGACGGGAAAGCGCCGTCGTCCAATCTTGACAACTTTAATAAGCAAAACGTCGACTGCAGAACCTCGAGTTCGGAGGTTAATGGACATTTGTCGATGCGAGAAAATTTTCCAACGTAACAGTTTTGTTATTTTCATAACTCAAAAATCCCTTTCAAACTTACGAGGAGTTCGCTGAATCCGTGAAGCTTGTAAAACGGAGTTTCTATCAGCTTCGGGCTCGTTGACGAAATGTTACAGAAGAAAAAAAAAAAAATTTCATTTTTCATCTTGTGGTTTGAAATTGGTCAGCGTCGTAATTTCTGGTCCGTTCATAAGGGCTCCTATTTTTTTTTTTTAATTTTTCAATTAGAACAGAGGATTCGACCGGATCTTCAATAAGCTTTATGCAAAGAAGAACTCTTCCATTACAAAAGTCCTTTGATCTTCTCCACCAAATGCCTTTGCAACGATGAGGGGTGTGCATCGCGATGAGTGCATTTTTTAATCCACATATCCTCATATGCATGAACGTTCCACCAGTGAAACTCTCCGCTGAGCTTATGTAGTGAAAATAGGGGATTTCTTTTTTTTTTTTTTTTTTTTTCTTTTTCGGGAGTTGGAAATGTGAAAACTGTGTCTGACACCGTTTTCCGCGATGCTCTCTCGCGCGATTCTCACGCTTGGCTGATACGAAAGTAAATTTTTTAAAATATAGACGCTCGCGCTCCACACGTCTCGACCTTAGCTATAAACCTTACTTTTCTACGAGGCACTCTCTACCGTAGATTCAGCTTAGTCTACGACTCCAGACAACATACCGGGCATCTCAGCTTTTGGCTGCATGCCTCGCGATTTCCTTTTTTTTAATTTCTATGCTTTTTTTTTAACCATTAGTCCAGACAGATCGAGATTGATGTATTTTCGTTTAATTCTACATTATAATTTGTATCTCTCTTATATATGTTATATTATTTTGGTCTTTGGCTCCAAGTAATGACGCGATGCCGACGTAAAGTTTATCATTACGTATGAATACTACGGGGATAAGAATTTCGATATATTCGGCGAAATCCGTTTCGTTCGATAATCGATCGATAAAATAATGTATTCCTCGTATTTTTCTCTGTATCAGAGGGTTGATATTGCAGCGAAATCCATTAAATTTTCGGCAAGAAGGAAAAATATAAGAAAATGTGTTAATCCACTTGCAATTTTAATTTCGCAATCGGAATGAGTATTTGCGGTATTGTTGAATTCGTTTATTATATGAATACAGAAATGTATGTGAATATACTGCGGTATATAGTTACATAGAATTGCAAGTCCGCATTCAGCGCTAACGTCGTTGCGTCACAGTGACGGTGGGTATATGGTTGGGATGCGGTGTGCGATGTATACCTTGCATCATTACCGTGAGCTTCAGTGGGGGAATGGTTTGGTAATAACGTTCGGCTTTCCATGGGAATCAACGAAGGCCGCAGCCACCAAACGGAAGACTTGTATTGGACACTGACGAGGCTTGAGGTTTATTGGTTCAATTACCGCACCACCGCTCCGCACTGTAGTCTTTTACCGTTGAAAAGGTTTGGTTGAGACGGGAGAGGAGTCTCGGGAATTGACGGGCGGACAGGATGCGACGGTCGGTGGATATAATGGCGAGCTGATATCCTTGATTTCTGAAGAAATAGATCCAGTATCCAGGCAGCGACGCTAATGTTCATGCTAGACGACGGTGCCAAAGTCTTTTAAGTATATCACCCGAGCGGCATAAAAATGTTATCGATGTTTATTCACCGCAGGTATTCATTTTAACTCGTCAGCAGAGGGTGTTTAACTCTAACGTCTTGAAGCCTTAATAGAAAAAAAATAGTAATGACTATCGAAATTCTTCCATATTCTGCAATGTCGTTAACCATTCCGTTATTTAGAGAAAATGGAATAGAGAAAGATATGCATTCTTCGAAAAACGAAAAAAAAAAAAAAAAAAAAACAGAAAGGACTCTGAGCATTAATCGCCGATAGTTGTCTTGATAGTTATATTTTTTATCAACATTTCGACAAATTCAAATGGTTATTAAATAGAGATATCTCTTCGATCGATTTTCGCAAAATTCCAGAACAAGATATTGATCGGTGTCGATAGATTTGCGTAAAATATTGCAGTCTCATAGCTGAAATTTGGTTCGAAACTATTCCGGTGATGAACCTTAAGTTCTCGATGGATATTCAATGGGGGATTCAAATAAACATCAGCCGATACTTATCAATCACTGCTGGATAAAGAAATAATTTTCCGCCGATATTTTCGGGTTACTGCCAATATGATTGAATGAAATACTTCCGGTCGTCGTTACATTATCATCCGGTACATTATAATTCTTTTCGTACCCCCTAAAGGAGAATGAGAGTTCTGTGGATAACTGTTTACCGACAATAAATACACACATACAGTAGATATGTAGTTTCTGTTGTATCGGCTCATGGTACGTTTTTCTTCACCGACAATAATTCGGTTCTCGTACCCGATATTTCCACGAGAGGGCAATCAAAAGTTTCTTATAGAGAAAACATTTCTCGATATACTTCTATTTTTAATCCATTTTTTTTTTTTTTTACGAAAATAAGTAGTATATTTCCATACGGACTTTGGTTCGTAAGTTTAACTATTGGTTGCTAAAATCAAAAAGTCAAGGAATTGAAAAATAGTCCTTAACGTGTTGTGAAAAGACTCAGTCGATAACGAAAACTGTAATGAATGCCATTTTGAAACCATATATATTCGAGGAAAAGGACAATTTTTTTCCCTGCGAAACAAATGGACGCTGAGAGTGTTTTGCATCACCTTAATGGCAATTAAACAATTGAAGAAATGAATTTATCGACCAGAAGCAAATTTCGCAAAACGAAAATGGTAATTAATTACCCCGATAAATATTTCTGAAAATTCGATACTTATCGATTTTTTAAATAGCTGTAAACTTCTCGCGGACTATTTGAACCTTCAAAATACGCTGTGCGAAGTAAAAAAACAGAGGGAAATATATAAAGACACAGAGGTTTTGATCTATGACGTTGTTTATTATATAATTACAATATATTACTAATTATGTAATGATAGATAATTATTAATCATGGCATGCCTAGCATTAACGTTAACGCTTTACGATTGATATGATTTTATTTATACACCGTCAAACATCGTCGAGAATTTTTCGTGTGTCTATTTCATTCTCGACGATTGCGATTTATCTACGGTCCAAAGGGATATCGAAAAAGATTTCTTAACGTTTTATCTCTTCTTCTTCTTCTTCTTCGTCTTCTTCCGTCACTCAATTACTGCCCTCAAAATCTCGGCGCAACATCGGCCGAGTGCTATGCAAGTAGTCTATTCGTTAAATTCTACCGATACGTCGTCGTTACAATTTTATCGTTAGTACAAAATATTAGACCATTTTTTTTTCGAAATATGATTTTGCGTTATTCGCCATCCTCGTCTCTCAACGCGATCGACACCGTTTCTTCGTTTTTCTTTTTTTGTTTTATAGGAACTATCATACCGTGCACTTCCAATTTTTTTTTTTTTTTTTTTTCGTTCTTTGGAAACTCGAAATTATCTCGAATGTCCTCTATACTTTTTTTTTTTAACCTTTTAATATCTTTATCCGTTATCTAATGAAAAGACATTCACTCACAATGTGTAACGTTATTAATTCATCTTCCTAATACGGATTATACATTGATGGGTTGTTTTTTTCTTTTTTTTTTCAATTTTTTTTTTACGAAAATCGATTCGACAGTCCCAAATTTTTTTTTTTTTTTTTTTTTTTTCGGAAGTATAAGTATTTGTCCGCCACATGTGTTCTGATCTCAAAAAACAGTTTTTTTTTTCTTGTTCTTTAATCTTTGCCTCTTTAATGAGTATATTTATCTACTTGATTATCTCTAATATTTTCTTTCGAGGACATCGAGATGCGACGATTTCCTCGGTCTTTATTTATTTTTTTAATTTTTTCTTTAATCGTTAACTAGTCGGTATACCAGACGTTGATTCATTTATACGGACACCTAGAACTTTGGTATACGAAGTCGCGATTATTTATGCAGTAGTGTTTTTTTTTGCTCGATTAATCAGTCGCTAATTAAAACTATCGTTATGTACAGTGGTAACCCTACGGCAGGACGGTGACAACGGCATTGGCAAATAAATCGAATCACAGACCTTAAACAGCGGTGTAACTTCTTCTTTCCGCGTAATACGAAATATATTTTTTCATTAATTTCAATAATTTTCGCAATTATTTCCGAATGATTGAGAATATTATTAAAGCAATAAAAAATATATATATTTCGTATGTATGCGCGTTATGACTTCGTACTGTTGTTCTGCGATTGTTCAACGAAAATCAACACGAATAAAATTCAACGAAACTGACAACGATCATTCGATTTAACCCTTCGAAGTGTCGCATTTGCAGAAATTTCAAGTATTTTTACCTTTCGCAAGTTAAAAAATTAATGTTACAACAAAGCTTTAGAAAAAACGGATAAAATTCACAAAAGTATTTATTGACTCGTTAAGCGCCGAATCAAAATTCAGTACCGATTTGTCGAGCTGTTGAAAATGTGGCAGAGGTTCAATGAGACACTAAAAAAGATATTGTGCGTTTCGAAGGGTCAAATAACGTCAAGTAAAATCGGATATAATAAAAATTCATCGAACATCGATCTCCCATCGTCGACTAAGTAACCTATATATTCCCAAAAAAAATCGTTTCGCGAAAAGTAAAAAAAAAAAATCAAACGGAGGGAAATAAATAAATCGATAAAAACAAAATCAAACATAAATGTCTATGTCATTTTATTTTCAATTAATGAAAGTTAAAATATAATGAAATAATAATATTAATAATAATAATAATAATAATAATAATAATGATAATAATAATAATATTAATAATTAATCAATCAAATAATGTATCTATTAACCATAAATTTACGCTGCCGCGACAAACGTAAAATGGGTGGGGGGAGAGGGAGGTTTTTTTTTTTTTTTTAGGAAAAGTGTTTTCTCAGGGTGGAGGAAAGTTTCACGATACTTGTGTTGTTTTCTTTTTCTTCGTGTCTCTCATCTTCTTGACTCGTATTTTTTTTCCATCAAATTATCTACACAGGACCTCAATCGCAATTTGTATCAAAGAAAAAAGAAAAACCCCGACACCGCGGTGTTGTCGCGCATTACGCGCACCTCATGTTTTTTTCCTTTCTTGTCTTCTTTTTTTGTTTGTTTATCTATAAATTAACATACTCACAATCTACAGACGCGCACGAGCGGCCAGGTGCGCTTAATTAGGAACTTTTTTTCTGCTTCATTTTTTCTTTTTTTTCTTTTTTTCTTTACTATACTTGGTCCACGTATCTGGAAATCGATTCTCTCTCACATACACACTTTCGTTCTCATTTCGGTAAAAAAAAAAAAAAAAAAAAAAAAAAAAATCGACCAAATCCATAATCACACGAAAATTGTAAACATTCCAATGCACCCAGAAAATGTTCATATTATCATTGTTAATGATAAAAATATGTTACAATTTTCAATAAAGCCAAATTCAGGAAAAAATCATATTTGCCGGTGGGTTTGGATTTGCTCGGTTTTTTTTTTTTATTTTATTTAAATTTTTTTTTTTTCGTGGGACACATTCACGAATACGTTTAATCGACGAGAAAGTCTCTCGGGGTAAAAAAAAAACCTCGCAACACACATACAAACACACATATTCTAATTATCTTACGATAATGAATAATAATCGAGAATAATAAAAAGTTGCGCTAATTACGTTCGATTTTCCTTTTTTTTCGAACGGTTTCGTTTTTTTTTTTTTTTTTTCCTCTTTTACCCCCCCAAACACTGTCTCTCTATCCGCCCATTCGTTCTATTTACAATACACATTTATATTTATATATTTATATTGTGAATATATATATATGTCTACCTATACCCTATATGCTTTCTTACGTCGAACCGTCGATACGCGGGCTTACAACATTATGTGATATATATATATATATATACTTCCTATTATTCTTTATGTACATTAATGTATAAATTACCTCTTGTACATGTTTGTTGGGGGTTTTGTCTTATTTCGAGTCGAGTTTTGTTTTGTTTTTTTTTTTTTTTTATAGCGCAATGACTCGAAATGCCGATTTCGATTACTAGCGAAACAATTGGTCTCTACAGAACGTTCCTCTTGCAATTTTCGGACTTTGCCCGTTAATACTTTTCCGAATAGCCGCAATGTCGAAACTGGTTGCGAAGTTTTTTTTTTTTTTTTTTTTTTTTTTCGTAAAAAAAATGGACAAATAGATTTTTGTTGGAATCGAATCTTTTCGGGAGGAGGCAGTCGACGAGCTGATGAGGTCGTCGAATGTCTCTTCCCCGATTCGTTGGGGTGATTTGCGATCAATTCGGAGATAGAATTATCGATATTTTGCGAATCGCTAGCGGAGTTCGAAGTTTACAATGTCTTTAAATTGCTTCAACGTGTATTCGCCGAAAGATTTATCGTGAAATTTGAATGCTACTTGCAACCAACTAATTATTTTCTTTTGGAAAACTTCAAATTCAATCAAAGTTCGCAATAAGAAAACAATGTTTAGGTGAAATACTGCGGAAATGATTGATTAACTTTTCATGAGGCACAGCGCCCGTTTATAAGTTCACTTAAAAAATTCTACGCTGACGGGACTTCCCGTTAGTTAGTTCTGTTTGGAAAGAATTTTAGGCGTTGTGAATTATGTAGTGTTAAAAAAATAACTCATAATAGTGAAAATTACAGTCTTAAGGAACATATATTCAAATTTGATAATAACTCCCCGTCGATTTTTCGATATATCGCAAGTGAAACAAAAACTTATCGCTTGTTACACGAAACACCGTAAATTCTTTATCAACAAGACATTGGCTACCAATAAATAATTATCGCAAAAACAAAATCATTTAAGATTCTTGAAATTCCATGACCAATCGTTCCGCTCGTGTATCAAAAACTCACAGCATTGACTCGCTAATTGGTCGCTAAAAAAACTCTCTTACACCCGAAAAAAAAAAAAAAAGTTCTATTTAACCGAAAAAAAAAAAAAAAAAAAAACAAAAATAAACAAAAAAAAAAAAGAATCTTTGGGACCTCCATTTTTTAACCTCCATCGATTCATTATTCGATTCAGGGCTTTTTTTTTACAACAATTACATTATAATTACAACCTTTCGCTACCTATGTACATCGTGAATCGTTGAAAAAAAAAAATAAAAAATTCACCGCTACCGAAGAGCGCCAATGGCTCGAAACTTCGAACGAGAGATTCAAACGCTTTTCAAGCGTCAAAATTTCTTTCTCGCAGTTCCAGTCTCAATTTCCCGATAATTAGACAAATTAGAATTGTCAATCGAAATCAAAATATCGAAACACCAATTCGACCATTTTTTGTCTTCGATACAAATCGCTTTTTTGTTTTCACTTTCGTCAATATCCACTGTTTTGTTTTAAATCCGTTTTCGCGGTGCCGTACGAACGGATGAATTCATCTTTCATTCGGCAAATGTTTTACGTTTTGTCGGATTGTCATTCTTACTTTTTTTTTTTTAATTATTGACCCGTAACACTGTGATAACGCGGCCGATTATTAGTGATAAAACTCCGATAGATTGCACAATCGTCGCTGATGAAGATGATGCTGTTGTTGTGATGTTTGTTGTTGTTGTAGTTGTTGTTGTTGTTGTTGTTGCTGCTGCTGATGCTGCGGCTGCGACTGCTGTTGCTGCTGCTGCGTTTGTGAATGATGATGATGATGATATAGCGCGTCCCCCGGATGGGTCGCAGGCTGATGTCACTCGTGAGATTTGCTGCTAAGAGTGTGATAATTGCCGCCCGCTGACGCTACCAGAGCGAGTGGCAGCGGTGAACCGAGTGGCGCAGGATGCGAGTGCGAATGGCTCATCCCCGACGAATGCGAAGTAAGAGCCAACGGACTGCCGGACATGGAACTCGCGAGTGACGCGAAAACCGAAGGGGCAGGCGATGCCATTGTTGGACTTCCCATCGCCGCCGTTGGAGGATTTATTCTCTTTTCCTTCTGTCGTCTGTAATAAAAAATCGTTAAAAAATCGTCGCTCGATGAATATCGTGAATGATCGATGTTTATTGGAATTTCACTAATACACAGCAACGTTTGTCTTTGATTAACTCGCGTATGAGCAAAAAAATTAACTTTGAGGAATTGAAACATTTCTTTCGACTTATGTTTCGAATTGACGAATTATCTTAAGAGATGTAAGCTGAAGAGAGTGAAACAACGCCGGATGTTCAATTTTCGAAATGCAACGGAATTTATTTTATAATACTGAAGTTTGAGCTATTGGACCGCTTCTGCAGTGAGAATAGTATCTTAAGAATGTTTGGATCCCATCGATACTATTCATTTGATAAAAAAAATGGTACGCCGATTTATGGTACTGACCTGTTGCAAAACCAAACTCTGACGACTTCCTTTTCCATCGCGAGACTGTCGGCGAGTATCGTTATCTCCTCGGACGTTGGTTTTGGATTTTGTACGAATGCTTTCTCGAGCGCAACCCTTACACTCGTCTCTATCGATGTTCTCTTCTTGCGTCGCCTTCCTATCGCTTCCGGTGTCGTCAACGGATTCGACAAGGAGTTCGGATTGTTCAACGAGTTGTCTGCATCCTCGAGCCATTTTTGTAAAAGCGGTTTCAGTTTACACATATTCTTGAAGGATAGATTCAGAGCTTCAAACCTGTGAGAGAAAAGGAAACCATTAAAAATTTGCGATAAGCTAAAGTACTTTTTTTTGGAATTCTTGAAGACTGTTTTTTTTGTTTTTTTTTTTTCGATTTTTCGTTTCGTACCTTGAGATCGTCGTCTGAGAAAAATCATTGCCATACAGCTTTCCCATCGCGAGCCCAACGTCGCCTTGCGTAAACCCGAGTTTAATACGCCTCTGTTTGAATGTCTTTGCGAACTGTTCGAGTTCCTCGAGATCCGTCGTTTCCTCGGGCGATGGTTCCAATCTCGTTGGCGGTGGTTTTACCGCGGGTGGTGTACCAGGTGGCGGCGGTGACCTCTGTTGCGTCACGTTTCTTCCAACCAGTCCACCGCCACCCTGAAGCGCTTGTTGCTTCTGAAGTGCTTGAAGCTGCTGAGCAGCTTGCGCCACCGCTTGTTGTACCTGACGAATCGCAAAAAAAAATCACAATTAAAAAACAATGCAAATTTATCTCAATTTTTCGTTATTCATAAGTTCAGATCACGAAAAGCATAAAGCATGCGATATCTTAGCCCAATGCCGTTTTTTTATCGATCTTTTTATTCGTCTTTGACGATTTTTTGACCTTTGTAGATCGGTTTTTTTTTTTTTTTTTTTTTTTCAATTACAGTGATTTTCAAAACTATAATACTTGTTTTTTCGTTTTTCAAGATTGATAAATAAATATAATACTGTTAGACGCAATAGCACTATGCGTGTTATTTCGAAAGGGCGATATCTTCAAAATGACACGAAGGATTACGATTGAATTTTTATGAATTTGTTGTAAGGATTCGAGAGTTTTTTTTTTCAATTTTTTATAGTCATAATAGAGGCGTTTTGCGGGTATTTGACGATCATACCTGCATGGACTGTGAGCGCGGATGACTCGTTCTCTGAGGGTAGCCACCGCTCTGCAACAGCCCCTGCAAGATGTCGACGACATATTTGTTCATTGCCCATCGTCAATTATCGAAACAAATCATATCTTTTCACCCACCAAAACACTTGTCAACCATTTTTTTCGTGGCAACAATTAATATCTATTCAATAAAATCTAAAATATCTATTGATTTCGTGCGATCAAAGTGTCGAGTGCCTTCGAGAATTAATTTTTGCATTTTATACACGAAATATTAAAAATTATATTCATTTTTCATACGTTAATTTTTTAATAAATTTCATAATTGGAAAATATGGAAATAAATATATTTCAGTCGTATGAATTATTAAAATATTTTTTTCCATTGCGATTTACGGCCGTAAATCGACGACAAATGATATCTTTTTATGCACCGACACTCTGTCATCGCCCCTATTTAGTGTCGACTTTGAATACCGCTAAACGATTCAAATAGGATAATAACAGTCGCGTGCCTTTGAGGCACCGGAAGAGCAGGTAAGAGAGTCGCGGTCGATGGAGCTACACGCGCGAATCGATTAAATTTCACCCCTTTCTTATGCGAACCTATTTTCCCTACCGTGGCACCCTTCAGCGAGGGGTTACTATATCTTCGCACGATCGCGTGCCTCTTTAATAAAACTTTCAAACCCCTTTTTACATACACTTGACACGGTGTTCAAAGTGTTTCTTCTTTATTTACAAAAGCCGAGAGGGTCCCTACGAGAGTCTATTATTTTCTCGAAACTACCTGCGCGCCAATCGATTAATAAATCGCAAAAAAATCTCAGGGTGTTCTTTATTTTGGGCACTTGAATAACAAACACGTGGCCGCCGTCTCGAAATACCCATATCATTGACGTAACATGAAGAACCCTCGGATTTTCTAACCCTCTTTTTTTCGAAAGGGTTGTTCGCGTGGCGGAGGAAAAAAAAGTCAGTCACGAGTAACGCACGCACTTGCCATAGGTTAACCGCGAAAAAAAGAAACCATTGAAGCTGTATATTTGAAAATTTATATTTTTTTCGAAAAAAATTTAAAGGAGCGAAATATTAAAAAAATGAATTTTTGTAATAAAAAATAATGAAAATTTTCACGTTTGTTCGATGTTTTTCCGTCGCTGCTTGCTGAGCTATTATGCGATTGCAAATAATGGATAATGATGTTGATCATCGAGAGTATTCGAACTTATTGAGCACATTAACGGAACGATATCGTGACGATTTTTGTCACTAATTGCGTCGTTGTGTAAACGATAAAATTATTTGTTTTTTTTTTTTTTTTCTTTGGAGACCATCGATAACGCGGACAGACTGATAAACGGAAACGATTAGATAATAGCTTTAGTCGGCTTCGATCCGAACCGATGAGGCATTTGAATTTTATCAGATTACGAAGTTGCACGTCTTATACCTCCTTTTATAACCCTGACACAGTTTCTCATTGGTGTTATAAAGACGCACGTAAAGACTGTTTTGAACGAAATAAAAAGTTATCTCAAAAAAAAAAAAAATTATAAAAATAATAACTATTCCAATATCCAAAATTTGAAAAATGCGTTTAATTATTACAATACAGGAATTCATTTTTTCGTGTACTTTAAATTGTAGAAATTAATTTAATCGAAGTAAAAAAAACGCATTGCTGAAAAACTACCAATTCCCTTCACTTCATAAATTGATCTCTGCTATTATTATATCCATTATTATTATAGAAAAAAAAAAACTATATTTTTATTTGTAAAAATAAGAATTCCTCTTGAATTTTGAATAAAAAAATTTCGATTCACCATAGAAAAATAAAAAAATGTTTGCTTAGGGTTCGAAATATTCCGAAACATAAAAAAAAAATTCCGATTATTAAGAAATGCTTGGAAATCGTATCCTTTTGAAATTCTCGTTCCATTATAATCCGTATTATGTCGCTCTTCGACTGAGATCTCTTCGAGATTTTCTTTTATTGATATCTTTGGCGCGTGGCGGAAGGATTGTCAAGACAGCGTGATGTTACAATGGTTATACACACGGTGCGGCTGTCCCCGAGTGGAGGTATACGGAAGGAAAAAAAAAAAAAAAGAAATTCAGTGTGTATCGAATGAAGAAATTAAACGTCCGTTCCGGAAGACGCCCCACAGGCGAGGGATTACGATCGAACCCTTTTACGATCGCGTGTCGGAGAGGGTTGAGGCAGGTTCGCCTCTACCGCGCGTCTAAAAAAATCCTCTCCCCAAAAAAACGAGACGGGCCTATGAACTCTCTTAGTCGTTTCTATGCTTTGAGAAGCTCGTCGTGTGTCGGACTATTGTTACTTAGATAACAAAATAACGCGTGTAGGGTACTTTGAAGAAAAAAAAAACCTTCTTTCACCCCGTCCGCCACGTGTGAGGTAACAAAAGACGAGACCGTGGCAAGGTGCTCCGTACGGCTTCGAAGTTTTCTTTTCAATGCCCAGCGGCACGTACAGAAGAAAAAAAAATCGAACTCTATGAAAAATTTCCATTAATCTGGCTAAGTCTCTTTCTCATTCTTTACACATGTTACCCAAAGCTTAGCATAGAAATATGATGTAACAATGAAAGTATTAAAAAAAAAAAAATTCATAAATTTTTCGATCTATTAAAAAAAATCATAATAAAATAATATTATAAACATACGATTATTTTATTGATGTTTATTTTGTATAATAAACATTTTTTGAATTTCTAAACAAATTTTTTCTAATAATCTTTTCTACCGAACGCAAATTTCAAAAACGTTCGTTTCGCGTAACTGCATCGTAGAAGATTGTGTCGATCTCTAAAGGATCTCTTGCTTTTGGGTTCCGTGTTTCGTTGTGATTCGGTCAGATAAGCGTTAAGATCTTTGAAACCCGAGAGGACATTTTAATCGTTACCTTTCCTTCCCTAATCCTACTGAGTAATGCGCTCTCGTTCCCTTCCATTAACGAAGAAGAATAGGGGCAAAAAAAAAAGAGAGACGAGAAAAGATCGGACTCACCTGATTCTGCAGGAAGAATTGTGCCTGTGCCGGAAGTTGACCGGCGGCCGAAGGATTCGCTTGTTGAAACATAGCGAACTGTTGCAACTGCTGTTGGAGTGACTGTTGCTGTTGCTGAAGTGTCGATGCGAGTGCCTGAATTTCCTGAGGACTCAGCGCGCCCAACGGTCCATGCATAAGAAGCTGCTGACCGACGAGTTGCGCGGCCAATGCTGCTTGCGTACTTCCGGTGTTACCGGCGTGACTTCCGGTCAATTGACTACTCACACCGGAACTCGGTGAAGACGCGCTCCCGCTTGTGCCGCTGCTGCTGTTCCGCTGCGAAACGTCGGTAACCTGAAGGGCATTGATTTTTTTTTGTTTTTTTTTTTTTTATCGTGCCATCGACGTATCAATACGAGACATTCAACCGGATGACGTCGTTTAGCGCACAGTCAGCTCGAGTATTGATAAATTTAATCGATTAGAATCGATTAAGCGTATTATTCAAGGACACTATAAGCTGAACTATACATCGAAAAAATGTTTATAATAATAATATGCGTAATTTTTTTCAAAAAATTGTATCTGCTTAAGCAGTTGCCTTTATATAGTTTCCCTTACTGGAATTCAACGCAGAGAAAACGCGCGGAAACATAAAAAATAAAGTGTGTTGAAGACCTACCATCCCTGCCGCGGGGCCCTAATATCGTAAAGTAAATCCCCGCATCGAACAAAGACAGTGTTTACACTCGGCCAGGTCAGGATATTGGTCACTCGCCTTCCCGAAGCTCCGGACAAGTCGCTTTTGTATTTTATAAAATTCTTAACTCCACCCCCACTCTTCGTCAATGTTCTTCACGGACCCTCGATTTTCTCTTCAACGTGTTCGGATCCATTCGACTCCCCCCCCCCCCCCTCCCCCTCCCTCGTTCTCCTCTATTTATTTGCCAAATATTGGACTTCGAGTATCTACACGATTCTTTTTTTATTCACTTCTACACACGAGCAAATCCTCGCGAGGGTTGATGCCGAAAAATTCGAAAGCTGGGAAGCGGTAACTCGGTGTCTACGTGTGGGTGACGCCGCTACCGGAGTTTTAGGGGAATAGTGACAGATGTTCTTTTGAAGAAAACCGGAGTTTCTCTTTCCAAGTAAAATTCACAGTACCACTAGTGCCGATTGTGCCGATATTTTTAAAAAATTCTTTTCGTAATGTGAAAGCGTCGCATGCTATTTTGCAATTCCTCGAAATTTCTATAATTCGTTTTATAATTTTTGATAGCCGCGTAATTGAGTACTAATTTGTAGAATTAAGCAATCGTGTCAGCGAGCGATTTCTTCGGAATTCGGGTTTTTTCGTTTCTATGTTAGCTATTGTTCCTGAGACACGAATAGCGATTTGGGGTATTGTTTTTTTTTTTTTTTTTTTTTTTCGTTACAAAAAATGATTTCACCTGTTCGAGTTTTACTGATTGCAATTTGTGATCGCAGCTCTCTCGCGCGGAAAAAAATGCACCTGTAGCGGCGCGCAAGATAATCTTCGAAACCGTGGTCTTCGAGTCATTAACGCAGGAGAAACTCGAAACGATAGAAGATAATTGGTTCGGGACAGTGAATTTGAAATTTTGACGACTTACCAGGTTAAGAGCGCCTCCGCGATCCGAATCCATGGAGTCGTGATCCAGCATCGCCTCGTTGACATCTTGAACGTCACTCGCGATACTTCTGTCGTCACCGCTGAGCTCCGGACCGTCGACATCGTCATGCAAATCGGCATCTGCAAAAAGAAAAACAATAATAAACCATTAATAAAAAAATTAATTAATACTAAAGTGTTTATCATTCGAAGTATTCTAATCATTGATTTTTTTCAATCATCGATGTAAACAATTGATTTTTCATGCAACCATTGTTTCCCCTAATATCCTCGTTATCGCGATTATATCGACAATTTCATTCAAATCTAAAAATCGCAATTAAATATTGGGGTTTAATATTCACGACTAGAAATCATTAATTTATTATAATAGTTAATGCATATCCTTGCATTTGCATGAATAATGGTTTTTCCGCGATCTACACTCGTCACATTATGTTGTTTAGAATTTCTCCGATAGTCGTCAACAGTTTGATAATTTATTACTTATTATTTGCGAACCAAAAATCCCGATTTTATTTCATTAAATCATCGGAATGAGACGTATATTTAATTTAAAGATTTAATGACAAAATCGCGTACAATCGTTGTTGTTTTGTGCCCTGTATTTGTCGTGGCGTCGATGATGATGATATCTCGTCGGTGTGCTGGTCGGTGTGCTTGTAGCATGTAGTCTCATATCCGCGAAGATCATTCTTGGATCTTCCAAAAATACCATATTTTTAAAATCACTGCACACCCTACTGCTGCCGGGTTCGTCACTGTTCTTCACCGTCACATTTGTCTCTCGTTCCTCGAGATCCAGCACGGCGAACTTTGAGAACAATTTTTTTTATCGCGCACCCCCCTCAAGGAGCGTTTTCCACTTGTCTCGATGTCACCCTTACGCGCACAATCGCTTCAATTCAACCCTTTTTTTCAATCTTATTAAAAAAAAAAACAACGTTCCTTTGATTCAAAGATAAAAGAAAAATATCATTAACACCCGTCACCGTCACGTCAGCAACTCGCGACTGTTATCGTATCAATGACACACGCGAATGATATCACGTATTTTATATACACGACACATCGACTGCCCACACACTTTGTGGGCTATCTATATTTTTTTAGGATAATTCTCGATAAGAAAAAAAAAACTTTGCTTTCAAATTAACTCCAAATACAAAATACTTCGAAATATATTTTTTTTTTATAATAATGATTAATCTCTCAGTGGCTTATCGTTTCTTTCAAAGATAACGAAGTAATAGAATATATAAAAAAAGATTGTTAATTAATTATAAATTCGTGTTGATTTCTGCATATGTGTACCGTTAAGAAAAATTTGCGTATTCAACGAGGCGGTTACGATCCTCGTCGTAGGACGGCCACTGAGAGAATGTCAGAGTGACGCAACGCCGATGCGCCGAGCCGGTGGTAAGCCCTAAGGGCGAACTTTTATCCCCACTACCCAAGTTAAATGCACGCACATCCAATTGGACGCTGGCGCCGGTATGTTGAATCTCATTGGACGACCGGGAAACCCTTTGCACAAACGCCCTCTCCCTCCACGTTGGCTCGTGCAACAACCCTTCGCGTGCATCCATCATCGTATCTTATGACGGCCTCCCTCGCCACCCCTTTGCTTCACGATTCTCTTCTTCTCTCCCTCTGGTTAACGCGAACTTCTCGCCTCCTCGCTTCGCAACGTTATTTTTCTCCTTCTTTTTTTTTTTTTTTTTTTTCGTTACGAACTATAATAGGACCCTCGAATAATCGCGCGGAACCGATTTCACGTACGAAACTTTCGCCCGGTTGACGCGCCGGGCTCTGCGCTTCGATGTGTGCGCTCAACGCGCGCGCACGTGAAGCATAACGGTTTTTAAATGTAATTATTTCGATTCGCCACAACTGAGAAATCCCATTCGGCGAACGGATTTATTGCTCGAATCTTCGTTACTGCCAGTTACAACTTTTTTTTAAAACTTGTGCGCCGTTATTTAATTGTTAATGTTTATGGTAACCTAAAAGTATTTGGTGCCGAAAGTTTCGAAAGGAACGTACTGGAAGGTTACTGGAGGAGAAAAAATGGTTAAGCAGCGAGGCAAAGGTTAAAAATAATAATAAATCGATTAATAAAACATTTGATACTTCCGAATCTATTGAATTTCGAAAATTAATTAACAGGCGCATACCCTTTATGATAGGAAACACCACGAGTGGTCAGTAATTTCGATGGTAAAAAGTAACAAAAAACGGCTACGATGCTGTATGTAATTCTTGTAACACTCGAAATATGATTAATCTGTCTTTTATAAAATAAAAAAAAACGTTGAATGCATTTCGACGATGCGTGCGAAATGATAAAAATTCTTGGTTCACACCAAAAATATTGACGTTTTTCTAATGTCCGTTGCTCTGCGACTTGTGGGAAAAGTCGAAATTGCATGCACAGACCCCCTCTCCCCCTTCTGTGTCGAGGGTCAGTGTCCGAAAAAAAAACTCGACTATTCACAAAAAAAAGCGACGCATTGGCATTTTCGTGCGATGATCGTTTGAATATTCGTCCGGTAACATCATCGGACGTAAAAAAAAAACACGGGGAATCGAGTCTGCGCACAAAAGTAGAAGACAGGTAGAGAGTATTGCCGCGCACAGGTCGTACTAACCGTAGTAATGCGTCGAAAAGAGAGAGGAAAAAAGAGGGATAAAAACTAGTAAAAGAAAAAAAAAAAAGGAAAAAAAAACGTTCAAACAGCTCTCAAAGACGCTATTTTTGGGGCCAACGTCCGTTTATAGTAGCGCTATATATCTCTTTCTAAATGTTTCTCTCTCTTCGTCTTTCTTCTCGCATTCACGTTTTTTTTCATACCTGACGCGCAGATTCTCCCGAATTGGGTAAAAAAAGCCGGGCGAAGCAGGTAGGCAACATATCCTTCGGGGGTTCGTCGTTCGGAGCTCGAAGATTATATTGGTGGATTCACTATAAAATTTCAGTTACTTCGTGCAATCTGCCTTTCCATCCCCTCCCCCAACGTTATACCGAGATGAAGTGCGGAGAGAGGGAGGAAGGCGCTTCATCATTCCCAAAGGGAATTTTAAAGGTAGCAATAGTTATGGTTCTCCCATATACGCTGCAATCTCTTCCCTTCATTCGAAAATTTGCATCACCATCTGACGGCTGAGACCTTTTTTTACCCCAAAATTCAAACTTTTTTTCGTGAGAATCAGCGAGAGAGTGGAGAAAAAAAAACGAGGGGGGACCGCGGATTTGGAAAGAAGGCGCACCTTTCTCAACGTTTTTTTTTTCTTTTCAATCCCCGTGTCTCGAAGCTTCACGAAAGGGGAATCAAACATTTTTGGCGTATTTTCCACCACTTTTGACTCATCGAAATCTCACGGAACCTACCCGTTTTGGGAAAATAACGGCTAAAACGCGTCAGTTTCATCCCTTTTTTGCTTTGTGTAGATTGCGCCACATATACACGTTGTTAAAGTATAAGTTTCATTTTTTTTTCTTTTTTGTCAGTTTAGTACTTCCAGGTGCAATGTTAAACGTCCACCTTTACAACCTATCGTCGCGATAAGGTGCCAACCGTCACATCGATCGCCGATGCCTGTAACTCGCGACCGAAATTTCTGTCTCTTTCTTCTCTCTCCTACCTTTCCAAAATTTTCACTCCGAAGAACGTGAGAGATCAGGTCTCGGAAAAAAAGTACGTTAATTTCGTCGTCGCAACGGTTTTTTCTTCCGTCTATTGCGTAAACGATCGCATTTTTTTCGACCTTTTCGCATCCGTTACTTACACGAGAGACGCGGCAAACATCTTTGCCAACGCTTTAGCTCACTTTTTAACGGATTTCTTCTTCAGTCGCGCTAGCGCTGTAGCTGATTCGTTGCCCTATTTGCCACTAATACTTCGAAACCGGCAGACGTTTCTTTCTCCGGCAGTTTGAAAAAAGACAGAAAGTGGAGGTAAAAAAATAACATGTACTTTCGTACCCCCGTCTTCGTCGGGGTGTTACACAGCCGAGAATAATTATTTTTGGACCATTTGTAGTACAATCGATCCGACGGAATTTTAGCAATAAGATAACAAATTATATGATAATTACGAATTCTAAACTACTCCCCCCCCCCCCAATCATCAACTATATCCACAATTTCTTTGACGCCGACAGCGTAAAAACGTTAATAAAAATTAAAAAAATTATCAAAATAAAAGCTTTTGACGATGAATACCTATAATAAACAATTCAGAACGATCAGAATGTTTCGTTTGTGTTAAATCGAGCCACACATACCGTAGAACTTACGGATGAAGATTCGAATATGTGAGACATACGACAAGCGAATACAAAATGGGACAGCCGTGAAATATCGTACGATCGTCGAAGCCTATTTAACGTTTGGACGAGTGACACGGTAACCACCGCGTAGACTATCCATCACCCCCGCATTCACCGATGAATCGTCATCCAATCCACACAGCGGGGCGACGCGAGGGTGTCTGCAGCTGGTTCTGCTGGCTGCTTGCATGTATAGCCGATGATCGCTCAGACTAAAATTTTTTCGTATTCCCCGTTTGTGCAACGATTCATACGTAACCCAAGAGATAAAGAGTAGGGGAACCGAGAAATAGAGAATTGTGGAAGTCTTTCCTTCGACCCCCGGAAATTCACGGGTCTGACCTTTCACGCCCAAGTGAATGAATGAATTCGAAGACCTTACGGCGAAAGGACACTGAGTTGGCCACACGCGCTCTCAACACATTTTTATATACGAAATTTCTGTGTCTATAGACGCGCCCGTCAGGTGATAAAAATTTAACAATGACACCTGAATTACGAACGTCGGAAGAACTTTTTCATTGGATTTTTCGACGTGAGAAAAACCTGCAGCGATCTAATTCGGCGAACTGTTAATAATTAATAGGGATTGTAAAACGGCGCGCGATCGTTCGATACGGAAGAATGGAAAAATTCATAAAAAATACATCGATACAAGCAGCAAGCATATCGATACGTTAGGATAATATATTTCTGTTTTTTATTTCGGATATTCTGGTGATCTATTTTCTGTTGAAAAAAAAATAGACAGCAAATAGAAATTTTAGAGTTCATGAGACTATTCGAGAAATCAATGGCCGCTTGAGTCTTCGTTAAAACGGCCACAAAATTGACATTAATCGTAAAGAAATAGCATGAAACTATTAAATGAAAAAATAAAAAAAATTAAATTCTTGGACTCTCAGCGGGAAAACTTAAGGTTTCGCATTTGAAAGAGTATCGACGCGTTCACGCATCGAAGAAAAAGAAAAGCATAAGGATTGAATGATGTTAAGATCTTAATAAAATCGTAAATCGTTTGACAGCGAACCAGGAATTGAAATTTTACTATAGAAAAAAAAAATGAGAGACGTCCAGGGGATTCCCCGCAGTGCGCGCCGCCTCGCCCCCGATTTCGCTCATGTCGCTGGTGTGCATAGGGCTTTCCTCCTTCATGGATCTCACAGTTTAGCCGGAGCTCTTTGTTGTTGTCCCTTACGTAAGAGATCTCTAGACGGCGTGCAGCACACAATAATGGCGATTGAGAAGAACGTAAGAAGCAGATGCTACCGTGCGTTTTACACACGACGACGAAGACGGCGACAAGGAAACACCCAAACGAACGGCCGAAGACGATGTGAAGGAAGAAAAAGAAGAAGGGAAATCTCTTCACGCTCTCATGCGATCTTCTGCATCTTGGAAGTCTGTATACACATTTTTTGACGAATACCTTCCCGTATTCGGTAGCAAACAGTATTGGCAGAGTCCGCCGCCGCTTCTAAATGATTTTTTTCCGCATCTTCAGAATACGCGATTTCTCTTCATTTTTTCATAAAAAACTGCACATTTTTCAGTCTTTTTAATAAAAGTTTTTTGTAATGAAAAAATTAACAAATTTTTTGTAATTACGAGTAGTGAAATTTGCAAAAATTTACGGAATTTCAAATAAATTCTGTATAGATATATGTATAAAAAAAAGGATCACTGATATTTCATAATTTACTATTTTTCATATTTCTTTCCGTCATTTTGTTTTTTTTTTCTCTTTTACCGCTACATTGTGGATAACTTCGCTGGGTCCGTCAAAAGACTCTCTGTCTCTCTCTCTCTGTCTTCGGCTTTTGTCCAGAGACTCGATTCTCCGTGAGATCATTTTGTTTTTTTTCTCACCGGTTGAGGATATTACCGTAGGAATATTTAAACGACCATCCCGCTAAAATGCCGAAGCATCGCTTTTTTGTGAATAGCCAATTTTTTTTCGAACACTGACCTTCGAAAACGAGACGAGATTAGGGGAGAACCATGAATGCGATTTCAGCTTTTCCCACAATTCACAGAGCAACGAAGATTCGGAGAACGTCGATTTTTTTTGTGTGAACAAAGAGCTCTCGTCATTTGGCACGCATCGTCGAACAGTTTTTTTCGGTGAATGACAGGATGATATTAAAATTTTTGAGTTATATCAATTTTGAAAAGCGTCGCTGTCGCTTTTGTTACTTTTCACCACTATCGTTGCTCTCAATTCGTATATTTCCGAGATAATTAATCGCTGTTTGCGTCTTCAACAATTTTTCTGAATCAATCGAATCTATCGATTTTTTTGTTAAGAAATATTAATTTTTCATATTTTTCCATTGCGCGTTTTGCGTCACGGATTTGCGGACACGTTTCCGAACCCACGATTTCTAAATATTTTCGTGTAATTTCAAACCGTGAAAATTTTGAAAAAAATTGTCTCTCCCTCCCCCTCTCCCAAGCCAAATTCTATACAAAAAGGGTTTAAGTGCAATCGTATCGCAAAATAGTATAGTCGAAAAATGATTTTCGACGAAATGGGTTTGAGTCTCGTGAATGGCTTATTTCCATAATGACGAAGAGTCGGGATGAGCCATAACCTCTAGAAGTGAGGAAAGGAAGAAACGTTGAAGAGAAAAGTTAAGGTATATTGGATGAACGTGCAGCGCGGGTCGAGGGTGTGTGCGAGGGATGTGCAACACGAAATCGTTCCGAGGCGTGAAAATAACGATTTCTCTTTGTGGCGCCGATTCGTTAGTTGCGCTCCGACACGCAGGAAGAAGCTGAGAAAGATCGAAAAAAAGAAGTAGGAAACCGAAAGAATCCCCATGACTCGTGGAATTTTCTAGACGCGGGTCGAAATCGATATTTTATGTAGATCACGCAAAAGGGAAGCGCGCGGCCTTTGCGCGTTTCTGCATTTCTACAGGTCTTGCATATTCTCGAATACACAAAACGGCGAGATCGTCTATTATATGAATCCCACGGAACGTTGCCGTGGGGCTTCGGCATAGCTTTTTCTATGCAGACAGATCAGATCCAATAGTGAAGCGATGCGGAACATTATAAAGTTATTCCAGTAGATAGATAATCGTTTCCAAAAAAAAATAAAATATAAAAACACAGAAATTGGTTTATTTTCTGCATCCATGTCGATCACAAGATTAACATTTTTTTAATCGCTTCCATACGTGCAGATTTATAAAAACATGTATTTTATTTAAACAGCAAAATATGGATTGAGTTTCACCGGTAAATATTAATATTTCAGTTAAATCAGTTCGATAAACAGTGGTCCCTTCAAGTCTATCGTGTTTTACGGGGGAAAGTAACCGAGTTAGAGAAGTCGGCGGTGTTTCGAAATCGGTTTTTTCCCAACCGGCCGTTATAGAACGAAGAAGAGGCACTAAAAAATGTCCCAATGCCCGTTACAATGTTTTTGTCTAAAAATGTAAGTAAAAAAAAAATATTCTCGACCTCATATCTTCATATATTTTTTCACCCCGATTACAAACGAAACCGCCATTATTCCCGAAAATCAATCGCCGTATTACCGATTGTCAAAAAACAATACTTTTTCAAAGTAAAAAAAAAAAAAAAACGCCCAAGAAGTTAAGAAAAAGGGGTGTAGCAAAGAGAGAACGTTCTAACGAATAGAACGCCGGTATCGCTCAGCCTCTCCGTCTCCCCACAACGTATAACCCGCCACTGTTAGGAAAAAAAATGAGAAAAAGGTGCGAAAGTATTGTCCAAAACAGATTCCGGTGCAGTCGTTCGTCGGTTACGAAACAACCCGAGTGCAGTTACGAGAGACGAGGCTGTAGCGAAGGAGAGAGAGAGCTTATTGTAAAATCGTAGAACCGCGAATGTATCGAAAGGCAGGGGATATATCGGTGAGCCAATAGAATAACAGTGTTTCCTCGTATGTTTTGAAGCCGAGGGGGATAACATTGGGCCCCTTTGGCAAGGGGTGACGAAGGGGTGGAACCTGCGGTCCTTTGGCAACGAGAGAAGGAACGAAAAGGAAGAGAAGAACCGATGGAGAGATGACGATACAGTGTAGTGTGTATATGCGAAGGACTGGTTTTGGGACTTTTAGTGGGGTGAGACTAAAACCGTTATGTTAGTCGCGTGCTGCCAGAGGCACGTGGCCCTTCTCGATCCTCTCTGATCCTCACTCTCCTCGTTTCTCCACTGTAGCACATGCACGCGCGAGATATATAACCCCCTTCCCTCTTACTTGATACATAAGAAACATGCGCCCCCCCCCTCGTTCCGATTCTCAAAGTATTGAAAAAGGGCTGTAGAGGCTCTCGCTTTACAGTATACCTAATACAAGGTATGTATACCTAATACTTGCGGCACACAATTCCTTTTTTTTTACATGACGAATTTTTTTTTAACCCCTTCTACAACGCGGTACCCCTCGGATATGTACCGTTGCAAACCCCGAAGTCTTTGGGCTCTCGCTACCCCCTCTACTGCCGTTCCTAACGTCATTGCCGAACCACGAAAATGGAAAAAAAAAATCGCGATGGGACAAAATCAAAGAACTTTAAAAAATGGCGGCCATGAAAAAAATGAAATGTTGTTTTTTCAAAGTATTGTAAACTTCGTTATCGAAATTCTCGATCAAAGTTTTACAACATATCGGTGTTTATTGTATTTCTAGTTGATTTATTAATGCGAGTAATACGATTTTTCTGATTCTGAGAGATCGCGATGAAAAAAATGTTAAAGTTTAACATTAAGCTTAATGATTCCCGATCCGATATTATCCAGACACATGGTACACCGTTATCGAACAGTTACGGCAATGGTTCGAAGATATTCATGTAGAGATAGGGTAAGATAGAAAATTGTCGAGGGCGGCAGCGGAGCAGAATTTGGCCCGAGCAGATGCAGGACACGAGGAACAGTTACGTGGATCACGAGAAACAGTTATAATACGGAAGGCAATCATGAGGCATCGAAACCAAGAGTCAGAAGCAGAGGCGTCCCAAACGCATGGTATCATCGACGTTCGTCGACTCCGACTCGCCCCGGCGCTATATTGCACGCTAATACTATAACTATAATGAAACTTAGACTCCGAGTCCCCGCGCACAATGTGTCTGTCTTAGTTTAGGACACGTGCGCGCAACAGACACACCGTGTGCCCTCCCTAAATACGTAAATAAGTATAGGCGCGCGCCGGTAGAAGAGGCAAGCTGAACGATCATATTAAAGCTTTTTTTTCAGGCATATACTTGCGGTGCAGATGTTTCTCAACTCCGGGATATTAAGGACTGAATTCATATACTGTGCAATGGATACCGCGTATATGTGACTAATGCTATATTAAAAACTGTGGCGTGTTTGACGGACTTTTAAGAGGTTTCGAGAGAATTTCTTTTTTCAAAAGCGACTGCACGAAAAATGATGATTAAATTATGTGTACGAAATATTTCGTAAAATTTTGATTTCTATCTTAATTTTGATGGATATGAATTTTGATCCTTTAGTTTATAGTGAGATACAGGAATTGGCCAATCAGCGAGCTTTGCACGATTCGAATAATGAGTACATATATGGTACATAAAAAAGTTGATGTTAATATTATTATTATTTGAGAAACAAAAGTAAGTGAGTAGAGTAAAGTTAAAGCTTTGAAGGGCAATTTCGTTGATGGCAATTAATATCGATTATGAACATTTTAAATCGTTGATGATATACTTAAGCGACACTTTCGATACGACGTTTTATCGATCACAAGCGACGAGAAGTAGGTCTCTATATGTGAACTTTAAAAAAATGATGTTGACGGTCGAACACGCGTGCATAAAGGAAGGAGAAGTCCTTTTTTGTATCGTTGCTATCCGTAAATATTCGATAAGGAAATAAGGCTATGCATATAAAAGAGGGCGTTTCCGTCGGGGGGGTTTCATAGTGGCACTTTGGGTCCATTTGGAATTGGCACCCCTATCCAACGTCCGGCTAGTGATGTATGGTCCACGGTGACCGGGCATCCCGCTGACCATCGCCACCGCTGCTGTATTCCTATAAGGTCTCTCGTTTCAACTACGAAGAATGCATCACTATTCTCATTTTCGATTTTTTTGTTATAAACATCGGATGTTTTGCTTCGAAGTTATCAAATTTTTAGGGTTTTTATCATAAAGTTATCGACCCTTTGTGTTCATTAGCACCATTTTTATGGTTTCAGCAAAATTATATAAAACCTTTAACGTTATTATTATATTGTTAAAAAAAAAACATCTTTACGGCTAAATTCCAATATTTTTCTATTTATTTACATATTAGAACTCCACTTACTAATTTTTATAAACTCAATTTTTTTTCCATTTCTTCGATTACATTTCGTTCTTTAATCTCTCAATAAAACAAAATTTTAATTTGCCGCTTTAATTCGTATTTTTTTTATTTAATAATTCTATAGACCATTTTAATTCGAATTACATAAATTTCGATTTTTTTGCTGATCTTTATGCAAAGATTTTAGATATAGAAAATGATTGGAACTCAATTTAAGAAATTTTTTTGAATTTGGTTAATGCGCTTCGACGCTCTCGAAGATTCGATGGAACGCGTATCGAACGATAGAGGGGAAAAAGAGTCGTAGTTGAGAGAGTCGAAAAGCCGTGGATAAGATTATTTGAATATCCCATATTTAAGATTCGTCCGGCGTAGTACCGAAGCAGTGATTGTCAGGTTGGTAGGCGAGTCACGCGGCCGGCACGTCATACACGTCAAAAACCAACCCCGACGGTGGAAGCTAAGGCCGGGACCCCGGGGCTCTCTGGCTCACTGTATGCTTTCATTCGCTATTGCTTCCTGCTTCTGGACGTTACGCTACTCTACTCTGCCTCTGCCACTGACTGCTACCGCTGCCGAGGCGAGGGATCGCTCGGGCCACCCGGTTGGAGGCACTTTACATTCTATTTTCACGCTGTACTGACCCCGATGTATGCGACTTACGCTTTAACATATCCACAAGAGAGATATTGGCTGCTTCTTGCACGTATTTTATCCTTCAAGTAGCCGCCAAATCCATATATGCATTGTTTTAGCAAAAAGTTGAACAACGAGAGAATTTCAAATCACTAAAATCGAACTGTTACAATGTCTGTCTTTGCGGATATTCGATGAAAGATCAAATTTACATGGCATGGTTAGTAGGTACACAATACACCTTCGAAAGTGTTTTCAACATTTTTTCACCCTTTTATGATATTGTTTAATTTTTTCGATTTTCAAGCCCTTTAATGTTTTTATAATGGCGTTAAATAATTGTATTTTCGAAACAGCCGTATGACAAGTTATCAAGTTTAACGGGGACTCCCGCAGGGTTAAAAATGGTTTTTTTTATATTTAAAGCCCTCTGTTATGATTAGTTAGACAAAAGAAAAATGAAAAAAAAAAAAAGAAAAAAAAATGAAGTTTCATTTTTTTTTTGCGTTTGAGTGACCGCCGAAGGGATTGGATGATGCGACGAGGGCGAAAAGAAATCACATCGCATCATCGCTCCCCACCTCTAGTGCAGTAGTCCAGTAACGGCAAATGGGGCTGCTGGTTGCTATTTTATGCGTGTCACCGCCTCCGCAGTGTTTTCACGGGACGTCGAGCACCCCCTGGTTTTTTAGCCGAGAGCAGCTCTCGTATAGTCTACAGGAGAAGCAGCGCGTTGGAGAATGCGAAAGGGGGAGGAGGGGGACGGGTGTCGGTGTCGGTAACTGAGTTAAATAACGCTACATTACCACCCTCTCTCCGATACAAGGGTTGTCCGAGTGTGAAATACCCTCCGGCTTATCAAACTCCCGCAGAGCTTTTTTTTTATTATACTCGCATCAAAACCCATATACTCGTTCGCAGTCCCTAGCGTAACTCGACGACAGTAGAATATCTCCTCCCATTCATCGATGAGACCGCCATTGCGGTCAACGGCAAGTAACCACATCGGTTATTGACTCGCAGATATTTAATTTATTGGCTTCTGGGTTATGCCCTTAAGGATCGAACGCATCCATGAATATTGTCTCCAAAGGATGTTACGTTTCGTTCGAAAAAATATTTCGATGTATTGGAAAAGAGACCACATCTCGACTAATCAGAAATCGTGTCTTGTCTACAAAAAGAGACCTTATTTTGTCTAAAAAGAAATATCACCGCTTCTAAAGTGATTTCTCGATCGATTTCGAACTTGAAATTCCGACCTCTATAGTACGAAGACATTTTGCAAAACTGGACCCGTTGATAGAATTGACGATGCGGACAAAAAATGATTTTATATCCAATGAGGATGAGGTTGCGCCTTAATTAGCTGAGAGGGTTTAATTGATTTAATTATTTGTTGAGGACCTGTTTAGTTCTTGGAGTAGCTGAAGGCACGCTTCGTCGGTCCCAGTGACTGGCGCCTACTTGAGCAAATCAATGGACAAAGCTACCTGCTCATCACCCATTGTCCCTGCGCTGCCACAATTACATCCGTCTAGACTCGAAGGAACGTTAGGTTTCTCGTGAAATGACAATTACATAGGAGCGTCTCTACTCGCGCCTCCCACCTCCGGAGATGCCGAGTGGTATTCTGGCTAAGCGCCCTGCTCTCTTCCGATTCTTGTACCGTTCGTTCCGTCAGTTCTGTCCTTTCCGGCGGTTCCCATTGCGTGTCCATCAGCATTCATAAAAATACGATGTGGCGAAAACACCAAACCTTTCATCTTTTTGCACACTATCGTCTGTGGTATCGACGTTTAAACTTTGTCATTTCCGTCGCTAATTTTTACCGCAGAGTATTTCTACTACTGCAGTTTTTTTTTTTTTGGACATTCAAATAAACTATTATCAACCAAATTCGTCTGATTTCACAAATCACGAAACCCTAAATTTCGCAATTCCAAGTTCACTTTCCGAGAAACTTCCAGTTTACAACTGCATTTAGACTATGTTAGGAGAATTCAACTTGTGGTTCGTATTTTCTTTTTTAACGGTAAAAAAACACAAGTATTTTTGTAGTTCCTGAATTCATTAAGTTATCGTTGGGGCTAAAATAGATGTTTAAAAAAAAATCATTGCGTCACGATGTAAGCAACATATTCGTCAAGGTGGCGTATCAAAATCGCAAATATAGCAACAACTGCTTGTTCGCTCGCTTTCAGTGCTTTAAAGTCAAACAAATGAATATATACACATGGAATATTTTTTTCGTTATTAAATACTATTTTATATTTATTTTTTCGATGGTCTGCCTTATTTCCTGTACTTTATAAAAGGGACTTTGGAAGAGGATTGAAGAAATCTGCTTCCGACTTTCCACGCGCCGAAGGGTCAAACTTTGTGATACGGGCTGCGATGTATATACATGTATATATATGTATGGATATACAGGATATAGGGAGGAAATACGAAAAGCGACGACATGGAGGATCTCGCTACTCATCAGCCTGTTGCCGGAGCCCGTAGCCGCCCCTTCGCAGCCCGCTAGCACCACCGATCAGCAGTCTGTATATAAAAAAGAAGAGAAAAGCTCGAGGGTTGCACCCCTATTCGACTAGCCGTTCTTCACTGGTTCCCGCGGGATAGTACAAAGTTAGCAACCCCTCAGTAACGCGGCAAGGGAAACAGATATATATATATGGCGTGCTACGCTTTTTACTCTTGCGTCGCGTATTGCGTCGCGTGCTGGTAGATAACGGGGTGCTAATTGATTATAATAAGCGACGAGGGCTAAAACGCGCGGGGGTGGTTGACGACCGGACGACCGGAACTCTCTTATCTACGCGCAAAGTAAACGGAGGGTTCGAAAAAAAAAGATTAACCGCCCGTTGAGCAGTTGAATTGCCACTTCCGGCAAAACACTTCATAATTCGTTCCAGAACTTCAAATTTGTGGGGCCATTTGTGTTTCACACTTTCAACGAGAATTCAGAGCTTTTTTTTTTATAGAAATCTGAAATCCTGCAATGATATTGTTCAAAGTTAAAAAAGTAAAAATCTGCATCGATGCACTCTTACACCCGAAAAAATGATTTTTTGAATTTAGAAACTAAAACAAAAAAAAATGAGACGTTACTTCAAAGGGTTGAAATTCCGATGTTGGGGATGAAAATTGAGTACAAATATTGATATTCCTTGTTGCGACTGTGAAAAGACGATTTTTGTTCGGGAAACAAAATTTCTCAAATACGCGACGAATTTATTTTTCATTGAATAAAATTTAAATGATATCAATGAAATTATTGAAAATTGAAGAAAGGAAGGTAATAATTGACAATCGACGTCGTACAGACATTAAAAAAATAGTAATAAAAATTATAGTGCGTGAGAAAAAATTGACAGCAACGCAAGTAACGGAGTCTGTTTGAGAAAGAAAAGAATTGTTACAAAAAAAGAAACAAAGAGAAAAGAAGAGAGAATAGGGAATGAAGAATAAATGGAGCCAATGCTCGGATGCTGTACGATGCTCTATATGTACAGTGGGCGTTGGCGCCATCATACTTTGCTAAAAGCGCGGGCGATCGTGCGCGTACAATAAGCCACGACTAGCAATTAACAATTAAACCAATAACTCCTGCAATTGGTGATTCCATCAATGCCGCTCTGGCGTGTGACGTTCCCACAGTGTTGCAGAACAACTAAGCGGAGGGGAAGAAGCCGCTGTTGGATGTTTCGTTTTTGTCGGTTTCTTCTTTTCTCTCTTCCACGGTGTACTTCTCACATCTCATCTCAACTGACTCCTCCTACTTCGTCTTTTGCTTCCTCTGTGTTTGGCAATTCGCGAATATTCGCGGCACGGAATACGACGAAACGATAAACACATATCTTCGTTCGTTTTTATCATCAAGAATTGACGAATTGGGTACACATTGGAGTGTGAGAAAATAAATGTCATACGAATAAACATTATTTACTTTAGGACAATCGTTAAGCCAATCAATTAATAATTAATTATATATATTTCTCTGATTTTTCATCAAAACAAGAATTGCGAAACCTTTTTGAAAATATTTGCCGCCAAGAAATTGTTTCGATGTCCTTTTCGTGAGTCAATCGAACAAAACGTTGGATATTATTTACTTCGGAACGATTCATTGTTTAATTAATCGATAGTGAATCCCGTTGTTTTAAAAATCTTGCGAATCATTTTTTTTTTACCTTCTATAATCCATGGAGCCGTTGAATGGTTAAAAAAATGCGACAGAGCGTGAACCCACGTGTAACGATTAAATATTAATTACATAATCAATATTTATAAAGTTTATTATCGAACGCAAACGCGAGATCGCGAGTTATCGGGTTGGCAGGGGGGCGAGAGGAGCAACAACAGCGGATAGCAGGGGATTAATTCGATTGTAAGCTTCGCGCGGGCACCGTATATCGCTTAATAGGCGCCGTATTGTTCGTAACGACGCAATAAATATGGACACGAGCAAATGAAGACGATAAATTGTCGAACGCCCCCGCTATGTTGGCAATATCCCTGTGTGTGTGCGCGCGCGCGCGCGTTGCTCTTGTCCTTTACCTCAGTCTTTCCGTTGCACTTTCGCTTTTCATCTCTGCTACTACTCATATTTTATCTTTCTTCATTGCTTCCCCGCTTTCACGTATTGTATACCGCGCGTTTTATAACCCATCGCCACTTGTCAATAAAACGGTAAAACAGGCAATCAAGTCTTTTCAACTTCAACGCCGTTATCATCGTCACGATTTCTTGTCGTCATTTCGCAACCATCGTATTTTTTTTTTTTTTTTTTTCATAATTGGTAATATTGATAATATCAAAAAAATGCCCAAGTTCTGGAGAAACAAGTATACATTTAGGGTATTTATTTTGTTTCCTTAACCTTTTCCTGTTCGATAAGTTTGCAAATAATGTAATTTTTATTCCTCTCATTATATCAGAACAACAATTTGCCAAAGATGTTCGTTACATCCGCATAATTTTCACTATAAATTAGCAAAAAAAAAAAAAAAATTTCGATTAAGTAAATACACTAAAAACAAAAATGGTAACGAAGCCACCAATTTTAATTACGATCGAAATTCTCTATGTGGTCCATAAAATGTTAACTTTTTATAAAAAAAAGTGATTTACGCGTTACCTCTATTTTGAACGATTTAATTGCCATTTCCCCATCGAACAGTTTTCCACCCCTCTTTTTTTGCATCGCCGTAACGACGTCATAGTTCAGACACGTGTTCGGCGAATCGTTGCCGCAAAAGATACGTACATGTATGCCGTCTAGCCATTTAAAAGTACACATAAGAAGCGTAAAACGGAAGTAAAGTTGCTCATTCGACATTGTATCGCGATCTCGCTCCGGGCAACTCGTCATCGGCTTGTAACACTCCACAAGCCGTGAGAAATATACGAGAGAGATGCTCGGAGGAAAAGACGGATCTTGGAACGTGCGCGACTCTCGAGAGCATTACCCACACACACACACACACATCTCTCTTCTTTCACTCAGTCTCTGTCAGTCTCTTGTTTCGCATCTTGCGTTCCTCGCTTCTCGTCTCTTCACCGCGAACGCATTCGTCCATCTCCTTCGATCTCTCTATACCTTTGCGCCGTATTCCAAGAAAGAGCCACTACTCGTTTTCATTTCTCCTTACGCTATTAGCCAAAGCCGTCTTTACGTGTCTACGCCAATCTCTCGAAGCATCGGAGGGCCTCAATGCCGATCTCGTAATATTTTGCTCGATTCTCTCCGTCATATATATTACGATATTTCTCCGTCACTCTTATGAATATTGCAGTACATGTAAGTTTTGCCGGAGTCTCAATGCAAGGCGAAAGAGTGAATTCTACAGGGTTCTTGTAGAACTTTTTGGGACGCGTGAGACGAATGCACACGCGGAAATTATTGGTAATCGATTGGAATCTTCGATTTACCGGACAAGAATTTATCTTTATCTTCGAATCGTTAAGACTCGCGGAATCATAATAAAGAGTTTCAGAGAGTTTTTTTTTTTTTTTTTTATTACACCGGTATGTGCGCAGCTTCGTCAAAATATGAAAGGATTCGACCGCAAGGCTTCTTCGATCAAAATCGACGACAAGGAGTTTATTATTATATTTTTTTTTGTAAAGTCATTGAACTCTTTGATAAAGTGTTATTCGCGGTTTGCGCAATTCAGAAATCGATTTTCTCGATGCGTTTATTATCAACAGATATTTATATATAGATCCGTCGAATGGATTCTTCGATTCCACAGAAGTTGGAGCACAGAATTTGCGTTTTTTTTTTTTTTTTTTTTTTTTTTCTTTACGTCACATGTGGATTGAGTGAGTTAGAATGTAAAATCGAGGGATTGAAAAGGAGGGTTGACCGCGCGCGACTCGAAGAAGCGTTTACCCCCGCGGGAGGTATATATGAGGTTCGGTTGGTTACCAGGGCTTTTCGCGGACTATGGACTTCGAAATTTGAATAACAACGTCCTTCTGTGGTCGATGCGAACTCTCGCATCAATGACTCGACCGGGTCCTTCCACTCTGGCGGGTTTTCTGTCCTTTTACATTTCTATGTGAAATTTTGCATTCGAAACGCGACCACGTAGAAGCCGCTACGATTCATGACGATTCGTGACCTCATAAATGGTAAATACCGCCGCAGCTTTATAGTTCGAAACGTTCCGATCAATTTCAATGTGATAATCACCGATATGATTCTCCAAGTTAATCCTTTAACTGGCACTGCTTCACTGACTAAAAAAAGCTTTTCATTTTTATCGATGCCATTTTTTTCGAAAATTTTTTGAACGAAATTGCAATTTTTTTTTATTAGCATTTCGATCTTAAAATTCACAAAACTGTGCGCTTAAATAGTCAAGAGATTCAAATGAAAAAAAAAAAAAAAAAAATTGAGAAATTCGAAAATAAGATTCCCACAAATGTTTTCCACTAAAAATTATGCAAAGATCGATGGCAAGTGAAATCCACTTATACGACGTTACGCGTCGCGACAATCGTCGAATTCCCATATGAAAAAGAATCTTTCGTCGTTCACCCCTGCATATAAAAGCGAACACTTCGTCTTTCATGCACGAACGCGAGTCCAGGGACCTCTGTCTATCTGGCCGCCGCTGCAGATTCATGTAGAGAGAGGAGCTTCAGGGACACTTTTTTTTTTACGGACAAAAGAAGTTCGAACTTTCCCAGCGGATCTCAAAATTCTGACAGGTGTGACTGCTTTTTCGTGCCGTGAATAAATCATCATAGCGCACTGAAGAAAAAAAAAAAAGACGAATCGGTTCGATTTTCGACAGATGAATGCAAAAATAAATTTATTCAAATTTATTGAAATAAAAATAATAAAATCAATAATCATAATTTGATAATGAATGAATAATGTTTATTAAGTAATTTAGTAATTTATAGTTATTCCACTTTTTTTTTTTTTCGATATAAAAAAAAATGTTTCGGCTGCCGCAGAAATAAGTTTGAATCAGATTTCGTCGGAACGTCGCGCCCCAAATGCGAATACAAACTCCTACGAGAATATAAGAATTAGGGAGATATAACAATTTTTACCTTACGTGGTCATTCGGTATTTTCGCGATGGAAGCAACTTCTGTAGAGGGGGCGATGGGGAGGGGAGATGGTGGCGCTAGTCGATCGGAAGTGTGTCAAATTACAGAGTTCCATGGTATTAATGACTCCTAATGACATGCCCCCTCTTCTACTCTTCCACCTCCGCTGAAATTTTTCATCGCACTCTCGGTTCCCTCCTCTCGTTGCTCCCTTGACTGACGCCCTTACTCGGTGCTCGTTGAGAGGATATTCCTTTCTCTCTCTCACATGGGCAGAGGGCATCGTAGGAACTAAGCTAAAAGTAGTGCTCCAAGGTTGGTGGCCTTTCTCGTCTCGAGAGCGAAAGAGATGCATCGCAAAGTCTCCGGGCTCTTCGTTTCTCCAACAATCAGAAACGAAGAAGATCGACTGAGAGAGAGGGGGAGAGAGAGAGAGAGAGGAGTGAGAGGAAGAAAGTGCCGAGGCACCGACCGATTCACGGAAACCACATTAAAATAAAATTACTAATTGACGAAGGCTAATAGCAATAAGACAAACAACGGGGCTAAATGCTATAAAGTAAAACACAGGTTCGCAATACTCGGGTATCGTCCATCTCACTTTCGTCTTCTCTCTTCCTTCCTTACCATCGCTTCTGGCCCTTTCGTGGTTTTCTATATTCGCTTTTTTTTTCGTTCCACCGCGAGAAGCTTTTTCTTTTTCCTTCGCTCATTCTGGATAGAGGCGATTCGCTAGTAAGCAGATATATCGACGCTCCAATCGTACTCTCGAAGCTCCGCGTTGGCTAGTTGAACGAAACGAGCGTAGAGATTTTTTTTTCTGTTTCGTTTTTTACTTCACGAATGCGTAGGCAAAGAGCGAGGGGGAGGAAGAAAATGAGACGGTCCTCGCCAACGGTAACGAGAGGGACGAAACAATTTACGTCGGTAAAGTAGTTTTGCGTTGCGTGAACCGTCGTTGCTTGACGTTTTTGCGCGTTTCAATGATGCTGATCGAACGCCGAGAAAAAACGAAACGAGTTTAAAAAAGAAATTATATATTTTTTTCAAGTCGATTGACGATCCCGAAAAGTGTGGAATTATATTTTTGTAACCATCGTGTCTAGTGCGCAGAATTGATATTTGCAATGCTCTTCGTAATGAGATCGATACGCCAGAATGTGAACAGAGTGCGAGGCGAAGTTGTACGCGCATTGGACGAATATTATAACAATGACGGGCTCTTGAAACCAAACGACAAAGTATGAAATTGACGATACATCGAGGTAATCGTTATAACAAAAGTCGTCTGTGCAGCAAGATCTGGTAGGATGTCAAGTTCGGTGACGTCCGAAACGCTTTCTCGATCCTTTCTCTAGATCTATAGACAGCGGTAAGACACGTACGTCTCTATTGGAACCCTCGTAAAAAAACGACAGAAAACGGGGGCACATCGTCCCCGGATGAGTTTAAGGACGTTAAAATCAGCAAAATTTTTTCGGAAACTCCGATAAAAACTTCGGAACATTGATGAGATTCGATTCGCCTTGTCTAAAGCATCATATTTTGATGGCATTTTTTTACATAATTAGACAATTTTGGAACATTTTTTTTTAATGGAAGAGTAGAAGCGTTCGCCCTTTGAACATTATGCGTTTCAACTTTGGAGCTTTGAAATTCAATATTTCATGTACGCTGTCTAAAAAAATGTTTACTTTCATAATATTTTCTTACAAATATAATAAATCGTCGAACAATTTATTTTAATTGAAACAATCTACACGAATCATTTTTTTTTTAAATTTGTCATGAAGTCGAAATCGCAATAAAAATGGCGCCAAGGAACGCGAAACTCGAAGAAGAAATATCTATCTAAGTTGTGCAGTTCCATCGAATCCAGCGAAAGCCTAAAGGCGTTTTTTTTTGTCAGCGTTTTGTTTAAAATTGCTGCGAATTATCGTTCCCGCGTCTCCGGGGGGCAAAGTCACCCTGGATATACATCCCGTTTACGAGCTTTCGTTCGCCCTGATAGGTGAATTTTCGTCGGGTTACTACGAACCAAGTATAATCCTACGTATAACTAATAATAGTACAAATACGACCTTTGCCGGGGGTTGAGTGCAAATTTCAACGGTTTCTGTACACCTCGAAAATCTCGAATGGTCTTTGCAAAATGTTCTTTTTTTTTTGTTTCTTTTTCGAGGCTGCATTTCGCTTCGTATATCCCTCCCAATCTCGTTCGGGAGCAAATGACAAACCCGCGTGCCGTATAGCGAGGCGCAACAGTGTAATTGGCTTTATGACATAGTTTACGTGGAAGAAAAAATTAGCGAAGCGATAAAAAGAACGAACAGGACGAGAGGGAGGGTGAGGGCAGAGCTGTAAATCGTCAACACAGTTGCCGCAGGAATTCGCGGTAAATTTATATACTTATGTGCCGACTGAAGTATGGGAAGAGCATTTTTTTTATATCCTCATATTTTTCATTTTTTCGACCTTGAAGATTATTTTTGTTACCCCCGTATATGGCAATTTCGCTGAAAATTTGATTGAGTTTTGTTAAGAGACGTTTATTAATTCCAGAAGAAAATATAAACATTTTGCACCCTTATCTTCATTAATCTATTACTTCATCGGAAATAAACATTTTTTAGCTTTTCAATAGTAAAATCCATACGGCAGAATGTGAACAACATGTTTATCGATGAATCGCAAAGATTCGATTAATATTACAAAAATTACCGGCTAAAAACTAAACATCCATCAGAATTCGCGTCCGATTTCCGATTCATTATTTCTTAAAGGTTTTATTTTTGTAACTCAAAAAAATGCACTCACCTTGCATAGATTCTGGAGACGCCGGTTCCGTGTCGATCCTTCCGAGCGCATCGCTCGCTGTAACAAAAAAAAAATTATTTTAATAATTAATCGATAGTGATAATCCTCAATATTCCGCAGTAACACTTTTTTCTTGACCTCACAGTAAAAAAAAACGGTCAATCCAAGTAATCTATGCTCGACTTAATGTTTACGCAAGGAATATGCGTCGAATATTTTTTACATCCGAGCAATTGAACATCACGCGAAAAATTAGCGCCCAGCGTGAGACAACGAGATGAAACGAATGTGGAATGCGCAGGAGGGTGAATATTTTTTCTCGACAAAACGAGATACTTATCGACATAAACCGTCGATGGGAATTATGCTAAAGTGCATCCAATCAATGGGGACACATGGCCTTTATTTCGTAGAATCTATCGTGCACTTTTATTTCCTACAGTTTCAATCAAGTATTCCAAAAAAAAAGGGTCGATGTCACCCCAAAAGCTTTGTGTCCTCCGAATGGAGCCACACTTCTAGGATCAATATTCAAATAATCTATTCTACCGATTGAGAGAAAGAACGAGGATAGGAAAAGCGTGCGAAAGTGGAGAAGGAGTGTGGCGCTGGACAGACCGTTGAGAGGGGATGATGGTGATTCCGCGAAGAGATGACCACCATACGTCACCGGGAAGGGATAGTATGACCATAGGGGGTAAGGTAGAACCACCTACTGGCCCCTGGGGGCTCGCAACTCACCCCGAAACGACGACTGTATTCAGATAATCCTACCTTCGCCCTCCAACACGACGGCGATCCCGACATTTCAATACGTCCGCCATACAGAGTCCGTTATACGGCTTTGGAAAAAAATACATACTGTATCTCCGTCGGATGCGAAATCAAATACTCCGCTTTCGTCGAATCGATCTGTAGCTTTGCTCCGATCGACTCTTAGCGCTGTTCTAAATCGTGTTACGCGAGAATTTTAACTCATGCGAAACTCTACTCTATCTCCGTTTGAGAATCGAGAGCGTTAGTGTCGGTGGCCAGAGTCGCGGTGCCAGTCAACAGACTGACCTTTATGAATACTAAGGAGAGAATACAAGACCTGCGCGCCTGCATTGTGCTGCACCGCAGTCACGCGATTCGCGGTTGTCAGAAAAAAAAACTCGACGATACGTTGTGAGTAACGTATAAACCCAACAACATGAATAATCCAATCGAATATCCATCATCGCTGGTATATTACATCAGTCTCGTCAATTTCTAGCAGAACCAACTTCTCGGTATTCCAATATCAAAGTCAATCATTTATTTGTTACGTTCGATCTATGCCACGGCTATCCTGTATGTACATAGAATATGTATAGTCTTTGAAACATTCGCCAGACAATAATTAAGGTTCGACGAGGTCGCACGACACAAAACTCGTGAAATATGAAAAACGACTTCAATGTATATATACCTTTTTTTTCCACTGCATAAACGCATATATCTGTGGCTTTGCGGAAATGACCGACGCCAGGACACGTGAATAAGTCGTATGTACGTACACCTTATTCCCGCTCGTCTCGCTGACATTAAACACGTCGTATAAGGATATTCGTGCAGCGAAGAAATGGTTCCGTGCGAGGAAAAGGTACACAGGGAGATAAGGACGGCTTGTACATCTTCACGTTCAGCTATATCCACTTTACGACACTCTGGAGGATTCTCCTACAGCGCAATAATCTATCGATTGGAACCTTACGTTTTTTTTTCTTTTTTTTTTTTTTATCCATAAAATATTTTACTAGCTGAGACAGTCTCTCTATCGGGTAGAACCGTGTCTTCGTATAGCCTCGGAAAAATATAATAGAACCCATTTTTTCAGATAATTGAATCATCGACATGGTTTTTTTGACAAAAAAAAAACAACGCCGAAAAAAAAAATCGCTGTTTAGACAATTCGAATTTATTGGCTGCAGTATTCATTAGCTGCAACAGCCGCGAAGTTTGTTCGTAATTAATTATTTTCTATTCCGTTAAAGGAACAAAACTATAGGTCCCCATATGCATTTTTTTTAAATCACATTTCGTTACTAGTTGAACTGTAAACTGTTCGTAAATTCATGTAAAGGTTAGTCATTTTTTAGCCGTCTTATCAAGAGGCGCGGTAGCGCCTCGACGCCAAGTACTGAAAAAACAGTATACTGCGAGACGCTACTGTATATATTAATCTTAATACGCAGATACATGTACGTATGATATATGTTTTGTTTAATCGTGTAGTAACTAAATATTTTTACAGTCTTTTCATTCGTCTATAAAGCCGAACGGAAGTTATCGAAGCATTCGCACGGTAACTTATTGTAATAATATAGGCTCGATCGGCGGAGGGTCGATTCCAGTATATATTCCAACGTGCATGTTTCGGTCGTCTTCTTCTATACCTCTCACCATGAATACGAGATGCGGGCTTTGAATCTGGTTTGCGTGGTAAGAGGCACGGTGCGCGGCCGGTCATCAATTTTTAAAAACCACCCATATGGAAACCACGTTTCGACTACGTAGCCACCCCCCTCCCCTTACTGCCCAACCGTCTTCTTACCATACGAAACACACGAGCGAAGAATCATTCCATACGAAATACACGTGAATATTAATAAAAAGATAGTATCGTCTGTTCGTTTTTCACTACAGTGAGATGCACGGAATTGCCTCTATCGTCTTGCATTCGCAATTCGAAATCGTTGCAGGCATCGATTTCGTAAACTAAAACTTATTAGAATTTGTAACAATTTTTTTTAATATAAACTAACGATATTTGCAACGAGTGCTTTCGTTTTCGCTGTGAACAATTTTTCTAATCGGTTGGCAATATATTTCGAGACGAGAATTCATCTGATTGTTGTTAAGGTTGGAATTTTAAAAATTCAGCGACGAATAGTCCATAAATATAAAGAATTGTGCAATATTCAGGGAATGGATACCGAAGAGGGGTTGATAATGGCGGCCGTTATGAACAAAATCAAGGCATGTGCCCGTAACGCCACCCCCTTCGGGACCGCCTCCCTCATCTGGCGTTACCATAGTGATCGCCTTGTTCACGAAAGAGAATTTCATCTACCAGGTTGTAGTTTTGCAAAGTCCTTCGCCACAGACGGCGAAAGACCGGCCGTCTTTATCAAGACGGTGAAAGGGTTAAAGGCTAAAAAAAAAGGTATTTTAAAAATATTTCTTCTTTTTTGAAAGTTCATTTTGCCATTTGAAGTCACTTATTTCCATTTCTGACATTATATAGCAGTGGAAATATTCCATTTTTATTTATCACAAAGAAAACACCGATTTCCCTGAATCGATAGTAATTTTCATCGTTACATTTTTTGTCCCGTACAGAATGAAAAAACGCATTTAATCCAATTAGTAAAATCTTTGCACAATAAGAAAAAACAGGCAGGAAAAATATAGTGAAAAAGAAACGGACATATCGTGATCGATCGATCGATCATGCGTTTCGTATATGTCGGGTGTTGAGAAGCAAAAAAAAAAAGGCTGATGGATTTCAAAATAATTGCTGTCCGACATCGTCACAACGGACACAGACCAACTATCGCTAATATGTCGCTGAGTAAGGGATGTTTCATCCGTGTCGTCGGCGCGATCACGCCCTTTCGCAGATGGCAAACTACGTTTACATTCTCCCTCATTGCTGTCGTTTCATATCGAAAAGCGTGAACCGGGGTGTCTCGAAAAAATTCGTAGCGAATATTGAGGAGAAAGGGGGGGGGGGGGAAGAGGGTATATAGATATACAGAGAATAAAAATGGTCGTTTAGGCGCTATGACAAAAATTATTGGAAATTGATGAGACTGTCGAACGCGTGCGCGCTGGATACATATATGGAAGTACTACGAAAATTTTATTATTATATCGCAGTAGTAGCATGTAGAAACGTTATATGCAGAAGGGTTGGGGGGGCAATCGGACGCGTGCCGTGCGCGTGGTGTTCAAGGAAAAGGGTCGAAGCCCTCTCAGCCCTTTTATTGGCATCGAGGACTACTGCGCGCGAATAAAAAAAACACCCCGGTTTATATCGTATACTACTGACGTCTCAGACCTCTCATCGGAAAAATGTTACTATTTTATTTAGCATGGAATTACAGAGAATTTAAATGAAAAGTGACAATTGCCAGAATTTTTTTTCTACATATCCATCGGATTAAAAATTAATCCGGAAAATACCAATTTTGCCGAAATTGTAAAAAAATATACCGAAAAGTATTTAATTATACTTTCTTTAGTACCTTTCTGCCGAAAAATTATGCAATTTGTGTTGAAAGAAAAAATAAAATTACGTCCGAGTTCGGTGACGAATTTTAACCTCTCCAAGCGCACTATGTTATTCAATGGCATTTAATGTACGTAAGAGGTATATTGCATTTGGTCGCAACTCAAACCGTATATGCGAAGAGTCCGCCAACATCATAAATGAACTCGCGGCAATGAACTTACCGATTTGAGTTCTATTCTACGAAATCCCCCCACTAAGAATTCGCGCACCGCCCAACGAGCATTCTCCCTCCCGCCGCCAGCCAAGAGAAGAGACTTACCAAGAAACGTAATTTTCGAATTGAATTACTTCTCTCGCAGCGTAGAACAGGAACGCAGAACCCGAGAGAGGCCGCGCGCCCAGAGAGCGTCGGCCAGAGTGGAAAGCATTCTCGGGGAACTTTATCGTCTTTGGCCTGTTGGACGGTATATACCGACGCACGATTCTCTCGTTCTCTTCGTTAAGTCACCGTGAAACTGTGCAGGCATCGTCGTTGCGACTGCTACTATAAAATATACGTGCGAAACGAGTTTCCACACGGATGCTAAGGTTAAGGGTATATATCGCATCCGTTGAAACCATAGTGGGGGTTATGGATGTTTTATGCTTATGCCGGGTTACAGAGTCTGCAACGGTGAAATCGACTGAATTTGTGCAGTTAATGCCAGTAAATTTGCAGCCAAAACCTTAGTAAACTTCGCGGTGCAGAATTTCTGTAACGTTTCTACGGTTAACACAGTTTCGCGTGTTGCCGAATAGTTTTTGACAAATCAGCTATATAATGTTATTGGCACACAAGCACTTTACGGGTGTCTCATGGTCCCCCTTAACCTCTATAATTCCTTTTCCTTTGAGGGAATTTTTTCAATTAATTTAGCTTATCGTGAATTATTTTATTTAAAAAATGGTACATATTTTGCCGTTTTTTTTTTTTAAGTACCTACTTGCAGTTCGAAGAAACCGACAAGTGTATAATGCGAGAGAAGTATTTTGCACGCTGGGATGGTGAATCTCGAAAGGCCGAGAAAGAAAAGAGGGAAGCGGCGGAGGGAAAAATGGGGGAGGGGTAAAATGGACGAGGGTGGCAAAGCATAAGTGCTTCACGCAGCGAAGTAATGGAGTCGAGTTTCGTTAGAGAAACTCTTTATGTCTCTCTCTTCCATGCGCGATTTTTCTCTCACACTCTTTTTTTCTTCCCTCTTGAAATGTAATCGAATACCGTGGCTACGGTAAAAGCAGCAGACGCACTCGGATAAACTCACTGCAGGATATTACTCGATATTGCACTTTGACTATTCACACATTTACTGTACTACTGCGCCATCGCTGCACACAATGATTTTTGCCGGAATGCTCAAGATGGACGCGTGGACCGATCCGCAATGAATTTAAACCTTAATGAAACATGTTGATTTGCCTGGACGTAGGGACCGATTAAAAACAGATTTATGAGTAGAGGAATGTGCATTGAATCATGTAGATCATCGAACCGCAAATGATTTCAACATCAAAGGGATGTGTGGACTGAAGCGCAATCGATTTCGGGTAAAGTGCAGCGAGTCGATAAATAAATGGAAAGAATCGCCTTCGTACAGTCGTCTGAAGTGTAATTGTTAATTATGGTTAGAACTTGTAAGCGAGAAGATAAGAATGAGAGATGCAATGAGTCCATGAAATTCTGCGGTCTTCGTAAGAATATCAGTGCTTCGATAGAGTCGGTTGGATACGCGTTTGTATTGCAGAATAGATGCATCAACGTAACAACTTCTACAAGTTGTATGAAATATTTATGAAAAATGCAAATAGATTGGGTGTGTTTATCATTAAAAAATAATAACAGATATTTCGTGTTAATTGGAACAATGGGCATACCGACGTGCTTCAAGCTTGTAGTATAACGACGATTGAGACCGGAGTGGGAGGAGAAAAAGGAGAGATAAAGAGATGCCGGTAACCCCGGGAGAGTCCTGACAATTAAACTTGATACGCCGGGGAGATCCTGATGCATACCATAAACAAGAGTTCTACAGTCGAGCCGCAGTCGAACCCCTCTTTTCCCTGTGTCGACGCCACGACGATGCCGAAGTGTGCGTTGAGATACAGAGCCGCTGCTCATAATTACGCGGTAATTAGAGAGGTTTGTCGGCAATTAACTTCGTGAATATCATGGCGAGGCTCGTGTCGCATCAACCATTCTGCTTTGATCGTAACTGTGGTAGTGTAGTCGTAAGCGTTATATAGATCGCACTCGATCGAGATTAGGAAAGCCGCATGTTTTTACGATGCCCTACCCTATTACAAAAACATTTAAAAAAAAAAGGATTTTTTTCTCTACACTACACACTTTCTTTTCCTAACATGTCAATAATATCAATAGATTTTTTTATATGTAATACAAGTATAATAATATTAATATTGCACATTATTATTATTTAATATTTTGTATTTATGTTTACATTTGCAAAAAAAAATTGTACGTAGAATTGTTTGCATGTAGCATTGCAAAAGAAATTCATAACAGCAAATAAAGTATAAATACATTTTAGAAATGGATGAAAATCGTAATATTGACAATTTTTCGATGTGCAGCGGACTGATGAATTTCAAGTCAGGAAGGGTGCTCTCTGAACATCACACCTAAAGAAGCAGCTACAGCGGCTCATTAAGAAAACGAAATGAAAATTTTACACCCAATAAAACTTTCTTAATACTCGCACATTTGAAATTATCAAATTAAATGTCAACAATAGTTACAAAGACGTTATTGCTTATTGGATCGATTAGAAAAAGTTACGAGAAAATGTTGCAAAAAGGCGTCTCTTGAAGCAAAAATGGAAAAACTTCGTCTCGAAGCGAACCTAAGTAAGCGAAAAAAAAGAGAAAAATGGTATATTGCTTTGGATTTTTCGCATTTTCCCTCGGACTTCGTACTATGCCGTTAGCAGTTATCGCGCGTCTGTAGCTACAGATAATTCCCCGGGCTGGCAAAAAGTTTCTAATGACGGAAAATCTAATATATATACCGGTCGGAGAAAGGAAGAAGAATGAGGGAATGGGCTTTCGTTGCTTACTCGGGCCGCTTCGTTCGTTCGCTCGCCGCTTTTCTTGTAATTAAGTTATAACGCGGCGGGTACCCGGGGGGTGGGGGAGGAGGGGTATCAGAGCGGCACCAGAGGTAGAGGCCTGGCAAGAGCGAGAAAACGAGAAGACAGAGACAAGCATCGAGGCGCCAAACAAGGAGAAACAGAAATAAGAGAAACACAGAACAGAGAAACAGACGGAGAAGTGGGGGCCGGCACTCGCGAGGAGTGGAAAACAATAAGGGTCTCTACTAATCCGGACGATATATTATATCCGACGTGAGTGGTTCTGGCAGGAGGTGAGGGGGTTGCAGAATGGGGATGGTAGTAAGTTGATGTGGGGGGACCATCGTCCAGCGGGCCAACCGCGGGGGTGAGTTTTTCCGCAGTAGACGATTGGTTAATGTCGCAAATGGCAAAGGAAAATAGAAAGAGCTTTTCTGCGAATGCTTTGGCGGATGTGGAAACACTAGCAATAGCATCGGGACTCGTTTTCTCTTGGTCATTGGCACATTCGTGTGACGTCGATAAATTGAGACGCGGAGAAGCGTTTGTAGATTCGGGAGACCGGGGCTATCTGACACATTTTGCTATTATACTATTTAATTTTTTTCTCCCCGTTGTCATTTGCCAATCAATATTTCCTTTGATGGAAGTCTCAATACGATGTTTGTCTGTTCATAAATAAAATCTTCACATCAATATCACAAAATTTAATTTGTAAAGTGAGTCTAATTTCCTTTAATTCAGATTTTCATTTCTGTTTCAGACTCAAAATACATTTTTTAATTTGTCCCTCGATACATAATCACAGATGATCGTTAGCTGCTGTAAAAAAAATCATCAAACCTTCTTTTGCAAATTTCTTTTCGTAATTAAAGTCTGCATGGATAAAACATCGCATGCTAGGAGTAGACGAACTTTCTCTTTGGCATTTATCAATGCATGATTTTTAACAATCTTTAAAAAAACGGCCACACCTCTGATCAATGCTATTTCTCAATTACAGCCTGACATCTTACAAAACTTTGTGTTTCAAATAGCCCCGGTCTTCGGTATATTAGATCCCAATAAGCTTCGCAATGCCCTCCCCAATATAAAAGAGTCCGCAAAACATTGCTAATTTCGCGTTTATATCACACACAGTGAAAGATGTTCGAGCTTACGAAAGTCTCGAGTCTGCCCGGGAGAAAAGCTCGTTTGGTACTCCTGTCGATAATTATCGTAGCGTGCAAATATCGATATTAACTCCCCCTCCCCCACCCCCTCTCCACCCGCCCCAGCACTCGCGCGCGCGAGAGGCAACGCTTATTGTGATGGAGAATGAGAGAAAAACGAGCGAGCGAATCGAAGAAATGAACGGGGAAAAAAAAAAGGAAAGCGGCGAGAGAGTCTCGATTGCTTGCGAAGTCTGGGCGAGGCGTGTGTGTCGATGGGAAGAGCGAGAGAGCCCACCACGGCGCGTTGCCTGATGCCGTCGGACGAACAACTCAATTGCGCGAAATCGAATTGGCAACGGCCCTGGGAGTAGGATGCAATTAATTAGTTCAGTGCGAGCCGCCATTTTGCTTCTGACGCACGGGAGAAGAAAGATGCCGAGAAATATTATTTTCTTGATAAAGGTGAACTATATGTACTATTGCCAGCGAGACGGGGGAAACGGGCGGAAAGCTCACTGGTTCGCTGATACTTCCTCTTGTAATATCGTCCGAAGAAGTAAAACGTCTGTCTGTCCGTCTCTTTGCCACTTCCGGTCAATAATTCTTTACAATAATCATTTCCTCGGTGCTCTTTACGTTCTACTTGCTTTCTAATAAATATTAACGCTATGTGCACTTTGTGAATTTCTTGATTTCGTAATTTAATATAATTCAACGATTCGGAATATATTTAATTGCTCTCTGTGGGAGGGCTTTGTTAAAACTTCCGTCGGCTAATAAATTATTTAACTTTGTCAATTTCCTTTAACGCGGAGATAGGAAGTTGAAGTTTCTATATGTTGTAGAAAATACGGAAACTCGAAACATTGCGAAATTTTTAATTAATTCATAACTTAGTTACCGAAATAATGATTTTCGGCATTTTAGTTATTTCACGTCGTTTCGGAAATCAGAAGAAATGCGAATGACTTCAACGTCGTGATAAAAATTGATAAAAAGGCAAAAAAAATATAATTGCAATGTTCAAATATTGTACTAGATATCTAAAATGGAACCGTGGAAAGGGGTAAAGGGTTTTTTTTTTAAATGTAAGTAATATAGAGATCCGGTTAACGAGGCTAGCCAACTCATAACGCTTAATTAAGGCGCTGTATCGAAGTAGGAGGGGTACAACGCTGCCGGAGGTATGAAACGCTTGTGCCTCGATGTCGAGGCAAGAGGACTTCGTATCGAAAGGGTGTGTGGGGGGTCTTGTGGGGGTCACCGTGCACGCGATCGTGACCAGGCAGCGGTTAAAAGAGGCCCCAGGAACGCGGCCAGATCTCACGATAACGATATTCGATAAGACCTGCCGCCCTCCCAAGATCGCGTTCCCGCACAAATGAGCGTAAGAATGTAAGAGGAACAAAAATAAATAAAATTAAAAATTCAACCAATTTTTACCAACGAAAAACAGAACGAAAAAAAAATCATCTCGGTTTAGGTTCGGCTATAGAGATGGTGGTTAGATGTAATACAAAAATTATTAATTCTTTGTTAGCAGACATATTATGCGTCCGGCATCTTTTCCTTTCAAAACTCGCATTTCAAGATCGAAGTTTTTTTTTTTTTTTGCGAAATATGAAAAGGAATGAAAATTTAATGTTACGAGACATGTTAATGCTATTCAATGCTATTTATTAGTCTAAATGCGGTTGTAAAATCGAACGTTAAAAAATCTCATGATATTGAAGCCCTGGGAACCGAGCTACATTACGTGCCACAAGCTGCATAATAAACACACGCAAAAGCACAAGCTATCCCTTTAAGAAATTCCGGGGTTTCGCCTTGAATATTAATGCGTCGGGGTGGTTGGTCCAACACATAGAGAGCACACAGTGGCTTATGTCGAAGTTGGAATGTATGGAGGAAATATGCGAAGACGAAAGCAGAGTTCAATCGAAGTTTTTGAATTTCAAGCCATTTCATACGTTTATGTTTTTTTATTGACGGACGTAGATAGTTAACTGGTCAAAATGACTCGTTGCGCGATATGCGCCGTTTGTGTCGTTACTTTATATTGGAATTTAAAAAATTTGAAATCATCGTTGTATTCATTTTTTTAAATTTTCTAACCTCAAAATTACGTCTTGTAGCTCGCGTTTTTTTGTTCGAAAAATCCGAACGCCAAATCGACCGATTAAATTCTTAATAAGGGTATTCTTTCGCACGCGCGAAAGAGCATTGACTTAAAATCTTCGTCACTGATCGATCGATTTCTTTCCATACAGCTTAATTAATAATTTTCAAGATAACATTGCATTTAATTATCCAAAAATAAATTATTCTCGTGCGGATTATAGAAAAATTATGAATTATTATTTGTTTAGTTTTTATTTTATAATAATGTTGCGCATCGATTAAAGTTCGAATCGTATCACAAATATTGCACCTGTTTAAAGCCGTTTTGGGTCGCTTTGGGTTTAATAGTTACAATAATTCGCACGTATTGAAACGCGTGAATTACGCGAAATGAAAAGTCCGAACGAGTCGGCAACTCTGTATAGCCTCATGCATTCGACGTATCCGAGTAATCCACGAAAGATCGACGGACGCGAACTGGCAAAGTAAATCCATCGATAACGCTGAGCCAAAGTGACACGCGAACCCATCGGCGATAATCCTTTTAAACTATCGTTATAAGCCTACGTGGAAACACCGCAAGTGCAAACGAATAGAATATGCTTCACGGACATTGAATAATTTTGAATTTATAAAATTCATGAAATTTCATTAGCATATTCGCCGAACAACGAATCGGATACCGTGAACATTTTTATCTAAGATTATCGTCATTATCCCGACAAAGTGTGACGGAGAAAGGTATTTGTGGATTTTTTTGTCAGTCTGATCTAATCAGGAATTATAAGATTAGGATGAAAGAACAATGAGACCAAAAGAGATTATTGGGACCATTGGAGCGGCAAAGTTTTTCGCAGTATTATAACTCTGTTGAAAGCGACATTTTTATTATATGTCTTGTATCGATAGAAATTCGATGCAGTCGCAAGTAAATGAAACAATAAGTACTGTCAGTTATGAGTAACTGACTAAAACAAAATTAAGATCTATCGAAATTTATCTCGATTTAAATCATTCAAAATTATTCTCATTAGCGAACAAAAAAAAAAAAAAATGGTGAATCGAGTACAACGGACGGGCGACCCGCGAGGGAGAGAAGTAAGCAGACACAAAAGCGATGTTGGATTGCTCACCCCAAACGCAAATCCAATCGCGCGTGGCGTGTTCATCTGATTCAAAGAAAGGAGGGTTGGTTTTGCATTTTAAAACGCCCCGACTGCACAGCGACCGTCTGCCCGACACGCGCAAAATTCTCCCCTTTCTCATTGGCAATACTCAGCCCGTCCAATCATTCGTCTGCATTAAAGCCGCAATGGAGACAATTGTATCAACGATGAACGAGAAAAAAAAATTGAATTTGGTGAAATACATATATATTTTTTTTTTCGTAAATTAAAAAATTAAAATAAATTCGTTAGTAAAGAATAGTATGCAGAGGATTGAACGATTGCGATCGCCAGACTCTCAGACACGGGGGCAATGTGTGGCATGAGGGTTTAAGAAAATATAGAGAATCAACCACCATCATGTGGGTTAGCATTGCGTATAATGGCGGGATACATATATATTAAATAGAAGGAAGAGATCACGCGAGAACGATTAAATTTCGGTTAAAAGTTGGGTAGAGAGATATATACGTGTAATAACGTTAAAACGGTGGAACCGAAATGTGAATTCGATTGGGAGAAGAGCAACGGCACGTTGCGCCATGCGGGAGGGAATTTTTTTTCACCCTCAATTGAGAGAAAAATAATATCCGGTGTGGTAGTCGAACACGTGACACTTTGACGTATGCTGGTTCTATATCGCCAAACATTTTCGTGAATGAATGATCGAATACCTCGCAAGTTGTCTATTATTGTTCATTACTATTGTTGAATACGTTTATGAGATGAAAGTATAAGTTATTATTAGGGGAGAAATATTGAAATGAAATTAAAAAATATTTAATATAAGACGAATTCATTGAAATCGTCATTAAAAAAATTGTTAAGATTGATTAAATCATTGAAAAATGCATTACTTTATTGACACAAACAAAATATTTTTGTGTGAAAAAAAAGGTATATTACTTTGGGAAAGAATTCTTATAAATATGTCGAAAAAAAGATACATTATGGTAACGAAGTGCCGAAAATTCAGAACGACCTATCAATGGGTTAAATCTGTAATCATGCAAAACTTACGTATACGAAATCTCAATTTCGTGTCGGCGTGCATCTTCTTCTTGCTCCTGAAGTGACAAATGCCTACAACCATTTGCAGACTTTATTTTTTTCTTTTGAAAAAAAAAAAAAAAACAAAACTAAAACCAAAAATTCCAATCGATTGTTCCTGCTGTTTTTACTCTTTCACTTGCAATTGTCTAATTAACACTGTATCACTAAAGTTCGCACTACTTATCCTTAAAATTATGAACCATTATCCAACGAAACATTCTACAGATATTTCCGATGAGGTTAATAGTTGAAATTTGCCTAACGAGTCATTTAGACGAGTGAAACTAAACAAACGAAAGAGAGTGATAAACGAGACGGAAAAGTCCGATAACGCGTTACGTCTATTGCTTCAAGTTCGCCAGACGGGGGCAACTTGTCTACTGCTCGAGCAAAGAGCTGTCCGTTCGCGTTGGTCAGCACTGCCCCTCTTCTCAGCTGGCCTGGCTGGCTGCGGCTCCTGCTTCTGTCCTGCTGCTCTTAGATTCTTCACTCCCTTGTAGAGTCCCGTCAGTGCGCACCCCCGCGTTTCCACCACCGCGTCCGTCTCGACGTCCAGCGCACGAGGGTACATACATTATCCACCCCCTCTCATCCTCTATCCGTCTTCCTCGATCGCTTTTCTCCCTTTGCCCATAGGCTTTACCCATACTACGATCCGATTTTCCTAGGTAGCCCTTCGCGTATCATCTGTATACCTATATATAGGCGTTCTCTGTTGAATTATAGAAACATCGCTACTCTCGATGTGCCCGGCTAGAAGTGGCCTTTTCATTTTGCTATGGGTGTAAAACTTTACTCGTTCCTCTTGACCCTTCAAGCTTCATTTTTTTTTCTACTGTTCCAGTTTTCAGCTTCTCTTTTAGGATGGTATAGAAAGCAATTTTCAATAACGATAACGTTCTTTTGACAATAGTGAGTCGATATCGAGTTGTATTTAGATATTTTTTACTTATTTTTAATTATACAAGTTATTTCTTCTATCGGTATGTTACCTGTGCCCCGAAATATTTTCCAGGAAGGAAAATTATCAAATAACATCCCAAGAAAGTGTGTAAAGTGTAGGTACGAGAAAAAAACAAAAAAAAATCCGGAAACGCCAAGGATGCGCGTGATTATCCCCATGGAATTTTGACGACAGGCCCTTTTGCCGCACTGTTGTCCCGGCGGGCGCACAAGTTGTTAAGTCGTAAACACGCGGCAAGAGACTTATGAGAAAAAAATCTGAGAAATTTCACCAATTTTTTTTTTACTTCGAAGGCACAACGGTGTGTAAAAACGTACCCGGGGTCATATATTTTTGCAACCAGGTATAAGGTGTACGGACTCAGAGTGCTTTTACAATTAACAGGAAAGTCCTAAATTTATAACAGTACGAAAAAAAAAATTTGAAGATTGTTCAATGAATTTATTTTTTGGTTTTATTTAATTTTTATTTTAGACAGAAAATGAGAAGTTCAAACGTCGATTAGTTTTTTTTTTTCCCCCGATGACTAAGCACGATTATTCGATAGCGATAATAAATTGTGGATGCTGATTGGCCAATTGACTAGAAAATTGGATGCCCCGTTGAACAACACAACACGTCGCCCTATTACTTTACACTCAGATCGATCCGCAGATTATCTAATTTATTTAATTAATCAATTGCCGTAATTATCGGTGCGCCCGCACCGCTCGTGTATATACCGAGACGAGTTGAAATAATACTCCCGACAATCGTTACCAATATCGTTCTCACAGCCGCATGTAGCTTTGCCATCAATAATCGAGTTTGATGCCGTTTTACATCCAGCATAACTCCTCATTGCCACCAATCGAGCTATTAATTGCTTCGGTAATTATCGCCATTTTAACTAAATGGGAATTGTACAGATAATTAACAATAGCCGGGAAATGGCTTTCGCTTACCCGCACGGTGTTTTATTGTTTTTTTTTTTCAATATAATACCAATTAATATCAACGAGAAATATAGTTCTATCTCGATGCATGTGTACTATATTTTGACATAAAAAAAATCGAACCGCTTTGTGATAAATGATTACAAAACGGAATGGAAAAAAATTTGATGAAAATTATGGGGACTTGAAACACTATACAAATTTTGCAATAATTTCGTTAGAGCATTTTACCTCTGTATCTTGATTTTAATTGTTGGAATTACAATTGTAAGTAGACGAATACTTGTGGAGTTTTCTCCGCAAATGAATTAATATTAATATTTTGTTTCTTTTTGTTTGTAACTGTTAAAAATAGCTGAAAAGCTTTTCAAACACCCAAATACTACGTGATCAAAATCAGAAGGACGTTTGGACTGCGTATGGAAGACACACTTCTTCGATTGTAGTCACAATAAATACGAAAAAATATCGAAAATTACAAAAAATCATTCAACATCGCCAGAAATTAAAAAAAACATCTCCAAAATATCGGACGTTATGTAAAATTACATAAATAAATGTGAATTAACAAAACCAAAGGATCGTTTTGGATTTCCTAATAAATTTGAATTTCCTAATGATCCATTAAGCTTAAAAGACGTACAATAGTAACTAAACATTAAGGATTTCACAAAAGTGAACGATCGCTTCACAGTTTTTTGTTTTATATAATTATTTCAAATTGACAGAGACTTGTGCAGTTCTGTCTGAAGGTGGATGGAACGTAGTATGTTATTCTGCGCATAGTAGGTTACAGGATTGCAGCGTTTGATCAGAGCAGACTGTAGCGAAAGGAGATCGAGACTGGCCGGCTGTGCCAGTTTCCCTGTTTGTACAATTCACCCTCTCTCACCTTCCATTCTTTCCTCTCGCTCTTCCGTGTTCGGATTTTCCCCCCATTTTCTCTACACCCTCCGCACGCGCTCTACCACCCTCATCATCATCGGCGTTCGGACCTATGCCAGGCCTGTCTTTCGTCGGCCATCCATCTCGATCTCTGCGCCCATTTCTGTCTTTTTCTACGACATCGAATTTCTCACTTACTCTCACCCACGTCGAAATACTCGTAGCAAGTACAGTCCTCCGTTCATTATTTTTCTAGACAAGGCAATGTTAAAGGCTTCGAATTCCATTGTACTTTTTCATGAAAAAAAGTTTCATTACTGAAAATCTTCGAAATTACGATTTTAATAAATGTAAGTCAAACACCTGCAGAAATCATGTGTTTAAATGAAATAAATGTGATTCTTCGTGTCTAACAAGGACCTAAAATTTGGCTGATTTTAACTTTTTAATCAGTCCATTTATTAAGAAAGCTAGAAAAAAGATCAGAAAAAATGGGTAAAAGAATCATAAAGCGTTAGTTTTTTTTATAGCAAAGAACAAAAAATTAAGATATCAGTATCATCGTTTGAGCTAAAAAGAACACTGCCAGGTTTGCTTTTATGGAAATTTATAAAAACACTGTTTCAATAAAAAAAATAACGTAAACAAGAAAACAAAAAAATCGCAGTTTTCTCAGTAGATATGAATAAATCGCTAAAAATTTGAATTGTTCTGCATCAAGAGAAGTCAAACGCGAAATTTGCTTCTGTAGCTGTTGATCTTGAGGACCAGCACACCCACGCTAGTATTCGAAAAGTGAGGGGAGGTTAGGTTAGGAGTCAGCCGGCAATCCCTGGTATTTTTCAACCTCCCTGCATTTGACCATAGCATTGTCCAGTGGGAATGGTCCATTGTCGGATTGAATCATCGACGTGGGTTGCAAAGAGAGAGGGGTGGCGGCGAGAGAAATATATTCAGGGATGGCCAATGGTCAGTGTTGCCATTATTGTAACTCATAGAGAGAACTAAAGCCGCTGATGCTTCTAGTTCACCCCCGACATTTCGAACAATTTCCTTCTGTCCCCCGAAACGAGCGAAGTTGCGCTCGCCATCAAATCACCGGCGCGTTGTCCACTCGAAAAATGTGGACCGTGGATTTTTCCTGCTGCCATGAAGGACAAACGCGGCATGCGCGTGTCTTCTCTATGAACGTGTGTCGATGCATCGCTGGAGATCGTATAAGCCGAATGAATTATTGGCTCAATTCTACACGAAGTTTAATGCCCTGACTTCGACAAATTTGCGGGCGGGAAAAATCAGGATTTTTCTTTTGTTATCCCTTGACGATACTACGGCACGGCACGTGATCTGCACGACTTGCGGATGTTTGAAAATTTGAAGGCAGCACTGATTTAATCCGATGCCATGCGCATACAAAAGTTTTGACGATATTGTTTCATCGTTTTCTTTCGTGGGAAAACGGTACTGTTACTCACGTAAAACTTTACGTAAATTGCCACAAATTGAAAGAAATCATTTCGCGCAATTGGGAACGTCTTGTGTATTTTAATGTACATTTAAGCAGTTTTTAGTTATGTTTTGGCTAATTTTGGCGGCTGTCGATTCTATCATTTGATAAAACAATGTCGGCATGAATTGTGAACTAAAATTGTTATTCAAGTTGACACCGAACGAAAAAGTGTTCGAGGAAAAATGATAAAATCGTATGAATCACGAATCAATAGAAACAGCGCTACTGTAGCTATATTGTACAGCGTGTATGAAGAATGTAGACGGGGATCAACGTATGGGCGAAGCGAAATTGCCGAAAACTGGTCCGTTTTCAGGTGAGGACATATTTTTCCATGGGGCAAACGTTCATTGTTCGCCACAAAAGTATGGCAACCAGGGGTCAAGCAGGATTTGTTCGGGGTGCACTGGACGCTCAATACACTGCGCGTCATTGTTCGTTGTATAATAATGAGCGTTGGGTCGCGTGTCCTGCATCATAGATCCCGATTTTAGGGTCAGAGGTCGTGATCTCGATTATTCTCTGGGTCGTACGTACCGCTCCATCATGTTATACTTAAAATATTTAAAGATTCCCTTCAAACTCAGCAAATCCGTTCCAAAAATCGACAATTTCTCCAAATATTCGACGTAACAGAAAGTTGAAAAACCGACTTTTTTTAACAATGAAAAGTTCATTATCCACTGAATTTACAATCTGATTTACTGTTTATTCATTGCTCCATCAATTAATCGTGCATTCTTTTTTATCATTCTGAATTCTATGATTATCATTTTTTTTTTCTATACTTTCATTCATTTATAGTCCCTTTCAAAGAGTTAAAAATGCAGAAAATAGTCTAAAGTAAAGATTCAAACAATGCGTCAGGCTGCAGTAGTTTAAATACAAAAATGCGTAATGAGTCGAAGAATCGTCTACCTGCGAAAAAGGCCCAAAATACCTGACAGCCGATAGAGGAGGTTCAAGAGAACGAGAGGCCTAATGGGGGGAAGCGTTACAGCCACGAGTCAGCCGCATTCTATATCTTCGCACTGACATGCTAATGTTCCTGCCGACCGAGACCTCACACAAAATAACACTAAGACTCTCATTACAATCGTAACCACGTTCGCGAAACGTGACATCACATTCTTTCGATCTGAAAAATCAAATTATTCCACAAAATCTCCACCTGAATCGCAAAACCGACAAGTCATAAAATTCGGAAACGAAAAATTTACATAACTTTGACGCTTTACAAATATAGAAATGTATGCAGTTCTGCAACAGGTAGATGAATGCAGTGTAAAAATTAATTTTACTTCACTGCGGTATGAAAAGTGTGGTTTTCCGCGCGTTTCGCGGTCTTTCCATACCTCGTGAAGTAAAATCGTATACGATACTCGACGGAAAAGAGTTTTCTCAGCTCTTGTGATTGTAACACTCGTCTTCGGCTCGTGTCGCAAACTCACACTCGTGAGAAAAAGATTTTCCTCCCTCGTGACGTAATATACTATTATATAAATGCGAATAACTGTTGCAAATAATGAAAAAGCAAGTATGCACTACTGCAACAGTTAGATAAGTAACCGGTGAGGATGAATTTTACCTACACGCAAAAGGAATTCGAAAACAATAATCGATTGTCGAGACCGACAAAGATGGCACATTTAGTGGAACAAATGAGTCGAAAAGGCTAATTTGCAAATGATGTCGGAACATTTTACGGACTGTTCGAGTGGTTTAAAGGCAAAGGGCCGATAGAAGTGGATTCTTTGGTGCGGTCGTCCATATGCTCATCGTTGGCCCGGGTTCGAGTAACACCCATCGGCAGCAGGGCCCTCCCGTGATGCAGGAAGTGGCTAGTAATTTGGAAACAAGGCTGAAATTAGCAGGCAAAACGGTCGGAAAGATGATTTTCCAAAATAATACCGCCGCCGCTGGTTGTTCGGGTTGCCTATGTTAAAGTGTAGGAGAGAGAATAATACAATGGCAAGGGGCCAATTTTCCCGAGCACCAGCTGCCGCCACCTCTATCTGATTTATCATCTCGCCTTTCTGCGCGCCCTGCGTTCATCTTCTTGGTCTCTTTCTCACTCTGGACATGGCGCTTCTCCACCCACCCAAAATCATTCTCCACTCTCCTGTTCGGCTCGAACTTGGATCTTCACAAAAAAAAATGGCAGGACCATCTCCGCCTATTTTGAGCGGCATAATTGTTACAGATTGGACAATTTTACACGGAGAATCTTTGACTACGAACACCCTTCGCGGTCAAAATGCATATGAAATTTCTTTTTTCTTAGCGCCTTATGAACTTCTACAAATGCTTAAATCAAACAAAACTAGAAGTTGCGCGTTGTTTTATTTAAAAAAACAGTATTGTCCGTCATTTACCAATAAACTGACTAAAATTTATGAAGAATTAACGCTTTATTGCGTCTCGAGAGTTTCGTACTCTCGCTCAATCAAAAAGTCCCTTCTCAGTGAATACTTGCGTCATGGAAGGAATATGCTTCGCGAATTACGTGTCCAGGTTTAGGTCCGGGGGTTTAGGCTACGCGTTGTCAAGTCAGTCAGTCAGTCAGTCAGGACTTTTGTTTTTATATATAAGGATTCGGATATCGATTGATCAAGGGGCAGTTTGACAATATTTACTCCCACCCTCCTCAACTTTATGCATTCTATTGAACCTCTACTGTCCCAAGGAATTTCTGTCGCGTGCGGGGGTGTGGTGTTTTAGTAAACGACGTATTTGAAGGCAACCGACTATGCAGTGTCTGCATGTGAGTCGGCCATGGAGCGTGGAATTGTTTGGCCGTTAGCTCTCAGGAATAGGTAGAGACGTTTGAGCAGATGGAGGGTGGGTGAAGAGAGCAAAGTTGGGTATAGATAGGAAATGAGTGAGAAAGAGAAGTTAGGAATGGGTGGGTTGATGGTGGCTGTGGCAGGGGGTCGTTCAATCGGTTATTGATTGGAAATGTAAGCCGGCAAGCAGGGGGATGAGAGGAGGATGGAAGAAAACGGGGGTAGCCGATGTCCAGGAGAGTCCAAGCTCGTGCGCGAAAGAGGGTGGAGGTCAGTTCTATCGCTTCGACGACCCGACAGATGGCCACTGGTCAGCACACCTCGACGATTCGCAGACCCGGGAAAAATTTAGCTTTTACTGAACATATTCATAGAAATAAGATAAACATAAATTAACATTGATGTTTAGTGTTATTCATCCTTGACGATGCGCAATATTCAAATATATCGAATTATCACATATAATTATGTGATTTTTTTTTTTTTTTAATTCATGGAAAAACTCAAGAGATATTTTTACACGATGACGCAGAAAAAAATTGATTACGACCATAATCATTCTTAGAGTAGTTGAATCAAAGTGACGTCTTCCGCCTTACGAAAAACCGCCGATTGTTAAAATGATTATTATTTCATTCGCCAATATGTTCTTAATCCGTGTTTTCCGAAGGCCCGTTCGCCGAATGTAAATGATATAAAATATACATATATTCTTATACGACCGATGCGATTATAATTTTGTAACTAGATTCGATGTGCCAGAAACGCAACGGCATGGTATTTATATACTACACAAACCGCCGGTAACGCTATTAATCGATGCACGCGATCGTCTTTACGGCATCATAAACGGTTTCACGAGACGTTAATTGCACCTTGTGCGGACTACCGTGACAAGCTCACTACAGGTACGTCGAGTCGGTAGGTAGGGTAACATCAACCGAGGGAATAAGAAGGGTAGAAGGTAAGGGGACGTGAAGAGAATCCCGCGCGATGTAACCTTCGAGATAAGATTTGCTTCAACGTACCTCTGCTTAATCCGTATTAAACACTGATCCCTCCGGCACAGACTAATACCTACGCCAGTGTATTATATAGTAAAGAGACTAGACGCAGTGTATATAGAAGTGAAGAATTCAAGTGAAAAAAAAAAAAAAAAGAGCTGTTGCCTCGTTCACAAGCGAGCATAATATGCGCGAGTTCGAAGCTCCTTCGGCAACATACTAGTTGGGATGCGAACGAATAGGCACGGACTTTGATAGCACTTAAGTGGATCTCGATTTAAAAGCGTGAGCCATGCAACCGCGAGGCGCACCGGGTCCGGGGGAGAAAGAAGAAGGTGGAGTATAGGAAAAAAAGAGAAGCGAAGGAAAGTAAAGGACCAAAGGACCACGTCGAAGAAGGAAGAGGAAGCCAGCAGCAAGCGTGCACGGTTGAACGTTTGCGCGGGTCGAATAACCAAGAGAGGGAGACAGCGAGAGAGGAAGAAGGGGAGGCGGAGGAAAAGAGTGGGGGTGAGCTCCCTTGCATCCCTCGGGCAATCTTTTCAATTTAAAGTCAAGTATTATCGCTCAAATTGCATTACGGTTTCCTTTCCCCACCGCGAAAGAAGGGAAGAAGCCGAAGAGTGGTAGGAAAGTTGGGTATATGGTAGTGGGTTGTATATAGAAACGACGGGAAGGGCGGCTCCTTGTAAGCAAGACTCAATCACGCCGCTTAACCTCTGACTCCGAAACCACCACGCTCGCGCACGCATACTATTGCCGTTGTGTACTGTAAAGCGTCGAGTTCAACATAACTATAGCAGCCGTGTGTTAGCTTGTCCTGGAGGATGAAAACGAACGCACTTGCGGCTGTCGTTTTCTGGATACATGTTTGCGCTACCCACTTACAGTAGAGCTTGCTACGTTCGGCTTCAAGACGAGAAATATGAAGGTGGGCGCGAGATGGGCGAGATTATTAGCGCTAAAAAGCTGTTGCGCAGATATCAACGTGTCTTGATTGTTTATGAGAGCTCGAGAAAGAAAACGAAAAGAGAGTTGACTTCCGCGGAACCAGGAAAACCAAGAAAGCCTGACTTTTACTCAACACATTCGTGCAATAAAAAAATGTTATTTGTGTTAATATACTCGTTATTTGAAAAAATGATTTTTGCTCCTCAACTTTAATACGATTAATCCACAACCACGTATTCTAGAAACGTAGAAATATTAGGGAAAAAAATCAAAAGCATCATAGCGCCTTGATACTTATAAATTTCTTTTTAAGATGGTGTGAAGATATGATGTATATGTACAACGCTTAGATAAAAGATTGAAATAGAAACTGAAATGATCTAACTAACGGTGATCCCGACCTTAGAACAATAAAGCAAAAAAAGGTAATCCAACACAGATATAGGAAGAGGAATTGAGATGAGGCAGATATCCACCCGTTCCGAAGACTCGTGACGTTAATAACGCGTTCCACGCACAGCCTGTTTATGACCGCGCGTAAGTTCACCAGATACCTGGAAGACGTGCCGTAGCCTTTTAGTTACTTTTTTTTTGTTCGTTTCATAACCATGTAATTCCTTTTTTTATCCTATTACCTTATCGGCAATGGCGTAGGGCAGTGTGTGCGATACACGCAGCCGAGTTTCACGCGGCGTGACGCGTCGACGTGTACAAGTTCACGAATAACCTGCAACCTGCATGTACGGAGCTTCGGACCAACGCCATTACATTATTCTTGAGCGAAGAATATTCTTCACCAATACTCGTCACTAATGCACACCATCATTTTCAAAGATCTGGATGTATACGTAGCCCTGTTGCGTTATAGTTGCAACGGATAAAACGACGTAAAGCAGCCAGTTATTTCGCAGCATGTAGGGATAAAGGAAAGAAGTTAAGAAGAGAAATGATGAAAGCGAGTGGAGGGAAGAAGGAAGAAAGAGTATACGAGAAGCTGTACCGATACTACTACTACTACTACGGCGTAACTGACTTCTTCGCTGGCGCATATTACCGGGCTGTTAAAGGGCGGAGTCGGCTGATGAGATAGCAACGTATTGACTTTATAATAATCACGTTAGAAGAGAAGACTCGAACGAGATGAAAAGAGATGGAAAGTGATGGAGGCTTTGGGTATTACGCGAGGGCGAGAGAATTCGCATCCAACGGGTGTCGATAACGAGCTTCGCTCTCTACTTGAACCGCACATTCTATCCATTCTAGTAGAACTCGGATGAACAATTTTTTTTTCAACTCTAAATTTAACGCGATTGCGTTACTAAAAGGTTAAGAACAAATATTCTATTTTTCGGTCGGTACAGAAGTTTTTTTCATTACTCGTAATTTTTTTTTTTTTTTTATCGGAATGTGATGTTTTTTGCTTTGGTTCATTTGTTTGACGAGATAGTTGTTATTTTTGGAAGACCCGGTAGATAATGTGGCGGACAAAGCTCCGAACGGTTGGCAGAATCATGACCTCCAATCTCACCTCAATTTGCCTACACCCTGGCATTCACGGGAGCATCGGACAATGCGCGAGGCAACCAACATCCGAGAGGCAGAGCGAAAGAGAGCCTTATAGACAGCGCACGGGTTGCGCACGGATCCGACTATCTAAAATTATGATCTCAAAAAATGCTATATACTCTTCGAACCCTCTCTCGCGCTTTACCACGATACGCTCGCGCGGTAACGAGAGGCTTCATTCGATTAAACGTGCAAATTTTATTTATTATTAAGTAAGGTTAAGCACGAGGTAGAATCGGATTTTTCATTCGCGTATAGATTAAACATATAAGTTTGAAAAGTTTTCTTGGGAAATTACATGCATTATTATTATTTTTTTTTAATGTTATGCATCCTATCTGCCGATTATTATACCCTATTTATGGTTATGTTATAGATTGCTAAAAAAATTTTAAATAGTAATGAAAATAAAATTCGATAGGAAATCAAGTAAGAGAAAGTGGGAAAAAATGGACCAACCGTAAAACAGACTACTGTACAAAAAAAGATAGACGAATGCTTTTTTTAACCTAAAATACGAAACAAGTTATTGTATCTCTTTAACTTCACACATGAGGATTTTTGAAAAATCTGAATTTTTCGGTTTCAATATAGTAAAATCGAAATACCAATAGGTACGCAATAGTTCTATTGCAACGCTATGTTGATATGGTAAATATCGTAGAAGTTACAAACTTCCGAAAAGAAAACCAAAATTACCGTATTGTTAAAGGGTTACGGAAGACGAGAGTTGTTTTTCGAGGCGAGGAGTCTGTTTATTTTGCAATGGTTCATTCAGCCCTTACTTTCGCCGGCTATTCGTTATTTGAATTAAAATTACGCGACGTCCATATATTTTTAACGACAGTTCTACATAAATCAATAAATAACGAAATATTTGATAAATATTGCCAAACGATATGCATCGAGATTGCCGCTTGCCAGCAGCAATAAACACTTCAGAACTACGCGGTGAATTTATATACGAAATAATAATTCACGAAGAGGAAGAAGAAGATATGGAGAAGAGGCGTAAAAAAAAAAAAAAGAAAAAATTCAATACAAAAGTCTGTTGCACAAAGTATCGAGATGTAGTCAACGAGTCGCAAGAATACAGTTTGGTTTTGGCGTCGCTGCAATTCTCGATGAAGTAAATCAGAATTCAATTTGGAACGCGGGCGAAAGATCGGTGCACGAGATATCGAGATTGAGAGACTCGCCTATCGCATCTCCATCACTGTACGCATACTGCGCTACCAAACGACCATTCAATACATGTTTTCCGCGTCTTTATGTGCACATTTAAAGACAATTTTCTTGAATGGGAGACATCAGGCAAAATTGCTAAGTTTGAACGGATTTTTTTTTTTTTTTTTCATAAACGTAATAGTTAATTAATATCATGTTAACATTTTATTTATTTTCCACTCATCGTTAAAAACGATTCGTTAAATAAATTCATCATAATTAAAATATAAAAAAAAAGTTAATTCTTGGAAAAAACGTTATCGGTACGAAAAAAAAAATACAAAAAAAATGCGATTGAAACTGCTAGTCCACTAGAGTTGACTGCAGAAGGTATTTATTTTGGTGCCGCCACCCGGCACGGGTTAGAAAGGAGGGAGCTGGGCAAGCTGTCCCGATCGATTTGGCGCCAAATGTCGTCGTGTTTTACACTCGGCAATAATAGTTGAAATCTATGTAGCCAATATTTCAAGTCACCCCTTCGCGCGTCTAGCCGATTCTCAATTCCCCCGTTCGCTCCCTACACTCGTACGAAAATGTAATAGTATGATATATCCAAAAGAAAAAAAAATCCCTTTCCGACGAGAAAATCTACTACTGCACTGTATCATACGGCGTTCGGACATACTGGTTATTGATGAAATCGGAATCGAACTACATTTTGATATTCCCGGCACATATAATACACATTTTTTCGTCATAAAAAAAAAAAGAATGAGGTATGAAAAAAATGTTACGAGAACTTGACTTCCCGATGCAGGCTGTGTATACTGGACATTTATTTCTCGATAAATCCTCTCACGACTGTGATTTTTCGTGTTTCACATATATAGAGAGACCTTGTGATGGTCAAAAAAATGACAAATTTCGTGACGAAGGACTTTGAAACATTTTCGTATTTCAAGTATCCCTCTGTCAAGTGGAGTTGTCTGAAAAGTCGTTTATTCACGCCATCGCGCGAAAAACACGTGTTTTCTGTCCAGTTGGCGCTTCGGTTACTTTTAGGCACAGACGTCGATAGAAGACAAAAGATACTGTAGAGACGCGGGATAGTGGATTCTCGAGGGATTCAGGGTCCACTTCGGTCCTTATTGATATACCGAATAAACACACTATAGTCCGCTGCTTTCCGTGAACCCGATGGCTTTACGAGGCAAATAAGCCGTAGTGGAGAGTCTTTCGATGCTCCTATACTCCACATACGTATAAACATAGAGTATAAAAAAAAAAATTCGCGACGACTGATCAAACACCGAAAAAATGGCCTCAAACTTCTGCCCTTCCGGCAATGGTTCAAATAATATCAATGATTGTACATTTCCTGCTTTATCATTAAAAGAAACACGGCGAATGGTTTTTGCAATTAAATTTTTTTCGAATTATCATCATGTCTCATCCTCCAATAACACATTTACCGATCGTCTCATTTCCGGTGTTTAATAAAGATGGGTACTTTCATCCCCATTCAGTAACTTGAAGTTGAAATATTCTTGCGATTTTTTTTTTTTCTCTTTTCGGTTGCAGCACAAGGTAACTATACATATGAATGTCCACGTTGAGATAAGTTCGTATGCGGGGTAAACTATGCTGGGTATATAAACCACAGAGGTCGAAGACGAGGCGAGACGAGAGAAGGGGTGGCAGCGAGAACGGTTTTAAATTTCTCGAGTCAAAGCGATGTTTGACATGGAAATGTTGAACGATGCATTAAACATTCCGAAGCGGAGTGCTTCGTATTCGGAGAGCTTGGACCACCCCCGCCTACCTCCCCCATTCTCGCTCGGCTTTTCCTCCTCTTTCTTCCTTTCTTTCTCGTCCTTAGCGAGCGATTTTCATCCTCGTCTCCGATGAAGAAATACGAACAATCGCGACGGTTACGAATGGAGCGCTACCGCGAGGCTTTTATTTTTTGTCTTTTTTTTTCATCCCTCTTACTTACCATGTCCCAGTAGAACCCCATCATCCAGTTCCCGGCCCATTGTCCGAGTAATGTTTATTTAAGCAAACGAACGGCGAGCCCTACTACCCCTTACGGTTTCTAAGATTCAATGCTAACCGAATTCTCGAGATCGATAAGTGAGAACTGAGACAAAAACGGAAGGGAGACTTTCGCAAAACCGAAGAAAATCATTCTTTTCCGATCCGTTTTTGTCGTAATCGTGGAATTTTCTTAAGAATTGATACATATTCCATTCGTTCGTAGCAAAGTCGATAAGGCGGATTGTGAACAACAATTTCGTCGAGGTAGCATTTCGATTCAATTTAATAGTTTTTCATTCACAACAATCGCGAATCCGAAGAAAAAAAAAATCTTCCGGAAACAATAATTTTCAAAATCAACAAAACATGTAGTCACTGCTTACGAGTCTTGGTACGAAAAAATGAATGCACTTTTTTATGCGCCGTGAAAGAAAAGTTGCGCGAGGAGAAGAGGGAGATTTCGATAAAAGGCATCCGGACTCTTAACCCTCATTGTCCGGCAAATGAAATAAGGCTTATTGCATTATTTAAAGAGCCACTTTAAAACCTTCTTCCAGCGAGGGCATCCCTCGGTTAAGACGAGGAGGATTGAAGTTCTTTCGAGAGGGGGACTAACACGGTGGTTTTTGCACACCGACGAAAAATCTAGGGGACTCGGCCGGGCCGCGTTGTACGTGTGAAACGATTTTAAGGGTCGTTGAATTTAGAGTGTCGCGACGATGTTTCGAGTCTTCAACTTGATCTCGAAGCTTATTGATTTTTTTCTAACGCCTCATTGCGTTATTGGCAATAATAAAAAAATTGTATATTTTTCTTGATTTTTTAAAGATTTTGAACTTAAGTTGTGTCTTACCTGGTGAGATGCCTTGTTTTGCTTGCAGTGTAGCGGCGTTTCTGTAGTCGGGGGTGGTAACGGGGGCGGCAATGGATGGCGACATGTGGGGATGCGCCGGAGCCCCGCCACCTGTCGCCACCGTCGTACCGATGCTCGTCGGTGGCGTTGTCGTCGTTGCACACGACACATTGAGGGGCGAGGTCCTCTTGAAAGACTGTTCCGTTCGCCACGCGACCTCGCTGTCGCCTCTCCACACTTTACCTGCATCAGAAACGGATTCGGTACTGTTTAAATCAATTTATGATCGTTTAAAACACTTTCGAACCGGTATGAAACAGTTCGTATAGTTTGTTAGTGGATTCTCTTTCAATTAAGTTGATCGGAACATTGGATAGGGTAAAAAAATCGATTTTTCACATCAATTTATTGATAATCTCGCGTAAAACCCTTCCGAACTTGTCGAAGACTGTTTAAATTAGACACTTCTTTATATGCTATTTTCTTTTTAGCTTCAACGAGTCTTTCTGTTAATGCCTTTTGCGTTAACAATTTCGAACTAATCGCAAATTTTTTTTTTTCCTCGTATTACGACATTTCGAGCTCAATTTTCGATGCCGAGATGAAAATATGCTGGAAATGAATGTCGGAGGTAATAACGCGCAGGCATATAGGACCTTATGGCAGAAAAGAAACGAAGAGATAAGTGTGTGCGTGCGTAGGGGTTTTGCAGAAATGGCTTCTCTCCCCTCGTAAATAGGTCCTGAGCCCAAGCGCGTAATTAGCAAGCGGCATGAACGGCAGGAACAGCCCCTGAGTGTGTCTGCATCCCTCCGTGTCTCGATCTTCGCAACGAACACACATATACACTACTCAGATGCATTTTCCCTCGGAGTTTTCCTTTTTCCCTCGTTTCCCTTAATTTCTGGGAACAATGCCACGGGTCGATGTTGTTCCAGGCAGACTGCAGCAGTGTCTAATTACACGAAGGGGGACCAAACGCCCTCGAGCAGCAACCCTCGCCGCTTCAGATATGCTCTCCCGTTTATAGATCTCGCAAAGCAATACTACGAATACCCAAATGTTCACGAAAATTATTCCATTTTGGTAGAATTTATCAGAAACTTGGTAAGATTTCAGGTTTTTTCTTTTAAATGAATTCCTAACCTCCAAACTATCCCTTCCTTTATCAACGATGCTTTTGAGAACCAATATTATATTACAAGAAGTAAAAAAAAATAACTGTTTCATTTGTTTCTGCATTTTGTATCACTTTTAGTGATAAAGACGCGAAAATTACGAAATTAGCAAGCTATAGAAAAAACGACTCACCTGTTCCACTCATTATCGAGTTTTTAAAAAATCCGAGAATCGATTGACGTAGACGTATTTTTGCCAAAAAAATGAGACCTGATGTGGAATTCATCAACCATTTTCGGATTATTTTTAATAATGAACTTCATTAAGTTGACTAATCTTGCAATACAGTTCCTTAACATCATATATGATCTATGCTTCTTCAAGGTATTTATGTTCTTAGCACAAGAATTGTAGCAACCACCGCGAGCACCCTGTATAATTTATCCTGTTATTATGAAGAACAGGGAATGGGTGAATTCGTGAGATGTGAGTCAGCCGCTGTATTATTTGCTTGATGAATGATTTATCTTGAGAGCTTCGCTCTCCCTCTCCCACCCTTCATCCCCTCCATCGCCATCATTCCCCGGGTTGCTACGCACGTCTTATTCCAAGCGTGATCGCGGAGGACGAGCGAGCGAATTACAAAAGCGGGGGAAAGAAATGGAGGGTGTTCTTAGGCAGGGGTGGAAGTAGTAACTAAAGTCCGGTACGCTGTGCGGCAGATCTCGCGGCGAGAAAAGAAACGCGCGAGAGGGACACCGCGAGAGTCGAGGCGAGGCGAGAAAGAGAGAAGAAGAAAAAAAAGTGCGAGAGAAAGAATGAAGGAGAGGGGAAAAAGAAAGTGTGGCTGCTGCGGCTGGCGCTAACTAAGGGCGTCGGCTAATCAATATCATCGGCGAATGGCCACTGGCCTTCTCCAGTTTCTCTACTCAGCATCAACGAACTTTCATAAAATCTCCTTTTCACCTAAAAATTAATTATACCCCAAGAAATAATCGAAATAAGAATTATATAACGCAAAATGAAAGCAATAAAAAGCAACAACAACAATTTCTAAAATTGTCATAATTAAGTTTGAAGACAATTGAAGATTCTCATATATTTCGGTAGATTTTTTTCGTCATGTCATGGAGGACATCTCAATTTGATAACTGGAAAATATCTCGTAGTTGTAATACATTTTTGAGATATTAGAAAGGTCGACGGTTTAGTTGGAGACCGAGAAGAGTTCTCGACAAAAGCCTCGCGGGCGTATCCGGAGGTCCTGCGGACGAGAGTATAGAGACGAAAGATCCCCCCGCTAACCATGGACCAGCGGTTCCTTTAATCTCGTGGTGTTTGCATGCTTTGGCCCGCAGCTCTCTGCATCGACGAGTAACCTACCCCACGTTGTATGTCCTCCACGAGTGGAAACGCGATGGAAGGCAAAGAAGGGACGTATGGAACTTTTCATGCGTGTATGAATCGCCTGAACGCCGCAGACAATTGAATTACTTTGAACAAACTGGAATTACATTTTTTTTATTCCCCGGAAAGATCAATTAAAAGTGCACAGAATCCGAAGATCACTTTATCGGCAACAGAATCGAATTTTAATGCATTAAAAGCGATTAAAAAAATCCATCAATAAACCATTGAAATCCTTTTTCACTTCTCCGAAGCAATTTGTATGCATTTTTTTAACGATACCCACTCAATTTTAACGAACCAAATTATTCTTTAAAGTAAAAAAAATTAAGGATTCAATATTTCAATGGACTCCGGAGTCAAGTGGTCGATTTCGATTCAATTTTAATTCCATTTTGTGATTTAATTAAGTTGCAACTTATCCTGAACAATTTCTTTTTTTAAATCTCCTTTGGCCAACGGGAGTGGATCCTTTCCAAAAAATCTTTACTGCAGTGCCGACTCTCTTTGCATTCCCCCGGTTCTTTCCTTTTTTCTTTCTCAACGTTGGTCGCACCCACCCGCGAACTCCATTCACGGGTTTATCACTGTCCAGATAACAACGATTTACCTACACGCGAAGCTTTAGGGTGGGTTCTCGACTTAGGGACTTGATGAAGAGTCCGTCCGGTTGACTGTATAGGAACGCAGTGAGAAAGAGTACGAATGCGAGAACTACAAGGAGTAGGACGATGGGAATATATACAATCGCACACATACGGCCAACGCGTACACATATGTATGGGGTATACATAGAAAAAAAATGCCAAGTCCGGCAGCCACCTTGCATTCAGAAGTATTTCACTTTAACGGCACCCCGGGGGATTGGCTGACCCGTGGACCGAAGACCCTTCACCGTTTCAGCATAATGGACCTCTACATTACTTATTCGAGTTGGCCAATGCCCGACTTCGGAGGGGGCGCTGCTATATGCGGATGCTTTTCGCTTGGCGAAAACTGCGGTTCCGCAGATCACCTCGGTCAACGTTAAAAAAGTAATCTATTTTCGGTTAATTCGAGGATTGCGAAAAGTTGATTTCTTCATTAAAAAAAATTAATCAAGAAATACCGATGATTCAATTAGGAAATATTGTATACCTAAATTAGATTAATGTTAGGCAATTGACGAGGGTATAAAAAAAAATCAACCGGCGCAAAAACATTAGTTTTTTCTTTTCTAGCGTTGTTTTTCGTAACGAATTCTGAACGGGAAACTGACTGCAACATCGAACTAAAGTAAAATATGATATTACTAATTGGTGAAAACTATTTTTTTTTATCTTCAATGCCGGTTCGGTTTGTTTGAAGATTTTAAAGAGGAAATAGAAAATTGAAAGTTCCTGCTCGCGGGCCAAAGATTCGATAGATGGTGGGAGGCCAGGGAAGGGTCGTGTACGGTGGTCGGTTGGACAGTCGAGAGGAAGACGAAAAAAAAAAAAAAAAAAAAAGAGTGAACCCACGGTGCGGATAAAATGTTCGATATAAGATTAATAGTAGAGGCCTGAACTGGTCCGCAGTCGCTGGCTACCAGCGTCGTCTTCGAGGGGTGGGTTTGCCGTCGATGGTGATTCTTCTTTGAAGGTGGACCCAAGGGTAGTCACCAAATTGAATCCTGTTTAGGACGGAGTGAGCGACCTGCGAGGAAGATGGCGAAAGGGGAAAAACCCCGCGGAAAAACTTTCGATCGAAGGTAGAAGACAAATTCTCGAATTCCTTTTTTTTCTATCGGAGAGTTACAAGATTCTTGAATGTAAACGCATTCGACTTTATATCGAAAGAACATTTTTTGAAGTCTCGAAAAAAAGTAACGCTTCGCAATAAGTTAAGATGCACGTTTTTTTAACTAAAAAAAAAAATTAAAATACAATCGCACGCGACAAAAATTTAAAGGAGAAAAATGAAAATATTTCTAGTTCAGCGTTTAGCTGCGTCGTTTTCTACCTTTGAGAAACGTGAATAACGCGCCGCTTCTAATTTATGACGAGGGATCAACTGCGCGCGGCATCGGCGTCGTTTTTTTATGTATACAATCGTTCGTTTGATTGATAGCTATTTAGCTCGAGATTCGATATGATGCATGCATGCATACGCAACGTGGTACGAAATAACGGTATTATTATATATTAGTATGGAATTCTGAGCATATTGTATATAGATATATATATATACGTTTATACGGCACGAGGACGGATGTCGGCTCTTTCGAGATCTGTAAACAGAGACGCGGAAGATAATACATATGAAAAGCGATAGCCCACTTTGCTTATCGATTATCAATACCATTGATCGTGTAGTCGAGTTTACGTGTGCTGCCTCACGTTTCAATGGAAATCATAATGTAAATCTGTTGTCAACACTTCGATACATTTGCATTAAAAAAGGCGGATATCTCACGAATTTTGAAAAAAAAAAAAAAAAAATGTGTAGATTGTTAATAATTTGTTATTGTTTATGTCAAAAATTGTAGAAAAAAATAAATGCAAAGTTTTTTCAATACTTAGAAAATTTTTTCGCCTGCGAAATGGCTTATTCCCTTTAATAGAAGCTACTGATGGAGAAATACGAGTGTTAATTAATAACAATTGTTCCAAATTCGTCAAATTCCGTACTGATTCTTTGCGGAGCACGTGCGACTACTTCGGAGTCTATACTTTTTTCTATCTTATACTTTGAGTGCGCTGGTCGCTCGGTGGTGGTCTAGTGCTTTTGTCGCGTTGCCAATCGATAGCAGCCTCCTTTGACCCCGAATGACCGTCCACGGATTACTTTGGTACTAAAAGCGTCTTTATCTCGATCAATCGATTCGAATAACGGAATTGAATTGTTTTTACTTCGAATATATCCATTTTTTTTTTAATGACAGAAAATTAAAATGTCAAAATTACTCGAATAAAACGTGAATTCGGATATCGTCGTTCTAAGAAGTTTACTTTTCCGCGTGCAGTTCCAAGTCCGCCATTATGGTAATGTCGCAGCCTACCTGGCATGCGCGCCCCTATGAAACGTGAATAATAAAAAAGTTTTTTTTTAAGTTAGGGAGGGGAGTCGAGGGATCGCGAATAGACGCGGATACGACGGGAAGGAAGGGTTGTAGCGCAAGCGCGAACCGCCCCTCATCGACGTACACGGGGGTTGTCAGCATCCACCTCCTCCATCCTGAAAACGTAACGCGCGCATAAGGGGTGTCCGGAGTGTAAACCAATCTGCATGTTAGACTCGCGTCTGTACTGGATATCCGCCATTTTTTATATTTTAAACTCGTAGGGGTTGAACATCCTTTTGGCACCTTCTCGGCATGTAAATGGCGGTAAGACTTTTACGTATCGTTTTTATCTTTGGTATATTCTCGAAAAGCTAATGGAATTCGGTAAAAGTCATGCAAGTGACTCTTATCGGAATAATGATTCATTGATTCTGCTCTCAGAAGCAAAACATATTCCGAGTATCAAATTATATTATCGTTTATCGATGTGGGTCATCGGAACTGGCAGACTCTTGCATCGACGAGATAAAATACGTAACTCGGAAAACGTATTTTGCAATTTTTGCGGCTATAGTTTCAGATTGTTCAGCTATAATTTCAAATTGTTATTAATAATTGAAATAGTAGATTTAGTATACGTAATTTCCTAATTCCGTTGAATTTTTCTGTCTCATATGACCCGTTACTCACGTCGCGAGTGCCGAAAAGAAAGGGATGGAAAAAAGCAAACCAGAAAATCCGCCTAAGCGAGACTAACCGAGTCAAGGGGTAGAAAGGAGAGAGAAGGGGCGGGGGAAGGAGGGATGGTGATTCGAAGGTTTTTTTTTCCTGAATTTAAAATCACAATGGCAGACACACGTCGCCGGCAACAACCCATCCATTTCCATGAGCCATGTCCACGTCCGTTCGTGCGCCACAGCTTCTGCTGGTAGAGTAGCCAAGCATCTGCGTCTGTACCGCCGCGTGTACACAAGCGTGCCACCGAGATTCTCCTTCTCTTTTTTTTTTTTAACTCAGTTCTCTCTCTGTCTCTCTCCCGTTTTTCTACAGACCGTTTTACAGTCTCCGCTCAAACTCGTACGAACACACATTGTCCCGTTTAGGGGGTCGGACTATTTCGTGTTTTACTGCTACGCGTCGCTCGAGAGAAAGAGTGAGGACGCCGAAGCGAGTTTAGAGTGCACGCACGGGGCACGAACCGAGCACACGTCCTCGCTACCCCCGTAACGTCCCGTAGAAAAATCCGTACCGAGAGGGAGAGAAGCGGTCCCCGCAAAACCCACCGGCAGGCACCTTCGCTTTCAGCCCTTCTCTCTTTAATTCATCGTTCCCGCTTACTCAGGGGTTTTTTTTTTCATTCTTCCTTTGCCTCGTGCCACCCTTCCTCAAACATTTTAAAATTTCCGACGCTAGGAGACAGACGTTTTACGCGATAGCCAAAGAGCTTGGATATAGATTTTAGGATTGATGCAGTTTTTTTGGAGGGTTCAACGTGGAACGAGGGGGGGTCATATGCGCCACGAAATTAATGTTCTGCGGGTTGAAAATTGCAACGGACGATTCGAAAAGTACGTATTGTATTATATTTTTGTGCAATGAGGGATTTATTACAGTTGCAACTGTTATTCGAATTGAAAAAAAGAGTTTTTACATGCAGAGCTTCGTTTGTGATTATTTTCAATCGCGAAAAGCATCCTACGAAATGTACCTTCAGACTTCAATTTAAGTGTCGAATTTTTAGAGGACAGTGTTGGATCTTAATTCGTGGGGTGGAACGCTGTTTCTTGTAAATGGCTCGATGAATCATTAATAAATTTGTGTAACGTGTTTAGCCGTTTAATAGATACGATTATACTTTTTTTCAAATTTTTTTTTCTCACTTTTTTCACTTGTTATTTATCGTTTTTATCATCGGAAAAAGTTTTTCAGAAGTTACATTCATCGAAACGATATGTAAATTACAAGTTTAATTTTTTTATTGCTTTTGCAAAGGTAAAAATTGTACCTTAAGCAGAAAAATGTAAAAAGAGCTTCAAGTCAGAATTGCAGCAAGCCTGCGCTTGGAAAAACACAGAGGGCAAAAGAATGAAAAAGACAAGTATCACCGCATCACAACCAATACTACGTTGTGCCGGAGCGTCGGGGAAAACCAATGCCCAACAAAGGGCTCACTACCGTTACGCATTTTTTTGTCATTTCCGTGCGACAGCCGCGCGCGTACACGTCCCGTTTCTGTACATCTACTTCTTCAGAGACGCATACACACAGATACAAAAAAAATGCTTCACCCCCTTTTGTTGACGTTAGGGGTGAAAGCTACTCAACCGTTCCAACTGATTTCGTAGATTACGATTTCAATTTTTTAAATATTACCTGATTAAAGTTTTCGTCTTTGCCGCGTAAAAAACGTTAAAAAAATTTAAAACCCTTTACCGAAAAAAATTTACAGTTAGGAAAATAATGAATCGGTGACTTAAAAAAGGGCTTTCGCCGTATCAAAATGCCTGAAAAATCTATAAATTTTGTACCATTTTTTACAACAACGCCGAATGAAAATACACGATGAAATTATGTTTTTAAAATTTTGATTTCGTATGCATCATTATCCATGAAAAAAATTGAAAAATTATTCGAGTAAAATCGACAAAATATTATATTTAAAAAAAAATCGATTCAATAACTTGTCAAATATGGTATGTTGTGCAGTGAACGCTTAATGTAATAATTAAAAAATGAGTCTTTGAGGAACAGACGCGTAGCTACCAGCGTGTTAATGTCGAACATCAGAAGATCTTTTTCAGTTGGGGGAAAGATTAATAAAAAAAAATGTTCCCATCTACAAAGTAAACTCGCGCAATAACGATAATTGACGGGAGTAAAGCAAAGGATGCAAAGGATTAATCAACCTCGTGGGAGCATTGGCTATCCGTCTAACCAATGTCGATTTTATTATAATTATTCGACACGCGTACATTGTTGCAAACAATATGAAAAAGAACTATAATTATAATTTCTCATCGCATTGCGGCTGAATAATTCATCGCAATTTCATTTTCTGTTCTTTAATATATTTAACAAATAATAAATGCAGAATAGATGCAGTTGCATATCGTGCCAAGAGTGGCGTTATCTGTCGATTTTTCTCGAGGCTCTCTCATTTACTCCTCGCGCGTAATTCTTAGGAAACGCAACGTAAAACAATCGTAACAATCATCGTAATGTATTTCCGAACAGCCAACTAAGAAGAAGCGCGCAGAAAGGTATTTGCATTGATGAGTGAATTCCCGCGAGTGGATCCCATGTGCAAACACCGGCCTCTCTAATTAAAATTAGACGTTGGCAGAACACTCGATGCTCTTTTTTTTTTCTACTCTCCGCTTTTGTGCTCCGCAAGAACCAAGTTAACGAGCAATCAGTCATGGTGATTGTTTTACGATGATATTAATTTGCTACGTTTGCTTATTTGCTCGCGGGATACTCGATGTATTTCTATCTGTGCGGTCTCTGGAGATGCGCGCAAAATGCGAGCAATAAAGTAGCAAGGAAAAAATATATACCGCGATTGTATTTGCAGTTATAATTCGAATTCACGAGACTTCGGGCGCAACACGCACAAAATCCAAAGATCGGCTGTGATCAAAATTGCAACGTCGAGACTTGCGTTATGTGCATTGAATGCATGTATATGCATAAGGCAGACGCATGCAGATGGACGGCATTGCCGACCGAGTCTATCTTGCTTGGCAGCTTTTCTATTTCTTAGGGAATTAAAACTCACCGACGTATCTTTGCCCCGCCGAGAGAGCGTGCATAGAGTTGTAGAATTGTTTGCAGAGAGCGCGAGACGAGACCGTGGGAATACAACGGCGTGCGAGGCGTTACATTAAATTATACACGATTTTTTTTTTCTTTCTGCCTATTCATTCGTATTCATCTCTTTCTCTTTCTATCGAGGCGAGGGAGAGAGCTCCGCTGCGTCGAGGACTAATTAATCCGCGAGGTGCGAGGGAGGGGAATTTCTTACCGCAAGCGAAAGATATACTATACTACTTGCGCTTTCCCAACGCGATGAACGTTTTCCCGCGCGCGGGCGTCTCGGAGCATCAATTATACACGTTTACATGGCAAGAATTTTATTGCACCTCGGATACTTTATACCTTGTGATTTATAGACTTCATTTTAGCTTCGATAAATAAACGACCTATGATATGATATGTAATTAGCGTAACGAATTGATTTGAAGGGTTCGAAGTGAAATAGAGAGAAATTTAGTGAAAATTCAGCTTACAACTTATCGCGATTCTGATAATGGATTGGAATTGATTACATGTACAAGAATTCGTTTTTTGTAGATGACGAAAGATCGACTCCGCACTCGAGCGAAAGGATAAATTAATTAAAAATATTATAAATAGATACAGAAATTAGAGAACTAAAGGTAGAAAATGAGTACCTTCTCGATGTATCAGACATTGAAAATTGTGAGAGTTTATCGAGAAATGGACTTATTTATTGCACAGATTTGGTACAGAGATTTACCAATACCAATGGATTATTTGATTTATCGCATAATAACAACAACAAAAAAATTAGGATATAAGTCTCAATTGACCGAAATAAGCATATTAGTCTGTGTCTACCTTCTCAACAAAGTTCAGTAACTTTTAAACTTCTTGATGAAACATTGTAAAATCTGTACGATATTCTCACAACCTTTGCTTCGTTATTCGACAATTTTCTTTTTTCACATTTTTTTCTCACATAATTTTCAAACTCACAACGTAATTTCTCATTGTTTGCATAATGCAAAATTATAATTAAAATCTATAAAAAAGAAAAAAAAAGTTCCTCGAAGTGTTGAATAATAGAAGAAAAAATCTCGTCGAAACCCACGCCATAAAAAAAAATGCAACTTCGAATTGCTCACAATGATGAGACCCATATATTACGTTAAAAAAAAAGTGCATCTCGATTTCGCATAACAGAAAAAAAAAAATCGCAAATTTCACTTTGTCTCCCTTCGCGCAACCGGCAGACTGAAAAATCCATCGATCCGGAATGAAAAAAAAAAAAAAAAAAAAAAAAAAAAAATCAACACTCAATAACGGGGGACAAAAAAGAACTTAAAAATCTGAAAAGTAAACGACCATTTCTCATCGTGACTAACGTTTGTAACAAACGCGCGCGAGTGCGTGACATGGATCGGTATGAGAAGAGGGGGTTGAATTTGTCGATGGTATATAAGTAGAGTCCGATTGGGTCGCCTTCTCGTCCAATGCGTTGGCTCCGTTGGCTTTGCGCAATAACGCCAACATTCTCGTTACATTAGTGTGAGTAAGGAGAAAACTCGTGAGTTTATCGATGCACTTCAATGGCATTCGGCCGTCTGTCCTACGTTTATTCGTGCCTCTACCTTGGATCCAACGCACCGGATGTGCCAACGCAACAAAACGCACACAGAAGAGACAAACTCAATACACATAGAAGAATGAGCTGCTCACGTGGAGAGACGCTCTTTCTGTGTCTTCTTCGCGCTCGAAGAGATGCCGAAGAGATGATGCTCCCGTGTGCGCAGGTTAGTTCAATTCCCATTCGATTGCCGCCAGTGGAACGGAGAAGAACAAGAAGAAGAAGAAGACGAAGAGCATCTACGACGATGCGTCCGCGGGAGAGTCGTTGCATGCGTAATGCATTATATCGACGGGAGGACAGTCGATGATCGCGGCTGTACAGCCGCCGTCGACGTTGGAATAAACGAAGAACGGCGAAACCGCGAGAAAAACTGGTAGAACCCGAGGACGAGAGGTAGTCGCGCGAACGACGTCTTTTCTCCTCTGTGATCGAGGCAGAGGAGAGGAGAAAGAAGACACTCTTCCACCGACGTTGCTGTCGGAGAAGCTGAAGCTGTTCCTGTTTCGAAGTCATACGGGCAATCGGCATTGCCATTGCGGGTGTGCGGACCTTGCGATTCCGAATGTGTTGTCCACAGACAGACACACAGACGGACAGAGCAACGAGAGATACAGTACGAGACTTGTGGATATACCAGTATTCTGGCGTAGACGCGAGACCGTAGAGTTAATATACCGGGGGATATGAGGAGATAGATCTTGAGAGACAGACGAGCTAAATGTCCCGAGTTGGGTGTTTTTTTTTTATTTTCTTTTTTGAGATGTAAAAAAGTATTTGCGTTCGTTTTTTTATACGGAGAAAAAAAAATCGAATTTACATTGGATATGTTAAATACATTTATATTTGAAATGCATCTTCTTCTGCTTATCACAATAAAAATTGGATTATCTACTTCTTCACTTTTTTCGAATTTTTTTTTTTTCTAGAACGTACTGTTAATATTCAAAATGCGCAAATTCTGAAGACCGGAAGATTCTATTTTCAGATCTTCTGGATAAAATTTAATTTTTTGTCGAAGGATATTGCCAAAATGAAGGATAATTCAGTGATAATTTACTGTCCGGCAGAACCTTAAAGGGTTTAATCAATTTCTCCGAACTCGTCGCATTACTGCGAACAGCAGAGAACTAAACAAAAAGTTACCGCAACGTATTTATCACCGTTGCTACCGTTGCTACTCGCGTGGAAAAGAGAAAAAAAAAAAAAAAACGTATCATCATCGCTATTAAGTCTGAACCGCTCGAGACTCGATACCATTACTGCAAGACTTGCGGATGTCTGAACGACTCGTCTAGGACTCTCGAGAATAATCGATAGGCCGTTTCGCGCAAAGCGAAGTCGGATAATTTAACGGAAACGGCGATCACTGTACTTTCAATGTAGAGATAAAATTAAGTTTCTATTTTTTGCTCATTCATTTTTTTCCGGTTTCATAATTTCTCACGGAGAAAAATATGTCTGTTTACCGATGCCGGTATCTATTTAACTATGTGATATACGTAAAAATAAAAGTGGCGGGGCTTGCAGAAAGAATGTCTACCGGGATAGCTTCCCAACCAGACCGATCAAGGGACTCGTCACATTTTTCTCGGTTTTTTTTTTCTTTTTTTTTTTCTCAAACTCGGCAACTCCGTTGAGAGTCGCGAGCGTGGCGCGATCGAGGGAAAGATACCGGCCAGGTGAGTTTGTATCTCCATTCCTGTCGACGGGATCCCGCCTGACGTACATCGTTTTCTATCTTTCGTTCCCAGAGAGAGAGAGAGAGAGGGAGAGAGAGAGCGATAAATAAATATATGTAAAGAAAAAAAAAACGGAGAAAGAGAAATAGTACGAAGATGGACGTAATCAGACATGTAAGTAGTTGGCGGGTTGCTTGAACTTTCCACCGTTTCTTTCAATCGCAAACAAATAAAGCTTATCTGCCGTGGAATATTTTTTCATCGTTTCTTCGGAGAGGGAATTTCTTTTTTTCCTCCTTATCGTTCGGTTTTCTTTAATTTTTTTTTTTTTCTTATTTATAACATTTTTTAGGCCTCAAAATTTCATGTGTTTTTAAACGCTACCTATATATTGCGACTGTTGAATTGAAAACAGGACGTTAAAGTAAGATGCGTCCTGCAAGAAAGTATGAATAACAGACCATTTACTTTTTAAAACTTCGATGCCATTATTTAAATTCGAGAAAAACTGACTTTGTAGGTTATCTTTTGACGGAATCATTCAAATTTATAAAGGGTATTGCGAAATCCGAAAACATCATGATAACTCAACATTTCGTTTTTTTTTTCATTTTTTTTTGTTCATAAACATGGGATCATCAGTTACAAGACCAGCCGTTAAATCGAGGTTATCGATCGTATTATTGTTATCGATTGTATAAACTTTGAGTGAATTTACCGACTCTCTCTCGGACGCTCCGGTGGATTGTTTGATTTATTCGACATATTCAACACGTCGGATAATCTTATTGACTCTTAAACATGTAAAATCGAGGCGCACCCATCGCGGTTATCGCGGCTCTATACTATATATGTATACATATATATAGTGCATCGCTCGTGAAGTACATACGCGGGTGTGCGCCACTCTATGGCCCCAATAAGTCTTTGTTTGCCCTCGTAGATTATATTATATTTCTCATTTCGAAATTCAACCGATGCACAAACAATTGTACTTACACGACGTTGTTACAAGTACCCAACGTCGTTTCGATTATTTTCACATTCTAAAAAAATTAATTCGCACAAATGACTCTAATCACGGATAAAATAACGGCCTCTAAAAAAAAAAAAAAAAAACAGTAAATAATATAGTGATTAATTTCTTTAAAGAAGCATTGAAAATATGTCAATTATTTGTAAACATTGAATGATTTTATCATAAATCACAAAATACTTTAAAATAAATATGCTAATTTCAAATGTCATGTTTTGTAATAAATAAAAAATATTTATTTTACTCATCGAAACAAAAAAAAAACGGATTCTTACATGAATACAAAATAATTTGTTGTTTTGTTAAACAATGCGGAATAATAATTGATTTTAGTTTAACAAAAAAAATTCTTTCGCGAAGGAAAAAGTTTGTTTGAATGCTTAAAAATTCTTGTGACGATTGTACGCTTTGTAAATATAAAGATTGCAGTGTACGCTGGGCAACGGCCGAGATGGTTAGAAAAATATCCGCGTGTCTCATGCAGCGTCTAAACAACGTTACAGGGCAAATGCAGCAGCAGTAGCGGCAGCCAGTCGAAAGAATAACGTGAGTCGAATACTTAATTAACAACCGGGTGAGACAGAAAGCGGTTAAGTATCTTTTCACTCGCGTTAGAACAGAAAGACCCAAACGCTAATTACGAATATATGCAGAGGAGGGAAGGGAGCGCTCGGGTGGTTGCGTGCGCGAGCATACGTAGGAAAATCCATGCGAGAGTACTTGATGCTTCGGCCGTTTGTCAGCCGGTTGGCAAACACGAAGAAACCGCGAGCTCAGTTCTATGCATCGCTTTTTTTTCTTCGTTTTTACACTTATTCTCCCTTATCCACCTCGACGTAACAAGACGTCACGCCAATTACTCTCCACTGTGGCGGCAACCGCTCGACTATGGGGCGACAACGAGTTTCCGTTTTCCGGAAAAGAACTGCGAAATATATGTAACTCACTGTGATACTTCGCGTTCTCGTTTGACAATTAACACGAGAGATTATTGTAATGCATAATTTTGTGTTTACGATTACAGTGAACGGATTCAGGTTAATTACGGTATAAGGGAAAATCTCGTATTCTGATTATAAAATTTATAAAAATTAACAATGATACACACAAGTACTTGGAAAAGTAAGCTGTTTCGTCATTGGACGATAGGAAAAGGCGACTATTGGTGATCGCTGTAGAATATTAGTCAGTAATTAGGACTAATTGTATTGTTTACTTTAATCAGTGAATATGACTCTCCGCAGAACCATAAATACGAAGATTTAATGGAAGCGTTATATTCAACTAATGAAATAATCGCTGGAAATAAAAGTACTCAAATTTCTCAATGTCTATCGAACTCCAAAATCGCGTATCTTCGGTTACGAGTGCATTGAAAAAAAAATCGATGTCAGCCACGGACGATTGGGCGAATGAGCACCTATTTCTATACAACGCGGGATCATCGCTATAGAGGGCTTGAATTTCAATCGAATTGCTAATTTCGACGGAGTAGAGAGAACGGGAGAACGCGGGACCGCAGTTCGTTCCCCACGAGCACGATATCAATCAATCCCCAAAAGTGGTTATCCGCCCGCCCATACATGTGAAACTTTTTTTTTCTTCCTTTGTCGCGAACGATTCCATTCGGTCGTATTCCTGATGGATATCTGCCAGTCAGACCAATCCTCTCTCTTCGCGACACTTTTCATTAGGATTTCCACTGAAATCTTCCCTTTGCATCTCACATGGAGATTAATCTTTTTCGAATTTTTTAATTCAAATCTTTTTAAATTTTATCTTTCGATACGCGATCGAGATATCGCAACATTTCAAAAATACATAAAAATTACTGATTTAGAATCGTTTTTTTTTTCTAAAATTGCAGGCAAAAAAAAATAAAAACTTTTTTTATTTTTGGCATTTTTATCTTCCATTATACGATCAAATTTAATATCGAAGAATCCTTTTTATAGGGATAAATACATAAAAAAATATTCGCACACTAATACAACGTGTAAATGCGTCTCGGTGAGTCGAAGCTATGAGAATTTTCGTTAAATTTTGTGTGCCGCCCTAAAAAAAATCCACAAAATCCGTAGTTCACTAGGTCTTGGGGTTTCCCGCGCTTCCGATAATTCTGAACTTGGCTCGCGACTCTGTCCCCTTTTTTGGCTCAAACTGCCTAAAAACTGTGTGAAAAAGCGTTATTTTGGGGTGAAATTCGATGCCGCGAGAGTTTTTTTACGAGAGCGTTTCGACCCCATCGGTGCATGTGAGGCAACGAAGTACGGGGGGTGCGTCAGAGAGGAACAACGAAATGGCGCTCGGATGCAGGTAAATTTAGTGATTTTTCTGGAAGACCGTCGACCTCATACGTACCGATCGTGAAGCGCATAATAAAAGGGGGTAGCGCATCCTGCATATTCACTGAATTTTTTTTCCGTAAATCGAAAGATTCGCTAGAGAGAAAGAGGGAAAGAGCGAAAGAATTTTCTAAGCTCCGCTGGGGTTGAAAAAAAAAAGAAAAAAAAAAAACGTATTCTATTCAATCGAGTATCGAAACAGAGAAGGGTCCCGTGGAAACGGGTGAAATGTCTGTTTTTCAACACAAATCCTCGAACGCTTCTTTAGATTTCGGCGATATATTTTTTTTATTCTGGATCACACGGGAATTTGTATAGGTAGATGCGAGAGAAGAAGGCATGTGAATCGAATTTTGTCCCGATCGTGGAAACGGATTTTTTTTTTCTTCTTTGTACCTGCAATAAATTTCTCGACCTACATCTCTGCCTTTTCATCTTCTTATAATCATTTTTTTTACGGCCATCCATCAAAAATCATGTTTAACGCTTTTTTTTTTACGAATAGCGAATAAAAAAAATGTGTGCAGACAGTCGAAGAAGAGTTTGCGCCGGAGAATGATGAGATTATTGAGATAAATAAACAATTAAAGTAAATCGGGTTTTCGCGATCTCCGTTTGAATTAAACAGCCTGCGCGCGGGTTAATTACAATGCTACACCAACCGCGATTCCTACCTCTTGGCCGCATATGAGTCTCATCCACGCAACTCTATTCCGTGTACCGGCTATTCTGGTGATGGACACCTTTCGAAAAAAGAATAAGACTTTTTTTTTCTTTAAGTATATTTATATTTTCGTAAATTTTCATTTTTTTTTTTTTCGTGAAAAAAATCTTGCAATAGTGATGACTTGTTTCCTTTGCACCAACATTATACTGCGATGTGGCAAGAAGCATCGAAAGATTGGGGAAAAAAGGTCTCTAATCCTCGTTGTTGCGTCGAATGCAATAGTCTCCTTATAAAAGTATCTCGGATCTCGAATCCAAGGCTCCGTATGATTCTGGCATTTTGCTTCTTAGCTATCCAATGAAACCACGAAGGAGAACGAACCTCAGCTATGTGACGCGGGGGAGCGATTCGAATTAGGGGTGGTTTATTTATTTTTTTTGTAATGCAAGGTCACTCCGCTGTGCCGGGCCACTACTCTATATAGAACCCAATGCGAAAGACAGCGTTGGAAAGCGATGAGCTAAGAAAAAAAAAACGGGCAGTAGGGGATGATGAGTGAATGACAGGACAATGAGTCTGGTCTGATGCACGCGAATGCTTTATGACGATTCAATATGTCAGCCGCGGTGCCCGGCAATGCTCTCTCGGCTGCACTGATCTCAATGCAACCGAATTTGTGGCTCGAATTTCTTCGTACGGAAAAGAAAAAATCTGAAGAAAGTCCTTGTAGAAAGTAGGAGCTCAACGAACGGGGGAGACGCGGGAAAATTGAAGAAAAGAGGAAGGAAAAAAGGGGTCGCGCCATGAAGATGGTGGAAGGAGAAGGTATTAGACGATTTTTTTTTTTCTTGAGAAGGGGAAAGTAAAAGAGTTCCGATTTTAGACCTGACCTTTCGTATGGTATGTAGCTATAGTTACGAAAAGCGTCGACGATGGCGCCAGACATCAGTATACAGAGGCAATAGAAATCCTATTTACAGCATTTCGGTTATTAGAAGTTTGATTTTTTTTTGGGTTTAAAATAATTATCGTTCGATGTTTCGAAGTTATTTTTCTCACGATTAAAGGCACTTTTATTGCAACTACATGTAAAGACGATTAATAAAAGGATTTCGGAATAAATAAATAATGAACGAAGGTAAGTTAATAATATCATAAGTAGTTATGAATTCGTAAATAAAGTATTAAAAATCATTTATTTTATATACTTTAATCATTCAATATGCAAATAAATCTATTTGAATAAAAAATGTTTAAAAATCATGAAATAATTTCGAGGCGTATAAAATACATATTACATAGTATGTAATATGTATTTACATACAATTAGAAAATTCCGAGTAACAATATCTAAATCTTACGAATAGATGTCTACTACTTCATTGAACATCATTGATAATTCCCGTTTTACCTTATCGGTCATATTCGCAATATCTCTACATCTTTATCAGGTATCGATTCTCTTCGAAGAATCGATAATCTATAATTAAGATCATTGTTTAGTAACCGGATAACATTTGTTAGCGCAAGTAACATTCCGCTATTAATTTTTTTGCTGATAAATTGATTTTTTTTTAAATCAGTAAATTAATAAATTTTATAAAAATATCCGAGGAAAGTTAACAGGCAAAGTTATTTATCAGATATTCGTTAATTTAGTGAGGTTAAAGCTGCCGAAGGTTTTTCGTTGCATGAAGGCCAATTCTTCGATAAGATTTGTAACAATAAAATAACAAACAATGATAATGACAACGTGGAAACAGTAGTTGCGAACTGTCGCGCCAACTTCCGCGTTCCCTCGACGCTTCGTCAACATATTTCATCCATATCCTTGTCTTTTTTTTATCTCGTCATATAATAAACATCTACTGATTAAAAAAAAAAAAAAAAGGAAAAAAAAATCCTTGTAAAATCCCGCCGGACTCTATTCTCACGAAGTGACGAAGGAAATGCTTTTTAATTGACGTTGAATTCCATCGGTTGTTTATACCGTTTCACGTATATGGAGAACCGCATATTTTTTTTCGTAGCCATTACCGCAAACATATATTTCATGGAACGCGAATTAATCAACGCATCTGTCGTCATTGGGGAAAACCTTCCATTGAATAATCAATGAATCTCGTTGTTATTCGGAAAAGATATTGTTTCATTATACAATTTTTTGTAAATACGTTTTACCGTCTATTTTTTTTCTATCTTTAATGAGAGGCATATTAGTGGCTGAAATATGCATGCATTTCCAAAATTTCGAATTACGAACAATTTTTTATCTACATAATGTTTATTATTATTGTTTACTGCTTGATTTCTGCCGTATTAATTTCAAAATAAGGAAAAAAAAAAGTTAATTCAATCCCAGCTAAGCAATATCAACGAAGTGAGGGGTGGAAAAATATGTCTGATCTTCCAGAGTTAACGGAACGATGAGCATTTGTAGGTTTTTTTTTTTAAATCGTGGCTTCTAGGGACTTTGAAAAAAGTGTACGTAGGGTGAATTTACAATGACTGGTAGAATGATTCACGAGTAGCAAGGGGCCCAGTCATCGAACGGGCAAGTGATCTACGGAGAGCGCAGCTGCTCGATCATTACCGCGGAGCGGTAACTCGTGCGATATATGCGATATACAGCGATGAGCAGAAGCCAACACACAGATAAAAGGAATGGGGAAAAACGTGTTTTAACGCATAGGGCATAATCGAGGGGGATGGCTGCGTGAACGCGAAGGATATGCGTGCCGGTTTCTGTGGACTCGATGCCGGGCCCCGCGCGCGCACGGGTAAAGATCATTCGTACGTTCGATCTTCGAGTACATAATTATCGAGACCGGGGAGATATTGCGAGAGCACCAACCAAGCGACTACCGCTAACGAATAGCTCGTCGTCACGTGAGTGCCCTGAGACACGCAACGAGATATTCCAATTTTTATAAACTTCCCCCTCGCCGCCCTGAACGGCTTCGAGAGCAACTATGTATCGGTACGTCGTGTAGTAATTATGTAACGAAAAATAAATAAAAATAAACAACAAAAAGCAGTACATGTCAATTTGACTAATTTGTAGCTGGAGTTACTTTTCATTAAAGAGGTAAAATCGGGGTTACGTGAGGTGTGTTAAGAAACTCAGTAATCTTATTTTTCGATTTTACATAAGAAGTTTTATTTTTATTCTGACTCGACGAGTCAATTTGACACGCAACGCGAGAAGGTCTTTATATTTTCATAAAAATAAAATCCCGATATTTTATTCCGTTCGGTGATACAGTTACAGAAATAATTGGAAAAATGGAGAATCTCGTTCTGCTATTCGAAGGTGACAAATCACTTAACGATCCTATTTGAGGAGCGACAAGTGCGTGAATGGATATGTTGTTCGGACGGAATAGGCGTAACGCGGTATTCTGCGCGGGTCAGGAACGTCGTACGGCCATTGGGAACGAGACAATAAGCCTATAAGAAGAGAGAAAAAGGGTGCTTCTGCAGCTTCGGTATAGTAATATTAGCAGAAGCAGTGCGAACTCTCGCCGGTAGAGTAGCCAGCGACCATAGCTCCGCGAAGTTGGTCTTGTAATCTAATAAAGGGGTTGCCAACGCCCCCGTAACCCTCGACATCGACGTTCCTTTTCGTTATTTCTTTTCAGATGAATGCTTTCCGCTGTCTCTGCCCCACGTATAAAAAAAGACTCGATAAATTATACATAAACTATGTACAATTTTTATGTAAAACTGTACATGAAACGCCTGTTTATAAAATTTAAATGAATTTCATGTACCGTATTTTTTTAAATGGTTTTAAATAGTTGGAGGGATTATTAATGATTGGGGGGAAACATTATACGATCGGCATAAAGTTGAGTTCGTAAACGAACTGTAATTTCAGCGTCTTATTCGCTTTAACGTCGATTTTTTTTTCTGTCACGGCTACGCGAGTATTTTCGTTGAATGACTCTTTTTAAGTCCGCTCACACGCCCAGTCGGCATCATCGGGACACAAGTCGACAAAGTGCAGACCGGCTGCGCGAGACTGGCTGAGATGGCAACGTTGTGGATAGGTCCGGGGTTAGTATATATAAATATATATATAGAGAGAGATGTAGAAGTAGGAACAGCACCAGCAACAGCAGTACCAAACGGTACAACACTCTCGATTCCCGCAACAACCCTGGCGGGGTTCAACCCCCGCAATGCCCGTTTCGCGATGTGTAATTGAATTGGCTACCGCCTTTCCTGGCATCATCGGCCGCCCCGCACCCCCAGCGGCCAAGCAAACAACGACCGCTGTCTTCCTTTTTGCCTCTACTCTTTATTTTATTTCATTCTTTTCCGCCCTCCAAATCCCACCCCACTTCCGTTCGAACTTTTTTGCACTAATACAGAGTTATATAAAAAAATTTCATACAAAAATCCATATTTACTCGGGAGAGTTAACTTTTTTTTGTATTAATCGAGGCGGAGCGGTTTATCGAAAATTGGTTGAGTTTTCAAATATTTGAAGCTTTTTTTTTCTTTTCGAAGTTTCAACCGAAAAAAAAATTAAATTTTTTTACTATTTAATAAGTAAAATATAACTGCTAGAGAGTATATAATATATATGTTAAAGGAAAATGGAGACTTTTTAAAAAAATTTCAATTATTGATGATTTTGATGAATAAGAATTTTGGAATTTTGTTTTCATTGTAATCATATCGACGCGGCAGGATTTAAATTTTTAAGTTTATTTTAACTTCAATAGTGCAATTCTCAAATGATTGTACCAAATGTTATAATGAACAAATCCTCAGTTTGAAATATTAAACTTAATCGAGAAGCTTCGAAATTTAACTCCTCGATTTGTTCGAAAAACCGTGGAGTTACGATGGAAGTATTAAAGTGAAGAGGAAAGGGCTATTTGCGAGTTGAATGGAAAGAGGGTCCTCCGTTCCTCGATGGAGAAACTTCACCTCCCACCCACTCGTGTTTCCCTCTTAAGTCTGACCCTTCGGGTGCTTCTCTCATTTTCCTTTTCCTGCACTCTCTATTTTAACCTCCCCTTTGCACTCGAACGTTGGTCTCCCTCTATATTGACCGCACCACATAGCGCAGCTCTTTCTCTCGCTTTTTCTCTCTCCTCTATTCCGCATTTTAAAGGGAAAATTTCCGTTTGTTCGCGTCGCTCGCGTTTTTCCTTTCCTCTCGCTTCCCGCCTCCAAGTTACCCGATTTCCTTTGGATTATTCTACGTCTCGGCGCGTGCACCAGCTCGGACGGAAAATAACCCCGAAACGCTTTGCTGCTGGCAGGTCCCTTCTATCAGAACACACGAATGCCCCGCTCACCGTGGAATTTCTTTTCCTTTGCCAATTGCCAACAAGTATACGCCTTACCCACTAACCCTCCACCGTACGGTGTTGAATGAATCTACTTTAAGGAATTCGAAATGACCGACTACGAAAACACGCTTGAAATTATTTTTCTTTCGATTTTTTTTTTCACCAGCAAAAAGTTACTTGACATATATTGGGTTGCAAATGATAATTATTATCGTCCTGATTTTTTATCGAATTAAGTTGCCTTCTGTTAAAACATCGAGATGTGTTCTATACCATCCCTGCAAAAAAATTATCCCAAAATGGCCAAATCAATTTCATAATTCGTCTATATAAAGATGGTACTTCAGAAGTCTGAAGTTCTACTCTCCGCAGTTGATAAAAATGTCTATAAACGTTAAAACTCCCAATAAACGGATTCAACTTATCGGCCTTTCGGTCCCGACTCCAAACAAACGATTCGTCTTCAATCAGACGTCAAATTCCGTATTTGTTTGCTGTTCTCGAATCCGGCAAGGGCTACAAACGGGAAAAAGAGAAAACAGACACAATCTTCAACGGGAAGGAAACAAGAGGATTTGCAGTCCGCAGGGTCGAGCACGTGACTTTCTGTCGCGTTCCATTTTACTCATTCTCCGCTATTCCATCCCTCGCTCTATCTCTTGTTTGTTCTACTCATTTCATTGCATGCTCCACGAAACGGCAACAAGACAGTGCAAACTTCCGACCCCTAACCCCACCCCCGGTGGATTCCACGAGAAAATTTCCTCAACTCATCAACTAGCTGAAGATTTGATTTTTCACCTCGATACGAAAAGTTTCATGCATTAAAAAAGAAACTTTACTCCTCAATCTTCCATTCCCCGATTTACGAAAGAAACAAAAAAAAAATATTTAATTAGCATAAAAAAGAAAAAATGTCCCATTCGAAATACCGAAAGATTGAATTTCGCAATCTCGCATTTCACGGTATGGCGTTCTCGTTTGTGTTCTTCACCTGCCAAAGTTCATGCACGCGATCTTCGTGCGCGTCGAGGTGTTAATTATTGCGTTGTCGAGTAATTGTCTTGCCGCCTCTCCTCCCTTTTTTCGTTTCGTATGCGAAGAAAATTGCTCATCTCTCTCCCCCTATACTCTTCGACTCTCCATCCATGGCATGGACTCTATGGACTCGTTCTCGGTCGTTTCACCGCGGTCCCTTCGGACAGCTTCGCCAAGCCGATAGCGTGTTACCATCAACGTCTAGATTTATGACATTCTCATTAGCCTACGAAGCCAGCCGTGTACTCGTAATTACCATTTACCGATTATAAAATATTCCAAGAAAAAATATTCATCCGGAGTCCATTGAACTTCAAACCGTATCATCAAAATTTCTCTTCACGACGTTCCCCATCCGCCGTTTCGATCCGAAGATGTCCAACTGCAATCCGCAATCGCGAACGACGGAAGGCGAAGGAGGGGCAGAGCGCAAAATAAAATTCAAAAAGAAATTCAATGAAACACTCGGCCAATTACTTATACAATCGAATATGGGACGCGGGTATAAGATATCAATGACGGTAAATTTATTTCGGGTATGCGAACGAAAAGTTGATTTCATTGGAGAGGTACGAAGAGATATGAGAAGACGTCAGTGCACCATGGGACGATGCAACGGGGATTCTTTTTTTATTCTATTCAAACAGAATCAAAGAAACACATAAAGCGACGTACGGTCGTATGGATTGTCGTAAATATATGGACCAAAGTGGCCATTGACCACCCGCGTAAGGAGAATCGTCCATGTCGACGTCAGCGATAAGATACGCGCGAGTTTTTCCTTCGGGGACAGAGAGAATGGTGAGGTACGACTGGGAATCAACTCGATACACCCATAATCCATGGACGGCAAGGTTACACTGTACCCCGAAGAGATCGAGTCGTTCATGGACGCGAAGAGTATCCTCTTCTTCTTCTTCTTCTTCTAGCAGGAGAAGGCGCGAGCGCGCTTCCTTCTGGTACCGTATGACGAGAGACCCGCAAGGATATCATGGGAACGCGGTAGTCACGCCGTCCGGATCGCGGACCTTACGGTGTTGCTGCTTGCCCCGTCATCCCGTAATGGAGGTTGCAAAAAGTTTCTCTCTGCTCGTAACTCCTCGGCGTGAAAGGGATGCGAGTAGGAGATATCTTGTCCTTTATTTCTTCTTTGTCTCGAACAGCTCCAACAGCTTTGGAAAGAGATGGTACGGAGATGAAACGAAGGAGGCGCGAAGCACAGGCCATATCATTCGGGGGAAATGCGAACAATAAAGCAAAGCTGCCGTTTCGTTTCATCTGTTTCTTATTTCGCTTTCTTTTACAATATTCCTATGCTCTTCTGTGTTTCCGTTGGTAGAATGGAGGAATCGAGATGGATTAGATGAAGACGACATATCATAGGTGAACCAAAACATTTCGCTTTCCGTTTTATCTATCACGGGTCGATTGGCAGGACTACCGGCGGTGCAACCGCCGCTGTCTATCATTCCGTACGGTTTCACCCGGCAATCACGGACTGGTCGCCTACCTTGGATTACATTTGACAAACAAGAGCCTACTTCGGTTGTAACAATTCCATGACGCCTTATTCGTATTTTTTCACAGATAGAATCATAGATGAGATTGTATGGACGTTATGACAAATTTCGTCTGCAGGGTTTTTGGTTTGTCTCAAAGCGTTTCCGCTCTCATACAAGGGGCCTACTTCAATCTTTTCAACGTCATCAGAATCTGTGATTAGATTGCCATTAGTAAACTTCAGACGTAAGTCAATCCACATTACAGATTTCCGTTTTTGAACGTCAGTAATCAGACTTCACACTTCAAAAATCTTGCAATTCATTTGGTAAGCATGCATGCAACGCGAGTCACTTCGAAGTCTGTAACTCTTCTTCTTCTTCTTCTTCTTCACGGGGCAAAAGAAAGAAAAGGGACAGAAAGTTCGAGGTTCATTGTTAGTCACGCCGCGGTCATGAGAATAATATTTCAAGCGGTAGTTTGCCAGAGAAGATGGTTATATGGCTTGCCGCCTTCAACTTCGCCACTCGTTGTATCTTCCTTGTCTTCTCGGGTTCTCGCCACGAATCTCGTATGCGTACGAGATGCTCTATCCTCGCACCCGGACGTCTCAATAATACAGCTACGTACTGCAGGGTTAATACTTATGGCTGTATATGAATGCCAGTATCGCATGCACACGTTTGCAAACCAACACAAGTGAAGAAGTGCTGGTGATGCCAAGGGCCCTTGTAATATATGGCCCTTAAATCATCGAGGAGAAGTGGATTGTGGACCCTCACCTGAACGGCCGCGGCGATGCGGAGGCGCGCGGTAACCGCCCCGCAAACATATCAATCAGTCGGCCCTCTATTCTCCCTCTCGCACTCTTAAATATCCACCTATTCTACCACATTCGTTAATGACGCGACTCGAGTGCAGTACGCCGCACGAACGAGCTTCAACAAGTACTTTACAGTCCTAGAACTGTCTTTTGCAGGGTGCCAAAAGTGCTGTAAGTATTCATCACTTCCGCTGTACTCGATGATTTTCTAACCTGAGAGATTTCTTAACGAGAACTCGTTAAGTTAACGTTAACTCGTTCACGATTGGAAAGTTAAACAATTGTTGACAACCAAAGAACGTGTTTATCCTTCAATTAAAACATCCGAACTCATGGAGCAAACGATACAGTTGTCTTAGAATCATTGGAATGAAGGAAGTATGATCGATAGGAAGGAAGTCACCGATGATTTTTGCTCACTCATGTCTTCAAGGTTTCACAATGCATAGTCATCCGTACGACATAATAAACGCGAGTAAATTGTGCAACGATAAGGATCATCGATTCACATCTGATTATTATTTACCAAAAACGACTTACGTAAAAAGCTCAAAATGAGGACCTAAAAATAACAATATAAACCATAAGTTGGATATGCAAAAATGATCAGTCGAACAGTAAAAGCTGATTGAATCAAACGAAACACACGCGATGGCATCAAATATGAACCCATTTCTGGAACAATGATGCGCAGTTATTGCAACATTACATCGAAGAAAATGTTGTAAGCCAAGAAGGATTCGCGCGGCTGTTTTCTGTGTTCATAGTATTACTTTATGGGGACAATATATTGCGATCTACAGTGGCGGGCATAGAATATACATACATATGTATATGTGCAATTTACTACATAGCTATAGAGACACCGTTGGTTTTATTGCTCGGATGGTTCGTGCCATGCGAATCAATTAGCGAAATAGCATAAACAGTCCGGCAATCCGTTCCTCTTCGTTACATCTTCTACATCCACGGTTCTTCCAACATCCAAAACCCCCTTTTTTCTTCTTCTTGTTTTCATCATCTTCCGGCGTAACATTAAATAAACATCAACGCAGTTTTCAGTTCGTTCAAGCAAAGTTCCGAGGCACGCAATTATTCGCAAATTAGATTTGAAAAAAAAATGCTTCCGTACTTTGTAGCAAAGATATTCATTTCGTGAAACGAGCGAATGAGCGAATAACAGACAACGGTCCTGAGTTCACGTGTTAGTTCGTAACTGTACAATGGGTCATTTGTGACACGCGATTGAACGATACCAGCCGAAGATCCGGCATGTGGATGTTGAAAGATACAACAACAAAAAATAAAATGAAAGATTCTGTTCGAGGGGAACGAAATAAAGAAAAGATTGAGAAAGGATGAACGGGAACTCTGGGCCTTCGGGGAGATCATTAGCGCGACTCATCTTTCGGTTTTTAAGGGTGTCTGCGTCCTGTTCTCTTTTTTTTTACTTCGTTCTTTTCCATTTCGGGACATACCGAGTGTTACCAAACCGACTGATGATTCCATGCTTGATATCTTTTGATAACTCTGATAGCAACGACCCATAAACATCACTGTAAAGATAAAAGAAGTCGAGTCGAATGCGACAGACTCGTCTATATTCAGTATGACCTTTTTTTTTATTTGGATAAGGTTGACAGAACTCACATTGTTGAAAGTTGCCCATGAGAATCTTTCTTCAACCTGAACAACTTTCGGAGTTTTTTTTTTTTTTTTTTTTTTTTCATTTCTTGTGAGACTCTACATTGTTCGATAGAGAATGCAACAACTCGCCGAGAGCCACGAATGTTTAGCGGTACGATTAAAACGTTTCCTGCACCAAAAACGCATCGAGATACGAATACCGATCGATCCTGGATCCCGGAGGGAATGCCGGGGGCTCTCGTTTGATTTATGCCGCTCTCATCTCGGTCGAGCGGGCAAGAAAGAGACCGAGTCTCCAATGATCAAGAGAGCGAGGGGTAGCGGAGGGAACAAGCTAAAAAATGAACTGAAAATCATGAGGAGGTCTCAAGGGAAGAACTCACAGGGATAAATCGAACCAGCAATCGTGGTTTTTTCCCCACAATTTCTTCATTGATTTGCTCAAGTCTTAAAATCCCCATCGAACAATCATCATAACCGCAAAATGTTACAAAAATAATCATCAAAAGTAAATATTAAATAAAAACAAATGTTAGTGAGATAAAATTTAAACTGCCGATTGAACATTTCATGTAAATGTACCATTGTACCGTGATGTTGATTTTTTTAAAAATTATAGTTGCATGATAAATAAAATGATCAATTTTTAAAGTATGTTGGACAACCGTCGTAAAATTGACCAAAAGCATGAATTGAAATCAAATAGTAATTAAAAATAAATGAAAATATTTGGGAGACGAAATATGATTTGCAGATAATTCGATGCGAGACAGAAAAACGTACTGCGAGCGCAAAATTGTAGTATAATGCAGGTTTGCAAAAATGTAGAGAACTCTTGAATAATCGTCGAAACAATCATCATAAAAGTGTCCATCGCAGTGCTTCTATCGTTGCAGAAATTAATGAATATCGATACAACATTGTGACGCGATGCAGATTTCTTCGAACGCATTACAGACGACTGCCATGAACACGGGATTGATTTTATCGTGATTAATGTCGAAGTATCGCACCGCATGTAGATAATTATCTACATGTGTTTAACCGATACGGGATCACATCGTAAAAGTTCGAAAAAAAAGACGACGTTTCGGGCTTTTATATTATAACGCATATCGAGTCTACGATTCATTATATCGTATATAGTCGGGTGTTACACTTTGTCTCTCACTCTCTTCTTGGGCCCCCAGTCCTGCACGTGTGGGAACACCATCGTATCCTCGTTTGCTACGACGGGTCTTCTTCCTCTCTTTTGTCCCCTTCATCTTCTCTTCTTATTTTATTTTCTCATCTCTTTCTTCGTCTTAATCTTCACAGAACTGTGCGTTTCTCAATTTTACGTACCAAGAAGCACTATTTACGGCCTATGAGTAAATTACAGCCTTGGACTTTTGAATATGCTGATTTCACTCACGATATTTGCAATCGTGATTCAGAGGATTTTTGTGTAACGGGCTTTCGCTGTATGGATCAAAGGTATATGAGGATTTAATTGGCTTCGCGGTATATACAACACGGACACGAGAAAACGTGATCTAATCCACGTACAAACTCGCCGGTCCTTTCACACACGGAATGGACGAATAAAATTTTTTTTTGTATGAGACAGAAATATTAAAAATTGATCGACTGACGAGAATCAGAAGGGCTCAACTTCCATAATTGGAACTAAAACTATATTCAAGTTAAGATTCATGCCTAACCTTATTTCCTTCTATTTTTACGCGTAGTTCAATATTTCGTATGAAAGTTGGTGTCAAATGTTTGTTTTCGTTCGTATTTTCATCTTCTATCGTTCGTGATATTCAAATAACAATGTTTTGATATCATTGAATATTTAAAAAAAAAAATGATAGAAATTCCGGTTGCCCATTTGATTTTTGAGATGCAATTTAAAAAATGCCTCGACGCCCCAATTTATCGATGTATTTTTTCGCGTTGAGTATAAATTTCATAATAATATATCTTTCGAATCTTCCCGCAAATTTTGACACATAAAATAATCATGAAACTCGAACGATAAGCGAAGACACAGAGTCTTCGCGAGATCGAAGGCTGCAAGCGAATCTCAATGAGAATCGAAAGCGAAATCAGTTGGGGGATGAAAGTTGCGATGGGAGGCGACGTACCACAAAAAAAATTTGCATATAGCAAGAGAGCGTGACTTACAACAGCGCACGCCTCTCATCTGAATAAATATCGTATTATAATTAAAAGGAATCGTTCGATTCATAAATCAATGAATCTCGGTTTATATATCAAGAGCTGCTTATATTCTATAATGTGTAGCATGCGGTTCTTCGACCGCGAACCAAACCTTACGATCTCTCACTCTACATCGTTTCTCTCTCTACCTTCTTCGTCGTCTCTTTCTTTTCATTCTCGAGTCCAGCGGAGTTTCGCGATCGCCGTGGGGGGTCTTACTATGCTAATGGTGCCCTCGCACGAAGTTTACTTCTCTTTCTCTTCGGACAGCATATATATCCGCAGCAGGAGCAAAAGTATCATCTTGAGTATTCGTTTCATACAGTATATAAACTCGATGTACAAACTTAGTACAGTAGAATCTGTCACATAGTGTTCACAGGATGGGGGAGAAGGCGTGCCTACCAATTTCAGACATAAATACAATGTAATTGATTTTTTAACAGAAAACCAAAGCAATCCTATAAAAAATCCCGTCGCAATTGAATGGTCGTAATGATTTTTATATTATTTAAATAAAAACCCCGGAGCTGAACATAATATATTCACAAAGTCGCTCTTTTTATTCACATTTTTAATAAAAAAAAAAGGAAACCCCTTCATTGAAATTTGTTATATTTGGATCCGAGATTTTCTTTGCATTGGAACACCGTTACGAACAATCAACATAGGGGATTTTTTTTCTACGTTTTTCTTTTGCAATGAAGACAAGAAAAAATCAATTTTTTTTCTGACGTATATTTTTTTCTCAACTTAATGTGTCAAGTAAAAAACTTATGCGAAGAGTCTGGTACGTTTATGAAGAAGCAACTTAAACCCTTGCGTAACGCGCAGAATCAGATAGTCCCCTCCATTCGTCTTCGTAAGATAAGCGAAGGCAAAGCTGTGAGGGATTCGACTGTATACGAAACTCTATCGACTGTTAAGAAACATATGAGCGTATCTCATATAGGTTTGCACATTAAACCATATCGAATAGATCCTTCTGTCTTTAAGTCATCCTTTTACGTTTGCGCAGTCCTGACCTGCCAGAGATTCTTCTTGGCACACCGACGTACGACTCTCGTCGCTTCGCTCGTTCATTCGTTCACTTCGATATTTCTTTCCTCTTTACCTCTATTCGCCGTTCTCATTCGTTTCAACTCGCGAAAGAGAAAGAGAGAGAGAGGGAGAACGCATTCGAGCTCTCGTTTCTCTCTGATCTCGCCGACCGCGGGTAACGCTTATCAATTTGTTACGGATACTGTTTGTTAAATCAAATCAAAAGGCTGCGCGGGGGGCTATAAATAATGCTGTTTAATATGTGACTCTCATCTCTCGGTGCGCAAAGCTTCTTCGTGATTCTCTTCTGTTGTATATACCCTTCGTCTTGTCTCATACGAGAGGGAGATAAGGTGTTTTCTCCTGTTCTTATCCCCCACGGTGAGCGAACCGAGTAAGCGAGAGTACACGCGTTTTCAAGCGTGCGTTATTGATCTATCGATCACGATGTATTTAATATCGATTCGAGCGTCGATTTGCGATCGCGGAGAGATTCACGAAAGCAAAGAGTCAAGAGGCTGTGGGGAATCTTGTAACTATAGTGTTGCGCGTGGGCATACGAGCTGCTGCTGGGTCTTTCGTTGCTCTACGCCAGGGCTTTTGCTTCAGCGTTAATTTTACTTTATGTACTGTGTCCGCCGGTGTTGCTTGGAGAAACTTGCTTTATGGTTGTAGGAAGATTGAAAAAAATTGTATTGACACTTGTGTGGCGGGGATGGAACAGTGCCGATGCTGGATCAATGATCCGTAAGCTTCAAGAAGAAGGCCACGGAATTTGATTTTTTTTTTTTTTTCATCGTCTAGGGTAACCGATGAATGTGGAACTTTGTCAATTTTCTTCAAACTTTTCCTACTGTTTGTTTAAAAAAAAAGGCTTCGACTTCCAAATCATTTTCTTTAATATCACTGACGAATCTTAACCCTCAAATGATCCTTCCGTTGTCTTACAAAAAATAATGTAACGATGTAATACACATCGCAACAAATCTTACAGTCACAGATAAAAATGTTTGTTAGGCTCGAGCGATAGACAAAAGTTCCACCGCGAGATACTTCAACGGTAGTTTATTTCATCGAAGCGTTACAGTTGGGTATATAATAAGACGCATACGCGCGTGTGTTCAAAAGCCGCGAAAGTATGTATCCCCAGCCGCGCGCCTCGACAAATTAACATGGGGGCCGTGCCGCGCGATTAACAAAGGACGATACAAATTAGATTAAATCGCCGGAGGGGTCGGCATCGGTGCCTCGGTATAAAGCGGGCGAATGATGATACAACTTGATTAATCGACGAACAACATGCGATGCTTAAACGGAGTCCGTCTCGCAAATAGGACGTGGCTGGCCTCTACTCGATCACTCAACAAGAGCCCAGCCGACGTTTTATGTACCTTCTATCATAACGTTATACCAAGTACCTACCTAATGTACGCGTTAGCCGAAGGTCGAAACTCCACTCCGTCGTGTATGGGCCCTTTGTATGACTTCATTAATATTTTTAACCCCCGAGAATCGCCCCATTGAAATCTGATAGATTTCAGAAATATTAAGAAAATCTTGTTTCGTTTTTTTTTTTAACGAAAATATCGCTTTTTGACGAAGCAAAATAGTCATAAAGACGCGACGTTCAAGGATCCACGTTTTAACAGCATGCAATTTTATTTTATTGAGAGAAGATTAAAGATTTTTTTATTTTTCTTAAACGTGGTGAAAGCGAATTGGATCGAGCAATTATACGATGAAGCTAAGACCCGCGGACATCACAAGGGATGAAGAAACCCACCCACGTCTGTGAAAAATAAGCAACATCGGCCTCTTCCTTATTTCTTTGTTTTCGGGGGTATATAAACGGACATAAATCTCGACCGCGGGCCATTCAACGCTATCATTACGTGTCTCACTGACGATAGAGAACCGACGCCGAAAATTTAATGAATTCTTGGTAGTAAATAGCCGTGACTGCTGGACGGCGATCAGCTCTATAGATTTTTTTTTTTTTTTTTCGACCTGCCGGGCTATTTTTAGCGGCATTGATTTGTATGTTGGCTTCCTCTTTCGATTCATATTTATCACTTCCGATTCACGAGAATTCATTGTGTTTTTTAGGGCGCTGGGAATTCGGGGATGTCAGGGAAAAAAGCGTATTTTTATCAGAGAAAAAAAAAACAAAAAAAAAACATGTGCTTTTGTGCACTAAATTAGCCAAACATGTTTGAGGAGTAAAAGAAAGAAACGTTTTTTCGACTGAGATCAACGAACCGCAGCGTTTAACGATTTTTACATGATTTGAATTGCGCGGAATGATGGAAAGGAATACAGCGGGTGCGTTGTAGAATAAAATTCGAGAGAGAGAGAGAGAGAGAGAGAGGAATTTTCAAAGGGGACGCGTCGAGGACAAGAGATCGACGTGGAGGAGAGTCGACTGGTCTGACAATATAAAAGGTTCGAGGTTCCACTGACCGGGTATTCGCAAGTTGCCAGAGGGGAAAAGTCCCGCAGTTCGACCAATATTTAATTACAGATAATTACCGGTTATAATGCGAGCGCGCGAGAGATCGTGCGAGAGCAGCGGATCGGCGGCCTGCCGTTTAATTGATCGGCTTCGCGAGTCTGATTTGTGTATCTGTTGTTCGAATACGAGTTCTCCGATCTCGAAGTTTTCTGAGTTACAATTGCTTCTCTACAATTCTAGAGTTAACATCATTGATGTTTTCATTCAATAATAATTCATCGATAAAGATTAATTGATTTATTACTGAGCGTTTTTTTTTTTTTTGCCTTTCTTTTGAATTCTAATTTTTATTTCCGTTATTTTCCGACGAAACTAATCACCCTTTGGAACACACTTAGGGATGGACTTTACTCATCGATGAAAAAAATCACAAGACCTTCAGCCTATTTGCTTTATCAATATGGGTCTTTAACACCAACACTTCCTTAAGTAATCCTCTTCTCGTTTGCTCGCTCGCTATGCTTTGCTCCTCTTTGAGAATCACTGCCTCAATAAATAACACGTACACCCCCATCGTTGCAAACGTTATTTCGAAGGCAAAGAATGAAGGCTAAAGAATACGAATAAGAAGAACCGAAAGAAGAAGAAAGATTGGTAGGGCGTTCGAGAGTGAGAGATCGCGAGTTCGATCGTCTATTACGTTATTACTACGTTTTATTGAGACGTGCGCCGTGACTCCTCGGCACGTTCGGATCTCCGTATTAAAATCCACTACTCCTCTCGATTTTGTTTTTCTTTTCATTTTTTTTTTATCCCTTGTACACTTATATGCCCTGCATGGGCAGTTCATATCCCGAAGCCACCGTTCCTTTTCATTTCTTCTCGTGTTACTTGTAGTTACAACACGTATTTCCGATTCATCCTCACGAAATTGTTGCACTTTCGTCTCGCATACTTCCTCCGGTCATCGGCTTGTAAACTCCGAACCAACCGCCGACCGAACGCGAAATGCAGATCACCGACACGAAAATATTATTAATAGTCGTTTGCCGGATCACTGGTTCGGGTAATCGAGTTTCGAGCTGCGGTTCGATCGCCCCCCCCCCCTATTCTCTCCCCCCTCAGGTCTTCAAAACCGCAGCATGCTCTCTCTCGATGTAATAATTGAAAAATGTCGTTGAATTATCTTCTCACTTGTTTCTTTCCACTTTTCGCATTTTTACGTGTTTTTTTTTTATTTGTATTTTTTTCGATTTTCGTGTTCATCGTTTTCTTTTGTCGACCGGATAAGTGACGAACGAACGAACAACGAAGCGAAGGATTATGTAGGGAGTTTGGATAAAGAAGAGTCGTTATAACTTATAACTCAATGGATGGCGTTAGGTGAGAATACAAAAGGGTTTAAAAGGATGGAAGGAGAGAGCGTATAAAGCGTCAAGTTCACCGAGAGAAGAAGCGGCAAAACTGCACACCCGAGAAATCAATTACGGGTCATTCGCAGCTTCGTATGGCGCGAAGCGTTGTAGAGGGTACTTCTTGCACACTACAATTTAATAAGGGTGCGACGAGCCTCAGCAAGAAGGTTTTTGACGAGCAGAAAGGCAGGCGAAAGAAAGTAGAACGGCAAAGTGTTGGTGAAGGTGTTACATATGAGGTGAACAGGTGAACGTGACTAAAACCGGTAAATGAATTGAGAGGAGAGATAGCGAGAGAACTAAAGAACAATAATCAATTGTTATCAAAATTTGCTTCCTTACAATCAATTGTGATGATTATTAGCAATTTGTTTATTTACCGATGATCGGAATGCGATAATTACGACTGATGATCGGATCAATTAACGTAACAAATGAGAAAACTTTGGTTCCAAAAATTATCTGAGAATTTATTCGTGGATTGGCTTGTAGACGGGAAATTCTATCGACGGAGACTTATAAAGGGTTAAAACAGGAGGTTTTGATACGAGTGAAGACTCGTTTCGACAATGACGCTGCGACCAGCACTCTTGGCTATTTGGAGCAGTCAGAGTATCAACAGCAGTAGCAACAGAGTTAGATGGTACCCGTGAGGAGAGCATTGAGAAACCACAACGTCGCCGATGCCGCGCGGTCCGCCTCTGCATCGTCATCGTCCATCCGGCGCGCGTATACAAAGACAACGCCGCCATCGGATGAGGACGAGAGGGAAGGTTGGGAGGTGGGGACGAGTGGGGCGGGCGAAGCTGAAAAAGTGGCTATGCTAAATAATAGGGTTGTGATGGTACTGCGGCGGCGGCGGCAACAACCGACCGGGATTCTCTTCACAGTCGCTTCTCTCCGGCTTTCGTCTTCTCGCATAGTTCATTCATGATTCCGGATTCAGTATTCCTTTAACGGATGAGCAACACAGCAGCGCGATGCAACAGCAGTCGATGTCTGATGGCGAGTTTCCTAAACGCCCAGACGAGGAGGAACGAGCTATCGATGTATGGACGAACGAGTGCAGGAACTTGTTTTCAGATTTTTGTCTCCATGCAACAAACCCGAAATCCTTGATACCGCGACGATACAATGTCCATTACATGCTTTCACATTTCCCACGATTTCATAAGGTACGATTTTGACGGTGAGAGAGTCGCATGATTGAGTCCGAGACGCATAAAAAAAATCTGCGAGATATCCTGAAGCTATTATGCAGAAAAAAAATCGCAATCTGCTGCGAGAATCTCGGAATCATATCGTATGATCGTATTGCATAATCTTTTGAGATTCACTGATACGAAACGATAAGATCAAAAGTGAAGATGTAAAATAAGAAACTCTCCTATCACATCGTGCGATTTTCCAATCTTCTATCATACGCTCACGTAAGACGATAATATTGGAAGCGACGACAAAAAAATGATAATATAGTAATTTCGTTACTTTTTTCATTTTCAAAATTATGCGAAAAAAAAAAAACATTGCCACGTCGTGTCATCGCCGAAGAATCCATCAATCATATCACAACATATCGCGTGACTAAAATCAAAAGGGCGTATTTACCTCGTATAATCATACGAAATAAGTCCATACCGGTTTTTAGTCACGCGATATGATTTTCTAATCACTCATGATTAAAAAAAGATGATACCAAGAAAAAAAAAATATATATATTGAAAAGGTGAAGCGTCAAAGCGAAGAAGAAAGGAACCTCGGAATTACTCAAAAACTCGATTTCCCCCGAACACACTCGCGTACCTGGGATTCGTCCGTCAGTCGAGAGGTATACTACAGTTATACAGTGTTCAGAGAAATGGACAGCGTCGTGAGTCGTGTCCGTCCCGAGACCCACGAATTTGCGTAGGACCCTAAAATTATTACCGAAGGCATGGGATGCCGCTCCGTAGAATGCGCCAGGAAGAACAAGAGTGGAACAAGAAGAACCGAGAAACCGAGTGAGAGAAGAATAGAGAGCGTAGACTGTTTTTTTTTTACCAGGATGAAACCGGCGTTCCTTTTCGTTTTTTTGGTAAAGTCTTGCCGTCGGTGAATGCGCGCGTAGGGATGGCCCTTAATGGGCGAAGGACTGAATGGCACCATTACCCCTGCCACCCTACAGCGGTGCCTCTCCCATTCTCGTAGTCGACGTCGTTGGGGGGCGGAAGAGACCGTCAGGACACCCGTGTCTATCGTACATAGCTGCGTACCAGGTAGTAGAAAGGAGCCCCCCACCCATTTACTAAACGGCGCGACACATTTTCAACTTTAACGGCTGAGTCGCTGGCCTACCGTCGCACTTACCGGCTTCGATCGTGCGGATAAGACGGATGAAGCGGTCTCATTTTCGCGAGCGTAAACAGAGAACCCGAGAATTTACGCTAAGCTTGATCCCTCTACTGTCTTGTTTCAGATGTAGAAAGAACGTGACAAAGTAGCCTCGAAATTTGTTCTAAGGTCAGTCTCCTGACCCGGTCAATTAGTGACGCATTAATAATGAATACTAACCGATACAAGGAGATTTCCGATCATGAATCCAATCGAGTTTGATAAATATGAATCTCAGCAGGATACTTCCTAATCAAGGCAATTTTGATAGTCATGAATTCAGGCAGCGGATTCAACAAACTTCACTTCAGATTCAAGATTCAAGATTCACATGAAGGATTCTGGATCTTTGCGCGTCTATGCCACTTCGAGTGTTCAAAAAAAGCTCCTTGTACACCTGAGGATGATGTGCGCTTAACATCACAGTCATCTGTACGGAATATTCGATGGGGCTTATTTTTCTACTTGCCGTTTTCATATTGCGTACAACATAACTTGGAAACTCATAGCATCGCGTATCTGATGATGTGAAGAATCTTTAAAGACATCACGAAGGGCATTGGACTCTCGAGGAACTTCTCTGCAGTGGATACCTGTACGTCGCCTGGGACGACACTGGCGTTAAGGTTTTTTTCCTCCCCGTTGGACGACGAGATACGCCAAGCCCCATCAGACGTGTTTCAGATGCCGGACAGACGAGAGTTCTCCGAAGCGTCCACCAGGACAAGTGAAAGAATGAGCAAGACGGTGAGTACGAGAAGAAGAAATTGTAACGGGCAGCGAGCAAACTGCGACTACAAGTGCAACATACGAGTCTTGCATCGAGTAGCGGTGAAGCAGAAGCAGAACGACATCCAACTCAAACGTTTAGCTCGATCATGCGACGAGAATCTCCCACCATAGGACAGACGATATACGCGTATCGATCTTCGATGTAAAATGCGGTAATCTAATCGACTCTTTGAAGAGCAAAGGAAGGAATGAAGAGACGCGAATGGAAAAACCTTAAAGATAGAAAACGAAAAAAAAAAAAAGAAAACAACAGAAAAGTAGAAACTCAATGGACGCGGATGCTTGCGATCGAAGTTATCGATAGTTCTAGTCTGTGCTGTATACATTGAAGGCAAAAGGATAAACTTCTTTAGCATTGAAAAAGACCGTTATCGGCTTCCGGGAATCACTTGAGAATCGCCAATGGAAGTCGCGCGGGCACGCTATACGCGTACTAAACAGTGATGGCCACTTGATGACTGTTGTGACGAGAAATCGCTGGGACGACAACAAATCAACCGGATCCGTCATTGAAATCAAAATAAAATGTATTGAAGTTTAATGCAAACATGATTACCGGCGACTTGGCGGAGTGGGATAGTGTTTGTGATTCGAACCACCATTTGACGATTGTCGGACTAAAAATATGCCAAGGACGAAGCCCGAACAAATTATCCCACGAATTCTGACCCGGATTCGTATTTTTCTCATTCTCACACGCACATCGAGCCTCTTATTACGATCGGTCGATCCCCTCTGTCCACCTTTTTTTTTCATCTCGATTCTTGGACTTAGGCTCGGATGAGTCAAAGAGCCTCACGAGTGGTCTGCATAGATAATGAGCTCGTGGCCAGAACGAAACCGCGGCATTAGAATCATCTAGGAGCAGCAGCAAAAAGTGGCTAACTCGTGAGCGATCTATGCCATGTCTACCACGAAATGCCACGAACGTTTCAGAGTTGGTAGAGTTTCTACCTTAGCGGGTCTTCGGTTATATTTCTCCACTCTGATCGCCATCTGCCACCGCACCATTTCCTGCTCCTCAAAAATGCCTCCCCCCCGGCTGATCATTATTATTCCCCGGGACGAAGAGAGCCCGCGGGGCTCTTGATTCGTACCCCCGGTACCCCCACTGGGACCTCGAAACCCGCCGAGGGTCTAATCGTAGCCTCTAGTTTTTTTTACACTGTTCTATCACAGTCACCAAAAAGATCTATTCTGGTTATAGCTCATGAAAAAAAAAAAAATGGGCATTCAGGAATCGTGATGCAACAAAAATCATAGCTACCGCATTTCAAAACTGCAAGATTGGCTCATGGGAAAGTAGAGGTCAGTACGGTCAGTGGAGTGTCAAATGGGTGTTGCACTCCGTTATAACAGACCCGTAAGTGTCCAGCCACGAGTATTATCTGAATCGCGCTATTTTGGATGTTTAAAAATGAGAAACTGGTCAAAATTGATGTTTTTGTAATAAGCAAACGAGGATCCTAACTTGTATTTTTTTTTTCCTTATTAAACATAGCAGGTACTTCGAGTTTTCCAGAATCCCATTGTAAAAGCATTAAAAGAATTATTTGAAACTCCGCAAAATCGTAGTTTTTTGCATAATCGTTCAGACAACGATGTTTCAGTGCTCATCATTTCGTGGCTATGTCTCATGATGTTTCTTCTTGCTGATCACGAGTCTGCCGATTACATTACTCCCAACATTAACATTTGATATGAATATCCGCGTCAGAAGTAAAAATATATATTTTTGCTGACGATTGCAATCTCCAATACCGCGCTGATGACTAATGTATTCAAACTATTCATACATAAACGGTTCATTACTAATGCACAATTCGAAAATAATCATTATATAATGGGTAAATCCTGATGACACTTAAGTTGTATAATAAACTTTTTTTTTTTCATCTCCATATCCAAAGTATCCCATCGCATATTCTTACAGCGTTAAAATTGATCCAATAATCACAAAACGATACGAGGTACTATAAAATGATGGTAAAGTACCCATATGATGAAGGTGATCGGATAGCGTTGTACAGGTGTGAACGGACGCCACTTCCTCTAATTTCGTGAGGGATACGTCGTGAATGCGAAGTGACCGGCAAGGCCGTAATTCGTGAGTGAGCGAGATGAAACAAACAGGGATAGAACTCGCGGCAGGCACTCTTCTCTTCCTTCGTTCGAAGAGAGCCTGAGCCATACCCACTTGGCAGGTAGTCATGCGAGGGAGAAGAAGAGTTGCCGTTTTCCTGCCCACGAGTGAGCGAGCTGGATGTTTAACAGCTGAGAAAGAAGAGAAGATGAAGAAAACGAGGATAAAGAAGAGGGAAGAGACAAGGAGTCAGAGAAAAATATAGTAACGCCGTAGTAGAGTGAAAGAGATAGGATTTCAGGAGCGGTAAGCGGGAAACGGTGGAAGGGGAGAGTAAAGGCCCCGGGCGAGGTCACCTACCGCCCCCGCCCTCCTGGGCCCCCTCGTCCCACACCCTGATTACCCGCCGCCGGGGGCGGGACACACTGTAATGAGCATCGAAGAGGTGCTCAACTTCGACACGCCAAATCTCATGTTCAGCTATTTATCCCAGTGCTAAGATCACAGGGCACGCGTCCGTATCGCATGTACTCGTCTAAACCGTTGCTCCATTTTTAGTAACTTGATCATCGAAATATGTTATCGTTTACATGGAAATAATCAGAACCAACCGATTGAATAAAGTTCCATTATCAAAAAATGATCACATTACACTCCAAAACTTTACTTGATCCTTTTGCATCACAAGGATTTGATTTTGTGTTCATGATTTCGTTTTTATTAATCACAAAAGAATAAACAATCCTTTAAAAAAATTATTTTTGTCAATTAGATTCGTTTAAGGGTCTATGGTTTTCTTTTGTTAATTAATCAAGGATTTGATCTGAACCTCGGATATCAATTTCTCGATCGCTGTAGTCATTTTAAGGAAGTATATAAAAATGAAAAGATTGGTGGGATGATTTGACCCGCTGAGATGTTACAACGGGTGTCGAAAGGAGAAACAGTGAAGGGAAGCCCGTGCGGTCGTCAGGTTAAATCGAGGGCGCCATGGGGGAAAGGGAACACAACACAGGGAATACGAAAGTAGGCTATTGGCTGTCGTCGCGAAGACACCCCGGATGATCGAACGATGTTATTTTAAGTTTTCCGCTGGGGGCTGCTGTCGACTGCTTACATGTTTCCCCCCCTTCTCCATCTTGTCCCTAATCGGCTGTCAGAGGGACTTGGCCCAGGATCGGCCACCCCCGTGTGTCGCTTGATATACACGAAACCGTGTGGGAGGGTGGAAGGGTGAAAAGCATCCTGCGTGCATCAACCAACGCTTGTATTCGGTCCATACCCTCGCCCGGCAAAGCAGGAGTCACAATTCGACCCCCCGCAGCCACCAAAGCGTCTGACGGAAGGGAAGGATGGAATATATATGAAAATGGTTAAGTACGAGAGAGGAAAGAAGTTTTAGGCATCCCCTTGATACAAGATTCGCGGATTCAACCCCCGCAAGGATTTCGTACACCCCCTCGATAGGGTGAGGACGGATTCAAAACGCTTTACACTCTCATAACCTGTGAGGACCTGTTGATCCTGGCTACACTTCAGGGCATTTCACGTATACTGTGTTGTGTTTTATGTATAGTTCCCCCTTCGAAATCTTGAATCACTCGGGCTAACTGAGCGGTGAGTCGATTGAGACCACCGTGGAAGAAAAAAAATGTATATTTGACAGTCATGACTGGTGAAAATTTAGAGCGCACGGTATTCTCGATATGATCGATTGCTTTGTAGAATTTGGAAGAGGAAGACGTCGTAAATGTATATCTCAGTAATAAAGGGATGGCAAATCGACTTTAACACAAGTCGCGTCTATTTTGTATAGTGCTTCATATAATGATTTTCGATGAACCAATAATGATTCAAACTCAATAGTTTTACCCTCTTTGAAGTGACAAGCAGAAAACAACTTAGAACATGTTTTTAGTTGTCGTTAGCGACAATAACCAACAACCGAATGGCGACACAGAAGGGATTTCGATTAGTTATCAATATCCTAGATGTGCAGTAATGATTCGAATTTCTTCGGCGTTTTGAAAAAGGTCTCCGTAAAACTCTTTAGAACATGTCAGTCACTAGGAAATGGCATCATAGTTACATTTTTGGTACTTTTGTTTATTCTGTCGATTTTTTAAAGGTCTGTGAATATGGCAGTGAACTATAGTTATGATTTTACATGTTAGGAGTAAACCATTGCAATTTTGTTTTTTGTTTTTGTTTTTTCTAGTGCATGAGTAGCTCTTTCCGCCTGAAAATTTGCGGTTCGTTTGATCACCCGCGCGAACAGGAACCCGGCTAGTTGTTCTTCGTGGATTTCCGGAGGATGATCGTTTAGGCCATCAGCACGAGTTTTCGGTAGAACGCATTATATAACGTGTACCTGCGTGGTCCCGTGAGCTCGGAAGCGGGTAGGGTGGTCCCCTGTACCACATCGCTCTCGGCTCGCGCGGCTTATTGCGTGATATTAGCCACGGCTGATGTGTCTCGCTCGCTCTCATCGCGGGTTACCTTCGTCTCACCGACGGGTAATCATAATCCCAAGGGACAAAACACAGTCCCCCGAATAATGCATAACGTTGAAAATTTTACGACTTTGCCACTCGGCGAACAATGTGTGAGAGAGACGAAAAAAATAAATAGGAAAAACGAAGAAGTGAGAAGGAGTGAGAGAAATTCCATGACCGCCGGATACAACGTGACTTTTTGCAACGACGGGTCGTGCACTCATAATTGGCGTCGACCCCCGATGAAGATGAATTGCTTCTGCACTCCCGAGGATACGCTATCGCGAAAATTTGACAAAGATGAGAAAAAAAAAAACAACAGCCCGCAGCGTTTTTAAATCCGAACGACGAATATTTTTGTGGACAGTAATAAGAAAAATCGAGTTTAACGGGAAGGGGGAAATAAAGAGAGATGAAAAAAAGCGTAAATTTGCTTGGCACCGAGATCAATTCCGAGGGAACGAATCACAACGAGCGTGTTTTTTGAGATCAAAGCCGTTTTGCCACGATTCCCTCGGCTGTGAACATAACTTCATAGAAGGATCGTAAATAAGGAGACGAGGAAACAAAAGAGACACCGACACTTTTTGCCGTCAGCATCAAACCAGACCATCGAGAGACGTCCGCGATACACTCTTCGTCTCGTGTTCTCTACGGGCAGTAGCCGAGCGAGTCAGCGTGTTCAAGGATATGAGAACGTTTCGTAACAGAGTACAGGCTGAGGACTGTATTGAAGAAATCGCGAACGTTATTAAAATCGACGCTCGGCGAGGAATGTCATGAAATTATTTTATGCATTACAGCATTCCGAGTTTAGGCATTAAACATTTTCCGAGAATTTATATTTTTCGATAAAAAAAAAAAAAAAAAAAAAAAAGAAACCGGAATTATTGCAGATCGACATCGAGCATCGAAAGTAAAATTTATTTCAGTTAAAAATCGTAGTTTATGCGATTTTTTTTTTCAAATTAGTTATGTTTGAACTTTTACATGCATTTTTTGACTGAATAATCATAGAAATGATAACTCACCGTATGTTCGTTCCGCTACGTTTTCGCTCGAATCTGAAACACACGGAATATTCAACAATGAGATTATTGAAACTCAAACCGAAGCTAATTTAGCACATTCGCTTCGTGCTATCGCTATATTTATATACATATATATATATATAAACACCACCTACAAAATCCATGCTACTTTCGCTTCGTTCTACAATAGACCTATAAGGCTTAAAGAGAAAACTAACCGTTGAATGAACTCTCGCGATCACGATGAATAAACGTGATATTAATGAGTGATTTATAATGTTCAGCTGCTTTTGCGAAGCACGGTATCGCTAAAATTGGGCAATTATTAAAAAAAAAAAAAAAAAAAAAAAAAAAACCAACAAAAACGATATTCAAGTGGATTGCATGGTTTTTTAACTAAAATGAATACGTGATGATAATCAAGAAGGCGATGATATAGGAAGTGATATAATTCACATTAGAGGCATAAAGAAGTTTAAATCTCAAGCGATCTTTGGCTCGAAATGAAATGCGGGTACCTCGGGGGCACGGATGCACCTGGTCCGTTAGCTCCCAACGATCGGAATTTAGTTAAACCAGAGGTGCCTAGTAATGTCTTACTCGGTAGAAGTTTTAACGTTCACGAAGAAGCACGCAAAGGTATTGGGTCATTGAGTGTCATAAACGTTCGTAGAAGTCAACGCCGTGCGAGTTGAATGCTAATGTCTTCATTAGAAAATCACGATATTGATTTAATGCTCGGAGAGTTTGAGAACAGTTTTAAACACACAATTCTGAAGTATCATTTCGATTTAAACGACGCGCTAATCGATGTTTTTTTTATTCGCCTTAACCTTAAAAATAAATCCTACAAATTCAATCCTTCAGTACTCTTCAATTTAATTTTGTATCAAAATCGTTGTCGATGAAAAATTACATTTTTTTTTTGTTTCGATCGATCAAATAATTTCCTAAACCAACATTTACGTCGGATTATATTTGTTGACCTTCAAGTGTGTGATGAATGATCGCAGTTGAGAAAAAAAAAGAAAGGAAAAGTATCGTTTCTAAGACAATGATTTTAACATCTTCATTAAATCGCTCGTCGTTTCAATCGCCGCCGATTTAATGCTCATTTGTATTTTTAACACCAAATTGGATGAATGCCTGTAAAGATCGACAGGATGCGCCTTGGTGTCGAGAGATTGGACGATGAGATTAGGAAGGACGAAAAATTCCAGCATCTGGTATTCCGTTTGACTATCGGTGTTCTTCTCCGTGTCCCTGTGAATGAGGGAGCAAAGGACGCACACAACAGGTTGTACGCGTGTCTCGACGTTCATCGATACTTATCTGTCAATCGGCATCGCTCGGAGGAGTCAAACACAGTTAAACAAACATTCAGAATCAAAGTCCTCCTTTGCCTTTTTTGCCTTCTCGCCGTTGTCGTCGTCGTCGTTGTCGTCGTATTCAAATATTTTCCATTGAATTCCATCGTTCCTGCGGCGAATCCTAATGAAACTAATACCGGGATGCGTAAGAGAGGTGTATGAATGGAGGCCAACGATAGACAGTAAATATTAAACGACTTTCAACCCGGTCTCATCGTTCTCATGCGCGCACATAAGGTGGGCTTACAGCGCTTCTCTTATCTTTCTTTCGTTTCCTTTCTCTTTTCATTACTCTCACTACGACATTTCGAACATCGAGGCGTCGAGTCTCATGCGCAGGTGCGCCGACACACGCAGCGGTGAATCTCTATCTCTTTTTCACTCTGCATGCGAGAGGATGCAAGCGGAATTGCTGAATGTTGACGTCGCCGAAGCGTGACAAGTGTTAAGTAATTGTATTTTGCTCGTTTGGCTCCTCTGCCACGTGGAATTATTGTATGTGTGCACAGGGGAGAGGCGGCGACTAACGAGACACGTGCTGTGTTGCGAATTAATCATTAAAGGGTCGGATGAAAAGGTTCCCAAAAAAACTCGTCGAAATTATCGAAGATAAAACCGGTGCAATTAGTCACAGAAATAAAATGGAGAGAACATTTTTCCAAATTCCACATATCGGTGTCGATTCAATGAGCATATCATGTATATTGTTTAATAGTTCGTTAGGCATATTGCAAAGTATATGAAGTATATGAAGTTCATCATTTTTCGATCCTTTTTTTTACGAAAAAATGTTTTTTTTCATAAAAAAAGAAAGGTTCGCAAAATATCGTGCATCAAAGCCTCAAATACGAAAAAAAAAGAATCATCCCAACAACTTGATTTTTTGGTTCGCTGCTATTAAAAATTCTCGATTCTCACATCACTCTCGCTATCATAATTACATGCAATGTAGATCTAGGAAGTGTATAATTAGCATGAAACAACGAAATCAGTCTAATATCTCGGGTATACGCACGTTTCGTATTAATCGATTACAGTGTTTCAATCGATCGTCGAGAGATACAGAGAGAGGTAAGCGAGGAGTTTCTCGGTGGGAAGGAGCGTTGTTAATCATCATCGAAGGTTCCGTCGAACGCTCTCGGGAACCCCGCTATCTCTTTGGCTTCTCGTATATAGTACGTTATTCCTTTCTAGATGCTGCGAGAGAGCTTCGAGAGAGATATAGAGTTCAGAGTACCTTGTGCTCTCGTGGTTCGCAAAGAAGTAGCATTCGTATACACATACAGACACACACACCCTTACATGCGCACCGTGTGGCCGAAGCCTCGAGCGATAGGCGCTAACTACCTTCGAGGTTCGAGTGAAGCGAGAGAGATAGAGAGAGCGGAGCAGAGAGAAGTCGGCGGCATTGTGTGACGCACAAACAACGAACGTTCGATAGGCTACGTCGTATCGATTTATCGGTTGTCACGAGAAGCCGGTTTTAGTGACTGGCTGCTGTTACTTCGAGACTGACTCCTTCATTCTTTATTACTGTAAAAATCTCGAAGCGCGTGCTATGAATAAATACTTGGATTACCCATTCGAAGATGCTAATGAGGATAACAATAAAGAACAATTATATTGACTATTTTCGTATTCTATTGCGTTATGTCAAAATCGATCATTCAGAAATTATTATTCTATATTTAAGATACTCGTATGATAGAGAAAATAAACAATACAGCTTTTTTATTTAGTTCGACTTTTTGTTCGATATATATATATCGATTTTCGAAATCGTTTCTTAATTTTATTCTTGTTATTATAATTGTTATTTTTCGTAATATTATTGATTCGGAAAATTTACGAGAAATTTATGGAAGTGCTTTGAGATGTAATTTGATAAATGGCAGAGGGACGATATTTAAGTGCAAACTTTTTTATTGTTGTTATGAAGGATGAAGTCAATTTTTATAAACTTTCGACTGTTATTTTTTATCAATAAGCAAAGAAAATAAAATCGTTATTTTGACCAACGGTCGTGAAATGCATTCTTTATAAACTTCTGTACTGTTCGTAAAAACAAAAAAAATGTTTACAAAACACTCGTAAAGGGTGAAGAAAAAAACATCGTCAGTGTTTCACATGAGTCTAATCTGATTCATTAATTCAAAGAGCCGCGGCAGCAGCGATTAAGCGACTTTCGTTTCATGAGCCGATCGTTCGGTTTGTCTGGCGGTCAGTTGAATAGTTATTCAGCTCTGGTGGTCGTTCATTTTTCAGTATCGAGATCTCGACGCTTCATGATGATTCGACATAACGTCAAAATTCGAATTAGACATTGTTACCGCGACCTCCTGTGTGCATACAGCTCGATAAATAGACCGCTGAGAAACGGAAGGGCGCATCGAAAAATCATTTCACATTTTAAATCACTGGGAAAAACAGCCCTCTGTTTCTCAGTAGTCAATAAACTACATTTCTTATCACATCTACGAATCTTTTACGCATGAAAGTTCCGTGTTAAAAAAAAAATAGACTCAAGAAATTCCTGAGAAGGTATCCGTCATTTTTGGGTACGCGAGAGATAAATAATAAAAAAAAAATAAACAGTTTTACTATTGAAAATGTCTTTCCATGTTATTCGATGTTTTTCTATTTTTTTTATTGGCCTCAATATTTTTTTTTATTGATTATTAAACACTTTTTCCTCACGAAGTTGAAAGAAATGATGAAACTCAGTTCATATTACAACAAATATAAATGTATAGAGAGTCTCGATGTAACGTCATCAGTCATACGCATACTTTATTGCCGTTCTTCTCGCTCGAGTGCTCCGGTGAACCTGAGCATCGTCGCGGAAGCTACAACGACGGTTGCTCTCTTAAGAGGAGGGGAGAACGAACGAGCGTGAGGACGGGTGAGTCACTTTCCGCGTGGAATGTGTGGGACGCCAGATGAGATTTAATATGTATGCGTGTTGGCGCTGGCCGGTGTGTTGACCGGCCGGGTCGGTCGAGAAGCGTATAGAAAGAGAGCGAACGAGAGGAAGAAATAGAAAGTAAAGGAACGAAACATGGTAAGACGAAACGGGAAGTACTCAAAGTAGGTGGTCACAAATTACTAATATAGTTGCACTGGTAAAAATGATTTATTTCGATATAAATAAATTTAATCAAATTAAAGAGACTTTCATTTCGACAGGTATTTAACATTCAATTTAATAAATTTTATTAATTTATAATTGCAATAATAAATTAATTGTTTATTTTTTATTAGAATTATGAAATAATTAATAAAAATCTAAGAATTTCGTTCGATAATGAAGCTCTCGTTGTTGCGAATAGCGTAATTGAGAAAAGTGCAAATGAACCATTACATTGAGGGCTGAGAAACAGAAGGGCGTGTTCACCAGCGTTTGATATGTTGAATGGTGTAAGATACGTCCTTCTGTTTCTCACCAGTAGAAAAACAGCTCGCGGTACAGTGAAACGAGTGTTCAACAACGTTTTCCGTAATTGTGCGTTATGTTCTTTGGTCTTCGACGGCAATGCGATTCGCCAAGGAGAAAAAAGTGGGATGGGAAAGAGCCAAAGAGAACTCTCGGTGTCAATATACTTACGGTTTTCTTCTCGACGACTCATGCACTCCGTTGTATATTGCACCGTGCACTCTGCTCGTTTCATTGGTAGTTGAAGAAAAAATAAAAATCTATCGAGTCATGAAAATTACTTCACCGCGTAAGAATTGTGGTCATCGAGACTCTCTCGGGGAGATACTTCACGCTTCGTCTTAATTCAATCCAATCGTCGACCGTTGAAAAATCATTGAGAGGGTTACGAGAAAAGTTTCACCGAGTTACACCGACTCTTTTGTTTCGTCATTCGATAACGTTGTCCAAACGGCATGTACGATAGGTTCATTGACACCTCGTCGGGTTGCCGTAGAAATAAAAATAAATAAATTTCAATAAAGACTCGTAAAAAAAAATTCTATGTTAACTATAATACTCACAAACTTTTTTTTCATTCAACGTCCGCTAAATTTTTTTTTTATTTTAATTATTATTAATTGCAGCCTTTGAAAACGACTTTAAGAATTTTTCGTACATAAAGAATAAAAAAACGTAATTTCGGTTGTTTTTTTAATTATAAGAAGTGCTATAATTTATCGAGTCATTTGTTTAATCAAATTCGAGTTCTCAGTTTGTTAAATTTTATTAATTTGGATACGAAAAAAAATAGTAATATGATAACTATCTAAAAAAATTAAGGACCTCTCTTCTCGTTCGTACTTAATTAGCGTATTATCGAAACTTCGTAAATTCTTCATTGTTTTCTTGTGTAACGCTAAAACATCGGCGTCATAACCGCAGCCTAACGGAGATTTTGCTCTTAGTAAGTGCCGCAAATTCGTGGAACGGCAGAAAGCATACTGTGTCGGTGTTACACACTCGAGGCGGCGGATATTAGAATACCAACGACGAATCAAATTCGCCCATTAAGGCAGCAGCAGAAATACAGCAACAGCGATGGAAGTACCAACCTCGGCTGCGGCAACGCTTCTATAATTCTATGTATATTTTTATAGCAAACAGCAACGGCGAGCGAGCGAAGGCAGCGCGCGCGTTATGCGTTCGCGCGAAATCGCGGAAAACGTGAAACAGACAAGATTGTGAGTGAGCTGAAGAAAACAGAGGCGAGCATTAGTGTGGCACTGCCACCGGGGTACACGGAGTCCCGCCGTTGCTGTGCTCGCCGCCGCCGTGAGAGTTTCTTCGAGACTTGCGACATCGAGACTCTCGCACTTTTCTACGAGCAGAATAAATTATAGAGCTCTCTGTGAGAGAGTGCAATACGTCTCGTTGCAACGACGCGTTGTGGCGCTTTCCCCTCGCCGTTTATTTCACTTTTTTTTTCGGCAAAACTCGACACTGCGCCATAAAAAAATTAACCGGAAATTAAATACTATTTCGATATATATATATTTTTTTTTTAACAATGATTGCACAAAATTTGCGGACATCGAGTGAATCGTTCGATTTTTCATATTCATCGAATCGTTTGATTTGTTACGAATTGTCGGATTAATTTTTTTTCTATCGATATTGTTGCAACGACAATTAAATGAATAACCAAATTAATTATTGTTTTTGTTTATTGACAATTATTGCAAATGTTTCGAAATATTTTCAGTTTAATTACAAGAATATTAATACTTCAGGATATACTAAGAAAATAATTCGTCAAAGTTTCTTAAAAACTTAATAAAATTCTCAATTAAAAATATCTTCTTTTTTAGCCCCGGAACTACATAAATATTACTTCCCTTACACATTGCATATATCAAATCTTCTACGATTAACCAATTAATTAATTATTAAAAAGTAAAGAAATTTGAAATGCGCGGATAAACGGTGTCGAAGCCAGAAAAACGTTCAGTTATGACGTTACGAAGCAAATAAGGGATGCGATACCACGAACTCAAATGATAATATCTTATTACAAGTTACATGCGACAAAATGCCCGAAAAACAAGTTTGATGATCGACAAATTTTCTCACCCTCTCTGTGCGGCGTAATAAACAGTTTCCATGAATCGGAAATCTCCGACACCCCCTTTCATTCCTACATATATAGGATATCCTATTCATAATCGAGAAGGAACCCCATTTTACCCAATAAAAGCCATAGGGACCGTAGAATGAAAATTCAACCCTTTCGGTCCATATTGCAGCTGATCCGTTGTCAACAACATCCCCCCACCGAATAACCTCGTATACGAAAAATTTAATCATATTTTTCCGAACGGTTCGTACGTTGTTTGGGAATCGAACGGTGACAAATAATCCCCGACGTCATTGCGCGGTTCGTGAATTTATTATCTTGAATCATCGAATCATCGGAGTACAGCTTCGAGTGTGAATAATCGATAACAGTCTTCTAAATGACGAGAATTGACCCATATGGCGTAAAAGCCGACCATTCGATGATAATGCAGTTTGATAATAGAAAAAAAATCAATTCTGACGTTCGGTACGAAGATTTTTGCATAAAACTTGAATGCAGTAACCGCAGAAATACCGTGCAGAATAGTCTGGTATGGTAATGATAATAATACGAATAATAATAGTTCGACTACAGATTACGGTAGTGGGGAAAATTATGCATAGCAAAATGATTGAAGTATAAACGTGCAGAGTATTACGAGAATGCATCGCGCGCGGACTGCAACCGCGTGTGTGTTTCTAGTCGGCGAATTGGAGAGCTCTCGTGTGTGGTTCACGCGGCAACTTTACCCGCGAGTGCTCACACATGTATACACAAGTATTATCGTTTCCCGGATCTCAAACGGAAGCAGAGCTCGATACGCGGAGCTCCCGAGTTCGCCGCATATTTGCATGCCGGAGGAAGGAATAATAGAATTTCCATGATTTGCCGGAAATGAATCAGATAAGAGATTCTCTCGCGTTTGAAACAGTATTGCCAGTTTAAATGTGACGTTTTGCATCGGTAAAGATGAGGACTGTTGGCATTCCGATCGATTTTTGATGAATCGTTTTTATTTTTTAAAAACCCAAATCGCGAAATTCGGAATAAAGATACGTTATCATTTAAATTTCTCATATCACATTCAAATTTTCGGAATTGTTGTTTAACCCTTCCGAAAGAAAAAAAAAATCGTAATTGCAATAGTTATTGATAATAATTCAGTATGTGAAAAATTTATAAAAAATTGCGAAGATAACGGAAAAAAAATTGATTCAAACTATTAGGTTTATTCCATGATAACTGAATACGAAAAAAGTGTAACAGGCAATGCATAGAACTGTTCTAAATATTTTATAACGAGTGTCTGTCTAATAAAACAATATTAAAAAAATACTCTCGTGTATGTTATTTCTATTTTTCTACAATCTCCGAGTACTTGGAATTGTTATCTATTTCCACTACTCGTCTACTGTTGGAATTGCGTGACGCAAATAACGACAATGTCTCGCGGCAACGGCGAAGGAGTTATGTCTGCAGTAGTTTAGGAGAATGTTTCGGTACTGCGTGACCCGGAATTGAAAGACAATATATCGAAGACTTTGATCGATGATACGGGCCAATTGAGTCCGAGACTAGAAGGTCAACATTTATTCCGTCTACAGAATACTACGTTTGTTCATAGATATACACTGACACATCATGAGTAGTAGTATTTCGAATATTATTATTGTAATTAAGTAATTATCGTTAGCCAATCGATGAATTAATTTCTTAGAATTATTGCATAATTTTTATTTTCTACAATGCAAAAATTCGATGATTAATCATTTTTTTTTAAAGTCCACCGGTTATGAATTCTCGAAGCTTTAAAAATAAAATTCGTTTTATTTTCAGAAAATTCAGTTTCGTACGATTGTCTTCAATGATCCGTTACTTCGGCAAAAATCGTTATTTTTTTATTTTCCAGAAAAAATAAAACAAGTCAAAGTGTAATCAATAATTGTGTCGGGTCATTGCTATCGCGATGTCTCAATAACTCTAAAAAATCCAGCAATCACTAAAATTCAAACACATTGAAAAGATTCAATAATAGACGAAATGAGAAGAAATAAAAAAAAAAAAAAAACCGTTAAGTACATAAAAACCTTTAGTTCACGCAAATTCAAGGCATAATTAACCAACGCTTGAACACATTCATGCCGGAAAAAGAAAAGTAAGGTGCTCACGCGTTATAATCGTTCCGCAAGACTGTAGTATAGTAGTCGGCAAATTTTTCGCGTGCAATCCACGAACAGACGGATGAAACAAGGAACAGTGTAGCGAGTCCCATAATCCACTCGGAGCAACACAATTTTAACATTATCAAACCTATGTATTTATCTATATGTACACATCGTATACAAATCTCCTGCTAAGAATCATAAGAGCGTATCTCACGCCATAGATCACTCAAAACTAAAGAAGATACGCCCTTCTGCCTCTCAGCAGTCAATATATAGCCGTATGTGTCTGTGCGCAGAATGAGAAGGCATATTACACTTTGCTTTATCAAAACCGCTCATCGTGCGCCGTCGGCCGGTCGCATCCGGATTCAAATTACGCCTTCTCGAGTATTGCGCTCTTATGTTTATTTATCCAGTTATTAAAATTACATTAAGGCCGCCACAGCGCGCCGGTTACAGAACGAGGCATATATATACTATATGCCTTAATTATGCGGCGATCTGGAGCACGCATGGGTCGGGGGAACCGTCGAGCTTCTATATACACAAGGGCCCTCGGAAGTTAGAGAGACGAAGACGAAGATTCGCGGTGAGCACAGAAATTACTCCAAAGTGCTTTACGTATGGTAAAAGTAAAGACGAGGAGTAAATTATTATGTATATATCGACGACCGAGAGGCGGCACGACGTATCTCGCGTAGTTTTACATGTTAAATAGTCGGACTTACGCCCTTCTATTTTTTCGGAGTCGATCTATTAGTAACGAAGTACGAAAAGGAAAAAAAACGCTAACGTTATTCACGACGATTGTATTTTATATCAATAATGTACCGACTGTTTAAAAACAGAAGGGCGCATGTCATAAAATTTTAACATGTTGAATAGTGGGAGTTATTTCTTTTTGCTTCTTGGAAGACGATATGTATACATATAATAAATGTATATACCGTTCTCCGGATGACTGTATTAAAGCCAAACGGCGAGACGCTCGGCAGACCGCGAGAGGACAGGGAAAGTGATATCCGGAACGGAGTACGACTCTATAAATTAATATTCGTTGGCTCTCTAAGCCTCTCTCACTCCGACTTTATAACGTCGACTAAAGTGATTTTAAATTTTACCTGAGATAAAGCGCGTAACAACGCGGTAACGCTGAGCGTTTATATATATGTCTGCGTATATAGACGTACGTACGTACAATTGCTAGACGGAGCCTTCTTAACGAGAACTTAATCGTCGCGTGACACAAAATTCAATCTACCGACCGATTACCACTGGAAAATTGTTCAACTATAAATATGGCTAATGCGCTTTGTTTTGCAGACGGTTTTTATATGAATCGTGGATACTTCCCGATAATGGTCGTTCGTTGATAGTTTTTTTAAGGGAAATTCGGACGCGAATTTTTTATAAAGTCACATTGTTTATTCGGCTAACAACACTTAATGCGGTGACTCGGAGCAACTTTTTTTTTTACATAACCTCATTTTTTATTTAACTTGTTTATTTCCGTATAGCCGTCAAGCGTCAACGTTATATTTTCATTATATTTCCGTATAATCGTGGAATGTTGTGATTGTTTTGTTTTTTTTTTTTCACGGTAGAGCTTCGTCTGTCATTTTTTATAAACAATTAAAGTTGATGTTAGAGATTTTTTTTGTAAAAAAAAAACGTGTACGCGATAATCGATGAAGTTTTGAATTGCATGAACGCGTGTAAACTAATTTCCATACTCCTTGAGGAATTTAGCGAGGGTTTGCGCAGTAGTGAAGCTCGCGACTGCGCAATGGCGTGTGACGCACGTGTGAGTTGCGCGTATACCTACATATTTGTATCGCGCACGACTACGAAACCCATAGCGAGAGCTGATTCATAAGCGCGAAATTTGGCGCATACAACCTCTCGCGCGATCTCGGAGTTCCTTCATTAAGCTTCGTCATCGTTGGGATCGTTACGCAAGCTGTTGCCGCTGCTCCGAGCGTCCCGTTAACCCGTATAGCACTCTGACTTGACAGATCTCTATGATACGCTCCCTCGGAATGACACGGAATAAAAATATTAAGGTTGCCGTGTTATAATTGAAAATCGTTGGTTATTAACATTCACATTGGTAATGATATTTTGTACGCATCAGAACAGATAAAAAAGTTTGATGGGTAACGATTACAATTTGTCGTTGCAAATTAAATTATTATTAATAAAATTTGGCGATAAAATTTTATCAATTTTTTTTCTCGATGCCAATGGCAATCAATGCGAAAAAATACACATTTCTCTCGAATATATCGCAAACATCGAAAAAAAAAAAAAATGATTCTTACTGCGTTATAAAAAACGATGATCTCTGAAACATTTCTGTGTAACATACGGCACTCGCAACCAATTCTCGTCCATTATCCAGTTAAAATGAGTGGAAAAAATTAAATATAAGAAAAAACATATTTTATGAGAATTCATTGTATAGGCGACCACGTTTGAGTATAATATGTCGGTCGCGGTTAAGCAGGATTTGCATAGCGGGACATGTGGCATGCGACGAATGATCTTGAGTTCCGGACGCGCACGCGTCACGTGCGAAAGGAAACTCTCGCACGCACACAGGACGCCGCGGTGGCGACCGTAAAGACCGCAACGATATTTAACATAAGCCAGGCGCGCGTTGGAACGATCCGCGGAGACTCTTCCGTTCAGAGAGAGCTTAGTTCACGCGCGTCAAAACTTCCTTGTATTTTCATAGTCACGCCAAATATTCTCAGACGTTTACGCACAGAAATTTCCAGCATTCCTTGACATTGCGCAAATTATTCGTCGATTCGATTCTTCAGATCCTAATAAGACTCTGAGAATTGAGTGAAAAATTGTAATCGATCTTTTTAAATTTTATAAATTCATTTTTGAAAAAAAAAAAAAAAAAAAAAAAAAAAACGAAGCGTATTGTAGCTGAATTTTCAAACGAATTAAAAGAAATAATGGATAAAAGTTGACTAGTAAATTCATGAAGGTACCTTAAAGTACAGTATCATCAGTAGAGTAGAGGAAAATAATTGATTAGAAATATCCACGTCATTATTTTAGCTGAAAGACAACAGCGAGGTTTACCGTCGGTCAGAAGAACGACAAAAAAAAAGGCTATTCGGTACGTTGGGGTTGTATAAGAACGCGAAGTTAAAATATAGGAAAGGGGCACCTCGACCGGGTCGATTAACCTGTGAGCTCCCGAAATCTCGGGAGCCCGAGCAACCGAGATACAAAATGACCGAAAGAAAAAAAAAACTGAGTATAAAAAAAAAAATTGCAAAATGGCAAAACGAGCGCGTTGAAGCAGCTACCGCTCACAGCGGGCCGTCGTCGCCACTTGCTTCTATCTCTCTCTTTCTCTGCACGCCTTTAGCCTCGAGGCTCATCCGCGTGTATGTAAGCCTTTCGTTCTCTCTCTCTCGCAAAGAGCTCATTAAGACTGGCGTTGGATTGTCTACGGCTCTAACAATGTGAATGAAAGAAAGGATCAAAAGTAATAATGAAAAAAAAAAAAGCATGAAAAATTACGAGGCAACGGCATAATATATGAAACGCAGAGACTTCGACGAAGGATTTGCACGTAATAATCATGAATCCCCTCCAGCGCCCTCTCCTTCTTTATCTTTCTTATAGTTACATAGATTTACATTCTTTTCTGCTTCCGTCATCGTTTGACGTAGATACGAATATAATTTCGCTATTTCGCAATGGAATCATTGCGAATTAGTGACCACCAATTATTTCTGTACAGATTTAATCTCCGTAGATACGGCAAAATCTCAGAGAATAAGATTTTATCTATTCAAATACATTTCCGAAAGATTATTTAAATAAATATCATCCGATTAATCGAAAGTTGTATGGAACAAAAAAAAATTGAAGCGATAGTGAGGAAAATCTTTATTAACGTATTGTTTGGTAATTTCCATTGGCCAATCAATGAAGAGTGGTCAATCACTGATCGATCACCGTTACATTATATATAATCAGCATCTGTCGACTTTGTACTGCAAGCGCAATTCCGTTTCACGCGCAACTACAGACATTTCTGTCGTGTATTAAATGCCAGAACTATCCGTATTACGCTCGAGGCATCGTGCGACAGTCCGCAATAAAAAAATTCGCATCGATCGAAAGATACTGCTGGCAGACTCATTAATTGCTCAAGAGAAACTGGAAAATGATGAAAAAAAAACAAAAAAAATCCAACCCCCTCCCTCCGTATGCTCGTTCGTCTGATGAACTTTTTCTCATATCTCTTTTACATTCCTAATATTTTTTTACTAAAATGTATAGTGGTGCAATCACTTTTGCTTACAAAATGTTGTTTCTTTGAATTGAAAAGAAGAAACTTTTTTTTTCCAATGATCTTCGAAAAAAAAGAAAAAAAAAAATGTTGTGTTCGGCATTGAATCATCTCGGAGAAGTTGCAAGATTCCCGATCGTTTCTTCAATCTCTCAGGGTTGATTCTCACGCATTACTGCCTCCATAAAGTGCCCGTATAAAATAATAAATCTAAATAGTATTCTCGCACAGCAGTCTCCGTATACGAGGATCGGAGTGTAAGGATTAGCATATTGATATCCAAATAAGGCGACCGGGACAAGTGAGCGCGGATCTCATCCGTATAGTTTGTAACAGGCGGCGATGCAACAATGCAACGATTATGGTGATTTTCATCATCTATCCGGTTCGCGAGAGTTCTCGTACCTTCACGGTCCTTGAAATACGAGATTTACGCGTGTCGTTACCGATCGACTAACAAACACTGTGTATATCATCGTAGCGATTGATACTTCGATATTTCAATGTAAAAAAAAAATTGGCTACAATTTTAGGGACGTTTCATATTTTAATTCAATTTTAGGAAAGTTTCAAATTTATTCGTACTATTATAATAGCGGAATTAAAATTATAATCAAATTTGACGAAATGCACCAACTAAAGTCAATATTCCATCCAAACTTTCCGTATATTCGTCATTGCGCTATTTACGATTGCGCATACTGTCGCACTTTTGTTTGGAATTGTTCCATTAAATTCTACTCCATCTTCATTACATGCTTTATTATTAGAACTACATTTCCTTCGTGTCTGCTAGTAGCGACAAGGCCACTCTCGTACGATATTTCTTTTCATCTCTGGCATTACTATCTTCATCTCCATTCTCATCGGCGCTTCAAGGTTTCCCGTATAATATGGATTGTCTCCTCTTTTGCGGCAAAAGTGACGCACCACAAGGGAACTCTCTAAGCAGAGTCACAGTATTTATAAATCGCAAATAAAAAAAAATATCTCTTAGAATAAAATCCCACAAGACAACAATTACCTTTAAAAAAAATGCCCTTTTTTTTATTATTCGATCTATGAAAAAACAAAAAGTATAAAACAATTCCCTCTTAAATACGTTGAATTGTAATAATAGTTATATTTTTTTTAATTAAAAAAAAATAATACAAAAAGAATTAGAACTCTTTCTGTAACTCGAGATATTCGAAATTATCGACTTTTTTAGCATTATCAGAACGCCGTAGAGAATAATCAACTGGGGGGTGTTTTCGATACGATTTTTTCCAACGATAAAAAACCTAAATGAATAATTTTTTTTTCTAAAATTTTTGAACATCTTCTGAAAAATGTTTAGCACCGATCAAACATCGATCGCAGATGACAATAAGACTTCTCATGTCGTTGTTTGTGTGGCGCGTGTCCTCACCTCAAGCTAACAAACGTTTGAGACGACAAACCGAGAGACAGAGAGAGGTAGGATAGCAAAGAGTCGAAGCCACAAGCAAAGGAAACAAGAGATCTCTCAACCCTTCTCGATGGCGTTCCACCGTTTTCGGGGGTTCCACCGGGCGGGCGCGTGTGTGCGCGTCTCTCTGAATGTTTAAAGAAAAGAGCCGAAGCAAAGTTCGGTCGCGTGTCGCGTTCCGACGCGGTGATTTGTCGGCTTTGTGTGTTGCAGGCACGAAGGTGGGCCCATACGCGTATCAAGAACCCACAACAGCTCAGGAGCGAGAATCATCCAAAGGAGAAAGGAAGAAAGAGCTTGAAGAGGGAGAAACAGAGATCTGAGACTACCTGCCGTCCCTCGGTGAGATTCCCGACACAGACTCCTGACGAGAGGGTTCTGTTAACTCTTCGCACTAGCAGATTTTATCCATTTGAATTCAAACGTAACTGCAAATTATAACCTCCGTTGACACTGCGAGTCGCAGTCTTCTGGATGGCAGAATTTACACATGCGGAGCAGAGCGACGGGCATTCAAAGATTTAAAATTTCGACCCGGGGAATCACGCAAAGATTTGAAAGGATAAAGAAGGAGAGAATAGTTAAGTCAACGAAAAGATGTATGAGATAAGAAAAAGGGGCAAAGAAGTCCACGGAACGCTAAGACATAAAGTTCGGGTCGCGAAGATCAACGAAGAAAGTGTTAGAGAAATGAAGGGAATCGACTAAATGGGGAGTCGTGAAGGAGCAAGAAGAAAGAAAGGAGAGAAGAAAGTCTGGACCACGTGAGAGAGTTTGTGGGGATGTTTGCTGCGATAAACATAGCGCAGGGTAAAAGGCCTTTCAGGTTGCTCTGGAGTTCGTTATTGGAATCCTTGAACAACCTGACCTATCCAAGGTGAGATTTAGCCGGCGGCTCTACTTGCCGTCGGACACTATCTTTATTTAACTCTTTTTACATTCTTTTTTTTCTTTGTTCTGTCGATTGGTGGGGTTTCTAAGGAGAGCAAGTCGAGCAGAGTTGCGCTCTTTTGTTGCGCGCTTGTAGAAACAATGACCTTTCGATTGAAGGCAATTCGGAATATTCAATAGCCTCATAGACCATTAATGAGATAACGTGTGATAATAATGACTATTAATGTCACAAGTTCATCCATCGGTCAGATCGGACACGGATGCTGACCGGATGAAACTTTAGTCAGAGCCATCTGTAGCAATTGGCGGAGGTCAGAACGGGTCATGTAGCCGGCGGCGTTTTGAATGGTCGGCTAGACACGTATAACAGGTGAGATTTTGGGGAAGGATCAAGTCAGAAGGGCGCGGGTTTCTCGTAAACAGGTTTCCGGAGCGATTCTCGCGATCCTCGCGCGTAGGAGGACGCGAGATGAGTTGATGAACGGGACTTTATTCAGGATTCTCAAGGCCGTGAATACACGAAACGCGATGTTTTCTTAAATCCTTATAGAAAGTTTGAACCCGTCGAATTTTGCAATGATATAATATCAGATATATAGATTTCTAATACCGAAAGGGTGGGATTGATCATCCTAAATTTATATACTCGTCCATTTTTCCGATGTCGGGCCGATCCGGACAATTTTTCGAACGATTCAATGGTTTCAAATTAATGTCGTGTTGTGCAATACACAAACTTTCTCTTGCGTGTTATTTTATACAGGTTTTTTACAATTATTTTTGTAAAGAAGACTGTTTAAGATGTAATAGGGTACGAACTCTTATACTGTTGAAGATAAAACCGCTCGAATTATTTTCTTATAATTAGCGTTAAATCAGTATATGAAGGGAAGGGAATTCTGCATTTCGAGAATTCTCGTATAAAATTTTTGATTATGATGATAAGTACACAGACGTTGAGAGTCGTGATAGGCCGGCGGGGAAACTTGATTATAGACTTGATTAATCAGTGTGTTGGCCTTCTCGTGGCGAAAGGAACTAATCATCTCTTTTACTTGACCCACCGCTCATCGTGTGTCATGCCATGCGCATCGAAGTCTCATTCGACGGAAGCATCGCATCAACTTCAATTATTTTCTATCCAATATTTCGGAGACCCACTATACTTCATACCGTTACTCGTTTATATTCTCTACATGACGTATAATTTCTGTAATAAAGTGCGTACAATCAGAAAATCGCAAATAATCCTCTCAACATTTAAAAAATAATAAATAAATATATTATCACATATTTTGTTATTAGTAAATTTGAATAATTTATTTCGAACGTCTATTTTCAAATAAAAAATAATTTGATCAATGATAAAAGATAGAATAATCAGAATCGACTACGGTGAGACACGATTGTAATCTCGTAACGTCCGATCACGTATATCCAAATAAGCGACGATTATTCATCGCGCATACTTCAAGATTCTCCCGGTATTCAAAAAGAGCGTATATCGTGACTTATCTCTGTTTCTTATGTATACCTGGTATATATTACGTGTCGGGGTTTTAGTGAGTGCTGAACGAGCTTCGACACCTTCAGCGATATCGTTTCCGGCCGTCTCTTAGCCTCGAGTCTTGAGACACCTTTACACGTTTTTTTTTTTTTATCTCTAAAAGCGACGAGGATGATAGATGAAAGCGACGATGTTCGCGTTAAACGTGCGAGCCAAGCCTTGATTTTTCGACTGACGTACCGCGTGTCGTATATACAATTGGTGCATACGACACATCGGAGGAATTCTCTTACTGTACTCCCTATACCAGTTCCCGGGTCAATAAAGAACTCGCCTCGCCCCAATGCAGATCAAACAGAAAAAAAGAAACCGTGACGAGAGTGACAAGATCAGAGTGATCAAACATTAGGATGACTAAGGGTACTTGGCGATAAGGTAATAGAAACCTCGTTGAATCCTCGTGTACAAATTTCTACGTATTTTCACAGATATGCTAAAGAAAAAAATTGACCGGTAAAATTTAAAAAATATAAATATTTAACAGATTATAAAGAAAATTCATCGTCATAAAATTTTAAGAATTATCGATATTTTATCGTGCGACATGACGATGAGTAATCATTATCGGCCAGTTACGACTGCAGATAATCTCATCATGATACGATGACGGCTCATTCCCGTAATCGTAATAATGTAGGTACGAGTAACTTAGAAAAAAAAAAAAACGTATATCGATGATTAGTTTTATCGTCAATGTATATCCTATCAGGAAAAAGTCATTACACCAGATAATGCTGCAGCAAATGGAAAGGCACTTCTATCGTGACTGACGGCAATATCCGGTTATGAGAATTCGGAACCAATTATACGAAGACACGCGATTTTTTATCAGTTTCGATCGTCATCGAAAATTAATTTGGCAATTAATCGGAAAAAAAAAGCCGGATCGTTGAGAATACTTATTATCGTCGCCGATAGTACAAATCAGATCGATCGGTTGTTTATCTTCGAACGATCGTACGACTTTCGAAGAACTTTCGTAGACCATGTGTCGTTTCGGTTTAGTTGAGTAATGAAATTGATTCCGGCTTATCAGGACATTAACGAGAAATTCATTAAATATTTCCATTCAATCACCGTGACGAGACGGAGTTAATATATTCGAGATCCTGGAGTAGTTAAAAGATAATACTTCGAAATTAAAAAATTTGTTATATCTATGCAAATCTTGAATACGGAATATTTTTATTCAATTGATCAATTAGCTGCCAATATATTACATTAAATACAAAATTTGAAACCACTAAACTTTGCTTTTTAGAAAAATCGCAACAGCATTATCACATCAATTTTCCATGAAAAAAAATATGTTATCTCAAGAAACATTTCAAAATCGACTCCCAAAATTTTATTCCCAAAGTTCGGAAAAATTTGACTTCGAAAAAAAAAAGCTTTTTCGACAAAACTTTTATTGAAAATTATTTGATTATTTTCGATGTAAATATATTAAAATCTGTGCTTTTCAAAGGTAAAATTTAACACTTTTTTTTTTTCGGAAAAAATCTCGAGAAATTGTGAAAAAATGATTATTATTATTTTTTTCAAAGCGGAAGAGGCTTGGCATTCAAAAGATAAAAAAAACCAAATCTGTATCGCAAATTTTTAATTCTCAGTTGTTCGAAGATACCCGTAAGTTTTCAACACGGTTCATCCAATCACGTCCCGAACATTGTGTGCTATACACCTGTCCGTTAAATAACATAGAATCAAGCATAGGTATCGAGTTACTCGCCAATAAAACCAACACACACACATAGAATACGCTGTATATACTTGATATACGTAACCAACAGTTCGACCATCTGGTATCAGTGTGTGAGTGAAGAAGAGAGCAAAGAGGTAACACGTAATCGCCTATCTTTTCGATCGAAATTCTCTTACCGCCACAACAGCCATAGCTGTTGTTTTTTCTCTCTCTCGTCTTCAAGTTCGTGTGTAACGATACATACAAGTTTGAATTATACGTGTATAGAGTGTTCACTACTCGTGTCGACGCACTTGTCTCGAAACAATAACCGGAAGTGTCGATCCGCGTCCGGAGAAATTTTAAACACGCCGAAAAAAATAAAAATAAAAATCGTCGCTTGATTTTAACGTAGGGGACAGGTGTGTTTTAACGGTGGGGATTTTTTCCCCTTGGATCAATTTGTTGATGCCCAACAGGCCGCTTAATAATACCTTCTCGACCCTTCGCTATCATCATCATCGTCGTCACGAGGCGTTGAGGAATTATTAAATAAACAAAGCAAACCGTATTGAACGCAATTCAACGATAATTCGCAACGACGATCGAACGAGGCAGTGGATTTCTTATCAATTCACTGATATCCTATCGATATTTGCAATTGCATATTTTTCTCTTTTTTTCTTTCAGTTTTTATTTTATTAGTAAGATTAGCTATGTAGATACTTCGAAGTGAACGAAGAAAAAAATCCGGACTCTTGGAAATGAAGTGTTGACGATGTTTAATGTTCGTATCGACTTATTGTGAGAATTGATATGTGTCGAAGGAGAAATAGTTTACGTAGATTATATTTGTCGCAGCGTGCGGCGATTGCCAGAGTGAATTCGCTGATAACAGTATGAAATCTGAGTAATTCGTTTGACTTATCGGTAGATCGAAAATGTGTATATATGACGGTGTAATCATCAATTTTCCCGTCTATACAGATGCTATCGGGAGCGTGCGTTTCGGTTGACTGAGTCACACCGCATTATGTCGTTTGACTTCATTTTTTTTAGGTATATCATGATATACTTGTTATTATTTACTTGTTTATATCACCGATGAGACTTAATCAAAATCAAACTGAATTGGGGAAAAAAAGTTTGACGTTTTACTCTCCGAAATTAAAGAAAGTTTCGAAATTTTGCTTAATACAAACTGGAGGACCAAATTTTTAATATGTCACTGATACATGCATATTTCGCGTAACAACTGAATATCAAAAAGAAAAAACCAGAGGTAACCATTACTCTACCAGTTACTAAGATTTTATCGGTAAAAAATACTCAAACGCGAGTATCGATTTAATACAAGATAAAGCATTAAGTTATGAATTGTTTGTTAGCACGTGTTGAATTCTTCATCAACACGAAAATTTCGAAATTATTTTATTTCCAATTGTCGAAAAAACAGACTATCGGACTATCAGAAATTGATCAAAGTTCCTAATCTCGTCGAAAGGAGAGAAAAAAAAGAGTCGAGAACATCATAATGAAATCCAGTTTAGCACAGACATTCTGTCTCTAAAAACGTCAGGTGTAGCAAAGCGCAAAGGAGACGGAGTACGTTGTATCCGTGCCTCACACGCACAGACCGTGAAATCGTTTATCAGCGTTAGCGCGAGGTGGATACTGCTACCTTCCAATCGAGTGCGGAGGGAAAATCTCGACCGGGTGAGAAGTTGATTAATATTTAAAGTCGCTTAGCAAATTTGCACCTAATTCATAACAGCAAATGTGACAGGTGCTAATATTATTATATATCCATACTGGGATCGAGGCTCGTCTAGTAAGCTAAATTATAGCCGCTATTTATGAATAAATTTACACCTAATCGAGCAGTAAATTGAATAGAACGAGAGAAGTTCATTTATGAAATAATTTCTCGCTTCACCGTTTAAAATGCACGTGCAAATTAATTATGAGGTACCCGCGGCGGTATATTCTCCGAAGTACCTTTCACCTCCAACGATTTTCTACTGAATTCATTCTTATAAAAATATTCTCCCGACCAACGTACCAAACTTCGAAGCCGAGTTACGAAAATTTGTGCCACGAATATACATTTCATTTTTCAATCCGAGATGAAAAATGTCCAGCTTTACTATAGCATTGAGGCTAAATCAACGATAAGTTTGAACCGTGAAAATGTTGCCTCGAGCGAATGATGAAAAAAGGTTCGCAGGTAAATCGTCGTCGAATTCACGAGAAATAGTATCTTAGAATACAATGGCCGATAGCTCGACAATGCGTCTGCCGTGGATGCGGACAATGCTCGCTTCGGAACATTGCTTCTTGCGGGGGTGTCGACCTCCAAGGGTAGTTTTGCGCTACGCTGACAGCTGACACACCCCACACACACATATATATATATTGGATAATAGATCCTACACGTGAGTGATCTTATTTCATGGTGCATTCGGTATGCAACGATACTGCAACTTGAAAAAAAAAAAATACGAATTTTTTCCGAAGAGAAATAAAAAAAATAAGCGAGCAAAACGATGAAAAATTTTTGCCATTTAAAGTTTATTATCGTGGGACTATTGGAGTTGAGTTTCAGGTCGCGTAAATGATTTCTGGATGATAGTCGATGCCTATTGTCTAATGTCCCGCGTGAGTCATTTGTACGGTACGCGATCGAGGAAAGACACGCGGAAAAAATCCGTAGACGATACGACTGATTAGGTTTCGATGTTTTCCTAATCGACAATTGAGACCTATCGGTGTAATTATCTGATTCTAAGATTTATGAACACATAGTAGACATTCGAGGTCCGATTTCTATCGTTCATAAGTCATACGAAAGCAACATTGGATATCTGTGAAGAGACTTTGCGCTGAAGAGTTCGAATTGGAAGACTCTTGTCATCCGTTGAAGTCAATTTTTTGGCAGAATTTTTCATTCGATTCTTTCGATGCGTGTTAATATCTTAGAGGTATCAGAAATTTCCAAAATTACTATGACTATCTTTGACGATCTAACTACCGAGTCACCCATACGCTAATCGAAATTTTTACGAAGGTGAAAGCTGCGGGACTCTTGTAACATACCAATCAACGTCTTTGCAAATATTTCAATCGTTTATTTTACAAGTTGAATTTTTAAGGTTGCATTTTGCGTCTTGTTATCCGAGAAACACGAACTCACCGTTTTCTGCACCTCGAAGTGGTCCTGACGGACTTCCACCGGTAGAAACTCCTTCGTCTTCGCTTCCAGTTGTGCTCGCTTCGCTAGCAGGACTGTAGCTTCTTCTACTGGAAGCACCGCGTCCAATTCCACCGTCGCTGTGAGCCACTTTTCTCGCTCGTTCACTCATTCCATTGTTGTTATCGTGAATCCGACTCTGTTGCTGAAGTCTCTCGTGCATCGATCTCACTCGCGAATGAAGCCTCTGTTGCTGCAGTGAACCCACAGAAAAGTCGAGAGGCTGATCAATATCCGATTGAACCTGCTGTGCGCCTTGCGCCTGTTGCACTTGCTGAACCTGTCCTTGCTGTTGATGTCTGGACACCTGACATCCGGTAACCAAATTCTGTATCTGGACGCTTGGCTGAGCGATTGGAGAAGTTTCTCTCTGTTGCTGTTGCTGAGTTTCCCGATGTACGCTGCTCGGTGGACTCCACCATTGATGTCCACTGACATTGCCGATACCGGTACCACCTTGCATGGATCTCCAAGCCTCAATAGTATTGTTGTTCGTTGGACTTGCAGTCTGCTTTGCTTTGTGATGAAGCTGTGCCAACGGTTCCCTTTGCTGCTGCACTTGTGACTGATGATTGTGCTGCTGTTGTTGATGCGACTGTTGTTGAGCGGCCATTGCAGCCTCCACCAAATTATTGTTCTCCAACAGATGCATACTCGGCGTTTGCGTCATTGACGTTGGAAGGATAAACGAAGATCCGAGAAGATGCTGCTGACGACGACCCGACGAATGATTCTGTTGATGCTGATGATGGGGCTGATGCTGTTGCGACTGTTGGCCGACTTGGGACTGTTGAGTTTGGTGGAGATGATGATGAAGCTGATGATGCTGAGAGCTCGTAGGTACTATAACCGGCGGTGGTATCTGCCGGACGGTACGGGCAGCCTCGGCTACCCACCGTCTAACCGCCTCGCTGTCAAGGCCCGCCAGCCCTGCGGAATTAGTTTTTGACTGTCCACCAGGCGATGACAATCCTTTGTCGGATATCAGACCACCGCCGCCGCCGCCGGGAAGCGCCGCGAGGACCCCGGTGCCCGCCACCGCGACGATCCTGGGTCCCGACGATACGCCCCCGTAACCGCTCACTCCCGCCCCGAGATCCAACGTGTTTACCCTTAAATCTTTGCACAAATTAGTGCGCTTTTTTTTTTCAATACCGAACCTTGTCTTTATTCGGATTAAAATGTCAATACATTCGATAACAGGTGTTCCCGGATGTCATGTGACGAAACAGTTGACGTCACACTTGATCACTCAACGACACTGCACAATCTTAACTAAAGAATTTGACAATTCGATAAAATTTAAAATATCAAGTTCCACATCTACAAATTTTGAACTATCGCAGGTAATATTTGGAACATCGCACAAAATTCATATCACTGTTTCCGTATTATGGTAAAGCCCATGTGGTCACACACCGAATTCCCGGCTTTACTGCTGTTACTGTCGTCCCCTCGTCATATCCCTTCGGGACGAACAAGCGTGGAGGATGAAGAAGAGGAGAAAGAAGAAGAATACGAGACCTGCCGAGACGTCAACGCCACCGATAGTACTGTGGCTACCGCTACCATCAATCCCACCGAAGGCTCCTGGCCGACAGCCAATGAGACGTATAACGAAGAACGCGTGGCCCAAAGTACCCCGGCTATTGTGGCGCTCACTCCCTTTTACCACCTCTCTCTCTCTCTCTATCTGTCACACCGCACAATTTGGTAAACTGTCACTAAAGCCTTGTCTGATCCTTAAACACTGTCACCACTGTTTTCCAGTTCTGTCACTTGTTCCAGACGTTTTTGGCACTAAACAAAAACACTTATTTATCGTTTATTCACGGCGATGATAAATAGATATAACCGTTTGATCCGGAACAATGATGTCTTATCACTTGAAATCTTGAACTATTGTGTACTGGATACACTTTTCGAAAACATGAATAATAATACGTGTATGCGTTATTTATTCAAGTGATAAGGATTATTTAATGCCAGGCTCGCGTCGTAAGAACGGGGCACAGGCGGGACGCGCGTAGGGGCCGTAGAGCGTGGTGCAGCCCGTGGTACGTGGTGGCAGTCACTGAGGCCTCGAGGCGCTCCGTTATTATCGCAATCGGAAGGAAGCAGCGGCAGCAGCGGGGCCGTCCCCGTGGTGGCCGAGCCGCGAGGAGAGCACGAGCGTGGTGGAGGAGAGTGAGAGGCAAGCGCGAGAGCCTGAACGTAGTAGAAGGAGGAGTAGGAGGGTCAGATAGATGGCTCGGTTGTCGTTGTGGGGTAAGCGCGGCGTGCGATGCATGCATGTGTAAGCGGACTTCACCTACACTGCACCGCAACACCAGTGTGAAGCATTACAGTATGAGTGGTGTGTTTGTGTATGCGTGTGTATAATTCTGGTATCCCCGCCGTGAGACCACTACACTCCCGTGATGCCGGGGTGCTCCTGGCCTGACGCACACAAACGAAGAAATCCCCGGTGGGGGAGTCGTTAGGTACCACGGCGGAGCGGGACCGAGCTGCAAAGGGAAGACTGAAACGAGCGCACGGAAGACCGAAGGAACGACAAAGATGGGAAACAACACGGTCCAGGAGGGAGCGAGATGAGAGGAAAGAACAAAAAAAGGCGAGAAAGAGAGAAGAAAGCAAATGCGTCCCGGCAGCAGGAGCAGGAGCAACATCGCACAGCATCCGAACGCCACAGTGTAACAGACCGGGCTTTGTCGTGGTAGTTGTGCGCGGGTGCGTCGATCGGGCGTCCGCCTGGTAGCGGCGGGCGCGTCCACGCGGCTTTGTAGTCGATAGTGGGGATTCTGGACGCTACTTGGCTTCAGTGGGGAAACGTCAGCCAATCGTTGTATCTTAAGGTCTTCGGGCTGCTCCGCCCCCGCAGCGGTTGGGAACACGCGCTTTCGCGATACTCGCTCGCCGCGCTGCTCTATCGCAACTATCCTGCTCCAGGCTCTGGGTAACTTCTCAAGAGTCGTCGTCGTCTTTTTGCTCCATGTGAGTCTTAGGCCGAAAGCAGTGAAAGATGAAGCGAAAAGGCCGGTGATGACGTTGTTCAGGTCTGTGGGAGAATTCATCGTCTTTGATCCTTCACTTGTTTCCCTTCCACCTGCTAGGCCTGTTTTGCATATCGATAGACTCGACAGAGGTGAATTTCGTGAGGTGGTTGTCGTTGTCTCCTTCGCTCTTTTGAAATCGAATAAAGAGATCCTGCGGCCGTCTTCCTCATTCGCGAGATGTGGAACGACGGCCAATCCGCATTTACGACCGACAGGCAGGCTGGACTGGAAGTCTCCGCGCGAGTCTCATGACCGGCCGAGGAGGAGGTGTACGCCCAGTTAGCAGCGTTGGATACTCTCGTAACCGAGGCACCGAGCCTCCCTGGTTTCCCTCCACTGCCTGTCATCGATTAATTATGCGCCGCGGTCTCCATTCTACCAGCCGGCACAGGTGGAGAACCGCAAGTGGGAGCGAGACGAGCCGCGGTAGAAACGGGAGAGTGGGTGGAGCGAGGGGTCGACACAAGAATTGAGAAGTGTTGTACCGCTGTACATACAATCGAGAAGGGACACCTCGCATGTATCTGTTCGCCTGTGTAACGTCCCTCTCAAACTGTCGTCAGGTTGGCGATGCAACATAGGAAGAAGCCGCGGAGGAGGGAAGTGGAAAAGACGGAGGCTGATCAATGTGCAAGGTCGACGGATGATCAATGAGCGCCTTGAATTAAGTGGGCCTCTCCGTTTATGCGTTATGATCTTTCCTATGAGACATTATTCTTTGGTTCACAGTTCTGTGAATTCATTATTAACTGGGAATCTGGAACGCTCGAAGACTTGTGTAGCAGCAGTTGAAGATTCCTACCAGATTCCATGGTACGACTGTCATCTGTTTCCTTAGAAGATTACGACGGTCATTGAATACCTCAGACTGACCAATGAATGCGGTAAACGGTGCTTTTCGGGATTATAGACATTCGAAGAATACAAGACCCCTTGGAAAGTCGTTTAGGTAACGAAAAATTTGTTTGATCTTGTTGAGCTTCAAGTCGATAGAGCATCGAGTCGAGTTGGCGCTAAAGATTGAAAGGTCAGGAATAGAACAAGTACAGGAGTGCAGTAGTCTACAAAAGGACCGTCCACTCTAGCTAATACCGTCGTACTTTATCTTCGCGACTGCTTCGCTCTTCGAGCGAGAAAAGTAAGGTGTCGGTAATCTTTCAACGAGGAGGCGAGTCTACAAAAGTATTGGAAACAGAAAAACTGGTCGACAAGCTTGTATAACGAGATTTATCAAAGCTCAGCTAAATGGATCTTTAGAAAGGGGGCATCCTTTGATCCTAAGGCTCGATCGAAAAGCTGATAAACGGGCAAACGATCAATTATTTTTGACCTCCTCCCCTTTAAACCGAATCATCTAATATGCATAATAGATCGTAAACAACGGAGGGTCATTGAAGAATGTGACTAAGAAGGACAAAATTTACTTCAAGAACGGCGGCCATACCTGTTTTTGGGCATTAGGTGCCTCAACCTATCATATTTCCATACGCACCCCTGATCTCTCACTCAGCCACCCCTTCGCGCCTCTCCCTCAGTCTCAACCGGGACGTACCGCACTCTCCCCCACCATCATTTGAATTGAGTCATGCGCACTGTTCGGACGAATAAAGACGATAAAAAAAAGCGAAAGAAAAACGCGAACACACACATACCTTCGAGGTTTAAACTGGTTCTTATTGGCTACGGAAGCCGGTGGAGGCACCTTCCTACCCGCTATAGGAGGTGCACCCCCGTCGACAACGCTCGTAGGAAACCTCCGACTTTTCTACTCGAGCTTTCCTATCGCTATACATATATACATATAAATATATATCGATGGTACCCACCTACTACTATCCTCGGCCCTCTTCGCTCTCGTTTTATCGACGCGCTATCATATTTCCATACAGTGGGGGAGAGGACGAGACTCCCCTCCACTTTCCATCCAAGAGTGGAAAGTCCACCCTCTCCATATCCCTTCTCACCTTTTTTCATACATTTAAATTCGCCATGCGCAGATCGAACTCCGCCGAGCGTGTGAGAAAAAAAAAGGTGCGAATAACGAAAACAAAAGTGTCAGAGTGACGCCTATTGGTGTGATATTTTTCCCCCTCCTGCGACTTTCGCATTGAATTTCGAACTTGTTAAACAAACCAAATATAATTCAACTGACCGAATAAATGGGAAGTGCAATTTCGACGAAAAAATTTCAATTTTTATCTAATATTTTTCATTTTCCTCGGTGTCTTTGCAAGCAAATTTTTTTGGATCCGTTTTTCTTTCCAATGATAAGATGCTCCGGTTTTTCAAAGCTGTCGTTTCTTGCCATAAACTTGGCGAAATCTCCCCCACTACTTCGGAACCCCACCGAGGGTCTCGAGCGCGTCTTTCACGGAGTGGGGAACAACCCCTCGCGCGCCTCCACAACCCACACCGCGCGACTGCCACGAGTGAGAAAGAATGATTGAGTGGGGAAAATGGTAAAAGGAGAACGAGGAGGCGCGGAACGCGTATTGATTTTAATGACGATCCCCACCACGACCGACGAGTAGTATGCAATGGGTATGTATGTACAGCATCGCCGAAGCGAGCCCCGGTACTATCAATATGTATTTATATAGAATTTTCATGGAACAATAAGCATCGAGGAACCAGAATAATATCGAAAAATACGAAAAATATACGAAAAATGACACAATTTTGAAATTATTACTTGAAAAAAACAAAAAAAAATATTACGTATTGTGTGTAAAATTTAATTTTGATATCACTATTCACAGATAAATGTCGATTTGCGATGTTTTCGCAAATAACTTTATGTTTACATTTTGTTTAATTCAGATACATTTTCGTAGTGAGAGAACCAAAAATTGCGAAATCAGGGTAATCGGACCAATTTTCATGACAAGACAAAGCATTAATTACAATATCTTTCGATAAAATTATATGGTTTATCACACAGTGGCACCTGCGCGGACACATAACCGTTCCGCGATCCCAGCAATTATCTAAAACACTTGTCGCATCGTACCCTTTTTTTTTAAAAACAATATCACTATTATGCACCCTAACAACAGGTGGCGTCGATCACCATGCATAAAATAACCCCTCGAGTCCTCCCAATGTATCTCTTGGTTTCACCCTATACACCTATGAGGGTGAAAATAAAAAAGGGTTGAGAAACGGAAGGGACACCTGCGGCGTTACAGTACAACACCCTTCGCCATGCAAATACCTGCTTTCTTGTCGCACAACTAACACGAGTCAAATGAATAAAAAAAGAGGGAAGGGTGGACGGATCACGCGTGTCGGTAAAGGGCTCTACTGTATTCAGATTAGGGCGAACCCTTCCTTCACGCTTTACAGCGTAGTATATATTTGAATAGCTCTCAGATACAGAGCCACTTGAACCCTCAAATTCCAAAGGGCAAGTGCCTCTTTGCCCCTTCGGTCTGTTGTAACGATACCACCCGGTTTATGAACCCTTTTGACCTTTCAATTTAATGTTATGTAATATTTGAGAGACATATATGGTAATAATAGGTTCTCGTATATCACGAGAAACGTTTTTCTTGATCGAAGCATTACATCAATCAAATTTGATTTATCGGCATAGATAAGCGGTTTTGTTTGTTTTAAACAGAAAAATGGATGCAGACTGAAGTTATAAATTAATAAAGTGATAACAATATATATTTTCGAAAGAAAATTTAAGTAAAAATCTTTTCGTTGATCTTGGAATAGAAAAATCATGAAATTTTTTTTTTTTTTTTCAGAATCGAAAATTATTAATATGTTTTACAGTTATTATTTTTTAATTCATTGTAGAATTTGGGACACTTATTTTGCCGAATTATAGTTCTTATTTCTGTAGAATTCCTAGGATTTGCGGTTCTGTGAGTTCACCCTGAAAGGGAGAACGTGGAACCGTCCCTATGCCTCCTGACCCGATGACCCTCTCACACACAGAGAGAGAGAGAGAGAGAGCGAGCGAGCAGATTGCGAACGACCTGTCTACCCAGCAGTCGACCGTATGCGAATAGTAAAAGAGTGGCTACTACGCACGGCCACCTGCGGCTCGATTCTAACATCTCCACCAGCGGAGGACAGTAGTCACAAACGACAATAGAATCCCCAGAAAAAAAAGCGTGTCGAAAAAATTATTGCCGACAGACCTCGCCGTTATCATATTCCGCTCTTTTCATCACAGAAATGTCAACTACACAAGCAAAAAAAGTCCTTGAAAAAAAAAAAAAAAAAAAAACAATTGGATTACACAAAAAAAATCAAATTTTTTCTCAATAAAAAAAATATTTTTCTGAAAAAAAAAAAAAAAAAAAAAAAAAAAACATTAACGCCATGAGAAACGAATTGAGAAAGTTTCTCTGATCGCGTGTAACTGATATAAAATTTCGCAACTCTGTAAATAGCCTCTCAAGTTTTAGCTGACTTTTCTCTGCGTTGAAATGTTGTTCGGTGGACTTTTGCCACTATTGAATTATTTCGCAAATCGTGAGGCAGCGTCCAACCGTTCTTAACTATTACATATCTAGAAACCGACAATTGATCGTTGAAAAAAAAGAAATAAAAACACCGATATAAATATTATGACAAGTCTTGATCGACAGCGGCGCGGTGTTATATTTACGGCGGTTTGTAAGCACGCGGTGCCTGCGACCTACATTTTATTCTCGAAAGTACCGTACGCGCTATGCACTCGGTACTTTACCGGAACAGTAAAGGAAAAGAGAATAATGAAAAAGAAAAAAAACCTTTCGACTAGCATTTTGGCTGCGATCGATCCGCCTATAGTTCAGTTTTCACAATAGTGAAATGCGAACGAACATTATGCCGATACGAGAGAGAAAGAGAGAGAGAGACAGTGTCCCCGAAACGAATAGAAATGTTCTCGTTTCTCTCTTTCCCCACATTGAAGTTTTTCCTGCAAGAAGACGAGTGTTTTGTACCGTTAAGGCACTTTCCGAATCTCGAGAGTTATTTCGAGTAAATATGGTCCTCTCCTCGTCGCTTCTGTGATATTCAAGATTCATCTCGTTTTTCCAACGACGGGAAAAAAAACGACGAAATAAGGGAGAAAATAAGGTAGAAGCCATGGCAACCCTCCGAGCACCGGCTCTCTCTATGCATCAATAAAGACGCACCCCCATTATGCACGAAATTAGAGGTTTGAAGCCCTTCAAGTATGCGAAAAAAAATCTATTCTGTATCGTAGAAAAAAAAAAAAAACGATTTCGGGGCTTTTTTACCACATGCTTCACAGTGGGATCGCCGACTGCATCCAGCTGCGATTTCTAACGTTATAGAAAATTTGGGTCACTAAAAAACATTGTTCCGTTCGAGGCTCGCGTGTTGAATTTTTTTTTTTTTTTTTTTTTCGTCAAATTCCGAACTCTGGAGCTTCAAACTAGTTTTCGCCTTCTGAATATAAGACTAAAAAAAAAGATACTCCAGTGCCATTTTCGGTTTCGTTTTTTACTCTGAATGAACGAATTTTTTTTTTTTTTTCTTTTTTTTTTTTTTTTTCGATAAAAAAAAGTGCAAACTAATAGAATTGGTAACTAGTGTTCTCAAAGATTTACCGGAGATCCTTAAGGACTCGAAGAGGGGGACAAGAGGCTTGAAGAAAAAAAAAAAAAAAAAAGATGTCGAAGGTTCGCGACTGGAGATTTTTTTTACTTAATATTCGCCGCGGGGCTGTTTTGTTTATGATTATAGGTGTACAGCGCTCCGCTCTACCGTTATTGAATATTTCTTTTTGTTTTCGCCTAACGGTGACTAAAATTTGTGTATACCGGAGAAAATCCGGGTCTTTTACAGTTGGAATTTAGTGAGGCTACAAACCATCGATGTTTAGTTCATTGAGCTCTGGGATACGCATTGTACCGTTTTATTGTACGTTACGGTTTCATTGATTTACGAGGTGCACCAGTGCTTCGAGACTCTATTTTTTTTCTTCTTTTTTAATCGGTCGTTTAGCTCAGGTAGTTCGAGAGAAATTATTACTTTACGAGTTGACAAAATTCGTTAAAGTTTTCGCGTAGCGTATCATTTTTGCCACGTAGATTATGCCGAAAGTTTTTTTTTTTTTTTACTAAGGCGATGAAGCTGAAAATTGTTTAACACAATTTTTTCTCATTATAAATGAAATATAAAAATACAAAAGAAAATCGTCTATTTTTACAGTAGTTAAGTAAATTCAGGATAAAGAAAATGAATTTGATTTTTTCTTTTTTTTTTTTTTTTTCGAACTCCGCGAATATAAACTATGTGATGGAATGAGAAATAGTGCGGTTAATAGCTTGCAGCGTATCATTAGCCGATGCACAATGTTCTACACCTGTGAAATCGTTTTCCCAACGCCGACGTTGATGCCGCGCCACCGGATAGCAGGTAGAGGAGCTTCTTCGGTATTGGATGGATCTTCGACTCATGGCAGACATAATGAGGTTTTGGTTTCCGATCGGCGAGCCCGAGGAGAGGGAGGGGGCTATTCGAGGATCAAAGAGACCGACGCGGGTGGAGAGCAGCGCGTTCAAACCGACGGAACAGAGAAAACCTGAGCTTCTATCGCAATTTCAGGCTCACTTGTCCCGAGACACTGTTTAGAACACCTCACGATGACCTCGCGCTATATCCTTCCATTTTCCGGGCGTTCTATCTTTCACCCTCTAACCAACTTTGTAATTTTTTGCTTCCTCATAGAAGAGGAAACTTTGTTTTCATTGAAAAAAAAAATTCTATATGCATTTTCGTTTTTTAGTGTTGAAAGCCGCCGATATCCACATATAAAGAATTTTCAAAAATTGGCTTACCTTTGTAGTAAATTGTTCGCTCTCTTCATCGTTCTGCATTGTCTCGAAAAACGTTTCTGCAACTTTTCTAAACATCTTTGTAGATTTTTGTATTTCTTCCTCCGTGAAACACGATAGACGCTTTCCCTTTCACGATTTCCCATCGGGAAGCCAATTAGAAATAACGGCTGTAAGAAAATACGAAAAATCGTTACTTTTCACGGAATGTATCGCGTAAATGAAAGATATTGTCACTACTTATTCCCACTGACGAGGAATTCGCTACGCATTTTACTTTCCGCTCAATTATTGATATAAAAAATCGCCTCAAAATCGTAACAAAATTCGTAATTTTCATTGGAAAAAAAAAACAATTCTTGTGATAAAATATTAATGGTATGTATTCGATTGTTACAGAATGGCAACAAATAATAAAAAAAAAAAAAAACAGGAAATGTTCTAAGAGTGAAGTTTTCGATCGATTCGATATATTGAAGTGCTATTTCCAACAGTTTCTTCATCGTTTCACACACTCGACATTACAAAAACTTTAGTAATTTTAATTATGAATAATTGATGCGAATACCGTGGAAAAAGCTTTTATCTTTCACATGACAAAATTCTTCACAATCCGCGACTCATACATCAAAAGTCCCTAAGAAAATAATACACGACTTGCCATGCTGTTTATAAAATAAGCGCGGTTCCCCTTTGACGTAATTAGACTATATATCGCATAATACAAAAGCCCCGGATTCGTCTCTTTCTTCTCGGCTCGGTTAACGATAATTCCGTCAGCCACGACGCGGCCGTACCTACGAGATCAAAGGACACAGCATAAGCCGTCTCGTATTACGAATAAAGATTCCTCACAATTGGATACGTTACATCCAATTGCTTTTGCCACGAGAAGATAGCTGCATGCATAATTACTTGACACGCGGCGCCGGCTTTATTTCACTAGCAGTTTACGCAATTAAACAAATACACGAATAAAGTTACAAGGTCTGTCAGCTTTACTATTTCCCGATAATATTATCTCTTACGTGAAAGAAAAAAGTTTAAGTTTATATTACCCTACAGACTACTCAGATTAAACAAAATGCGGTTAAGAAAAATGTTGAAAAAATTACGACTATCCGCAGCCGAGTCTATTGAATTGCGCAAATAAAAATTCATTATAAAGATTGATATAGTTGTTTAAGTTACAAAATATATAAATTACCTTCTGAAAACAGTTTAGATAACAAAAAAATTGAGATAATTCGCATAGGTAACTTATCGACTTTCTCCGATTTCGAGGAAATACTAATTATCAATATTCATATCGTTACTGAAACTAAAAAAAAAGGTCTCAGTAGCCACATAAATTAATATTAAAAAAAAAGTTTTTTTTTTTTTACGATGTTTTTTAGTATCTCAAGATCCGATATCTTGTCGAGGATATTTTTGCATACTGTCGCTGTATTCTTGAACTCCAAGTGCCAATTTATCCGGCAAAACATAGCTGAATTGGGTAATGAGTCGTAACATTCCACGCATACGTAAATTTTCCTCGCATCTGTCAGGCATATCTCGAGGATAGAAGATTGTAAGGAAGTCGTGCACAGCGTTTACGTACAATACAGTGTATTCTGTGTACGTGACGATTTCTCAGCGCTCTTTGGCATCTCCGTTTCGCGGCCTCGATCCCTCAGGCCCTCTCCCGTTTCATAGTAGCGCGCGCGCTCGCTCGCGCGGCACTTTGCTCGGCCTTTTTCTCGCTTCAATTCATACATGAAGTGAATCCACTCGGCCGCGTTGGCTCTTTTATAAAACGGAATATTCACTGGATTAAGGTAATTGGTCGATTACGCGGGGTTACGCGAGGACGATCGTTGCGTGTGTGCCGCGATCATTCTCGCGTATTCTAACGGCCACTGCGTGTATCGCTACGTGAACGCGCCTGAGAAGAATCGACCGTGCCAACTCGCCCACTACCTCCGTTTCTTTTTTTTTTTTTTTTGTTTTTTTACATTTGTTTTATCATTTTTATCGATTATTGAAATTTTATTGTTGAATAAATAATTAAGTGTCTTAACGATTCGGATACTCGCCGATCGCTGTTCATAGCTCTTCGATATAATCTGTGATTCACGATAATCATCGTTGAATGAAAATACAGAAACTGAAATATTATAAAAAATTTGAAAAGCAAAAATCCAGCAATGTGAGACCCGTATCGAGTCCTTTGAAAGATATCACAAAATTAATAGGATTATAGATCTTCGGGTGTTGCGTAAAAAGAAAAATAATTCTTGCATTGCTTTCAATATTTCCTTCACAAGAGAAAAATCCATCTAAATCAGCAACTATATGCCGTCCATAATTCTCATTACATCATTCAGAAACTCGTTCCAATTCAATCTCCAGCCGAAGGCATTTATGGTACAGAAAATCGAGATTTACTTGACTGCGACCGCTTGTCCTCCTTCTTATTATCATTAGCACAGAGGATAATTAAAACGATACTGGAAAGCCATAGAGTGCGTTGTTGTCGTGCTGCGGTCGACGTAACAGCAACGGCATTGCTCTCCTGCCCGCGTCTAAACTTCTTGCTCGTCATGGTAACGACGCGTTCGTGGAAGAAATGGCAAATGTTGCCGATGGTCTTCTCGGCATCCCATACTTCGTGAGTTTTGCTGCACACCAGCCTCTCACACTGCGCAACTCTTCTCTATAGTATGCAAGAAGCTCGTCGCGAAATTACACACTACAACGATCTCTACATCCATATATATCGATCCTAAGAAGCAAAAGAGCGTATCTTGCGACGTTTAACATGTTAAGTCATCTGAAAATACGCCCTTCTGTTGTTCATTGGACCATATATGTGTGTATATATATATATACATTAAGAGATATACATGTATACAGTCGAGTTGGACACTGTTGCTGAGTTATTTCGCGAGGGAACCCGCGAGTAGATAAACGCGTTCACGAGAGTCACGTATGAGGATCGGGGCTATGAGACGACGCAAGACTCAAGTGCGGGCACGAGGCGCGGCTATCATCAAAGCGCCGGGCCTAGTTGAGCCACTTAACGTCCGCACGAGTTTTCACATTTGCGAGGCAAAAGTCAGGAGTGCCTTTATTTTCCCCCTCCTAAACCGCCATCTTCGTCATTTCCCTTCTCGTTCTACTTCTCACTCCGACACGAATTATCTTCCTCTCTCTCCGTCTGTTGTATGGATTTTAAGAGATTCGACGTTTACTCGATCTCTCGGTGGAAAAAAAAGAAAAAAAAAAAAAAAAAAAAAAACCGAATGAAAGCGGAAATGAAACAACGCCTACTTCGCTGTAATCGTATTTGATGTACGAATCGGAGATAAGTTTTGTGGAAAGACGTCAAGGTATTTTTTATTTTTACCTTTGGATGATTACGAATGGCGAATTATCTTTGGAATCATCAACGACGTATTTTTGGATCTTCGGAATTAAGAATGACGCATACAAAATTTATCACGAAAAAAAAATTTTCTTTACCCTTCTTAATAACAATTTAATTACCACTATTCGTTATGTTCTTTTTTTTGGTTCGTTTTTATTTTTTATAACTTCAATCGCCTCGAGTTCGAATAACCGGAAGTTCATGTTCGAATCTTCTGATAGTTTTCAGACACGAATAACAATATGAAAACTAAACTTACCGACATTGCTCTCGCAACTGGTGTATTTAAACCTCATAAAATTATTGTTTCGTACCGTTGGGCCTCAACGATTTTTCGTTCCCGGTCGACTCGCCACGCCGCTTAACGAGACGTAGCAGAAAGGGTGAATAAAAAAAAGAACAACAGTACCGCGCGACTACCACTTTCCTTCGAATTCGCTGTTGCATTCGTGATCCCTGCCGCAGTCGGTCTCAAGCAAATGAATAAACGAATATAAATTTCTCCGGTGCGGCGCGCGTTTTATCGACAAGAGAAGCGGCGTAACGCCTTTTCCGTGAAGTCTGGTAATCGACAGATCGAATATATAAAAAAAAAAAGAAAAAAAAAAAATTCGAGTGGCAACGAGCGAACAAACTCCGTGTGGAATATAATAAGAGAAACAGAGAATAGAGCTCATAACCATTCGACCCTTAAAGTTCGCGTGACGTGGACGCATTAAAGCCCAAGAGATCGGACAGCGGGCAGTGAAGGGGAGGAGGGGGGGTGCGGGGCAACAGCCGTGTGGCTGCCGCTGCTGTTGACTCGCAGAGATAAAATAATGCATTCTACTAACAGAGATGCTTGTGGTATACCACCGAGCATTGTGATACATAAGAGAGAAGTGTAAGCCGCAACGTTTGCTAAGTTCCGAGTAAAATAATTACAATTATATTTCTTTTCTCCGGACCCTTTATTGTAACAAAGTCGGCCAACCGAACGCCCGCGCGAGTCTATTGTCACTACAGTATTTCATCGACTTCTAAGAAGCATAAAGGCGCAGTTCCACATCGTTTTTCGCGTTAACTAGTGTGAGATACGCCTGTATGTTTCTCAGCAGACGATATTATAGTCGACGGATAACCGAAGAGAATTGAAAGAGTCTTCTGATGCCGATTGGAAGCGCTATAGACAGTCGCGCGGCGTGCAAGTTGAATTTCCCGGTCGCTGTTTAAACCGCGAAAATGATCGTAACTGCGAAATCAGTGAATTGGAAAAGAAATTACGAAAGCCACGGAAAAAGACCATCAATTGCGAAACGCTCTATTATCTTATTTAATGTGTTATTTTTTTCGTAGTAAAATACACTTTTCGAACGACACGACGTTAGAAAGGAGAGGGTAGTCAGGGGAACGAAGATTATTCGAAGATTAACTCGAACAAAAATTATTCTTATCATTTTAAAATTTTAATAAATATTGAATTCTTTTAAAAAAAAAGTGCTATTAGAAATTACATTAGATTAGATATCAGGTTAGATTTTTATTTATTTTTTTATAATTGAATCTAATTTATTACGAAAAATAATTTTTAAAAATTTTCTTTTCAAAAAACGGTGTTTATTATCTTACGTTCATTTCATATCTGTTGCATTTTGTCTGTCGACGAATATTTACGTATGGAAAATCAAGTGAATTTATGGCTAATTACTGCAGTAATTAATTAACCGTTTCTTTAAAATTGAAATAATATTTTATCGAGTAATCCCGGTATATCTACGGTGTCTGATTATACCGGATGTGAGTGTTTTCACGAATGACATTTTCCAAGTCGGAGCCTCGAGGTTTGATCCGTTCTGCAGCGGCACGAAGTCGTTTCAGAGTCACAATACCATTAAGAAAGGCATTATAGCTTCGTTCTCATTGTATTCAGATCCCAGATGCGCGGTACACGCACACAGCCTCCCCTCATAGGTTTCTCAATGCTTATGCACGAGCTCAGCAAACCGCTTTGCGGTGTAACTTGCCAGCGTGTAATAGAAGTCGTATTTGCCATTCATAGATCCTCGGTAAAGAAAAAGACCGATGGCTGTGGAAAGGGGGGAGGGAAGGGGAGGGTACATTACACCCACACGACGAATATGCGGGCTTCAAGCAATTTCAATGAAGGTGGGTGACACGGAGGAAAAAGGAGAGGTGGTACGACGTTTTGATCTGAGAAATGATTTACCGCTTAGCTATATATAGGTGAGGTCGATGGTTCCGCACGGGATTTACCTTCCGCGTATTGAAACGCAATCGCTGTTAAATCTTTTCTTGATGAATCATTTACGTCTTTGCTAGCAATAGCGTATTTTTTTATGGAACATTTTGTATGATTAATCATCGGAATTATTCGAATCTCAGTTGGATAACCTTTGAATGGTATCGAAAGTGGGGACAACGGAAACGCGCAAAAAAATGCGTACAATCGACGGTCAGCTATCTACTCCTGTATTACTGGTTGGCGATCGTTTACGAACGGAATGATTTCATCCAGTATCCTGGAAATTACGGGTCAGGGACGCCACGACGCCCTTTGCCAACTGTTTCTCAATCGAAATGGGGAATCTGGCAGAAAAAAGTGCCCATCATACTAAAAAAGAGAAAAAACGGTGGCCACCCTACCCGTATCACTATTGTACTACTCACGCGTATGCAGATGTCACCGATAAAGAGGGGGATGCATTTTTTTTTTTTTTTTTTTTTTTTCGGTGCCTTTTTCGACTCCGTGCCGGGAAGATTAATATTACTAATAATATTTGCATACGGAGATATTGCCGGGATGTTCAAGAACCCGTAACGAATTCTCATGGGAAGGGACTTTTTGCATGACTATAAAACACCTACGTGCTTTACGGTCGATAAGTTTTATGACACGAAAGGGCGTGATGCTTTTTTTGTATGTTTTTTTTATCTCATGGGCAAAACTATACGCGTTTTCCTGTGAAATATTTGGCCACATTTATCGATATTCGTAGCTGCGAATTTCAGCTTTTTAGATTTTTTAATAATAACAGCGACGGATTTACAATCAAATGATTCGATTTTTCCACGTATTTATCCAAAAAACAAAATGATGGATGCCTATCAGATATAAATAGTGTGACCAGAGGACGCGATTCGATGCCTCGCACGCGTTCCCGACGGTTAACCACATTTTCCTCTTCAGTACCCTACCCATTGCATTGCTTTTGCTTCGACTTTTTTTTTTTCTTATCTCCGAGAAACTTAATGATCCTTAGGCGTTCTGGAATGATTAATATCCAAATTAGAGGCAAAAAAACGCTTTCGGGGGATGGTGGCGAAACGTTTACAAGAGTTTGGCGTGAGGCAACGGTGAAAGTTGGCACGAACAGGGGTGAGGATATAAGGGGGGTGGTAGTTGTTCGTCGGCACGGACAAGAGGGTGGCCGGAACTTTCAGCCATAAAGAGTCGACCGGGTCAATTCATCTTTTCTATACTGTACTATATATATTCCACGTCAAAATATTGCGATAAATCATCAGAGTGGCAACGAATGAGCGGAAAGCATGATAGAAAGAGAGGAAGAGAGAGAAAGAGAGAGAGAGAAAACGATCTCGCGCCGGACGACTTGATCCCGTCGAGTCAGTTGAGAGACGGATAGTCGCGCCGTCCTCCGCGTTTCTCATAAAGAAACGAATATTAATCTTGATTTTATTAACTTCCAGGGACAAAAAAAACATTCTTACGATACACAACGAAAAAAAAAAAAATTGGTTGTCGGAGTTCAAGGTTTATTTTCGGTACACTAAAAGAAAAAAAGGAAACGTGCGTTTCATTAAAAAATTTAAATTCCCGAAAGATGTTTCCATAATTTCTCAACGTCGTTGAACGCCTAATTGTTATCCAAAATATAGCAGTTATGCGCCTATGTTGAATTTCGTTATAATTGCGTTCTTTTATTAATTTGATGATTGCATCACTTTTTTTGTATTTGTTGACTGATTTTTAAGGTATCTATGATAAAAATAATAAAAAAGAAGTATTGATGAAAAAATATTTTTAATCATCGATCTATTACTTATTATAGCAAATGGTCGCCTGAACTCGGTATCGAAGTATCTACTTACAAATTATTCCTACCTTACCTGTCACTATGAACCTAACACGCTGCCGAGTACTGCCACTTTTTGTACCATCAACCTACGACTCTGCATATATAAAACCGTAGGAAAGTCATGGTATGTTCTATCACCGGGATGCATGCCGCACGATTATATGCAAATGAAGATGCGTAATCGCGGTCGCTATGAATACGTTGATGAAGGTACGTGTCTATGCACCGCTCGGCCACACGCAGTACCACGAGCCGCATCGTCGCAACTTTATTGGCGGCAAAGAAGCCACTGTGCATAAACGATTAGCCGACGCCGACACTCTCCATACACCTGCTACGCTTCCGTGAACACACGCGGTTGTTGCTCATAGTCGGCATCATACGTATCCCCCTTTGCCCCGTCTGTCGTTGGCAGGAAATCGTCGTTCCTTCACTCGTCTTTCAATGACGGAAAGTTAGGTCTTGTAGAATTATCGGAGATTAAAAAAAACCGGTCTTGATATCCGATACGATTCAAATGCTTTTAATAAATTTACTTTCTATTAAAAGTTATATTGTAATGTGTTTGTTTTTTTTCATGATTTTTTTTTTGCGGTGAAAAATGCACCATTTTTCAAATAATTTTTTTTATTTTGAAGGTAGCAGCGTTTCGGATGCACCACAATAATCTCTACAGCATCTAAGCGTTCGCTTGCACGCTAACGTGGACAGGACGCCGGGCGGGATCGCCGATGGCATCACTGCCCGGTAGACACGATAACCGGAAGTCGACACACGAACATGAAGCGTGTATATCCTTGCGCTTTCCGTGAATAATACTCATACATACTATAAATATACATATATATTTATATTTACAATGCTGTGCAGTAAAAAAAATGGAAGCCCGGGGTCACTCGACACTTTGTGTAATGTTACAGATCAACTTCGTTTTCTGCTCAAAGAATCGTTCAAAGAATCAATTTGCAACTTGGCACCCATCGTGAGATGGTGTTTATTTAAACGTAAAAAAAATCGTCGATTTTCCGAGACTTTCAGCTAATTTCACTTCTTAATATGACTGTGCAATGTTGTAAATTTAAGAGATGCAAATAAGTTGTCTGCTCCGTTTTTGTTTTTTGTTTTTTTTTTTTTCATTATAATTTGCGTTTATATTATCGTAAGATGAACTAAGTTTTCTCAAGATAGTCTTAAAAAAAATACTGTGCTTAAAAAAAATACCGTCGCCTTCGTTTTATTCAATTTTGTTCCACGCGCCTGCAACGTTGCAAGACGGAGTGTTGTGTTAAGTAACCCCGGTCTCCTACGTGCGATATTTGCCTGTTCGCCAGCTAACTTTCATATGGAGATATACCTACTACGTTGTATACACACTCAAGAGCTGCGCTACTTCCTGTGACAATCTCATTGTCACAATACGCACGGTGATTATGACAATTAGTATGGTAATTAAGGAAATTGCCATTCGCCTTTCGTGACTGGATTTCCATGTTTTGGACACCTGCTTTGTCACTATGTTGGATTCATCCATTCAATTAAAATTAATTGGATCTCTACTGGTTTTTTTTTTTTTTTTTTCTATTTTCCTATCTTCTGTTTCAACTTTTAACGGTTCGTTGCTCACTATACTTGCGCGTTTTACTTCGTGCAAACATTGTTAGTCGCTTTAAAAAAATCGAATATTAACAATTTTTTCCAAAAATGTCGTTTTTATTTTATATTTCAGGATAAACGTTGTAAATATGATGACGTAATGGACAATAGTCACGTAAAATTTCGATTTATATAGTAGACGAACGACCCCACACGCACTGTCCACTGTCGGGTCGAAGATATGATTTATGGAAATCGTTGTGCTGAAAGCGTGTGTGACAAAGTAAGCAATTTACGATTTATCGTCGGAAAGAAATTTCGTTGGACCGAGTTTTCTCATATCTTTTCCGTCTTTCGTCACGACACATGGAACACCTGTAAGGTTCACGCAAGTCCGGCACGAATAATCGCGGAAGAATGAGTTATTATGTTTCGGTTTCTATATACGGTGCTGTCGGACGTGAAGTGTCGGGAATGCAAAAAAAAAAATACTGTTTTTCTTTCTAAGATCGATTCTGGTTTTTCTTTTATGGCAGATGTTTCACGCGATCTATTCTAATCTTTTTAATATGGAAGAAAATTGTTTTTTTTTGTGTGTTTCTTTTTTTTTTATCAGCTGTCAGGTTTATGTTTGGTTAGGTTCGCGACCGGTAGATACAAATTTCTTTTATAACAATTTTTTTGTGAATCATTTTCTTTTTCATTGAAGAAATGTCTCGCGAAGTTAAAGAATCGCTTCTGTACGATTACAATTATAATCTTTTCGTGGCGAAGACTATGCTACCAAACATGCGCAGCAGTGAAGGTGAGTTTGCAAAAAAAAAGATTTTTTGCTTGAAAAATCTTACGTAACTCTTTATTTTCTTATGTTAGACAGGCAAAATGTCGTGAAATGGTTGAGATTTTTGAAGAATAGTGCAAGAACGATCGAAGAGCTGAAATTGCGGAATGATTTTATGTATTATATCGTTTTGGGGGTTCAGGAAGATTCGTTGAAACCTCCTTTCGATAAATCTCCACCGAATATGCCGCTCATGTCGATGGCGACTCTTTTGGTAAATAAAAACCAATATATCAAACAAAATTTAATCACAGGACAAACCGCTCTGCATATACTAAACTGTAAAGAGGGAAAGTTCAACAACTCATTTTAAAAAAAAGTGATTTTTTTTTTTCGTCTATGAAAAAAAATCGTGTCGAAAAAATCTCTCGTGATTGATTTTTCGCAAACATATTCTGAAAATGCGAAAAAAAATCCCATATTCGAATATTAAACGAATTGTAGAAGATATGCAATTTTTTATAATTTAAAATTCCAAATCTTAATCGATCGAAATCATATGAATTGCCATAATAGCCTGTCGAGGATACCGAGGATCAAGAATTTTGGACCGCAAGTTCCCGTCTTACGCCCACTGCCGGTGCAGACATACCAACAAGAAAACCGGAAATCATTCGTCGTTCGCCAGACGGGGGTGAATTTTTGGCTACCCAGCCAATACCAGCTGTCGGTGCATTTTGTTATCTCGCCGTTGTTACCAAAAAGCGAAATTGATCGATTTTCAAAAATAAAAACGTTTCCGACATTAAACTCAGAATAAACACAGTCACTCGCAAAAAAGATGTTATAATTTTGTAGTCTGTTACAAAAATACAAAAAAATGCTTGAAATTTTTCTCCCTGATTATTAGGTTTTATGATTGCAGGGCGAACCAAAAAACGGAGTACTATAATTTCTATCCTAATTGTTCTTAACATTTGATCGAAAAAAAAAAATTCTCGCTGGATAAGCGTAAAATTAACTCCGTTGAAGTTTAAAGTTTTTTTTCAACTCTAAGCGACTGATCTTGAAACTGAATAGTTTGATGCTTGGCTGGGAGGGCCCTTGTTTCACACACTTGACGTCACGTATAACCCTTCGGACTTTACGATTCATTAAAATACCATTTCTTATGCAGCGCAACTAATTACCGGTGAAAAAATATCGCACCCATCTTCTCCCTCTTCTGTCTCTTTCTTTCTCTACACATATATCTTTATGCTTCAAGACTTTCCTTTTACGAACCGATCACATTATGGACATTATGGTAATACGCTCGGTCGCTCGGAGAAGCAGTTCGACGTCCACACACGGCGCGATACCATCGATAGCATACCATCGGGTGTTAGCATTTTTTCTTTACTACCGAAACATCGATTAGCATGAACCTCAATGCAAATAAAAAATTAACACTCATTTTCTAATCAATTAATTTGAATAATTGTTAAGCACTGGCTGTTCATCGCCTACGCAGGTCACGTGCCGATGTACTTAATTTCGTCTCAACTCTCTAAACGAAATGAAATCTTTTTTCTCAGCTCTCTCAACGAAAATTAAAATCTATTATTTAATTTCCGTTATTGTGTGACAATTAGATAGATAAATCCTTAGGTACCCATAATATGAACGTCATATTATGCTTATAAAAAAATAACACCAGTCACCAATCTCATTTCTTATAATTAACTTAATCGAAGCATGTTGCAGTTTATTTTTGCAAGTTATATTTTTTATTTCAAGTATCATATTATGAATCCGTTAGCCTTTTTGCATGCATTGAAAGATGGTCCTTATCTACTTATTAAAAAATTCCGAAGTCTCTGTTCAATTTCATGTCTTTATTTAAGGTTAAAGTGTTAAACGAACGAGTGTGTCAGATAGCCCCGGTCTCCTCTGTGCAGAATTAAAACGAAAGCCGAAACGAAACGCCAGGCTACAACAATACCATCAATAACGACCGGTACATAACTTGCAAATTCAGAGGATATACGAAGGGATAATCGTTTTTCACAATATTTTAGTTCCTAAAGGAAGTCTTGAAGAAGCAGCAACCGGCAATACGGATAGTTTTCTCATGACGTGTCGAGTACAAGAGGCTCAACGGTGGCTGTTGCATCGTTCGCTTCTGGTACCGGCGTACGGTGGTATATGGGCCTCGTAACCATATCTCATTTCATACCTCAACAGTCGAGTCGAGTGTAGAGGATGAGCGTGAAAGAGAGTAGGAAAGTGCGAGCGAAAATCGGTAAGACGAGAAAAGAAGAGATGACGAAGAAGAAGAAGAAGAAGAAGAAGACGAAGAGCGGTGCGTTGAAACCGATGCGTGGCAGATTTGGTTCTCCAATCTTCGAACAACAGTCTCTCTCGCTCTGTGAGGAGACCTTTGCCGACGCCGACGCAGCAGCCGCGCATCGAACTGTCCGTGCAAATTTCAATTTTAACTGCTAATCTGCCAGCTAATAGTCCCCCACCTCCCCTTTCTACCGCGTCGACTTCGTAATCACTCTTCTTTTCGAAGTTACATATACCGTATACACTGCTTATACTATACTGGTATATATGACCTTCCAGTATCGCTCTCACGTGCCCGCGCTTTTACTCCTCTTCTTTTCCTTCACCATTGTCACGGTCTATCTTTCTATCTATGCTGTTCGTGTATCGTACTTCATCCAGTAAACTTCGCACCGAGTTCTTTAGCTTCTATGGGCTGTTCGCCTTTTTTTTATTGCCTCGAAGTCGATTCAATCGACGTAATCCCCGGCTTATCCTCTTCGATCGTACAAAAAAAATTAATTTAAACCTTTTTTCAAACCCCTCGACTGTATAGGCGTATTTTATACAATCGCACGTGCGAAATGATGGATACGATAAAATATAATGAGATCATTATAACGACAAATTGTAATAAGGATGCACAGGTGTTTTTCCAAAAATGGCATATAAACAACTGGAAGATGTTAAAAAAAACAATTCCTATTGAAAAAAAATCAATATCAGTGATTCCATAGAACCTCTGTAAAACAATTATTTTAATAATTTTTGCCGATTCGTGTAGACCGCGTTGCACAATGGTCCGCATAACGTTGTTTTTTGTTCGTTTCTCGAATAAATATTATAACACCGAAGAATGGGACTCGCGAATCATGTCTCGTATTAACTCGCACCGTCATTTCCCTCGGAGATAAGTCGACCGGCGAGATCTTCGCTCGGCGATAAGAAAAATAAGAAATTCCCGGAATGCTTGTTGCATGCAAAGACGGTATATATATACCCGACTCTCAATCTATTCGTCTTCGTCGGAAAGTCGAGCCGCGAAGTGAACTCGCGGCAACTGTGAGAAGTGTACGGTGGAGGATAGAAGCACCGAGTTGGGCAATTTGTGTTTAATTATTTAAATAAACGTAAGCCGTGACGGGGACGTTCGTTACCAGGCAAATGAGTGAAACTGTAACACGCAACCGCGAACGAACGCGCGGGCGCTTTACGTGTAGCAGGCAAAGACCTCAACCGAGCGCCTTTTTTTCTTCTTCTTCTTCTTCTCACTAACTCTCCTTCTCGCTCTCACTTCGTATTGCAGTAAGAAAAGGATATTACGCGTTGAGGTACGAGACCGCGCTTTGTATAATAATATAAGGCGGCTCCCATTAGCATCGCTCACGATCCAAACGATAGCAACGTTTTCTCGGAAATACACGTTTCTCGCCCTGCGCCCGTACACCACCGGGTACTCCTGTGATTGTACAGTGCACGCTTCGTAGGTATCGGTATAACACACGTTAGGCTTCTCGTAACCCTCTCGAATTTCCTTAGTCGAGAGGGTTCCCCCCTCCCTTCGTCGCCTCGAGGGAAAAATCTCTCGCTGACGAGACTTCGAGTCCTACATCATCGTTAAAGGGAAAAACACCGCACTGGAACTCCGAGAAATTGTTATTATTATCGAAATTATCTCTCGTTCCCATGGATTGCTTAACTGCCGAAAAATCCAATGACTGTGAATGTTCGAAAAATATAAATGTATATCTTCAGTGTGGAAGAAATTTCTTACGATTTTTTTCGAATAGATTATCGACGATCTTTCCTCTCTTTCTTTTTTTTTTTTTTTTTTCAAGCAGTGAATGTCCACTTGGACCGTTTCCGTGACTTGATAACTAAATGGTCAATATGTATTCAATTCGATCTGAGAAAATAAATTTTGATGATTTTTCGATACGATCGGCGAATCGAATTGTTTGGCTACAGTTGTTTTTTTTTAACTGTGAAAGTTTGTTTAGTCTCGTCGAGGAGACATTTTCACCGTTGGTTTTCGTACGCATTCGGGCAGACGAATGTTTTGATTAGACTAGATGCAAACCTCATGTATAATGCGAGTCGTGCGCGACGTTCCAAACTGTCTTTTCCTATAATGTTAACTGGTCTTCCGTACCCTGTACAAGGTAAGCTAATAATAATAATAATAATAGAGAATGTTCGGAACCTCTGCTGTTAAATTCAAATTGACGCAATGATCAATATGCAATGCTGCAGGTTCGATACGCAAATGTCCGCGCGCCACCCATCGTGTGAGATATAGAAATCGAAATCGCATTTAGAGTTTCGACGCTCGATACGTGATCTCATAGTTTCGTTTGGTGGCATTTTTTATTTTTTTTTACGAAAGCACTCGAGACGTTTGACTTGCATCACATCTGAACAGCTCATTGATGTATTTATGAAGAAATGTATGAAGAAAGAGAGAAAGAAAAGGGAATGATAGAAAAGAAAGCGGAGACGACTTTGAAGATAAAAGTAGAGATTCGATCGACGAAGGACTACCGAAGGAGAAAAGGAGAATGAGAAGAAAAGAAGTAAGAGAAGCAGGTATCGGTGGAGGCGTCCGAGTGGCCGGAGGCGTCGCGGCACCGGCGTCGGGAGCGCCCGCACGAATAAAACCATATTATTAGACGTCTACCGGTCGCGCGGGTGTCTATACCACCCGCAACCGGCACCCAGAGCCCCTTGAATCTTCGCTTGTGAATGTGACTTCCTGACAGATTAAACTCTCTCTTTCTCTCTCTCTCTCTCTCGATTAATGAAAAACTGGGAGAATTCAGTGATATGGACGTTCGGGTGACGTGGTACCGAACATGAAAATATGAGCAAATATTTCTTTCGTATTTCTTTTTTTAATAAAAATATTTATGTATTGTTTAATCGAAATATTGAATTCGACAAATATTTGGTGTCGCGTTTTTTAATGATTGTATATATCGTTTCCAATGTTGAAAAAAATCGTATCGATATCATCGCGGCATTATCCTGTTAGTTCTCCCCTTACGAAACTTCTGTATCGAAACTGTTTTGACGCTATTGCCGATTTATAGTGCACATGGAAGGACTACATGTATCTCCGCTATCCGCGTTAAATCGGCAAGACTAGACGAAGGAATTTATCTCATAGATCTACGGGGATATATTATTAAACGCGTATCAATCAGCAGTGGATGACCGAAAGGGGCAACCGGGCCTGTGATGATGGGTTTTTAAATGCTCCATCGCGAATGTTCCCTCTCTCTACCAATTTGACCTCTCCGACTTATTAGCACATACCGACCAATATTTTTTTTTCATTCTACTGCATAATCTCGTACTTTCCGTTTGAAAAAAAAAAAAAAAATTCATCTCATAATTCGCTAAAAAAAAAAGAAAAAAACGGATTTTGCGATGAAAAATATTAAGTCATAAGAAAAAATATGCAGTTTCGGAACGAAAAGTGAAATTTTTTTTTTCGTCTTATCGATTTTGCTGCAAGTTGCGACTTTTGATATTTTCAAAGCAATCCTATCGTTGCTCCCCGATATTTTCCGGTATCGAAAGCGAATACGACATTATTTTTTGCGTTTCGTAAATATGAACGCTGGTGCCTCGAATAAAAGAATATTTTGTATCAAAGTTTATTGTTGAAACTGCGCGTATTGAAGGGGATTACAGGGCGAGAAACAAACGTTGTGTGTGCTAATTCGCATCCACAGCACGGTTACTGCGAGGGGTCAGCACCGGTAGACAAGCGCAGAAGCAAAGAGCGCGCACGTTGCATTCGCCGGTTACCTGTAATTACCCAATGAGTCGTCGTAGTGGTCGTTGTCCTAGTCGTCGATCGCGTATGTACACTCTCAACGCGCTACGGCTCTATCGCGCACGTACATCGCGTCACGAATCTTGCTTCCACGATCGGCGATCGTGTAGTCATCGGTTAGTGTGCACACGAACGATCGATTAATTAAGAGTAGGTATCAATCTTGTGTAGAGAGGCCTACCTTCGCCCCCTCCCTTCCCATCTTCATTATATAATGTTTCTCTTCTTTGATCATCAGCTATGAAACAAACTTCTTTAGCTCATTGTGCCTTATAATTTATAATTTATAATGACACAGAAAATAAATGAGTTATAAAAGAAAAACTTACTGTCCCTCAACTGTCTATCTATTCTATTCTATTTCGATCTAAAGATATAAATCTCTATAGATCCTTATAAATCTTTTGTAAGTCGACTTTTATAAGTCGATCTCATTGTAGATCTATCGATCTCCAGATTAAAATATATCTATAGATTTCCATAGAGATCTATAGATCCGTAGATCTATCAACGGAGTTACTGTTGGGATCGAATTTATAATCACGTGCATGAAATTCAAATGAAACTGGTATCACAACGCGAGTTGATATAGAATGTATCAATTTGATGATAATTTCTAATAAAATTGCTAATTAATCTATAGAGTACACAAATAAGATCTAATACGATCGTCCGCACTGGGCTTTGGAACGCTCCCATATAATAATAGCCTGAATACCTCACGTGCACCTGCAGCCCCGACCGACCGCTGCCCCCTTCATTGTGCCTGCAGCAATATAGTTACTCTATTCTGCCCACATGGGTGCACCTACAATGACCTACACAAGTGAAACTCGCTACGGATAGAGTAACCAAAGTCTCGATAAGAGAGCCCTTCGCGAGTGTGTCGTTTGCTGCTGGTGCTGCTGCTGCTGCTGCTGCTGCCGCTGGGACAGAGAGTAAAAGGCGCGTCGTCGTGTGGACAAAGCGTTATCAGATTCGATGCAGTTTCCTGATAGTTAATTAACGAGTTCATTATGCACCCTTCGGGCCACGGGGGTCCCTTTCGCACTCTTTCTCTATATATTCCCATCTCGCTCTCTTGGTGCTTCTGCTGCTTTTGCTGCAGAGAACCTGTGAGAGGACCAGGGATACCCCGCGAAGGATCTCGAGTAAAGTGAGGCATTGCGGAGATCCCTGGAACGATAACGACGGCCCGGTGGGTGGCGCCATTTTATTGCATCACGACTCTCCTTCCGAAGAGAAACGTTCTCTCTCATCTTTCTCCCTCCTTTTCGCTGCTCTATCTCGAGTTCTCGAGCGAGTGAGAGGGAAAGGATAAAAAGAGTTTTCTTCCTTCCTCGTTGGTTACTGAATAACTGCCTTACGTGCGTCTTTGTTTTATATACTCCTGTTGGACCTCACTTGCCCGTGGGAGTCCACGGAAGACTTTCGAAAACTTTTGAAAACGTCCGGTGACGCCGGATATAAAGTTCTAACGAGACTTCCATCCTTTTCCGGCTGTAGGGACGGTTTTATATATACACAAAACGGCTGGGTTGCGCGATGTCAAAAAAAATCATTAGGTTGCAGAATTTTTTAAATGCGGACTTCGCGAGATTAATATAAAATCCGCGACTCGATTGAGTTATTTTAATCGTAAATCGCAAATTTCAATCGATTCGTAATAATCAATGCACAAGGGTTGTATTTATTATTTTTTGTTTTATTTTCAAAATCAACGTCTATATTTGTAATGGCATATTTATTCGTAGGATTCCGATATAACTGTCGAATACGGACGGACCTTCATGAAATCATTTTTTTGCAAAATTGATTGTTAAAGAAGAAAAGCGCATATCTCACACCATTTTCGACGCTTGAACTGTAACGCGATACGATCTATAGTTTGGTTTCTGTATGAACCTGTAGCATCTTTCGTCAATGCTCGCCGCTATTTAATTTCCTGGAAAACCACAAGCAACGGGCGCTCTCGTGTTTGATATTTTCGAACGCCGCTCATCAATCAACCGATCCTGACATGGAAGCTGTAATTTGGCTAACCCTTGAACACAACATCGGTCCTGTTACGTTCGCACCCCCTCTCTCCCTCATAGAGATATCTCGCACACATCAACTTTTCTCGGAGGGCCTTGTTTCGCCTTTTATAACCTCTAGAAACAACCGCCATATAAATATACCTGTATAATGTAACGTATACTACATATACGTTGCTACTATATAGAGAAAATACGCTCTGCAACGAATTTAGCTTACGCTATTCGAAATCGTTTACGACCCCAGTTGCCCGAAAAACCTGCATAATCGCCCAAACTCGAGACCAGTCTACCTGCCACCTACTCCGACGCGGTACCTTATGGTAAAAAATTTGCCATCATTCGGATGAGTTACTGTTCGAGGCTTTCGTACGAAACGATGAATAATTATTAGGGGTGCATGAAAAATACGAACAGTTTAGAGAAATTAGATGAAATTTTGTTTAAAAAATATTTAACAAATTTTATGTTTTTAATAAATGTCTTGTAGATCGGTATAGAAATGTGTAAATAGTACTAAATTCCTCATTGCTTTTTTTACACACAAGATATTCTTTTCTTTTTTCAAAAAAATTTTTTTTACATAACGTTTTTTCATTAATTCTAAAAGTTCTTGAAAAAATGAGAGAAATGTGTCCAAAGGGAAATTGGTCGATCAAAATTTTATAATTTTTCTTTTTTTGGTTGAAAAATGTAAAAACTGTATTTTTCAAAAGAGACATTTTTCAAAAAATGTTGATACAGAAAATTATCGAATAGTTGAGAATTATTATTTTTTTTTTTCAACAGAAAAGAGTTGAATAAACTGAAACGGAAAAACACGTTTTTTTTTTTTTCGAAATTAATAATTTTCTTCGATTCTACTTAAATCGTCACCTGACATTCATTGTTCAAATTCCGTTCATCATTTTCCTTTGCATCGTAACGTCGATTCAAAGATAAACACAGAATTCCGATTGGAACGAGTAGAAAGAGTTATTCGCAACAACAAAGAACAACAGCAAAACAAAAAGAATGTAAGAAAGACCTGTGGAGATCGAGAGAAGGGTCAACGTTGTGAATTTTGAGCTGATCTTCGCTCTCACAGAGCGTTAAGAGAGGATTCACAAGCCGAAGAGAATTGAGAACGAGTGATTATAGGGGTGGCGCTAGAACTTTGGATGATTTACATCCGCGGTTGCCGAGACGTACCGAAATTTCGTCCGTGAAAAGAGGAGAGAGTGAAGGTAGAATGAAACGAAGAAAGAGAGAGTGTGTGTGTAAGGCGTCGCAGATCTCCATTCTCTAGTTCTAAATCTCTCTCGAGTTAAATATTAGCGGCGGTGAGAGAGAGAGAGAGGGAAAGGAAGGAAAGGTAGGAGATTATAGCACGGGGCTAGACGCGGTCCGTCCCTTCTGGCAACATTCAAATGTTACCGGGCATTCATAAATTCATCAGCGAGAAGAGAGCGAGTACCTTTACGCCCGAAATTACAGCATGTACCAACCCTCTTGGCAGCCACCATCTCCAGACGCGAACTATTTGGTCCGCACTAACGCGATGTATTCAAAGTTCGGCGATCTTTGCTATTTTAGGGGAGAGCCGAACTTAACCAGTCGCTGAAGGCAAAAATCTTAATATTGAAGTCATAAAATGTAGTTTCGATAAAAAAAATAATGTAACGAGTAAAATCGAGATTCTAGCCTACCGGCTAGCAGAATTGTCTTTGTAGGTTATTTTTTGCGTCTCGAAATGCGCGAACTCCAGTTTCTAAAAGCTCGTGAAAGATCTTGCGAGATTTCAAACAGCCGAGATCTTTCACACTGTAAACTGACAGAACCGATGCTACTCTGTGATTGCGTATAGGGAAGCGTAATCTAAAATCTCGGGGAATGCTGCGAAGATGGCGCGGTAGGCCAGTGCAAAAGCGCGATAGGTATAGTCAGTCGGAAGGTTGGTTAGAGTTTTGCTCGTCGTAGTCAGAGATTCCGATATCAGGCCCCATTATCGGGAGGAACGGGGGGTTCGCGATACCCGCGGAGAGAGCTCCCAACGACTCGGGATAAACGGATAAAATCGCTTGCGCTTACATCAAGATAACGTAGCATCACCACCTTCGAACTTATTACCGGACTTGTGCGCGCGCCCCGTTACGACGGTAAGCCTTTTCTCACATGCTTTCACGCTGCTTCCTCCCGACTACACTGACGCGATGGATATATACCTTGATAGATAGAACGAATAACGATTACAATCGATCGATTGTGACCGACATCTATCAAATCATAAATCACAATTACTCGAGAGAACCCACGGAGACGATTTCAGAAAGTAGTCGTTTCATATGCAAACCAAACGCTTTTATTTCATGACTTTCCCTTCAGAAACAATAATTACGATTGGTACAATTCCAATAAAAAATCAATACACTTTCCATTTTTTATTTTTTCAACAACAACAACGCGAGCTTCGAGATCCCATCAATGATCCCTCCTATGATTTCTACCCCAAGGCTTTCAATATTCGATCATTGCTCGCAAGATCAACGACGCACCGTTCGATTCTTCCTCCAACATCGCAGATCAAAGAGAATCATAGTAGCCATATTAATTGAGTTATCGTTCAAACAATTTTCTGGATCTCATGGTTGGACCGCAAGTGCACACAGCATATATAACTTGATTTATAATGTACTACGCTATAGTTCATATATCGTAAAACGTGTTTTCTTCCTCTCGATCAAAGAGATCCAGAGATCGGATACAGGTGTCTTACCGGTCCGTCGAATGAGCCCAAGCATTCGCAGTACTAATGGATCGGCTCGTTTCGAAGCGTGTACAACCCCGTCGTACATACTTGGCGTTTTATTCGTGCGGGTATAGCTCGGGAACGTTGTAATTTACGTTCGAACGATGAATCCCTGCTCCCTCGCAACGGAAGTGGGGAGAAAACGGCCAAGAGATGCGATAGAGGGCGATTGGGTGTATATAACGTGTATAAAGATATATACTTGACTCGCCGAGGCTTGTGTTGGCTCTCGCTTCGCTTGCGAATATGTAATTTGCACCTAATAAAGCAGTGTGTACCCACGCGCTAACGAGGGATTGGCCAATTTGCGATTTGCCGTTTTCGGCTCTCACAGGCGAAACTCTGCGCGCTCTCGTATTCGCTCTTTTATTCTGCATTGCGAGAGTATCGCGTGATCATCAGCATGTTGTACTTAACTTGTACCTTCATACTCTAGTACACCACTATTATTACTCGTGGTTGAACGATTACTAAATTGACGATGCAACGCGAAGAATACTATGTGTTTGCATAAATAATCGATGAAGATGTAGAATAATTATTATAGCATGTAATTTGTATAATATTTGCTTCATCTTTATAAGAAATCTTGTAGACACGTTACTTGAATTCTGGATTTATCAATTTCGGTACCAAAAAAAAAAAAAAATAATGAATTTTTTTTTTGCAATACATTTTTTTAAAGGTTTTAGAATGCAAAGCTTTTAATTCTTATATTCATTGATCCAGTAGTATCTATCTTAACACACATGTTGTTTATAGGCTGACGTATCGGCTTTACTTGCGATAAGACGAAAAAATATTCAATTTCGCCATAACCATACGGCGCCACCGGCGGAAGTTGCCTGACTTTGTTTATTTCTTAAAATTAAAGTCTTTCGACAGCTCAGATTACATGTTTTTCCAGCGCGATATGAATAATTATCGATGTATTGCCTATCGTTCGACTGTTATACACTTCACCGGTGATAGTGAACGCGCTGACCTATAGCGATGGTATATCTACCGGTTAGTTTTTCATCTCCCGCACATTGGTCCGTTGCTCCTGCGCTGCTTCTCTTCTGCTGTTACTCGTTCGTGGACGCGCTGGACGAGCACACGGAGTAATGCAATAATAGGTGTATACTAATGATACAGGGGGGGCCCTCTTTCGCGAAGAGACGAACGGGGGCACGCGGGGGGAGGTTTAGCCCGGTGGATTCAGTCACGTAGTTGCATTAAACTTAATATAAATAATAGCGGTTTGTGGAGCGCCGGACGGCCGGGGGTTTCTCGCCACAGACTGGCCATATACCCACCTATCTCCATCTTCTCCGCAACAACATCGAGAGGACCATAATACACCATCCGTTCGTTCGTTCGTTCGTTCCATCTTTCGTTCGTTCGTGGCACGGTCATCCGTATACTGTATACGCGATATATACGCCCCGCACTCGACTCCACTTAATAAGCAGGATCATCTCTGGATCCTGAATCACTGGCAGAGGCGCGCGCGCGCGTCCGAAGAACAGCCTCAACGAATATCCAAGCGCACACACCGGTCACCATCAGCCAAGAGGATTATCCGGCTAGTCTCAGTTTTTTTCTCTCTCTCTCTCTCTTTTTATATGATCGCAGGGATGATCAACATCATTGGATTTTTTATTTGTTTTTTTTTTTTTTTCAAAATTAAAAAAAGCGTCGGCGAATTAAGGTGAATTTTGAAAGTATAATTTCATTTTTCAACCAACCTACGAAGTATTTCTTTGCATAGTTAAAGTCTTAGATTGAAAAAAACTTATTGTAATTTTTTTATCGTTAGATATTTTCGTAGATTTTTTTCACCGTTAAAAATAAGTAGGTTTTGTTAAGCCTGTAATGACAAAACGGCCGTCAAATAAATTGAATCGGAAAAAAAAATATTTACTAAAAAAAATGATTTTGGGGAAAAAATCTTTTTAACACCACTACTCGCCACTCACACTATGATTTTTGAGATTAAAAAAAAAAAAACTAAAGTTCAGAGGTCTCGTTTGCTCTGAGGGTCCGACAAATACGCGTTTCATTATTATGCGAAAATTGCACCACAAGGATAACCATACGTATAGTCGATAATTCCGAAAAGAAATAACAACGATCATCGAAACGATTTGGCGCGCGTGCCACACGAATAATTACTGTAATGCTTTGAGCCTTTGCCTCTAATACATTACCGCGTTGGCCTTAAAAGCCACGAATCATCGATCTGTGTTAATTACAATTTTTGTATTAGAGGGTCTTCCACTCTCTAATTCTCTAAACCCCAAGGTTTTTCGCATCGTTTAACCTGCCTTAACTCGTCTCGCGCTCGGAATTCTTTTTTTTTTTTTTTTTTTTTTTTTTCAGCACCGACTCGCGCGCGGACTTTTATAGTTCTCGAGATGCTTTCTGATTTGCGTATAAGTATAGACTCGAATGATTTGTATACACACGCACACCGCGTCGAGGAGACACGGACTACTAAGAGGATGAACTTAACAACTACGGGGTCTGCCTATGATTTTTTTTTTACAGATAACTACACGCCCCGTACGAATCACTGCCCCTCTTCCGCACAATTCCTGCGCAAGCTGCGCTAAAGCTACTCTTTCAAATAGTTCCAACTGCATATAGTCGAAAAAAAAAAACGAAATAGATAAATTTTGAAGGCTTCCGCTGATGTGGCTCGCATTACCCCCTCGAGGCCGCAAAATAGGATCATTATAATTGCCACGCTTGCCGTTCGAATCATCATAATTGCCGCTGGCCGTCTAACACGATAATTATGCCGCGAAAAACATAAACGGCACACCACACCGGTGCGAGAGAGGGAAAGAGGACAGAGATTTCTTCGTCCTAATCGCTTAGGCGCGAAAGATGCCCCTTTTGTTAAAAAATTTTTGTTTGGCTAAATCATTTTTCACCGAGGAGTATAGTTGTGGCTCGCCACGCGTGCTAATAGCAGTTATTTCGATTGCCCACGGTTATTATCGAGAACCAGACTTTTATATACCCCTTTCTCTTGCGTTGAGGCTAAACGGTTTTGGTATATAAATTTATAAACGTCAGAATAATTTCTTTGTTAGTTGAGAATTGATGAGCGTCTCGCAATTCTGGACTAGTGGTGGAGGAGGAGGAAATAATCGCCAGGGGATTTCTGTGTTCCAATGTAATTTTGATCAATCGTTTTCTTTCGCGGATGAGTAAAAGATTATTAAACGAAAAAATAAAAACCATATCGTCTGTAAAATTATTTATTTCTCGGAAATTTAAATAGTTGTTAATTTTAAAAATATCTATTTATCCGTTCATTAGATCGAGCAGATCGATGTTAATTGATGGATTTTGCAATTCTGTATTACAATTTTTATTTATATCGCTGGTCAATGAAAACAAAAATTGCCCTTTGGTACAAAATCGAAAATTGGTATTCATCTTGTCGATTAAAAAAAAGTGCCGTTCGCAGCTACTTCCATTTCATAATACGCGCCACAAACATCGAAAGATCGAGTTAATCAGATATCTTCTGTTTAGCGTTTTTTTTTTGTTTTTTTTTTATTTTACATTCTTTAATTTTTATTTCTACTATTGTGCAAAAGATCAATTTGTCATTTCGCACAGATGTGAAGAGATAATTTGTATCTGCATATGAAAAAAAGAAAAAACTCTTCACATCGTTTGTTGACGCAGTATAACTAAAAAATAAAGATAAATGAGGAAAATTGGGATGAAGTGACAACTGTTTAAAAAAGTTGAATCTCGTATACTTATTTAAAAGATTGAACATCGCGAACACCTTTCCTAAAATAATTGCTCACGTATCATCCATTTCACTTAAAAATCTCTTATCGCGAACTCACACCATTGTAATCTCGAGTCCGCTTAACGCAATGAATTAATTCTTCAATGCCATACGCTAATATACTTGGTATTCATACCCAGTTAAATATTAATGTTACTCGTCAACATTGTTAATAGACCTCAATCGGCGAACAGTTCAACAATTATAAATGTTAATTCAGCATACATACACGCCGCTGAATTCTCGAATAATTTTCCTAACGAGAACTAATAATCGCGTGATATTTTCTTTTATTTTCCTACCCATTCGTCGACTTTATTCACGAGTTTCCATATTTTATTGGATTCCACGAAGCTCCGGGCAATTAGATGCGATATATTAACCACAGTGTGTATCAGCCGTTGTTTCACGACGTTCTATGAGAGCGAGTAAAAAATTTTCCACGTTCGTGTTTCACGATGAGATATGTTTATATTCTCGTTCTCTCGTCTCTCAGATATCCTTGCTGCTCACCTCTCCTCGAGAATCTCTATATCCGTCTTAAACACACTTGTGCGTTATATATCTTTTTCACATTTAGGTTCGTGACCGTACCGTTACATAAATCCTGAGCTCTCGGGCCCGTCGTTTGCCTTGTAATACGTCTCTCGTGCATCCTCTTCGAATTTCAACCTTTTCCCCTCTCATCTTCTTAACTACTTCATTCCCGCGTCAATCTACTGGCTAAAGATTGTCCCTGATTCACTTGTTTATGCCGTCGTCTTCATGTCTCGTTCGTTTCTACTCTGTGTCTCTCATAATTAAACCTCATTTCTCACCTTGTGTCTACTTTTCTATCGCGCCCTTCGCTTTCTTTGCTTCAGCTTTGTTGCTTCTTCTTCTTCTTCTTCTCCCTTCTTTTTTTCTTCTTCGTCTGAGACCAGACGTTATTCCGCGCTCCGGCAGAGAACGCGCGTGACGCGCAAACGGGATTCGCCGCTCGTGTTTTACTCCCAGCGATCCTTCATTTATATTTCGCTGATTGCCGTTATTTCTTTCGTTTCATTAACTCAACTCCCCCAACCCGAGCCATCTCGGCCCTTACTTCGGTTATCTCATTGCTCAGCGGCACGTTGCCATTGCCTTATCGCTAAGGACGTAGAGACGCTGTGTAAAAAGCTTTCCATGAAACTTCCCTTAGCCGGGGGTAACGGAATCTCGTGATCACAGCTCCTTTAGCCTCTGGAGGCTCGAAGTTCAATGGGTAATGAACACAGGACTATTGTCGTAATATTGAAAAATTGACGTACTTAATGAGAAGAAATAAAAGCAATTTTTCGCTGCCTCTTCATATCAACATATTAATAGCATTTGGTGACGCAGAATATTTTTCAAAGTTGGCGTAATACGTTTTTACTTAATTTTTCAGCATTTTTACGATTATTTAAAATCAGAAGAGATTTAATTATATATTTATTAGAATATAATTGAATTTCAAAGCTTCTTTTTTTCGCAGTTAATTTATCTCGTCGAATATACGATTTTGAATAATTTCGAAAACAGCGGAGAATTTAAGATACAGGTTTAGGTAGACGATTTTTTGTTCAGATTTTGAGATATACGAATGCGGGTTTTAAGCTTCGAGACGCGCTCGATAGACGGCGCACGTGCTAACTACGCTCAGTCGTTGTTTGATCTAAAAACTGTCCTTAACTGGCGAACTACGCGCTCTAATCGATTTTGCCAGAAGGCAGTTTCTTCAGTTTACGATCGTCTATTACAAGTATAATCCTACTTCACGGCGTCAATTTTTGTTTGCTTCTTGGAAAAAAAAAAAAGAAAAAAAATCGTTACGTTAAAGAAACGGAAACATGCGAGAATAAAATGATTTGCCGCTAAGATTTCGTGTCGAGCTTTCCTTTCTGCATTGCATCGTATTTATTCAACGACTAAGTAAAGTCCCAGACACGAACGTGCGAGGGGTATGCGCATGTTGCAGTTTGAACTTTACGATCACCCTGTACAGTCGATATTACGTTCGTTGCCCGTCGCTCTTGGAAACATTTTACAGTCTCTCTCTCACCCTTTCTCTCGTTTCTCGACAGGGTCGCGGAACGCGCGCGCGCGCACGCGGAGGCGGTCTCGAAGGGTTTTAGTTGGTTGGGTATATCCGTTGGGTAAAGGCGAAATGCTTTATATATGCGATGCTTATCTCTCTCTCAGCACCACCAGAACCAGAAGGTGTATAGGCATCGAGGCAGTACAGACTTCGAGACCGTAACGCCGTACCATGTCAACGGCAATATCGTTTCCCTTTTATTTCACTTATTTATCGTGATATAAACGCGCTCGCGGGGCACACGGGATATATATACCGAAGACTATGGGCCAGCGATCGGATGACTTCTACCGTTGTTTGCGCTCCTGTTCGAGTACGAAGCCCGCGAAGGGACTCCGCGAGAACTCCTCACGTCTCGTCGTGTCCTATGCGATCCGTTACAAACCGATCGAAACATCGACAACTTCTTGTATGCCTTTCTTAACCTTCTGGACAATATACTGAATTCCTTTCGGCCGAAGGTCGTGGCTTAGCGTTAAAGAAAAACAGCTATTTATGACGAACTGAATTTCTTTAAATTCGCACAAATAGTATATCACTTTTTTATCGGAAAAAAAAGTTAAATATCTAATTTTCATACAATTTCTAATAAATAATTAAAAAAATGTATAATTATTATGATTACAATTTAAAAAAAAATAATTTAATTATTAACTTTTTTTAGAAACGGTGTAATCTATCGAGTGTCTTAGATTAATCGAATTTGTCAAAATTACAGATATTGCATAGTTTTGTTTTTCATCGTTTCTCTGAGAATATTCTGTCCAAAATTATTTTTAAGATAAATAGCGCGATGTAGTGAGAATAAAAATTTGGTTTAATCATTGCTTACGGATGTTGATTGATTTTTCTCGTTAAACATTAGTGGCTCTCGATAGTAGGGGAAAAATCGCTAATACAAAAATCAAACAAATAAAAGGTTTTTGATAAAAACGAGGTTGGCAGAAGCGCCAAAGAGGAAGGGGAAAGGGGATAGTGAGGGGCTGGAGGGTGGAGGTAGAGAATGGCGTCGATTAATAACCGCGCGGCAAAAGCAACGCGCGAGTAGCGAAACTACGAGAAATTTTCCAGTCACGTTCTGCCGGGTTGGGAGTTAATTTACGAAATAAATAATATCTTCTTCCAGAGGCGCGTCGGTGTTCACGGGGGAGGAAGGTTGGTTTGTTGGGCAGAGCGCGAGAGAAAGAGAGATATCGGACAGTGGAAATAATAGGCAAGGAGAAAGGACAGCGAGAGAAAGAGAGAAACGATCGGTGAAAAGCTAAGGGCGAACGGAGGATAGAGGGCAAAGACTCATAAAGCTGCCTACGTGTCGAGCGTAATGAGAACCGGTGATTTTTCTTTCCTTGCATTCTAGCGCTCTTGGAAGAATGGTGCAAAAGAAAAATTTCTGGATGAAAAGGGGGGAGGGGGGGGGGGGGGGGGGGAAGAAAGGCTACGGGAAAATTTTTACCTTCAATCGGATAGCCCCGCGTTCGAAGATCCAGAAAGAAGTTTGATAACATTATCGGCTATCAATTCGGTTGGTAAAAATTCTCGCAGAATCCCTTTATTTTTTAAATCGCTCCCTTCGACTATTAATAATTTAATTTCATTGAGAACCTTTCGACTTTTTTTTTAATTTCGATCGTTTTAATAGAATTAAAAAAAAATGTCGATGGTTTAAAATTTTCTAGTCGAAATGAAAAGTGGCGGTAAAAACATACCGACGAAAATATCGTGCTAAAACGAATTATCTATCCCCCTCTTCATTAAAAACCTCAAAGTCCCCCTACGTATCGCTTCCAAGGCGATGTATTTATATTTAATTGAATAATAACTGGGATTCCTCGAGATTGATCGTCACACGGATAAGAAATAATAGCGATGTTTGTAACGCGGAAGATAACTGTCCAACAATGTCTCTCACATTCTTTCGCCACTACTGTATAATACAATAACTCTAGATCCGTCGAAGCGATAAGCCCAAAATTTCTTTCTCGGAAACACTTCCTATTTTTTTTCCATTTTTTTTAATAGTTCGTATAAAAAAGCAAAGCGAATAAAAATGAAACTACAGCTATTTTGTGTCCAGCGAAACATTTTTTTTTTTTTTCCTCGGATCCGTTTTTTTTTTCCGTTTTCTTTTTTAATTTTTTTTTTTTTAATACGTTGACTATAAGACAAAGCGTCAGAAGCTGCAAACAAGAAATATTCGTTTGCCAAACAGCGAAAAAAAAATGGAAAAAAGCAAAGACAAAAAAAAGCGAAAGCTATATGGAAGCCGGGAGCGATGGTCAAACCCATTGAGACAGAGATATAACCAGCAGGAAAATGTAATACCCGTGGCATATACACGGGCATCATTTTTATAGCGGCAATTTCATTTGAGCCTCGACTTCATGCAGTGCTTTCTGATGAGCGTGAGCGCTCCGAGGCTCGCGAAGGTAGAATCCCCCAGTACTGCACATACATACATACACATAGTGCAGAGGAGGAAGCGCGTGCGTCCTGCTCCATCGTCACGATCGTTCATCTTTCTCGCTCGGCAGAGGCCAGCATCGATATAGTTATACAAACAGTGGCATCGCCAACGAGTAGCAAATGTAGTAGCGCACCTCAGCCACGAAGTTTGCCCTGCGGAGCAGCCCCGGCATCCATCCCTTGCATCCTGTCGCCATCTTTTCATTAAAACAGTTGGCTCACGCTCCGCTCGGAGGCGCTGGACCATTCGCGGATTTTTCTGCTTGCCAAAGAGGAAGAGAAAGAGGAAAATCGGTAGGTAAGACAGTACTTGGCAAGGAAGGGGAAGAAAGTTGAAGGGGTTGGGTGGGGTAGGCGCGGCGTTGAAGCCACAAGAACATACGAAGGTGGGAGGGAGAGAGGAACAACGAGAGCAAAAAGAGGGGGGCAGAGAAAAGAGAGATGTCCGTTAAGTTTTCCACCGTTTCATATCTCACCCACTGTCGTTCAGCGCCGCTTTTCTTTTTTCGGCCGGGTGGCCTCTACCACCTCTATCGAAGTTGGGAGAGGTTCTACTACCCTCGACAACCATCCCTTAGTCTTTCTGATTAATGCCTCAGCTAATAACGTCTTTTCCCGTGGGGAAAGGCGGTTGGTCGGAAGGAAGAGATGCGAAAAGCAAAAGGCATAAGGGGTATAGCTGTATGTAATTATCGAGCGAGAACTGGGGAGGAATCTTGATGATGTTTGGATTCAGTGATGATGATGGAAAATGGATGAAACTGGTTTGGCATTGTCCTATGTTAGAATACCTAAAAGTATCGGATACATAGTCGCCTATTGGAACGTTTAGCTGGCGTCCATCATTAGAATCGCACACCTTTAAAAAAAACGATCATATGATCTATCCGATACTAGACTAATCCGCAATCAAGATCAGTCCATTGTCTAAACTGAATTAAACGACAGACCCCTATTGGTTGCCTATTCTAGTTGTTCAACGCCCAATGGAATTACGAGGGTGGATCAGTTCTTTCCCAGCATCAAGGATTAAACGCTGAGTTTCGTCTATTGCATCCATAAGTGAATCTGATGTATAAATGATTTCGTAGCGTACCATCGCACTTTGGAAGACATATCCCATCCTTTATATTGCTACTTCAACTTTGTTTCTCCTCTTTCGTTAATTCTCATCCTTCCAATCGCCAGAAACAAGGATGTCGTCTCGCACTCACAGCCTCTCCTGCAGAATGCCTTCTGCTATGAACTTTCCGTGTGTAGATGACAGCCATGGCCAGGCCACTCGGACGCTTTCGTTGGTGTCGGCATCCGTGCGTGATGTATAAAATAAAAATCGAGGTGTGCACAGTCTCCGGCAGCATTGGACACCCGCCGTCGGTGTCAGACTCGTCACCTCGGCCGAGCTCTGGCATTGATTAATGACCGTAATATTTCTCAAGCATGTATCCCGTATACGGACGCGGGCCACCAACCGCCAGAAGGTGTATGAGCCACAGAAGCTGCTCACCAGTAGCGAGTTCGTAGTAGCTTAGCGAAAAGGTGCGAGCTCAACGAACTATCTGACACACGGAGCAAGTCGGCAAGGCGCGTTTGTAAGTAATGTAAGATACGATGAGATGTCCAGCGGGCTTAGCGTCAAACGACTCACACATGGGCTTAAGAGGCTCCAAAGACAACGCAAAAAGACACTACTTTTGCCATTGTAGAATTAGCGAGAACGATCAACTTCCCGGAAGTCTCAAGCGATTCACAAGTGCATTCTCAAAATGGCAAGCTGGGATCTCCACTTTGCGCGGACACCTCTCGGCTTCTACTCGCACACTTTTCATTGCGTCCAAATCAGTGGAAGTGAAAAATACTTTTTCCATGTGACGAAACGTAAATAACGAAACGCAGAACGATGTCGTGGAAAAGATTGGACACTGCTGCGTCGTTTAATACTTTTTTGAGCTCAAATTTAACCATGAAAAGCCATGCATGGGTCTGCAGATGATAATTTATACAGATCCACAGGTGTAGGTAGAGATACATAAATCGGTCAAATTGGAACTTATAGACCATAAAGACTATAGAGGGCCATAGGGGATTAGTCCATAGGGACTAATAAGATATGTTGAACGATCCATCGATCTAGAGATTAATGTTCATACAAATACGTATATAGATTTCCATATTATGGATATTCAATCCATAATCTATCATACCTCGATGATTTTTTAACCCCTTAACCGATAGATTTTTTTTTGTCAGTCGATCTCCCTTTCCATATTCCACATCTAGACGTAAAGGAATTAGTTTGAACGTACGCGATTTGTCGTTGCTACCCGCGACAGTTACAAGAGCCAGAGGACAAGTTTGCGGCATGATTTCCACGACTCCATCGAGATAGGAAGACACAAAAGAAGGGGCAAAGAAATAGAAATGGAAAAATAGAGAGCCCGTGTACCATAACCGGCAGAGTGAACGGTGCCTCAGCCATTATAACCGGCTAATTACTAAACTGCTCTGTCCGCCTAATAAATTGTCTCTGACGGACGCCACGCACGGTTCTCGACGACTCCGAGAAGAATCCGTGCTCCCTCTCTCTGTCTCTCTAAAGACTCCCTTATACTCGACCTGAAGGAGTAATAGTCGCGACGAAGCGGGGCACGAGTTGTGCGCTATGTATCCCAAGTAACTACAAGCTGCTGGGTTCCCGTGTTCCCGATCTTTTTCGTAATACCACCTCTATGTGTCTATCGCTAGAATGCTACGCGGAAATATCTCGCCCATCGAAGCATTATAAAGTTTCTTGCGATTAAATTCCGCGCAAAAGTTCCGCAGACTTTGTACATTTTTCACTGTTTATTTCACTGATTCATTTGACTACCATTCCTCCCCTATTCGTTACCGTAAGTTAAACTTCGTTTCCAGGATTCACATCCATGAATTCAGGATCTATATCTGCTTTATAGGGTACGATGAGTTTATAGATTTTAAGACCAGTTCTGTAGAAGTACAATTAGGAAAACAAACGGCGAAAATCATACTGAGTCAACGCAGCAAATGACAAGGTACATCTGTTACTTTTCCATCCGGTTGAGACTCTTCCGTGGATTTTTATAAATTCATTTGTAATTTCCAATAGGAATATCGATCCTCGAATGCCATAAACGGATCGCAGGCTTGACTAGAATTCCCGTGAAAAAACCACGACATGGAAAATGAAAAGTGAGTGAACAGAACGGTTGACAGACGGTATAACTGATGCGTCCATCCACCACTACTATCGCATTACCCAGTACCGATGAGGTGAGGAGGTTCTGAGGAGCGACCGAGTTCCGCGAGGCACGCATAACGATGTTTCGCGATGCGCGTCCTCACTCGAGATCGCGAATGAAAGAGTCCACCCGCTCCTGTGCCCTCGTCGGATTCACAGTCGACTGACTCTGTCATCCGAAGTGGAGTCCAGAGCCAATCCTCTCTATTCGCCTTTCCAAGATCGCAAAAGCCGCGAGTACGCTGACGACGACGACGACGACGGGTCAGAAAAGAGGCTGGTGGAGAACAGTTTCTGCTTGTAAGAGAGTTTTGTCCAACGCAGTCTCCACACTCGAGACCAGAGAGGAAGAGAGAAAGAGAATGGTAGCAAAAAGTGTTTCTCGTGTTGAAGGCGTGCGTATAGCCCGTATTCACCGACCGAAAGAACACAGAACGTCTCTTCCATTTAAGCCTGTTTTCTCGGAACATCAAAGCTCGGGGACTCACCAATCTCAACATCCACGTATGCTCTTTCGCTGTCTCTCCTCGCGCTGTTTCTCGTTCGTTCTTTCGTTCGTCGGTATCATCTAAAACGCATAGAGTATCGGAACAAATATGGAACGACGCGGAATTATGGAATACTCTTGGCGCGTTCTTCGAACGAGAATTCCATTACTCGAACGTCGAAAAAGATCGTGATGGTCCATATTTGTACGAATTGGATTTGCACGTTGGCGGAAGGGTTGATTTGGATTTGTCATGGAATTCGGATCATTGGGAAGCATATACCGGCCACTTAAAGAAAAACCTTAATGTCTTGATTATAGAGTGAGTTTTACTTTATAAATACATCGATCTCATTCGTCGATCATTGATCAATTCTTCAAGATCAGCGAGTATTCTCCCGCAAGTGAAATTTTTGAGTTGCATGTTATGCAGATGCGGAAAACACGAAATACTGGCAAGAATAGAAGAAAAATTGGCAAAGTTTGATAAAATTGTGAAGTTGCCTAATGTAACTGGCAATAGCGCATCGGAAAAGATTTGTATGAAACCCGCAATGAAATTTTTGTATAACAACTTTGAATGGTCGAATTTACATCGTTGATCTTTTCCGTCCGTATTGTTTTATTCGCCCTAAAACAACGACGAAACGTATTCTGAATGTTTCACTCTCACTCCGCCGTGAGCGCCATCAACTTCGTATCTTCAGCACTCATCGGACATGTTTCACGTCATCTTGAGGATCGCGCGAAAGGTTGAAAAAAGGTACAAATACAGGATAGCAGAGAGCTCGTCCAATCAGACCGAACTAGAGGCGGCAAAGGCACATCTAGAATTCAACTACCAATAAGCGAAGCAATCATATCACCTCGTCAAAGACTCGACACGGTTGCAAAAAAAAAAAGAAAAACAAATGCGACAAGTGAAGTCGGTATGTCGTCTGTCTATAGATAGAAGCGAAGAGAGCGCGAAGCGAAGTGAAAAATAGAATGAAGAGTCCGAAAGGTGCTGAAAGGTGAGTTGTGCTGTTGTGTCGAGAGACAGATAGGAAGTGTGTTCGGTAAGGTTGAAGGTGGTACCACTTGCGGGCCGTTCCCACATCGTTAACTAGCCTCCGCGGTACCACCTCCGACTTACGAAGGCATAGAGTTTTTGCATCCTCTACTCGCCGTCCGAATGCATTTCTGCTGCGCTTCTCCTGGTTTCCACTGTGTGTGGTGTCGCATTAACCGCGACCCAAGGACGCCGGGATATCGAGGCTGCGCACGGGCACCGTGGTAACTCGTTGTACGACATTAATGCGGCCGCCACTCAATTCCCATTTGTTTTTACACACTCTATCTCGGGAGATCGTCGCTGAATATTTTCATTCCACTTATTTTTTTCTGATTCGAGAGAGATCTACACTGTCGACGGCAAATGAGAGATTGTCAAGGATTTAATCACAATCGTATAAATCTTATAGTATTTCAAAATAGAGAATGCATAGTCATTTAGACTATGTTAGCTCCCGGCTGCATCGAGGTTGTTATAATGACAATTAACGTCGTCGATGTGCACTACATTCACGAGACTTCATTGTGTCGATAGAATAGTATTATTAGATACGTACGATCTGCAATTGTAACGAAGAAATACGATAATGTCTTGAGGGCATTATAGCCGAAAATTTCGGGAAAACAGGACGGAGAATATCAAAGGAAGAGAATCGACAGATACTGAATCGTCTAAAGATTTCTGTTTTTTTTTTTTTTTTTTTAAACAGACAAAGAATATCTCCCGATAATTACTGAGGGAAATAATACAATAATGGAAGTAAAAGTTAGAAAGTGCTTCGTGTAACAATCCTTTTTTGAAGGGATTTCGATTTTTGTTGCAATTCTACAAGTCTTCCGAAAATGATAGGGCTTTGAGGTCAAATTCATCGTCACATCACTTGAGTTTGAAAAAGGAGAACCTCGCATGCCCTTAATATGGATAATATGACCTTTTTTTACGTCTCATTTGAACTCGTAGTTAAACGGCTCGTTTGTATCTCGCTAGATGTTCCCGACGTCAAAATTCATTGCAGTTCAACGAGGATTGCAATCAATCATCGCCAGCGTAGTATTTACTATCGATGATGCTCTTTAGATTGGCTCTGACGTTATGACAATAATCGTTTGTATGCAGCATCTTCTTCATAAGGTGTTAACACGCCATGCAGACTTTCCAGTCCTACCGCCGACTGCATGTTAGATGGATAACACGTGAGCGTAATGACGCAGCAAATGAAGTTCTCTCACTGTTGGCTACCAAGCGGAGTATTATCTACAACAGCAACCACCGGCACTAGAATTGAACTCCATCACTCCGCGCACTTCACTCGCGGCATATAGGCTCGCAGTCGGGGTTAATAGAGATCGCTTCTCAGTTCTTCGACTCATCGACTAGGCAGTCGGCCAGTCTGGACTATGGGGCAGGAATCTTATCGTTTAGTCAGCTCTCAGACGCGCAGAGGTTATCCGGAGTATTACGATGGACAACGAGGAGTTATGCCGAATCTTAATTATATAGACAAATTCGCTATAGACATTTCGACGATGAAAAAAAAATGTTCGATGCATTTTTTTGAGATAAAAAAACCATTTTTTCCCCATCTCAGCATAGAAATTAAACGCTGAACCCTCCCATGTTCACCTGCGATTTCTTGAGGATTTCATTGTTATATCGGACCTTCTTTTAGGGGAAACAACTATATGCATTTTTTTTCTATGTCATCGTAAAAACTGTACTATGAAGGAGAACTGTAGTTTTTTTTTTTACTATTTTATCTTATCGTTCGAGGGCTGTTTAATTTTTTTCGCAGCATGACAAAGTCCGCACTCTTCTCGATTTCAACAACGAGAACATCGAAAATATTGAGTTCAAAGGGAAATACTTGAAACTTTGGCGTCTTCCTCCCGGATTTGCGGAACACAACCGACTTCCATTATCTAATCAAGTCATTAATCTAATCATCTAAGATCGAGTAACGAGGAGCCTAATTCGTTGACCTCGGTATCCCATGTCTCTTCATCCGTTAACGGTACTCGAGACTTACGTTGATTGTGGCACTGGGCTCGTTCACCTTACTAATTGGTTCATCATACGATAGAATCGCCAACCCATAGATGACACGACAATTTTAACCTCTTTAAACAACAATTTAATTTTGCGAAAGTCTCATCACTTAAATTTTGATCGATTAATCTGAACCAACTTTTATCGTCATATACCCCCCAACCGTTACCTTCGATTCTTGTCTATCGCTAGAACTCTGGTTCTGGATGGATAAGTCACGTAGGTAAGTAGATAATTAGACGATTTTGTGTCGCATGACCCAAAAGAAACGGTAAATTCTATCAATAACAATTTAAAAGAGAGTACTTCAATCTTTATCCCAACTCCGATGCTAACCAAGATTTCGCCGATGATCGAGAGAAGAATCGATAGAATCGATAGAATCGATAGCTGTACTCTTGCGTTACTTTTTTTAAACTAATATACACTACGATTTTTCGATGTTTTTTCTTCCTCGTTTGCTCATCGAACGAGAAAAGAAAAAAAAAAAACAAAAATATATATCTTCTCGGTTGTGCTATCTGTACACTGGGTTATTATCATTATTCCGCGATAAGGTACAAAATCATGGTGTACGCGCGCGGTGGAGAGAGGCACTTAGATGAGACCCAGTGAGGGTATATATGATTTTAAGAGGCAGGTTGGTACACAACAGTGAGTCCGCGATTCCGATAGTTAATCGAACGATATCCAATCGAATATTATGGTTAAACTAGCTGTCACGCCCGCTTGAACACGAGCGTTTAAGTCCCCGCGAACATCGAGCCCATCTCACTTTGTCTTCTTTCCCGATCGTTCCTATCTCTGTGCTTCTTTGCGTCCTTTTTTTTTTACTTTGCAACGATCAAGGAATTGTAGCAGCAATACTATACTATAGTTATCGTTGCGCAGCAATTCGAATCGTTCGTTGACTTCCTTGTTCTGCTCGGGATGCAGTTTGGGTTTGCAGTTAACAATCAGACACGCGGTCAACAATGAGGTCAACCAAAATCAAATTACAGGTCAGCTATGGCTGTTTATGTTATGCTTAGTTGAGGTCATATTTAGAAAAAAATAATAATTTAAGGCCTTCAAATTGTACCAAAAATCAATGGAGAATTCATTCGGCAAATTCAGCCTTTAAAACACAGTATTGTCTCGTCTCATTTTTTTTTTTTTTTTTTTTTTTTTCGATTTACAAATTCACCAATAGTATTCGAGATGAAATTTGCCTAAACCTCCGAAGCAGGATTCAGACGAAAATTCGTTACCCAAGAAATTTAAAGTTTCCTGAATTCGGATCTAAAGCCGGTCTTATGAAATTCTTAATGAATTAATGTCCACTATTTTATAGACTTACCTTTTGTGTAAGCGGTTTGCGGTTTATACGATTGGAATTCAATCTTTGATAATCTTTCAAAGGCGTTTGTATCTGTAAACGAAAAAAAAAAGTAACGGAATTAATTTTATGGAGTTGCTTTTCATGTTCACATCTTTTCAATGTTTCTGATTTCTGTTTTCAACGAGTCTGATTAGGATTTAGACAATACTTTGTGTCAACAATGCATCATATTTGAGGGAACATATTGATCAGATCCGTTTATAAAATTACAAAAATGAATTTTGTAGACAAAATTGCACCGAGAAGTGCCCAAACAGTCAAACCATTAGATCCCAGAGGCAAGGAATGTATAGCTCCGCGTGATCTGTATGTGCGTCGGAATGTGTGTGAATAAAAACAATGAGTAATAGAAACGAAACAGCGAAAGAGGGATCAAATCGGTGGCGTATAACGCCAGATGCGGAACTCGTACTAAATCACAGTGCGCGCATTTATGAAGGCCGTAAAACCCCTTGAACCTTAGCTAAGAAAGTCATGAGGTCCGAGTCGACGGAGGCGACGGCCGGAAGTAGTGGGTCACGCAAGTAGCAGCTTTGGACGATCCCTGGGATCGAATTGAAACTATTCTCTTGTTTTTTGTCGTACGTCTCGATGCACGGATCAAGTCGAATAAAAATCTATTTGGTATAACTATAAGGTACTCAGAGCTGCTCTGCGATATATATATATTTTTTTTTTCAAAGAAAAATCAGCCTGAAGTTAAAGAGTAAATGATCCCTGATTTGCCGAGTTCTCATCACTAATTGTGTTTTGGTTGATTTTTTAAAATATGTTTTCTCTTCACGCTTCAGTTCACGCTAAATTCTTTTCTTTTTTACTCCGAGTCTACTTGATGCGCTTCTTGTAGAGAACCTCTTCGCACTCGGCTGAGTACCGGCTGGCGATGTATATCTACGTTCTATGCAAAGTATTTCGTGTTTTCCATAACAAGCACCTCATTGACCCATAACAACGGCGGTGCACGCGCGGTAGGTAGCTTTCTGCTGCTCGTATGAGACCGGTATGGTACCTTATACTATCATTGTCCTCACGGGCAGCTTGTGCGTCGAACTCGCGTATTGTATACCTACGTATATTACGCGAAAAACCAGTTTCTCGGTTGAGTGTTGGACCAGCCGTGTGCCTTACCTTTCTATGGAATTCGTGCAAATTTTACCCCCTCGTCCTGTGATGCTATCACCTTAATATATGTTTTTTAAAAGTCCTAAACGTTTCATTATTCTTTTTTTCTCTTGCTTCCTTATACGCCAGGCGTGCTTTTGTAAAATTTGATTTTATAAAAAATAAATCATTAAGGGACTCTCGCGCTAAGGAATCTCGGGCCTCCGTGGTGATATTTTACACAAAGTAGGCAATCATGATACGAATTCGCTTCCGAAATGTCAATGGATACAGATCTATATTGTAATTTGCACGTTTATTTCTCTTATCAGTTAATCATCTCAGTTTCTAAAGAATTTGAAGAACTGTAAAAAATGGGAAAGCAATCTGTCCATTGCATTTGCATCTATATACATATATTTTTTTAATATCCATTATCGTTGTTGTATTGAAATTTTCTTCTTCTTTACTGAAGTATCGAGTTTCGAGGAACAGTTAAAGAGTTCAAAGATCAGTTCGGTATGTCTGCATACGATATTTTACCTCCGTTACGTACAAAGTCGACGATTACGGCGACTGAGCCGCGGGTCCTCGGGCCGCCACACGTAGCGATCGGGTGCGGCTGGGGAAGCATGAAGCAGCAGCAGCCGCAGCAACAGCAGCAGAAGCAGCAGTTGCAGTTGCAGTTGCAGTTGCCCCGGGTGCGAGGATCTTGATTCACGAGCCGATAGGATCTCCGAGACTCGGCCAATTACACCACCCGCCTGGAGAGTCCGGACTCACCGTGAAAGAGAAAGACGGCGAACGAGGGAAAGCAACGGTGAACTATACCTACACCCACGATCCCGAAGAGCATTGGATTATAGAACGAGAAGATATACAAAGAGAAAGAGAACGAAGGAGTCGTGTATACTGCCTTCTTGTCTGGTTAGGCTTTTGCTGACTTTGCCTGGTCTACGGTTATTCCTGCATATGCTTCTCGCTTTTCACTCGGTGTAAAACCCTCGCGAGCTATAGGGATCTTATCTGCGTACGTTACGTTCACTCATGTACTCTGTCGTCCACCGCTGCGTGGCTTCCCAGATCTTCAATTCTCTCTTCGCTTCGACTTTCGCTATTTCTTCGATTTATTTTCTTTCGTGAACTCGATTATTCTACTTCATTTTTTATTTATGAATATCGCATTAAAAATAGAAGATCCGAACGTCCGTATTGATTGAAAGGGTCTCAACGTATCAACGTATGTATCATTCACAATACGTTTATTTTCCGGCACCGGGATTCTTTTTTTCGAGTGTAAATTACAAGAAACCAAATATTCTGTCAGCATTTTGCTTCGACAATCATGTATACACGTTGCCGTATCGATTTGACAACAAACAAATTAAATTTTAATAATTTTTGACAACGTTTTACCTTAATGAAGATAAAAGTTGAAAAACAACTTACGCATCAAATTTCTTCGAAATATGAATTATTATAAAGAATAGAAACGGTATAAATATTTTTAGCTCAAATCAACTCTTTTTTTTTCTCATATCACGAAACATTCGCAGCTCGACAGACAGAAGCAAATAGTAAATCACCGCTAAGCTTGATATCCCATGGAATATTCTCTTGAAAAACTTTTCAACATTCGCGGCAAGTGGCGGTTAAGTCCATTCGCCTCTCACTCATGTGCGCAAAATCGTATCTCAAAGACTTGCGTTACTATAAATATAATACAACATGAGGGAAAAACCTCGTGCGAACTCGAGAATTTTTAAATACACTACAAGTTGGTAATATTCAGAGAAGTGGCAGTATGCACGCGGTATCGCGTGCTTAAGCGAAAATTGCATTTCCTGCTGTATGCTAATTATGAACACTATGTGTGCGCGCGCTGCTTGCGTATCGGATATTTTTCCGAGGGTTTATGTAGAGCATCTGCACCTACCTAACCGCGGTTTCACCTCTGCCCCCTTCTATCGCTCGGTGCGCTAAATTATATTCTATCCTACCTTTTTTTTTCTTTTTTTTTTCATTGTTATTATTATTTCCATCGGTGCCCGAGGAGAGAAAGAGTTAAACATTAAAACGCATATGGGGCAGGATAGCGTGAGCGTGAGCAGTGCATCATGAAAAGGGCCCAACCGTACCCTATCCGACATTGGATGCAAGTCAGAAGCAAACAACTCTCGTGTGCATGGCTCGCCTGGGCCCTCGCGGCACAGGTTACACGGCTTGGAGGTTTCGCGTAAAGGGGAGCTCTCGACTCGCGCGCTCCCTTCACTATCGGCACCGGATCGACTCGCGTAATTGGGCACCTAAGAATGTGCAATATTGCACCATGCAAATGTGCCTATACCCTCCTGGGTTTGCTCTCGTGGCTTTTATATATACATACATACGTTTTAAAATGCATTATAACGCACGAAGAGAAAAGAGAGAAGAAAAGAAAGAAAAAAAAAAAAAAGAAAAAAAAAGAGGTACTTGGGGAGAGAATCTTGCGCCTTGGAGTGCGAACTCGGATATAGTATATACACAGAGTGCGAGCTTCAGAGCAGAGTTCGTAAGACTCAGTGGCGATGTACCTCGTGAGAAATCAACCGGTTGAAAGAGGGGTTTTGCCAATAGTTTCGAGATCGAGAGGCGTAAGTTGGAGAACGAATATATTAGCCCTTCGAAATGATACGGGATATCTATAGTATGTACTTTAAATATGGTGTTACTTTGAGACGGTTGGATATCTATGAATCATTATGAAATTTTAATAAGACTTTTGAGGATTTGTACGAATAGTGGGAAATTTTTTAAATTTTAGTCCCGCCATTTACAATATTAAAATTATATTATAAGGAGGATGGGCCCTAAAATTATTTTCAGACAATAAATGAGTTTTTTTTTGTGAAAAGAAAATCCTGAAAAAAAATGTAACTTCTTGTACAATTTTTGTATAGTCGTTCTCGGGATTTTTATTTTCCATGTGTTCTATTTTCACGTTGATGTCGCATATTTTATGTATATGTATACATGTAGGAATTCCATGCTGTAAAAGATTTATAAACTCACGAGGAAAAAAACAACTGTGAAAATTGATGATCAATATCGTTGAAAAACAAAAAAACTGGTATTACGAATAGAAGAGAAGATGCGATAAGGCGAACGAACATCTTTCGCATTTCTAATTTCTTATCTGCCGTCAGTTGCGAAATGAGTGGAGGGAGGATCGTCTCTAAGGGGAAAACGCGGCGTTACCTACGTAATGATTAATCCGTGCCCTCTTCGTCTACCGAGGGTCAAGCCAATTAATATGCGATCGTTAACGCGCAGCCAATCGAAGATCTATCGAGTTTCTCGCAAAGCCGTTTCCCTCTGCAACACCATTGCAACCGCGCAGTTATAGGTGAAATTAAAAGCGATTCCCTAGAATCTATTAAAAACAACTTCGAAAGGGTCTGCGCATGTGAACCGCATCGCAGCGAACTTCATCGAAATGCTATTATAACATCGATATATTATTCATACAATTTTCATTAAATTAAAAATTGGTACATCGATTTATGGCAAAGAACCGTTTTATTTCTTTTTATCTCGAAAAAAAAAAAATGCTACAAAAAATCTTCGACTTTTCATTATTTTTAAGGGTGTCGTCGTTATATAAGAATGAATCACCGGAAGTAGAAAAATTGTATTAGAAATCCCATTTTTTCAATTGAATTTTTTTTTTTTCATTTTTTCGATTAAAAAAAATGGCATTCTTTCCACAATTGTTCTGTATAGAAACCTGGGAATTATTTTACAAGATCAGAACACCCTCACGATCAATTTATTACCGCCAACAAAATGTTATCCGGATATATATTTTCCTGTTTATTTAATACACAACACAGATTGAGTGGTAATTTTTCCGCTCATGTAACATAATTTAACGAAGCGAAGTCTTCGTACAGCACGCGACGATGACTCGTAGTTCGCTCATTAGTAGCTCGTAACTAACTAGCAACACAAAACACGGGAAGAAATAGTCCGCGAATAATTTTCGCTCCGCGGAGATCCACGTTCATGCCGGGCTTTGAAGTTAATGCTCCATGACGGAATAATTAGCGACTAAACACCCTGCCTCGTTAAAAATCCGAGAGCTCAAGTTGTAACCCCGAAGAGTCAGCAGGCCACTTCGCAGTCCGCTTAGTGGTGGAATAAGCAGGAACCCGGGACACTCGGCTCGAGCGAACACACGCGCAAAATACACGCCTTGAGCGAGTGCCACGCCGTTCTAACTACAGCAACCGGGGCGAGAGAGCTAAAAGTTGGGAAGCGATAAAGAAGAAACAAGACATGCGGAGGAAAAGGAAAGGCGAACGAGTGTGTGTGTGCGCGCGTGGGTATAGGTACGAAGAGAAGAAGACAGAGTACGGGGATACCGGCCACACCAGTGACCAACGAGAGGTTGCGCTTAATTGCACACTTTTTATGCGACAAGAGCACTTCTACGTGCAACAAATTGTTCTCGTTGTAGGTATGCGACGACGTTGACCGAGAGTTTAAGTACCAACAGCGGGTAGCGAATTGCAAGACACGATGACCGCAAAGAACGAGAGGAGGATATGGGTAGATGGAACCTGCGGAACGGAGAAAGGCTCATGATGGACAGGAAGGGAAAGAGCTTTGAGATGTGTCTCGTATTTGGAATAACGCGACGATCTGCGTTGCTTTGCAACGAGCCGGTCAAAGATTCGAACTGATCGAGGCTCAGCTTGATGCTGTTAACTGATGTACAAGTACGACGGGAAATTTCAGAAAAATTGCACGTCAGCCAAGAGTAAAGATTTCCCTTGCGAATTTATTGACGAGGGACTGGAGTCGTTCATCATGAAAAAGAAACACGACGAGAATCTTGAGAGTTTGGTGCAGACTTTGGGTTGGAAAAACAGCGACTCAACTTGCGGACAAGTAGTAAAAATTAATGTGTGATCGACGGCTGTGTTGATCGTAGGAGTAGATGTCGAGTAGACATCGAAGGATATTAGTGCAATCATTATTGAGATGAAACACTTTCCAAGTGGCATGAAAACGTTGCTTAATTAGATTAAACGAATGAGTGTAATTCTTATGTAGTTCTTCGAGTCTATTAGTTTTTCAGAATCAATTTCCAATGGAAATTTATCTTTCAATAGCCATCATCTTGGTTGCTCTGTTGACCTCGATATTGACCTGCAAAAGGGCTCTTTTACCACTGATTCCAAGGCTTGGAAACCTTGGAAACGACTTGGAACCACACGTATACCACACGTTTTTTTTCGCTTGCCATTAATATTAGACACGGGTTTGAGAGACCCGATGACTTCATTCTTGAAAAACTTTATACCTTGAAAATTGGAATATCGCGATGTAAAGAAGATGCCGAAGGCGCAATATCGACATCGCGAATATTATAGAACATATCGGCTATTGAAAGAAACCTGAAACGCCAAATGGTTAAAAATGCACGATTTTTATTAAAACAGCGCACTCATTGCTTACATTCTATCGTAACGATTTCACTACAAAGAAGCCGAGTCATATTAATAATTGGCAAAATAACACTACATTAAGGACAGAGATGGATGGTATTCGTGATATTCGAGAGCAAAACGGGACTGCGCGTTCGATAACCCCGAAAAAAGTTCTTACGAGAATCTTGAGGGAATCGGTGATTCGCGTCGACGAAGGGGTATATACAAAGGGGGGGAAGAAAGGGTTTCGGCAGATTCTGCGGTGAACGCGAATGGCATAAGAACCCGAAAGAAGGTCCGGTGCTGCTTCAACTTTTGTTGTTGCCTGCCGAGAAAGAGAGAGAGAGAAGAGATGGCGGAGCAAAGCCCGCTGTGCGAGAGGATCATCGGAACTGCGGTCAAGCGCGATTGTGCCCGGTGTAAACGACGACGATATCGCCCGGGGTCCACCAACCGTCGGCGAGGATAAACGTGGCCTCGCTCGCGGGTGCATTATTCGACGAGCTTTTTCGGCGGCTGGGATTTACTAACGCAAGATCGGATTCCGCGAATGGATTGGACTGCATTCCGTTCGCACCTGTTTCGCCTTTGTACCGTCTCCTGCGCTTCTCGCGGGCGCGCGCGCGCTCGCGCACCCAGCTAGATCTTTTTTCCCTGTTCGCCCCCTTTCAAAGTTGCGACTTTTCGTGGCAAAAGTATTCGACCCGATTGATCGCAACACTGAAACACTGGATAACTGGAAAACCTTAGAAAAATATTCTGCTGAATGTAATGACTTGCCAACGAGACTGACTATTCGACGTTCGGTCGAACGTTGACCGCTTCCGTTCGATCGCCACAACTTACGTAGATAGATCATAGACTCAGAATGCGATACAACGTTGGTAATGATTTATAGAACTGTTCGAAAAATATATTAGAATTCTGCATGTCAATAACGATTTATTCCCGACAATGCGGTGAAAAAATCTGTAAGCTACGAAAAAGGGATGAAGCGTTTACAGAGATAAAAATCATCGATAAAAAATGGAAAAGCGAAACCCACGGCGAAATCGAAGCTTTGAACAATCTCGTACACTGTCTGACGGCGAAAGAGGTTACAGCCGAGAGAAATATAGAAAGAGGTAGAAAGGGGGAAGAGAAAAAACGCATGGGAACATTACGTAGCGTGCATAAATATGTCCATGCAATTCAAGAAGGCAGAGAACACTCAAAGACGGTCAGCCGCGCGGGTTAGTAGCAGAAGCAGAATCAACGGCAGCTGCGTACCGCGCCAACTCGCCCCCAGTGGTTCACATGACGGTTCCGTCAATCCTTCGCCAACGATCCTTTTGCCATCGAAAATACAATCATTACCTGTGCGACCGATTATCGATAGATCATTGTTTATTGATATATCAATATTTGAAGAATAATCTACCGATCTCTAACTATCAACCTATAGATCGTTGTTCAATAATCTTTCAATCTTTGATCTTTGATCTTTGATCCGGTGATGTTTAATTACATGTATTTATTAAAATTATTTACGCTTAAAAAAATGCTATTAAAATATATAAAAAATATATATTTTTATTCTTTCTACGAGAGTACTTTGCTTGTTGCCAATCATTGATCTATAAATAAATATTTAACTTTTACAATTCACGCTAAAATATTGCCTTCATTCTTCATGTTACTAAATCGATTTTTGTACATTTCGTACATTTTGCTGATGAAGAAAGAAATCTTTCATATAGAAAGCATAACGTCAGTGTTTTCATAAATCGTTTATCCGAGTAGCCTTTCGATTTTTCAGTGATTTAGATATAATTGCGTCATCTTTATGGTTCCTAGATTTTTCTTAGATTCTTTAGGAGCAAAATAATAACCTTCGAGGACGTGTGGGAATCATAGCTATTGCCACAGAGTATGTATTCAAATACTCGAGTTACACTGAGCGTCACTGTCGAAGGACAGTTTCTTGCGCATTGGGTGCGTCTGTAAAAACAATCGTATCAACTCAACTCACTCGTCGCTGGCCGATCGAGCCGACTGTCCCCCGTGCTGGCCGCGGGTTTACCGGACGAGTGTGGCAGAGCGACGACGACCAGTCAAACAGCCAAGCAAAGTCGGCAGAGGAACCTGATGGCTGCGGGCCTGCGGCGCAAGCTCCACCACGACGCTATGCCTGGTATTTTCACGAGAAGTCTTTTAGTTCAGACGCCGGTAGAAATTCTCAGTTCAGTCTTTCTCACTCGTTATTCGTACGTTTTGCCTGATTCTTCTTGCTTCCATCGACAAAGAGGAGTAAAAGCTGTGCATTGGTAGTCCTTAAATTTCGTTATATCATCCGATACCGACTTATTCCTTATTATTTGAAAAATGGCGACTGAATTAGGTTCGTGCATTGATGCAGCCGCCATATTCTATTTTCACTTGGTTCCTATCCTTTTCAAATGAAGCCTAACATCGAGGTCGGATTAAGGTTCGAGATCTTTATAAATACCAGAAAAGAGCGGGGCTTACGCGATCTTATAATAATCCTAAGGAGTGGATAAATCGTTCTGAGTCATGAACGATTAAGATAAAACTTGGACTGAGATACTATATCGTACGTGAGGCAAAAATAATTTCGAGATACACCTGTGGAGTCTGGAAATATAACCTAAGTTGCCATAAAACAATCAAACCTCAAATAGAACTCAGACTTACTCAGATCTGACGCTCTTCTTTCTTTGATTCGGCGTTATCCACCTTGACACCCCTTTTGTTTTAAAATGACTTATGATTCAGACTTGAAATAAGCTAAAGTTGGTTACATCCATCGATCCGAGCGATAAAAAACAGATCAAATCTTGGACAGCATCGACTACACCGAAAAGTCATGGGAATTCGCATATGAATACGCGTATCAGTAGCCACGTTGACTCTCTAAGATTGTCCGTCTTCGTTGACTACGTGACCACGAGAGCATGAGTCGCACTTTTTGCACTGAAAGAATGCTGGAACGGTGGATCGTTTGAATCGGGGCGCTGATTGCACTCCTCTCCTGGCTTCTGGCGATGCTTCTCCTTTGCCGTCGTCGTTGCTGTGAGACCGGCCGGCGATTGATACCTGCTTCCACTCACTTCGCGTCTCGCTCTGATTTCGTATGAGACCCGAGACGCCGGTGACCGGTTGATCACAGTGGAATTTGTAGCTCAATTAACCACGGCCGTCATTGCTGGCCGGTGGTGAACCGAGCAATCGGAGGAACAAGAGCGGTAACGATTGTTCATCCAGTTGAGGAAGAGTGTCCACCTTGAATCGGCAGATCTTCAGATTCGTCAATAGTTTGGATTCAACGCTTCGACGATGGATGGTGATTAGAGAAAAGACACCAAAGCGGTTTCTTACTTTCGAGACTCAACGTTGAACATTCAGACGTTAAATCTGGAAATCCCTGGACCCCCCTGGACTCACTTCCTCCCTAAACTGTAGAATTGCCTACTTGTACGATATGATACGCGCTTGAACCGTTAAGGAATCTTAGGAAGGTTTTAAATAAATAGAACTTCTTTGATGTTCGAAATATAGAACAATCTCATTGGCCCTCGGGTGCAATCAAGCAGAACATTTCCAACCGATTTTTGTTTAAAAATGGCCGAAAGAACTTAACTGTTAACAGTGTCCAATCTGTAATCATAGAAAATGATTGCCGCGACCGGTCATCTTAATTTCACAATCTTTGGGAAACATATGTTGGAATTTCGAGTTGGAATTTCGAGTTTCTGATTCTATCAAATTCATGGCATATAAGATGTTTAATCTCGCAATCAAAATGAAGCAAAAGACGAATACTTTAAATTTTCCGAGCGAATTGCAATCATGCAAATCATGTTAATCGTAGCAATTTGCAGTTGGACATCCAACGGCTCTCGAACGAGACTCATTGCTTGTGTGGTATAGGCGCCGTGCTGTGCACGACCAAACGTTGAGCGAGCCACCGCTTGTCTGTTACTGGCTTTGCGGGGTGGCGACTTGATTTATCATTGCCCGGAATGCAGATACTTCATAAATTATATCCGTAGGACACGGGACGTCGGGCGCTTATGTGCCCCCGACGCGACGAGACGAGACGTCCCGGCTGTATCTACTGGTACGCCAGGCACGAAGTCTCATCTGAAACTGAATGTTGCACTGAATTTACTGTTGTGATGGCGGTGATTGCGATCCAGAGTAGGGATGAAGCTTTTATACGCTATACATGACAGACTCGGTATTTCTTTCATCAAAACCGAAAGACCCGCTTGATCGATCCAAACCTGATCTGATCTAAATTGTGAAGGTCGAAAATTATGTTTTTTTTTTTCCTTAAATACAGTTAACCGCATCAACCCGCTATTAAAATGATTAAATATTTCTTATTGAGTCTGCAACACACGTACCTTTAAGGACGTTAACGCACTTAGATCCCTAAATGAGATGCCCTGTCTTTGATTACAGATGGAACTTTAACTACGATTGAGTATTTTTTCTCGAATGATTTTTACGCCTCAGTAGGCAGTTTGTACGTCAAAAAATGCACTAGCATCTCCCTATCGCGGATTAACTCTGTAAATTGCATTCAAATATGGTTCGGCTCAGTCATCACGCTCGTGTTCTCATATCATGCTCTTGGCATGGACTCTACTGAATGTTTGCAAAAAATCCATGATCATTCAGCTGAGCCTCGGTGCAAAAGCTCATACATAGTACATACTACGTATGTATGCTTCATACATTCATACATATATACCCCATTCGCCATCTTTAATAACCAAGAGAACGCCATATTGCAGGGTAACCGCATCCTCTTTTTGTCATAAATGAGACCCCGCGAGGACTGGCGAAGTTAAACAGGTTGTCAAGTGTTCCCCGTCGCGAGTCCGCGATCCCCGCGTTTACTTTCCTATACATACATATTCCACAGTGTAAAAAAAAAGTATATGTTACCGATGCTTTCCCCGTTCCCCGCCGATAACCGAGCTGCCGCATAATTTTTCGATCCAACTCTCCTTCCAACATTGGCGATCGAATACAGAACTTGCAATCGATCCGAGTCGACCCGATTACTACCTCTCTTCACTTTGACATCGTTAATGATCATCGACGTTCCGTATGCCGGAAAAGTATAAGCTTTTCGTTTATTCTCTATTCGGCAACGAAAACCCGAAAAATAGTGCTAATGTGTCGATAAAATATTGAAAAACTCTAACAAGATGTGAAATAAAAGATCTGATACAATTCGCAAAAATCTTATACGACGAACGATCTTTGCTCATGGAATATTCGATGATCCGTTTCGAGAGGGTTGAAAGAAGCTCGCCGACAGGGAAATTCCTGGGTAAAGAAGGGATCGCGCGCAAGCGGTGGACACTTTGTGAAGAGTCGTCGCGGAATAAGAATGAGTCAAAGGTGCCAGAGTTTTGCGGTTCTCGGACGTGGTATACGGGGACCCATACGTCATCCACGATGAAATAGCCAGGTGCCCCGCTTAGCAATCCCCGCTGTCTTCGTTCTTGTCCTCTTCGACTTCGAGAAGAGATTCGTTCTTGCTGCTGTTTCTGTTTCTACTGCCACATCGATCCTCCACTGTAGGCACTCTCCTTCTCTATACCTCGCGCAGTCACTGGTGCAGATCTTTTGATTTCTCTGACTCGCTGAATCCGAACGGCGCGAGACTTCGTCGGTCAACCGGATGGAAGCCATGGCCATCCGGCGAAGAGGCAGAGCTTCCAAGGATACAGCCGGTCGGGACAGCCACACAAGAGTCTTTTACCTTGTAACAGACTCTCTTGGACAACACACCGACTTATTCTTACCCCTCTCATCGATATGTACGGCACCGCCACGCGAACGGAATTTTAGTTGGTCGCCCTTCAGACCCGTCGCTCCCGTACGTGGCGGTTAAATAAATAGATCGGACGGTAAAAAAAAAAATAATAATATATTGATACACCCTCGCGATGGCTGTAGGTATATACTATACCGTGACAATATGCGATAGCTGCATCGTGAGATTGGGATTACAACGACGTGCAATGCATACCTCAACACTCTCAACTGACACGATCGATCATATGATCGACAGACTTGAGATTAATAGATCTATTTATAAGCCCTTGTAGCAAACGATTTATCAGCAGTTGCTTGAAGGTATCGACGACACACTGATTTCATGTTTTGCGTTAATAATTATGAGTTGCGATTACCGCTGAAGCCATTTATCGCTGAAAGAAATTTATTGGTATTATTCTAATGGAACACAAAAAATACGAATGCCAGATAACAAGGTAAGTTACATCACGACCCCCATTAGCACTGTGCACCTCAACGATAGTTGCGTGTCAGTACCGGACATTATTTTTATAAGTGCAAAAACTGTATACAAGTGTGTCGCGAATTTATAAAATAGTGTTATTAAGGGTCAAAAAAATGATTCGTCTTGAAAATGTTCATTTTTTTTTTTTCCACTCTTCACTGTGAAAGCCAATTTAGTGTATAAAATAACAGAATACAGGAATATTGTCATCCGACGAGTTTTGCTACTTTATTTATCACTATAATCGAATGAAAAGATTATATCGTCTTCTTCTCATTAGTGAAGATAATTGATCATCGATCTATCATTGTCATTGACCGCACGTACATATATACAAGTCTATGATACTCCTCCACCGCGTGTAAACGTCTCGACATGAATCCCTCGGGTGCAACGAAACATCAGCCAAAGAAATCGAAGCATCGTAAAAAAAAAAGATCGGAAAAAAAAGAATCAAACGGGAAAGGGCTGATGACAAGGGACATGATCTCCCATAAATTGAGAATGCCGTTGGAACTGTTACTGTAATGCTGGTTGTGAAGCACGTATATAGAGAGAATAGCTTGAAGCGTGTGCGCGCACCAACCGTGGGAAACAACAGGTCGGTAAGCAAGTGTTACCAGTGTGTCGGTTACTCGCTTTCTCTCTCTCGCTCTCTATCTACCTGTCTCTAGTCGTAGGACACACAGAGAGTCGTAAGAGAGTGGAAGACAAAATATATGAAAACAAAAAAAAGCAAAGAAGACTAAAAAAAAAGGCAACGAGAGGGGACCAAGAGAGAGGCTGAGAGATGAGATTGTGAACCAATGAAGTTGCTGCGCTCCGTAACCGTATGCAAACTGCAACAACCCGCCTCTGAGTCGGCAAACCCCGACGAGCTCATCGACTATGCAAAGTCCTTGCGACATTGGCTCCGCCCATTCGCGACGGAAAGTCAACCCAGACTCACTATACCTATATTTTTTACATGGACATGGAATGGAATGGACTTTTGGAGCGAAAAAAAAAAAAGAAATTCTCATATATTTTATTATCTTCGAACTGAGCGAAAAATCAATTGGACGGAATAGCAATTGGCAAAAAAACATAGTTATAATATTCCATGTAAACAATCCCGAAAAATATTCCCTCGCTGAGTTCCTCTAAATGTTTATAATTTATCCGTAACTTCGGAAAATATATACTTCTGAAAAATTTTACTCTAATTTGAATTTCAATGGGGTAATAAACGTGTTTTTTAATCGACGATGAAGTTAAAAATAAAATCTCTCGAATATGTAAAAATATTCATTGTAGTACAAGGTAATATTTATTACAGCTCATTAAGGATCTCCGCTGGTTAGATGGGTAGTTGAAACGAGATAAAAATACATATGTAGAGCCGTAGAAAAAAAAAGAAGGTCTGCGGCTGGGACACGAATCCAACGTTTTTCTTGCAGTATAGTAAAAATTGTCGAGTTACACACGATCGAGCGGTGTTCCCTTCGAGTTAGCAACAGCCACAGACACAACACAACACAACTACGCATACGATGTACCAGTAAATATATAAATAAAATCCTGAACCTCGGAGCGTCCGGTCACACAGTGTACACCGATAAATTAATGTAATCGCGAACGACAGAGACGAAGTGAGTACATAAATCTCTTGTGTCCTTCGAGATGAGGCGACGTTAACTGCATATTTAGGGAAACTAAGTGCAAAAAGTGGCATAATTTCGAAGAAGAGTCTGGTGATCGCGCACTGAAGGGGACATCGCATACGAGAGGTCTGACGAGGTCTCAGGATAAAAGAAAGACAGAGAACAGGCGAAGGATCGCATAAATGCGTTCGTGCTGCGTTGCAATGGACGTGCTACAGTAGAATCTTGTCAATTGCCGCTCTGCTATACGAAATTTTATTCCTACGAAAACTATCAAAGCGATTACCTCTTTTATTTATGTAACTTTAGAATATCCCGAAATGGAAATTACAACCTTCGTTGACACTGTAATTCGTAGACTTCATCAATTCTTCACACTGGCAGACTTTATTCACTTGGAGTTTAATCCTCGACAACGCAACGTGGTATTCGTTTTGTTGGTATCCTCGATCGATGAAATGATCGATCGAAATATGATGCTGCGTCTTGGATTTCAGTCGAAAAATGAAATGAAAAATTTAAAGAGCTTTTGCGATTAAGAAAAAAATAAATAAACCGGTTTCAGAAGAGCAAAAAAAAACGTCGTAGCCATCGGGAGGAGTTCATAGAGAGCGACAGTGAGAGTTGAAACAGACTGAAACGAGGGCCATTCACTCTTTCCACACCCTTCCGAATGGGTACCTTTGCTTACCTATCTGAAGTACGTCAAGGATACTCGGATTTTTTTGAACTTCTACTCGGATGTTTTTTCCTGCATTAGGGACATATAAAAAAAATGTTGATAAGAGTACTCGCGGCAATTTTCTACGCGAAAAAATTTGAAGACCCAACTGCGCGCGTAAAACGAAAAATGTCTGCTTTGCAATATTCATTATTAACATAACTCTGGGGCCTACAATGAAGACGTGACCGCCTCGACCAACGACACAGCCATCCGCATTACTTCCTATTTCGCTTTCATTCGTGGAAAAATAATCCACGAGTAAATAAAACCTGCAGCTTAACCGCCCCACTAAAATTATGAGTGGTTGTAAAAGGAATGTAACGATAATTTCCTCTTAACCCTAACGGCGACAGTAGCTGTTTCGGCCCTATAGTACCTCACGGTAGTTGAAAAAATAATGACCTCCGTTATCCACCGTACCTTTTTTTTTTCTTTGAAACCGGAAAGAATAGTACAAAGAAATACGAACTCAGACTGATTTTGAAGAATTGAGAACATCAACATACGTCTCGATTTATCGAGCAAAACTTTTTTTTATATGAGAATTTTCACACTTAAATAAATGATTCAACGTGTCTTCGCGTATGAATAACGGCGATACACGATTTTATCACCCGTTTTGCAGTAATATCTGCTCTGGCGAAGGAAAACTCATTATCATGAAATATTAGTTACGTTTTTGCATAATTTTTTTTGATAATTATTATTTGATTATTATTGATTTCTGGAGTTCATTACTGTAGTAATAAAACCCTCAAATACGTACAATCTGTGGTAAATAAATTATAAGAATGCATTGTTCGAATGTCTTGCAACCAATATAAATGAATTCCGTGAGAACAATAGAACAATTTTTTTTTTCTCTTTTATAATCATAAAATTGTTAATTTCAAGATTTCTTCAAAAGAGAGAAAGAGAGAGAGGAAAAAAGAGATAAATATAATTAGTTGCATGTATAATCACACAAATCGTTGATCATAATTCATAAGAAACGAGATTAAGAAAAAATATATATAAAAGTCTGCTTCACGTGTTTACATATCGTGAATATGAAAGACAAGAGTCTATGCCCCGCCGGAGCTGATGTGCGTGCGTGCAGGAATCGAACGAAGGCGGCCCCCGACGTTTTAATGCATTAGAGTACCGATACATTTTATACGAGTTATATTATATTACTTGTTCTCGTAGGCGGCAAAGCGAGACGATGGGATCTTTTTCCGTGTTACCGCGCACTTCTGTCGGGACGTTTGTTTGATCTCACCGCGTTTTTATCCACACGAAAGTTCAATTTAATACGCTATTTTTTTTATAACCCTTTCATACATCGGTACCTTATTTCCGTATATCCGACTATAATTTCTTTCATCCCATTCACTTGTATATCAAATTTCACGATCACAAAATTATAAAATATTTTTTTCGCGATTTCTTGTAAAAAATATGGATTAACATTTCCTAAAGTTGTAATTAAAATTATTCATATTTTATTAATTTTATGAAATATCATTGAATTATCAAGGATTGCTCTCTGTTTCCTCAAATTTGCTAGTATACAAATTTTAATCGCTTTGAATAGCGACAAAATGTGATGGAAAAAAAATTCTCGAAAAATCCACACACGGGCCTCGAATTATAGATTTTATTGGGGTTGAAGAAAAAAAATTGTTTATAGTCATAAACATCGTTGCACATCATTGTTGTAGACAAAAGAAGGGAATACTGATTGACCGAATTTAGTCTCTTATCTGTATTTTTAAAAATTCCGAAAAAAAAACACTTTTGTGACTTATAGTCGGGGAGTAACGTGATAACCTTCAATCCGATAAGGACACGACGACGCGATACCTCAGTAGAGTCGGATGTTTATTTCAAAGGCGTTATAACGACGCTGGAGTCCGGCCAGGAGTCGTAAATTTCGCGAACCGAGAGAAATGGCGCGAATTTCACTTCGCCTTAGTTCTCCGACTGTTCCTTACTTCTTCATTTCCCTTTTACTCCTGCGTGACTCCTCTATCCCAACCCCCAACCCCTACTCAGTCGTTATTTAATGTTCGGTTGACAACAACGTGCGAGAGAAAAAGAATTACGACGCGAACTAACGTCTGTCTGGCAAACGACGTAAGTAAATGGAAATCCTGAGGGTGAGAGCCGCGTCCTCACCTACAGTAAGGACCGTCACTACTTAAGGACCGTCTGACGACATTTAATCCGTTAAATAAAATGTCGTGAATAATGGTAAAATTATATTTCGCGCTGTCCGAGAGTCGCCGTGATAATTAACTTTATTCGATTAAAATAAAAAATTACAGTATCGCGGAAGGATCATTCGTTTTTCTGAAAAGTGGATTGAGTCAAATCTATGATTTTTTTCTGTGGTAAAGACGACTTTTTTTTTTGGTATATTCTGAAATAAGAAATTCCGTCAGAGATTTACAAAAATGTTCGTGAGCGTCGCGGCCGATCGTGAAGTCGGCGAATTTATCGGAAGCTCGTAGTATGTACCAGCGAGAGAGGAGAGGAAATAAGGAAAGTCGAAGTAGAGCGAACCGCGCGCGAGGGGGAGTTTGAGGGAAGGGGAAAAAAACGTCTTCGCCTGCTTTTCCGATATGAAATATACCGCGGGCCACGCCTCGTATACCTTATCAAGATGGCGCCACGTCGCTGAATATTCTTACAAGTGCGGCCAATCCCCCTCCCCCTGGACCTCCTCCCTCTGCGGAAACGTTCTCTCACAATGGGGAGGGAAACGAGAGTGAGTTCGCAAGGGGTGGCTGCGATAAAATATAGATATCCATACTTCTCCATCCATCTGCTTATATATATAACTCTATCGCTATTGTATAACAAAAAAAATTACACTTACCGTATTAAATCCACAAAAAAATGTAACCTTTTTCATATTTTTTATAAGTTGAAAAAAAATGATTGTCAAACCGAAATAAAAAAGCAAATTGCACTTTTGCTTTTTTTTCGCTCAACTTGCTGTATCTGTAAAAAAAAGTTTCTATTTCCAAATTCAAGCTTATGGAACCGGAAATATGATAAATAAGAGGGTAATTTCTTGAGAAACAATCCCCACCCCCACACACCTGTGTAAAGTATCTTAAACTGTTTTTATTTCTGATTTCTTCACTATTATAAGATTTTCTGTACTGCATACGATGGACTTCCAGAGGGACTTTGATATAAAAGTTGCGCGTGGAGGTTCGGTTGAGGTGGCGCGCGAGGGTGTGCGGAGGGTTGGCGAGAAGCAGACGCGCGACGGAGGAGCGGAAGAGCAGAGAGGGGTGTTGTACACCTCAGCAATCCATATTTTACAATATGGCCGAGGGTGGCAGGCAGGTTGCCCATAGGCGGCCCACGCTGATGTACGCAGGTCTGAGCAACGATTGGTCGATAGCGCGGCTCCCCCGCGACGACGACGGAGTGGTTTTCGCTCTCCGCTACGTCGGTTGAATTCTGCGCCCCGTATGCAGATTTGCCGTACCACTCTCGGGAAGGGATGTTTTATCCCCACCTTTGCAGCTTCGGATTTCCAACGAATAACCTCTCACGCAACTCCTTCGCGGATATGGATAGCCTATCGCGTTACTTCTTTACAATTCGAGGGGAGTCTTCCTGTTTCCTTAAATCGTTCTTTTTCTTTTTTTTACGGAATTCAAAACAGTTGGGGAAAACGAAAAATATGGCGGACGCTTTTATGGACGTTTAAATAAAATTCTGTATTGAATGATATGCAAAAAATTGTTTGAATTATTAAATTTGCAGATAGATCAACGAAATATTGAACTTTTTTTAGAGCTTTTATTTCTATACAGATTATTCGAAATTATGATTTTTTTGAGGGTTAATTGTTAGACAAATGAAAAATTTTAATACTTTGTTTTAATTGAAAATATTTTTATTTTTAGTTTTCTGCGGACCTAAAATTCCTCATTAATAGAAGTAGAAATAGGACAAGTAGAAGTAGAATGCGACGAATAAAATGGTAACAACATATACATCGAATATGTGAGATATTCCACCCACTGATTTTTTGGATATCGGAAAAATAAGTCCACAATAGCACATGCCATTTGAGAGATGTAAGCACAGCGTTGTTGTGATCTTAAAACATTTAAATTGCGAAATGCGTCAAGTAGCTTCTCGATCTACCGAATCTTGTGCTCAAACTCATCCCTTATCACGCTATCGTATTCGTCAGAAGTAATTAGATTTATTTCCAGTCAGACAAATGCCTTAATGTATACCAAAGAAAAAGTAATTCGTCATACAGTAACGAAACGAAAAAATTCTGATATGTGACGCAAAACGCCTCAAGCAACACATTTGACGTACTCGACATTGCAACGTTCGAGAACTGGCGTGAGAATCTCAGATTTTTTTTATATAGACCGATTAAAATGATGTCGATATGTGCCAAAGACAAAATTCTTTTGCCGTTTTGCCCCACAAAAGAGGTGAAATAAAACGTGAAATCCGAATTACAAAATGCCTCAAGTATCGATGCCAGTTACTCCAACAGACAGCGTGAGCGCTTAATGGTAAGGGAAAGATGTGTTGCAAAACTTTTCGACCACTCTCCGGTGAAGAACTGGAGGCCTGGAGGGACATAGAGAAGAGTAAGCGCGTCAGAGTTAGCAGAAAGAAAGAGAGAGGCCGAGACTTCCTCGAGGAAACAATGAGAATGGCAAACAACAGTCGAGCGACTCTTTCTCCACCGTCAAGGTATATTATGTCCTCTTCGAACTCATAAGAAAACGAGTCTTCGAAATAGTAATGATATTATGTTTGCGCTGGGCACGAGTGAAGGGAAAGGTCGTTGGCTGGAGGACGAAGAGGTATGGAAGAGTAGAAGACGAAGAAAGCTCAACGGGGAAGATGTAGGCGAAGTAGAAGAAGAAGAAGAGAGAAAAGGATAAGGTTGGAGGTTGGAAGGAGGGTTGAGAATTTTTCCCCCGACCATCGACTTTCATTCGGAGGAGGTATGAGGGAATCGAGGGTGAGGCGTAATATCCCGAGTAGAACTTTTCACTCAACGTGAAAATAGAGAAAGGGGAGTGGAAGCGTAGAAGCGGCGGCAGTAGCGGGGCGGCAAGGAAACGGTATAGTAGTAGTAAAGAGACCATAGAACGGGGTTGAATGTTGAGGAAAGAAGGTGCAAGAAAGAGTGAGGAAGACGCGAGAGAGGGGAGTCAGGAGGTGGAGGAGGGCTAAGTACAAAGAATGTAATGTCCTCTTCTCGGGTTCTGTACTGTCTCCGGATTTTTCCGAGGCATCCCAGGAAATAATAAGGATAACGATGTCGGGAACAAGCGGCCCCTGCGAGACGGAATTCCTCTTTTGCTCCTCCTCTGCTTCAGCTGCTGCAACCTCCCCGCCGAAGCAAAGGATGAACGGAGATTGGAAGAGTGTCGGAAGAACGGCAAAAGCGGTACTCTCGCGATTCAGATATACAACACATGCATGTTTCTCGGTCTCCTCATTTTTGTTCAGTGCCATGTTCTTCCATATTTTTTTTCCTCTGGATAACGAAAAAATATCTTCGATACGCGGTAAGAAAAGAGGATTTGCAGCATTTTTTCATCCGAGTATTTAGGGCTTAAACCGGAAGACGCTTCACAAGGGATGAAACTTTATCAGTTCGGTGTCTGGCAACGCAAAATGAATATTTCGGGCACAGGAATTTGTAAAATTTAAAAAAAAATACTGACTTTTTATAGGTGTAATTTTTCAAAATAATTTTAAAAAATCCCAACATATTTATTATCCGAATTCCTGAATATTCTTAGAGTTAATTTTGAGGAAATTCTACTCTCAGCTAAGTTTTTAAGTCGAAAGCCCCTTTCATGTAAAAAAAAAATCCTTTCTCTCAACAAATCGACACTTTTCCGTACCAAAAATATTTCAAAAATTAATTTTCCCTATATTTCCACCAAAAAAAAAGAAAACATTAAATTTTTTACACGGATTAAAATTTTTCCAGAATTTTACCATTATATCTAAAGAAATTATTTTAAAAAATAGCTCTTTAATCAACGTGTCAGATTTCTCGGAATAACATTTTAATAAAAAGAACCTTTGTTTCCGAGACGCGATGAGAGTTTTTGTTCCAATGACCCGATTTGCCATATACCGATCACCGGATAGCACGGCTCGCATGTATATAGCAAATATTTATATGCTCGTGTTAACAACTCACCGCTCGATGTTTAAAAAAAAAAAAATGATGCCAATCACATTTCCACGTAGTAATATGGTATTCATTATGCGTCGAGCGTGTGGAATAGTTTGAACGCTGTTTATACGCGTCCGTCTTGTCATCAACGGGTGTACGATGAACGATCCATCGAGATCGGCAACCGGGTGCGCGTGCTTCTTACCGCATGGATCTCTCACGCAGAATGTTGAGTGTAAGCTTACGATCGAACCTGAACTGGCGACTTCGTAGTTATAACCGGTGGGAGTTCCGAAGTGGTTGTCCATAAGGGACACCGTGAGAATTGGAACTACTATAGAGAACCTGCGGGGCTCGGCTCTGTTGTCGCTACTAAACTAGTATGCAGCCCGGCCGGGGCACTGGCGTACAAAAACTCACCTTCATTATGCCAACGGCATCGTAATAATGGTTAAAATTGCCGTAAATGGTCGCGACCGTGGGGCACACACAGAGGCCTATCGCGAGCTCGTCACGTACGTGTGAAGCCCGAGATCTCTCGCATTTGTTGTATACTATATCGATTGCCAACCGGGCGTCGTGGAATAGCAAAGCGTAAAGCCAATAATACCAGCGCTACCGATCTCGTCGTAACTGCGTTAAGTTGCTCCGCGACATAGCAACAGAGCTGCGGATAAACTATGACAAATGAATGTCAATCGTTGTACGAGCGTCGACTACTCCAAGAGTAAAAAAAAATAATAATTAGAGGATACAAATCGAGAAACATGGGACGTATTTATCCTCTGGACGAACTCTACTAAGGAACCAATGGGACTGCGCGACGAACTTAATTTTTTTTATCACAATAGATCGATACCAGTGAAAAAGTAATAATTTCTGAAGTTGAATAATCGTTTCGTCTGTTCGCGTATATATTTGTTCGAAACGCTGATGAAACGTCTGAGTGAAAATTAATAAACCAACAGTGACACATTTCTTTTTATTTTTAATAAAATTTAAAAAATATTTTTTTTTCTAAATTAATTATTTTTTATTCACGGTATCGATAATTCTCGATGGATTTACGATTTTAGTTGATAAGAAATTTTCGATTAATTTACATGTGCGTTTTACGTACGGGGTATTGTTTTTACGAGCAAAAGCAGTCCGCGTTGTACGCAATCGGCTAAAAGTCTCCCCTGCATAAGGTCCTGTAGTCTCTGTGTGAATGTATGTGAGTATTCGAGTCAATGAGAGGGGCGTTAATGTCTATGAGAGCATTCATACGTGACGATCTATGGGAATATTGCATGAATACCACTGTTAAAAATGACACCAAATTTAGTGTCCCAAATGTTTCAATTTACCAAAAAAAAATAATAATAATAAGAATTATGCAAAATAGATGTAAAATCTCAAATTTTCACGTCTAATAAAAAAAATTATTCGAATCGCATCGGAATTTTTTTTCTGATAATCAATTATTATTAATAAGAATTAATCCGTAGCGTTGGTACATAGTATTAATTACTTAGTATTCATTTAATCATTCTATTGATTAGTATAATTTAGCAATTTTTTTTTTTTTTTCATTTTTATACCGTACGTCCGCGTGTTTTATAAGTGTCTGTATTAAGCTTTGACAATCTCTGCGATTATCCATGAAAGTACACGTGAGTATCGTTTTTCATATCCAAGGATACGCACTCCACAGTGTTGTTACATTGTAGTAATGGAAATCGATAGTGTGTAGCAACGATGAACATAAAAACCAGAAGGTAAAAGCGATTCTCGCTTAACCACATTTTTCGCTCGTACCTCCAATGTGACTGACTAATTCTTACGCGAAACCGACTTCTAATGTGGGAGAGGTATGCTTGCTTTATGCACCAAGTGTGCCAGTTTCGGAGGCCGAGTTGGACGCTGTATATGTGCACCGTATGTGTGATACTCTAACCAACGTGCCGTCCGCACGTTACTTCATCGTTCAGACGTTCTTCTCGCAAGTAGTGTTATATCCCCCTTACCTGCGCAATGCGAGTGGTTCGCAACACTCTCACTGCTCCTCGAGAGTTGTTTCGCAGTTTTTTTTTTTCCTTATTCTTTTTTTTAATCATCGCACCGGAGTTGGCGAATTAAGTTGACTCAACTCGTTTCCTCTATTTGACGATCTGCTTTTTTTTTTTCGTTCGTTTGTTTGTTCGTCCGATACACACGGATTACGAAGCGTTACGTGAGAAGAATCATTGAATTTCCTTTGCATATACGAGACGAGAGGCAAAAGTGCAATGTGTGGCGTATCGATACTCGAATGATTTATGGACCGGCATTTTGCAGATCTCTCCTTTCGCGGGGTGACAATTTTTTTTTTTTTTTATTGTAAATTATCGGCTATTAGGAAAGAGAGAAAAACGGTACCGATATAATCGCTGGAATTAATTCCATTCGAGTGAAACTATAAATATTCCATTGATACTTATCTACGGGTCGCGGAGAATAGATTAATGCGCGCCATATACACTCGTGCAATTCTGCTAATGGCGAAAAATGCCGAAGATTTCACAACTCTTCGAAGAGACATAGCGTACGATATAGATGCACAGAAAAGTTTTCATCACAGACGACGCTACGAATAGTAGAAACTTCTTGAAAATCGTAAAATATGTACTTTCGATAAATTGAACATTTTTTTTTAGTCAAAAGGAACATTATTTTTAAAAAATTGTGACATCGCAAATGCCGTGATTGTCGTCGCAAATTCGTTATTATCGGCAAAGTTTTCATCAAATTCGAAGCCAAAAATACTACAAACTTCTTGAAAATCGTAAAATGTACTTTCGATAGATTTATAATTTTTTTAAAAATGAAAAACAAAATAAAAAAAAAATTGTCGGTATTGCAGAGAGCGCACGCGTGTCGAACGAAAATTTTTTTCTTTCACCACCGAATCTTATCCGTATGAAATACTTTTAGAAACTGAATCGTGGAAAAACAACTGGAAGAAAACGTATATTGAAGACGAATGCTAGTTCGGTAGAAGTCGCCAATCAGTGACCATCGGGGTTTTCACCGATCGCGTACAAAGTGACGGTGTGTGGCGCGGGGGCAACGAAAAAAAAAAAAGTCCGCTCGAGCTGTAGTCGCAAATTCAATTAAAAGTTGCGGTTATTAGGTTGGACAATGAGTCCCAAGACGAGGACAGTTGTTCGCGAACGTTGCGGAGAGTATAGGGGGGAATAAAAGTGGCGAGGAAAGGAGATGAAGGTAAGAGAGAAGAAGCATTAAACCAGAAAAGAAGAGAGAAGTGTAACAGGGGGTGGTTGGGAGGAGGGGGTTGGGTATGAGACGAGGGATTCGCGAGCGCGTTGGAGGAAGAGGTCAGAAAAGAACGTACGGGGTAATACTAATAGGGTCCTTGCTGATTCCGCTCGGCTGCCGCCTTGATTAAGCTTCTCCGCGACGCTCCAAGAAAATATAATGACTTCATTCTGCAAACGCCACGCCGTTATACGCGCGCCGAACGGAGGGCGAATTCTCAACCCCTCTTGGCTCGGCTACGAGCTTCGAGATATGTCCTCCATCCCCCAGACGAACACCCCCCGCCCCCACCCTACGCCCCCACCTCGTCTCTGTGTGGAAACACATACAGATACACATGCGCGGTACATAGAGAAGTTATAAGCGACGGGCAAAATGTCTGCACCCATACAACACCTACAAACGTTCCTTCCTTCCGTCCGTTCATTCGGTTTTCTTGGAACTCTGATATACACGAACGATTTCTCATCTCAAAACCTTTTGCGCGATATTCCATCATGGCGTTGGTTACGTATAGTTGGAGCGGAGAAAAAAGTGTAGCCATTGGCTTCCTGAACCAATAGCCGCAACGATGTACAGCGGTGTATAGTTGCAATTTATGTTGGAAGCATTGGGTCAACTTAGTGACATGCGATGTAACGTGTTCTTACAACTTAGTTATCGGATGAACGATTACTTTGGGAGGTTACATTCGGTACTCTACGATTACGCTCAGTCACTTTGGATACGCGAGTTATCTTAACTTTTTAACCCTTTTTTAGGCATAAATCAATTTTTTTTTTTTTTTATTGTTGGAACTTCGTTGGACCATTTTCTGACGATACGAAATTCAGATTAATAGTGAATTCATTTCTAAAACTGAAAAGCAAAAAAAAAATTGATTTTTCTGACTCTCGGATTTAATGGTCGTACAGCACTGCAAATGAGTCTCGTAGACCCGAGTGACGATTTAACGTTTCGGATTTAGAAAAAATCGTCGTTTTAGTTTTTATTTGGAAAAAAATGTTTAACTTTTATATTTTGCATTTCGCTGTTGCGTAATTACATTCTAACGTTTTGAATTTCGTTACAAACAAATTTAAAATTATTGATTTTTTGAAAAATTTCGTAATGATGAGAACATCGAGATCTTGCAGATTCGTGCCGTTAAAAAGGTGAAAAAATAAGGGCCCTTTGATTTTAGGGTTAATGATTCAACATTTAATTACGAAGTATGAAGGGCGACGGAATTAAGTGAAATTCACGATAGTGGGGAAGAAGTGATGAAGCTATCCGCAATGCGGAATGGAAGAGTAAAAGTAAGAGCGTGAAAATAGGTGTTTTTCCAAATTGGTCGCGATGCCATTGCCACTGGTAGGCAATCTTCGGCGTCCTGTGGCCCCCTATACTTCGGAGCTCCGGCAAGTCTCCGGGATTGAGGGAATAAATTTTCCAGTCCCGATAATTGTATTGGTAGTTTCGGTAACTAATGATCTAAAAGTCGTTAGCCTTGTTGTGGCCCATTGCTACACCCTTGTATCTCTTTTTCCACCTCCCCACCCCCCTTAAACCCTCTCGCGAGAGTTCGAGAGGGTGTTACGAAGAGCTTCACATCCCTGCGGCTGGTGCAGAGCAAAAGACTTTCCTACGAATAACCCGCTGTGTACGATCTGTGTCGGGGAAATAAACAATGGCCGACGGCCAATTTCGGCGTGTCCTAACCTCTCCCTACTTTACCGAAAAAAAAAGAAAATAAAAAAAAAGGTAATTCGAAGCTTGCGTGCTGCTTCAGTCGTATTTTCTAATGTAACACGCAACGCTTCGATTTTATACGAATAAAAAGTAAATACGGAAAAATCGAAACACGGGGAATTATCTTCTATGGAGTTTGTCATTTTTGTATTGTCCACTGTATCGGTATGAAACTAAAAAAAGATATTCATTATATTCTATCTTTTCGATTACGCGTTTTTTTTTTTTTTGTGACAAAAATGGTACAACTAATTTCATGCAATTGCGTGTTGGTAATAGTGTTCGGATATTGCAAGAAAATCGCCAAATCCAAATATTAATGCTTGTAGAAGACGAGTCAATGTTTTTTCTAAATGGAACTCTTCCCACACATTGTTATATTTAGAACTGAGCTTTTTTTTTCATTATCAGGTGACCGATTCGAACAATCGATCACATGGCATTTTCGATACGATTTTTTTTCCTGACAAGAATAAATAAAACACTTATTGTGATCGGAAATTCTGAAAAAAAAAGTTGCCAACATCGTGTTGTCGATTTCCCCCCCAATGAACGAAACGATAAATTATTCACTTGATAACGCGACAATGAAAATTATGCGACAATAAATTCTATTGTTTATACGATGTTCGGAATATTAGATGTACTGTAAATAAAAAAATTAATGGGTGCATTCGTTTCCATCAACAATTTTAATCGATAATCGATAATCGATCTTTTCATTAACTCCGTGTGCGCACATGTTCGGCCAATATCTTCGGAGCTCTGAATATCCTCATCGACGCAGCATCGTCTTTTCTTTATCCCAAAGGCAACCGGCGTCAAAAGCCAGGGCGGCTGCGTAAATTATCCTCCATGGTGTGTACTTACCGAAGAGATTTACAGGCGTGCAGCGTTCCGGTTGATTTACACACCGCCGCGTAGTCCCGTAGTCCAATGGTACTCGTACACACACTCCGTATAGTCTTGCGAGTTCGAACTCTCTTCGTTCCGCGATGCACCGGCCCCGCTACGAACTCGTTGAGGTGAAATATGCAACAGGATGCATCACGATCCCAAACGATATTCGCGAAGAGAACGAAGAAAAAAAACCGATTGAGCGTCATGGCGCTCGTTTAACTTTTCACCTCGACACTTTCGACGGTAATCTGTTTCTCATATTTTTCGATCCTAAATTCATATCTCCCCGTCTGTCTCTGCGTTTCTCACAACCCCAACTAACAACTATCGTAAAATCCGAGCGCGCGTGATATCGTATATCGAAACAATGCATACTTTCTCCGCGTTACTTGTTACCGTATTTTTGTTTTATTCGAGTTACGAGAAATATTTACACCGACGTCAATCGATCGACGACAAGCGCGAAACTAGTTCACGATTGAGATAGGCGGTGATCAACGAAAGCTCGAAGAAGATTTAAGTCGATAATAGTCACCGGGTGGTAAATACACAACTGCTGGCTACAGACACGGAGGCGCGACAGAGAACGAAAGTGTAACGGATTTTGCGCGGGCATCGTGAATCGTTGTAGCTCGAGATCGTAAAGTTTCGAGCTTATCACATTCGTCGAATCTTAATGTAGGGTCGGGTATATTGTATCTACATACAAGAAGTATCGCGAAGGATTTTCTCGTACGCCGCGCGAGACAGTTACATACCTAGTACTACACTCCGAGATGCGCACGAAGCTGCGCGAGAATGAATGCGCAACGAGCACTTCGACGGTTGAATATTGTTGTTTGCGTATCGAGTATTATAGGAGGCGCTTATGCAAGATACGCGCTACACGGGGTTTATAGTGTACGTATAGTGAGCGTCGAACAGGTGTCCGAAGTGGAGAGGCTACAACTTTATGTTCTCGCAGCACCTTCGGTGAGACAAGCACAGGCAACCGAGTTGCTTTTCATACGCGTAAAACGATAATACTCGTGAATACATGTTTCATACGAAACCCTTTAGGATTATGTATAACCAAAGAAATATTACGATTTTATATCGGTTGCGTTGTCCTGTCAGAGTGGCGATACTGGTCAAAGGAATGCTTCTGGATTTTCGCGTGCATTACTTATATTTTATTGTATTATCGAGGCGACCGCGTACCCGCGAGTGAATCACGAAAAATAACTTAGGTTCCAGATGCTCATCTTGGATATGTATATTTCGGGGGATTTTTTTTTGTTCATCACGAGAAGCGGTAACCGTCTTGACGCGGGGTTATTTGAGGTAATGGCAATATTTTTATTATAAATAAAAAAAAACAGTTAAGCGTTTTTTGAATCGATTACAGAGAATAAACATTAAAACTACATTTTGGTATATTCATTTTATTTATCTTGTCTTTTATTTATTTGCGCAAAATGTGAATCTGAATAAACATCGACATACATTTGTTTTTTCTTCGAAGACCGGGATTATTTGACACTGAACTGTGCAACATTGTTACGTCGAAAAAAAAATTGAATAGAACAGATGTTTCGATTTTGTTTACAACTGAAAAATGTTCATCTCTCGTTGTTTGCCAATGGCAAATTGCTTGAGAAACATCGTTTAACATTGTTTTCGATATTTTCTTTCATTCAAATCGCCAAACGTCCCTCAAACTCCACCACAGTGACCTCGAATCGTCGTTGAAACATTCGAAACATTTATTTCCTCCGTTCAATCGAATCCCAGCTGAAATAATAATGCGGCAATAGAATTCCCGAGAAGGCGACTAGCAACGGCAAAAAAAGTCCTCGTCCCCGGATAAACCGAGGAGAGAGGCTACCGAAGATAACGCATTCAAATAAAGGCGAAGTTCCGCGCGTGCGGTGACGAGAGGAGGACACCGCGACGCTCAACCCTTCCTTTTGATCTTCCGCCGCGGTTGTCGGCATCTGATTAGCATCCCTCTCCTCAATCTCCCTCTTTGCCTCCCTCGCGAAACACGCCGCGCGTTCTTTCCACCTTTTGTTTTTTCTTCTTCTTCTTCTTCCTCCTTCGCCCTTCGCATTGTCCCACCAGGTTGGCTCGCGGCCCACCTAGCAGCATTTAGATCTCGAGGAGAAAGAGACGCGGAAACGACACGAGGTATAAAGTCCCGAAGAGCGAAGAGGACGCGAATGACGACAAAGTGGAAAAGAGCGAACGAAGTGCGGGTTACGAAAGAGAATAAAACAACAAAAAATATAAGAATAAGGAGAAAAGAAAGAGATCCAAAGTAGAAGAGTGCCGCGCGGCGCAATGTCACTGCTGACTGAGCCGCGTCGCGTCTTGTGGCCGTTGTCGTTTGCCCATTCGTCGCCGTTCGTCCGCGCGGTCCGTCTAGTCCGTCTAACCGCGGTGAGAGAGCTGCCTCGAGGCTGATGCTCCTCTCGCTGGTGGATCTCTCTTGGCTCGCTGAGTTATTCTCCCTGTTGCTCGCTCGTTTCGTCGGCTGACTTGGCTTACTGACGACTCAGGTTCAGTGAGCCCCTCACTCGGCGACATCATTTAAATGTCCCCTTTGCCGGTGCAGCAACTCTGGTTTTTAGTCCTCATCTTCGAGAAGCCAACGGCCCTTCCTTCTTCATTCGTACGCGACGACGGTACCACAACTCGTGTGCTCACCTTGTGTCTCCATGCGATAGCTAAAGTATCGAGTTCTTCGTATTGAGAAGACGATGAGATCCAATGGAGTAATAGGATAGAGTAGTGGACTGGTATGCAGCGCTTGGGAGTACGCAGGAGAAATGTCTCGGATGAGAGTTGTCTGCACTCGAGTTAGAAGACTTCTAAGAGTCTATTTCAAGGTATCCTATGTCTGGCTTATGTAACGGAACTTTGAAGATGTTACCGCAAGAAATAGACTCGCGGGGACAATGATGCAATGATCCAACGATCGGAACAGAGCGTCCGGAGGTCATTCATATACATTCGTATCTACGAGATTTTTCGCTCCGTACATAAAATTAAATTTGCCAGAAATTTCGGGGATATTTTTTTTCCAGTCGATAGAGAGAACTTCTCGATGTGTATTAAACGACAAATTAATTTATTACAGCGCAATTGTACGATTAAAAAAATAAAAATATAACATCCAATAACTAGTATCCGGTTCTTCATTGAAACTTTTCACGTCCCGCATTTTACATAGTATCCGAATGAAATCCAAAATCGCTTTGATTTTAATAACTCGAAATCACTGCGATCTATTTTCTGGATGCAAGTAATCATCGCGCGTCGCTCTTCACGCATTCAATATCTACAATAATGGAAGAGGCAAATAATAGCGAAGTTCGTGGATTCGGCTTCAAAGACGTCGCATTCCTCAAATGAACGTTAAACAGCAGTTCTTTCGATTGTTCCGCGATCTTTCCTTAATCTCCTCAAAGTGGATCTTTACCAAGCGACATACCCACACATACGCCCGTAACAAACGCGGATCCTCGCGTTCCCAAAGTCTAATTGTCATTTCTGAACAGCCAAACATACTGAGGTCCGTTGTGTATCCGTAGGCGAAGGGCTTTAATAATATGCGACAACAGAGGGACGTTTGCCCTGTCGGTGTCCCTTTGCTCCCGAAGTCTCCAGCCGGAGTTCCGGGGGAACTCAGTTTTGATCCTTTGACTCTCTCGATCCTCATTCGCGATCTTCTTCTTCTTCCCTCTTCGTCGTCTTCTTCTACCGTCCCGAATACTGCGGCGGTCTCTTTCGCAGTCTAATAAAACAATCGTCGATTATCGTGCAATTATGCCGTCTCATTAATCCACCGGCAATTATCTTCTCTCCTTCCCTCACCCCCGTTCGGCTTCTCTCCCTTCGCCGCCACACGTTCGCTATATACCTTCGATGATGAGTCCAACTTCTTATTCTCCCGCTTCGTCTTTTGCACTTCCATCCGATCTCGTTTACCCGTTGTTTGTTCTTTTCCTTCTGTTTATTCGTCCCTTCGTCGTTCCTTTGACTTTCCGATGTCTTCGCATCTCGTACGAGACTCTCGTTTGCCCATCGACGCTTCTCTCGTACGTCGACAAACCTCTCGTCGCTCTCGACGCTTTCATAACTTATGAGTGCGTTGACGCGCGCATGCAGTTATGCGAACTGCAGTCTTGAAGGACGACAAAATATCCATCCCGAGGACAAGTTTCTTTATCTATTTGTCCGACGGAGAGTCTTGCGAAGACTGAAGGACTGAGACAAAGAGGCGACAATTACATAGTTATAGTGGTTATAGTGATTAATGTTTAAAAAAATGCTTCGAATGGCTTCAAACTTCTTCGGGATCGTGATGAAGAAATATTATCGATTCAGATACTTAAATTCTCATTGGTTTGTTCGTTCGAATGCCTCAAGAAAAGTTGTAAACGACGTCAAGAGAGAAGAAACAGTGAGATATAAAGAATAACAGGAAAGAGGAAGAAGCAAAAGTTAAAAAGGATAGAAATTTGACAAATCCGTCCTTTCGTCACATCTGCAATTCTCCTTTGCCACTGCGCTGCGAAATACGCAAAGACTGGGATACCATTCTCCAAGATAGTTGCGGTAGTGCATACCGCGCGACCCTTAAACTACTTTCAGCGTACGCTGTAAACGAACATTAATAGCGGATAGGGGATGTCTTCGAAGTGGAGTTTGTCGTTCCGCGGAGCGAAATCGTCGCGACTGAGATGGAAAACGGTAGAATGATCGCGGGAAGGCGAAAGAAGCGGGCAAGTTGAGGGTTTCGGACGGATTTGATTTTTAAATCGCATACAAATCTACATCGTGGCAAAAGAGCCGCTCGTCCGTCACTCAGCCCAGTCGCTGGAGGAACGTCAATCCCTCGCGGTGGCGCGCGGCGTATAGTCCTCCGGTGTCTCCTCCGGGCGCCTTTCCTCAAGAGTCCACGGAATTGGTGACTGCGCTCTTCTTCTTCTCTTCGGGCTCTTGCTTCGCCGATTTTTTTTCAATCATCGCCGAAGGACAGGCCCCCGGATCGAGGAGGTTCTTTCGTTCGGGATCTCTGGACGAGACACACAAGAGCGACGACATATTATTATACATGTAAGGAACTTGCGAATGCTGTATAAACGCTCGACTGTCGGAGATCGGAGTCTCACGGTTTTGGGGTCATACCGACGAAGAATAATAAGACTGTTGAATTTTTTTTTCTTTTTATAAACATTAAAAAAAATCGAATACTATATCTTCAGTTTTGTTGTAAGCTGAAAATAATTTCTAAATAAAATTCATTTAACGGTGGAAAGATTTTATGCATAAACAATGCGTTAAATTTTTAACAAATGTACGCTGCAATTTTTATCATTTATTTCAATTCAACGATAAAATTTGTAATTTAAATACAATTTTTTTATTCCTTTTGAATTTACGGTGTTGGTAACTTATATACATCGAGGCGCTGCTGATAAAAATACCTTTTTTGTTCATTCACTGTATAGCATTAAAATTGTCGAACTCGTGCATTAAACTCAATTAATAAAACAGTTCAGAGGTTACAGATCCGTCTGGATGGTGAACTCTTTATCCCACAGTAATTCGTAAAGAAGGGACCCAAACGAACTATTATTACCGTATCAAAATGTAATATTATAAATAACGATATAACTTTCGAACACATAATCCGAAATGATAACGAGCCTTATAATGCTACCGTAACATTTACAGTGGCAATGAATCAGCATCTTTGATAGGAATATTCGAGTGAACATAGCTATGGATCACTCATTCACTTTGTACCATCAAAATCGTCCCATTAAATTCAATTAACATTAACTTAACATTAAACTCACTCAACAAAGTGACTATAACTTCTATCGAATATCGATCAGTATTTTCAGCTTTCTTTATCTTCCTTCGGGAAAAGAACAACACAAAAGTTTTAGTTTCGATCCGAAATTTCAATGATTATTCACATTCTATTCAGATTGCAATTTTTAAGGAAATTAGCCGAATCTGTCGTCGAGAACTGAAGTTTTTACGAAATAATGTGGTTTGCGAAGAAGAATGTCTACAGAAGAAATATCATAGAGATTCCAATAACAAATCGTACGCAAAATTTTGGAGAGATTGGAACCGATGAAAAATAAAATAAAATTGATAGTTCGATGAATAATCGAATGATTCGTACGTATCGTATTTCAGTTCCTCTCCAACCGCGGGCTTCGACAGAGTTTACGGAGGCGAATAATTATGCGTTTGAATCTTATCCGAGTATCGAACGAAAAAGATGACTGATGCACACGCGCTGCACATCGAGACTCGTCGCAGCGTGTGTGCCTATCGTTATTCGCATGCGATTCCGTCTCTTCGCCGCACACTCCCCCAGTGCACCAGTCGTCGGTTAAAATATAAATTTCAAATTTCTCATCCCCGTGGCGCGGCGCCGTATTTTTGTCGGAATTTCGTTGACTTAATTTCATATCCAATTAGATTCCATCAAATGTAAAAGACGGGACCGTCGTTGAAAAAAAAAAGTTACAACTTCTCGTATAACGTTCTCTTGACTACTTGTATATATATATACATTTTTCTTGCACTCGATGGATCATACGAATAATATCGCCAACTATAGTTACAACAGATAGTTACAGTTCTCCAAAATTAAATTCCAAATTATGTCGAAAACGGCCTTTGATTTGATTAAAATATCAAACGATATCCGACTGATAGTGATAGTAGCCAAAAATTTCGCAATACATAACGAACCCTGCATTACCGACATATTTAATTTTTTTCCCTAATTTCTCATTCATATCTCCAATTTTCGCAATATAAAAATAATTCAATAAATTCAACTTTTGTTGGTAAAATTTTAATATCTTCTATCGATGTGTTTTTTTTTTTTTTTTTTTTTTAAATTGAAATTTTATGAACTTCGAATGTATCGAATCGCGGTGGGAAAATCGGATAAATAAATGAAAGATACGTCCGGCACCTGGTCGAGATATTACGTACACTGTGGAGTTATCGTTACGGGGCACGGGGCCTCGATTAGCAACCAACGAGAGGATGAGAAAAGAGTTCGATGAAATAATTATGGGGGTTGGGGCCCTCGATGAATAAACAGTACAGCCTCTGGGCCGCCAGCTTGGATTTCACGAGGCGTTTTATCGGCGCGGGGAGGCAGATGAAGGGATGGTAGAAAAAAAAAAGAAACCAAAAAAAGAAAAGAAACAAAAAGTGAAACATAAAGAAAAAAAAGAAACGAAAACAGAAGACTTGTACCTACGAAGAACTGAGAAGTAGAAGAAGAAGAAGAAAGACGGGGGCCCCACTAATGCCAGTCGATTGAAGGCACCTATTAAAGCCCCGTATTTAAATATTATCAATGAAATTACAGTGCTCACACTACAGCCAACGAATGCAAGTGCACACATGAGTTCTTTTTCTTCCCTTCGCGATCATTATAAACCACTGATCAATAGCGGTCTTTAATCCCCCTTTGCCAATACTAATCGACATCGCCATGATTTAATTTCTTCCCCCTTTCCTCCCCCCCGCGCCTCGAGATTTGGTTTTTTTTTTGCTTTCTTTATTTGCCCAAAACTGGCTATCGCTAACACCGAAGCTTCAACTTATTTCTTCTTCGCTCGGTATCGACCGATATCGATTTATGTTGTCTCGAGAGCTCCCTTCTCACTGTTCGTTCGGCAATGTCAGACTCTTCTACCTTTCGCAACACCGCAAACTCGCTCTCGGGTATATTACACTTTGTCGACGATCGATAATCGTTACAGAGAATCGCACGGGTAGTTTTTAATGTCTCGGATATATTATGACGTGTTAATGACACGGTATTTATGTTTATAATAAGAACGACGGGAAACGGAAGCATGAGGCGTCTGGGTGGTCGAACACTCGCAGCCAGATGCTCGGATTTAATCTTTCGAAAGGTACGCAGAGGATGAAATTATTGCGAACAACGAATTTGCTTACTATTCTGCGCTATTGTTATGCATTTTTGTTTTCTATGCCATATTTTTCTTACTAATGAAACGGCGTTATTATTTCAATTGGTAGTTTATCTTTTTTTATATCGATTATATTCCTTCGAATTATTTAAACGAAAAAAATATATTTAATTTCTTTGATTCTTAGAATTTGTGAAAAAATTATTAATTTCTGGCATCAGAACCTCCAAATACTTTGCATTATTTTCCATATTGCAAAAATTACGATATTTTTTTTTCCGTAAATTATTGATTTTTTTTTTTTCGTTTTCCGACGCGGTAGCGAATAAAATATGTGAAAAAAAAAAGTGAAGAAATAATTAAACCGGTGAAGTACGATCGCAATCGCACAACGTCTGTACATAATTATCATATTATTATACATATCTATATGATATGTATAGGAGGTGTCTGAGGCATATGTACCCCCGTGTAAGATCGTAGATTCCCGACGGCGCAGCCAGGGTAGACTCATAATTAGGTGAGAAATATTAATGCCCGACTCGCAAGTAAAATAGATCGCGTTCCGAGGAAACGCGAAGACGCCGCCCCCTTTCTTCCCTTCTACCCTCGCGTTGCATCGAAAACTGCGCAGTCAAGTAAACATATTCTTCGCGGAAGCTATGTGTCATGAGTGACTTAACTACTTCCTATTTTGTACACTTCATGCCGTATTTTCTTGTTTTTTTTTTTTTTTTTTTTTTTTTTAACGCTCGAGCGACCAAAACTCTTTTTCGTTTGGATGTTCTCGGAGAACATTTTTCAACTGTTAGTAGGCGCCAAAGTCTCGGAAAATGGTTTACTTCTATATATTCTCGAGAGAAAGTTTCTGCATAGAATTAGTGATAAAAAATAAAAGAAAATCGGAGAAAAAAGGGAAGGAATAGTCTCGAAAATTGGTTCGTCGATAAAAAAAGGAAGAGGCGAGCAGGAAGAAGACACACACCGGATTGGTGGCTTGCCGGCTGCCTGAATGTGTCGGCATTGTCAAAGCAACTGGTCCAACGCGCTTGTCCCGTTCCGTTCTCTCCTCCGAATCTGCGATGCCATCTGATAGCCGAGCGTCAGCCGAGCCGAGAGAGTGAGAGTTTCAGCGTACCGGCAGCAACGGCAGCCTCTTCGGATTACTGTATACGAGAGTCCGTGTGTTCGCGCACCTTAAAACATCATTCTCACGTGCGGGGCGTGCTGACGAAGAATCAAGATGCCTCATCCGTTGGATCCTCGCGCGCAGTTTTACACTGAAAGCGAAAGAGAACAACCGTTACAAATATTGTTTGCTGTATATGTCATAATGCGCGTCTTTCAGATCAATTTATCAAATTGAGTTGTTGATGAAATTGCTTGAAAAAAAAAATCGTCAATGGGTCAAAAAAATTGTCTGTCATCGAAATTTTTCACTTATTTACTATTGAAGGTAATTTCTCTAAAACAAAAAGTTATCAATTGATTTTAAATTCAAAAATATGAGATGAACTAAGAAACTTGTGTTCTCGTATTACATTTTCGTTTCGCGAGCGAAATTGTCGACTTAACAAAAATGAATTTATGGTAATATTTTTTTACATTTTTACATATTTCAGTTAAATCACCAAGAGGGGAAAAACTGAAATTGATAATAAATGCATTCTATGAGATATCGATTTGGTTGATAGCCATAAAATAATAAGAAAAATTAATCGATGAAAGAATGCAATAATTGATTTTTTTTTTTTTCGTAAGAGTTTTGTCAGTAATTTTTTTGTTAGTTACACCAACTCTGCCATAGACTTGTTTTGCATTAGATATTCGTCTATATAGAGAGCAATCGCGGTGAAGAAAAGCATAAGCAGCGGATAGAGACGGAGCGATATTGGTTCGCAGCGTACGAGGCAAACTGAGTTTGCATGCCTCGCGATCTTCGTTCGCGGGGCACCTTAATAAGTGGTTTGCCGCAGAACAATCCGATTAATTCGTACGAGTGAACGAAAGACAGATCGCGAAGGATGGAATACGATTCGCGATGGCCTCAGCCATCGGCGTATATCGCATACTATATAATCATAGTATTTTCATCCATTGCTCGAACGTGACTCGCTGTGACCAAGCAGATGATCGCGCCGGGGCACGATGATCCGTGAGTTCACCGCAACGGCAGCAGTCGAGACACGCCATTCCGGAGACCTGACTCCAGCCTATCTTTCGTGAAATTAATTATTTGCCGCACAGAGAAGAGAGAAATCCCCAACCCCTTGATAATACGTATTGCACGCTACTACCGTAAACAATATAGCATCATCTCTTCGCATAATTATTATTATTTTTTTATTTTCCATTGAAAATTAATTTTCTCTGATCGAAGATTTATCGCAACTCACTAGAAAATAGCTGTATGACTATTGCATTCATCATGCCTAACCGCAGAAATATATTTCCTATCAAAGTTTCGAGTTACCGATTTTTTTCGATTAAAATTGTAGTAAAAAAAATTAAATACTTCGTGAAATTATTTTATTTGAAAGTAAAAGCTATTGAGTCGTTAGCTATTCGTGTAAATGCAGTGAAAGTATTATTATAATGATTTGCTGGAAATTTGCAATTTTCTTCGGGAGGATATATATGTTTATCAAAGTCCGTAGTACATTACCATTCTTCCCTTTTCACCGGAAAACTTATCCGAGCGTTAAAACTCGCATAATCGGAAATCGTGACGAAAGCTCTCGTTGATTTTCTTCCTCACATCCGTCTTCCCCCTGAAACAAACGAATCTCAATTTATTCAAATGCCTTTCATTAGCTTTTTCGCGAAACAATTAATTAAATTACCCTTGTGTCCGGCTGTACTCATCGCTCACTAAATAATGAGAGCTGTAGGTTTGTCGGTATTCCTTTTTTATTCCATTCCTACTTCCTTCATCACTCCGGCTTTCGTTCTCATTAATTATCATTCAGTGTCGATGGGGTCTTTAGGGACTCGAATGTGATGAACTGCGATGAAAACAATTCTTGTTCTTCCGCTAGAAAATAAAAAAATAAGAAATCAATGTCGATAAAGATGCGTTATTTATTGCGGTACGTAAGTGTGCGTACGCGCGCGTCTCCGCGCGTAATTCTTAGTCAAGAAACCGCGCGAACTCACAAAAGGCGAGAAGATAATATATTCGTCTCGGAATCCGCAGAAGGAATGCTTAACGACGCGAGCGACCGTCCGGTTATCACTAACGTGGTAATTAACGCGCGCATCTGTTTAACGCTATCTTTGTTTTACGCTATTTTGCTTATATTTTATATCTATCTTCCCTCCTTTGCGGAGCATTAAATTAATTGCGCAAAAACGAGAACGCTGAGCTATGCCCCTCTCACACACATACGCACACTTGCTGCAGAGAGAAACTACTCTACGCTTACGCGTACCATATATTTCTCGACGCGCGCTTTGTGATTATTTGATGAACGTCGAAAAATTTACGGTACATCAATCAACGAACAGTCAACGTGTAATTGCCGAGAATATAGCGTGTAAATTTAACTAATTCACACCACGTCTCGTTGCGTCGTAATTAATTATGATAATTAAGATCGCGCATAGCACGGAGAACGGATATTCGTGCGTTGCATGGAATACAAACGCCAAAAGTACATCGATTAATCGTTTTGTCTCAATTATTTGGCAGTCGATAGCTCTACTATAATTTTCTTTAACGATAACTATACTTCCGTACAAATTGAATCCCTAAATCATCGTTTATCCCAAACTAAACGTCACGGAATTTCGATATGCAAAAAAAAAAAAAAGGAAATCAAAGTCTCGAGAACTGTTGCAATGAAAATTCATATCTATCGTCTTCGATCCGAGAAGTCATTCCTCACACTACGCGGTACAACTTAGACAAGCGAAATACCGCGCTATCCTCGCATTCTCAATGTTCTCGCGTCGGTTACAAAGTCACTGTCCGCGGACAGTAAAGATGCTGCTAGGCGTCTGATGTACTTGAGATCAGAATGTAGATCTTCGATCGCTCGGTCGCGACGTGAGATTGTTAACAAAAAGGTATCTATGACTGGTGATGCTGGTATCGGTACTCGACGCTGATCTCTCTGGTATCGATCTCGTTGAAATAAATCGATGACTCGTAACATCATGAAGGAGCGGAGATACAGGAGAGAGAGAGAGAGAGGGAGGTGAGGGCCGTGATGCATGATTTCATGGAACTCGTCGCTTGGTACGCGTCTTGTCTGTACTTTAGCTCGTAGAGGATACTCCGCACGCGGCGAAACTTGTGCGTTTCTACTTATGTGCGCGAGAGCTCACCCCGCATGTAGCCACTCGATCTCTCGCGACCTACCAGTCCCGCCCCCCCTTCTCCTCACCGGTAGTAACCTACAGTGTGGGAATCTCGACGGATGCATTATGTATTTATTGCTTTACTTAGTTAGGAATTACTTTGCCAACCGTAATGACTTTCAACCGGGTAGCGCTATCTTAGGAATTCTATACGACTGATTTATCGACGATACCTGTTTTGATTACACGACAACTTCGATTGTCTTTATCATTTTTTTTTTTTTTTTTTTTTTTTTTTTTTTTCGGGTGCCATACATTTCGGCACGCGACCCGAGTAGCCTGATGATATTGTTGTTATCCTTCATCTCGGAGGATCGAGAAACGATGTTCGTTTTTTAACTTTCTGCTGATGAACGATGTTCTCGAGGGCTGATGCTTCATCCGATTCGACGGATTGTAAAATGATACTCTTCATTTGTTTCCGGTTTCGATACTTCGTTGTTTCAGGTGCGACATTGCATGGCGACTTCCGCATCGTTTTGGAAACCTTTCTTCCTGATGTGATGCTGCATCCAGTTGAGAAGATTGGATGGTCTTCCTTCGTTTTGGAAGCTCGCAGTGTTCATTCTATCTGTAAACAATTTTTAACTGTTATCGGGCGGAATTGGACTCAAAAAATGTAGCGAAAGCTACTGACGAATAATTATTGCAAGAGAACTATATTTATTTATTTTATGACGTCAGATCTGAAGCCACATCTCTTCAACGTCGATTTTTATCGAGGAGAAGAAAAACACGTTTCCGTTCTCCAATTTCCGCAATTTCGGTACTTTGATGGACTTAATGTTCTAAATTTCGACGTTTAAGGATGTAAAAATGAAGTTGTGATTTGGGAAAACTCTCCAGTCAAAGTCCGACGCGATCGCGAGATCGAATGGCGAAGTTTTCGCACGCCATATAATCGCATTAAATAAATTAATTACGCGCGTTATAATAGACAACATAATGCTTTGCGGTGTTAAGGATTGTACTGCCGCTTGATGTCTGTCGGCTTTGAGCGAAACGCCCAATGCGCTTGACCGACACACCGTGCATAGCTTTGAGAGATCTCATTGTTTTTTTTTCTACTTTTCTTTCTTTCATTCTTCTTTCTTAATGCAATACATATCGCTAATTGCCTGATATTACTACTCGACCCGACCACGCGCATTCCTATTGCACGAGAAATCGCAATAAATTTCGATTAATTAAGGCCGCGAGATATGCATATCAGGTGTGTATGGAAAAATTATTAATCTCAAATTTATTACTACGGCTTTAATTGGACTCACTTTTTCATTCGTAACATCGCAATGATATTAAACGAATTTTCCTTGCAATCAATTTCAGTATATAATTTAACAAAATTGTGGCGATTTTATTTAAAAAAATTAATTATCGATGGTGGCGATGGTTGTCTTTCGAAACAAAAAAAAAACAATTTCGCAAGTTCGCAATGTCAAATAATTTAATTACGAATTAAATTAAATTTAACCTCAAAAGTACATTCGTAATAATGAGAATAGTACCAATTAGTTGAATTTACAGAACTCTTGATGGCGGTCGACTAATTAAAAAATGTTTTGTTTAATTGTTATTTTTTTGTTTTTCATATTTTGTGGGTATAAAAATGAAAGCGTCGATCTCTTGACGATTGAAATTGTTGACTCTCAACACGAGATTTCTCTCTCGATATCATTAAAGTTTTTAGCTTCTATCGCTGACCCCAGCGCCTCGTTTTGCCCCGTGGGGAACATTGCGAAAGAAATATTTTCCGCGAGCAATCAATCAATATTCAACGTGCATGTTAATGGTCGATTAACGGCTCGACGATCGCGAATGGGAGGGCAATACAAAACGCTCGAGTTCTCGCGAGCGTTGAGTGCCGATCGCGCGAAACAGTATCCGTGTGCGCATACGTCGCGATCCATAGGCGTTTTTTTTTTTTCTTTTTCATAAACGTTACGTGCACGCGGTGGCATTGCGATTGCGTATTCCAAACGAGTATCGTCAAGTAGCTTATAAGTAACACAGTAATGACACAGCCTGTCATGGCGATCAAAGTTTTCTTGATACTCGATCCATTCTCGTTAAGCCGGCGGTGACGATATATACGAGAAGTTCGATAGCAAAAGCGTGAGCCACAGACAAAGGAATTGTATTAATATTCATTTTTCATTTTTTTTTTTGTTAATTCTCGTCGGTCAGAGATCATTAAAAAAATTAGAATTGTTCACAAATCCGATAATACGAGGGAAGTGATTTGCCGCTCGAAAAAAATATAGATGATTAACATGAATTGTTATTAAATGTCATTGGAATTGTGAAGTTTTATGATGTGATGCGCAAGCGTAATGCAGAAATTGATCGCTCCAATCATCCAATTACGTTATTCAAAGGATCGCCAGTATAATCGTAAATCAAATACGAGAGATCTGATTATTTTTTACATCATAACACTCGCCGTTTTTAATTGTAGCAATCTTGACGTTTCAGTGCGAAGAATTTAATCCGTCGATTATAGATAATGACGGGACAAAGTTAGCCTAATAGTGATCGGAATTATACGAAACACTTTTTTCCGTACATTTAGATTTCAGTATTGCTTCTTCAATTAATGTTTTTCAATGCCTTTTATCATTTTTTAATAATTTTTTTTTATTTATCAGATAATCGAATTTTTTTAGTCAATTTAATTTTTTTAAATCAGTAGAATAAAATATACGAAGGAATTTTTTATTAATTGTGCATAATAAAAACAAACTTATCGATAGCTGCGGACGAAAAGATAACGAGAGAGTAGTGTGGCCACAGGATTTCAGGATGCCAAGTATGAGTCTCATGTACTTTTGCGTTTTTTTTTTTTTCGTCGACATTACAGATCGCCTCTGTCGTGAAAACGTGTGCGAGAGAAATTCAGAGAGAGAGAGAAAAAGCGAAGAATACTCGTTCGGCAAGAAAAACGGATAAAGGGTTTATCTTAATCCACGCTTGAGCGAGCAGACGAGCTTTACCCAACCCCGGCATGAGATCGGACGACCCCTAACCAGCACACTCGAGAGCTCGTACGAGACGACTCATCCTCCTCATCTGGAGCATCAAACCTCTATAACCGATCACACTTCACTCCTCCTATAGTATCACATACTTTTTCTGTCGTATAACCAGTTTTCTAGCAACCAGCAGATCAGACTGTGCGATAGGCTATGGAAGCTTATGAGTCGGGAAATATTGGCACGAAGATCGAGGATTGCAAATAGGAAAATATTAACGCAAACAGACGTGGCATTCTAATTCTCGATAAATATGACGAAATTTCAAGAAAAACGAAAATTTTGCTCGTGAAGCGTAATTTTGTTTCATGTCCCGAAATAATGACAATCGACGAATATAGATTATAGAAATATATTATTTTTTTTTAGATTGTAAAAAACACGAAAATTTGAATTTAGTCACGTGATCACGTGAATAGAGAATTCTGTCTTTTGACTTTCCGGCTTCGACTTCTGACATGATTTCAAAAATTATGCAAATTTTTATAAAAATTTCGTATTATTGAAATTTTACTCAGAAATTTAAAATTTCGAGGATTCTCTTCACTTTCGGAGTTTTGAGCATAAAATTAGAAATCGACACCTGTAAGATCCGCGTGAGACAACAAAGACCGGGCAAAGTCACGTGCCAGTCAAGGGAAGTTCCGTGACGAAATACATCAGGGGAATAAATAAAAAACCGATCAGCCCGTGCCTCGTTGGGAAAAAAACTGCGGAATATCTTTAACCGAGCGTGCGAAACTCTCGCGCGACGAACCGAATGAATGTACCGGTCTCTTTGTTGGCGGGGATCGACGGTATATTCGAAGATCTCAGCAAGATTCGTTTCTCGAATGAAGCAATCGCAATCGACAGCAAAAATAGAGGTGCAAATGCAATTAGTGCATCGCTTCCACGTTTTTTTTTTAAATCATTAAAAAAAGATCGCCGTACGAGAAAGTTCTTTGACCAATTTGGAATTACTATCGGAAAAAATTTTAATAAAATATTTCAGTTGAAGGTAGAAAAAAAAATGTTTTTCGCAATAAAAAAATCAAATACTCCGATTAGTTTTAAGCGAAAAAAGCGTGTTTAACAGGTAAAAAAAAAACGAATATCTTCTAATATTCCAATACGAACGTTGGCGGTAGAATGAGAAAACAAAAACTTTTTTTACTCAGTTTCTGTGACACTAAGTAAAACAAAGGCTCGTGGTTGTCGTACGAAAGCAGTATCAGTGACAGGGAAACAAGAAAGCCAATAAACGGGCTTTGACTTTCATTCTACCTACGCATCTGGGTATATCTCTCGCCACGATAAACGGACGCCAACGCGAGGCATAACGCTAACGGGGAGTGCAACGAAAAAAAAAGGACCGTAGTCAGGATGACGTTGCGATCCAAACCCTTCACGACCACCAGCCGTGTTCACAACTGACTATTTATCTTGTTACATTCAAGTTATTCAATTCTAAGCGGAAGATGAATGAAGGTCCGTGCAATTTCGGCGATACTTTCGAGTGCTCTGGTCGCACTACTTGTTGTACATATGTAGGTACAAGTAAACGAGTAGCCGGCGCTTGATGACCACTAAAACACCATAACTCGAGGAAATGAATCAATAATTCAGAGTTCGAAGAATGAACGTGTGCCAAAATTATCGTGAGCGATTCTGTATTGCAGTACGATGTGCAAACAAATTATCGGAAGCCATATGTTGTCGTTACAGCGACACGGCAATGGCTTCTGCAAAATTCTAAGCTTCCCGATAGAAATATCGTTGATGCTTCGCCCAAACAAGGTCCGTGTAATAACCAATTCTTCAATAATAGTCTAACGGAAGTTCAAGAATAATCTCGTATACGTGTCCAATAGACATTTCAATGATTCGATTTTAATGATTAACGCATCGTCTTGGCTTCAGTATAAAAGCGATCAATGACCATCGTAAACTGTACGACAGCGAATAGGAGTAGAAACGTAGAAACGGAAATGCGTAAAAGGTCGCCGTGGTGGATGACATTAGCCAGAACCGGAAGGTGCGTCAGGACGAAGTGGCCGGACATTAGGAATGGCAGGAAAAACAGTCACCCGCCGCGAGATGTTTGATCAGAACAGCGCTAATGTAATACTGTTTGTCGAGCGAGTGTCGTGTCATTCAAGCGCCACGTGAAACCCAATATTCTGAACGACGGACTTAATATTTTTTTTTATCGTACAAACTGAATATTCAGAAATTATCACGAGGAATTATTTATAAAAATAAAATGTGTGAAAAGAATAACTCATTGTAAACTCTGATTTGACAATCGGGAAATCTATCAATAATTCGTCTGTATTAATCTTTTTTTTTTCGTATTCTCTTTAATTTTTCGTTATTGTAATTATGTTTTCGGATGATAATGAAATTATCTGAAAAAAAGGTCGTATTCGCAGGAATGATGATCCAGTTGCATCGTAATCTTTGTCGAATGCTACCAAAGTTTATTATCGACGCGCGCTGGTAGTGCACGCGGAGAATTGCGTGACCGATGTCTCCGCTGCATAAAGCTTTCCCTTCCTCACCGTTTTGTTTTTGTATCATCTCAGCGAGACTAGCTGCTGTTGCTGCTGCTTTTGCTGTTGCACCCATCTCCCCCACGTTCCGTGATGAACACACGGTAATCCGGTTATCGAACGGCTCAACAGCAATCGTCAATTTATTACTATTTATTACACGTCGGTGATAAATTAGCTCTGAATGCTATAACACACTGATAGAAACTCAGCCGATAGCATGTGATATCCAGACAAAAGGATAAACTTTGAAAAATTCAAAAGATATATCAATTTTTATATCGATTTATCGAGACGAATCGATATAAGCATTAAACGAAAATAATTATAATAATTGTCATATTTCAATTATAATATTTTAATTTCTCATAAAAGAAGTATTGTTTCGATGAAAAACTGACTTATTTTTTGAAATTTTAGGGGTAAAAAAAAAATGTCCGAAATACGTTTTGAATGTTTTAAAGTCAAATACCCGGGGAATTCGCTATTTGCGTACTAATTGCTCGTCAATTTTTTAAAGTTTCATACGTGCGAAAATTATGAAAGTACGGAAGGCCCTTTTCTCATTGACGAAATATCGCGAATAAAGACTAATAGAGGAGAAAGCATTGCGGAGATCGTAATATTTTCAGGATATTTTTATAACAAATCTAACAATGTTATAATGAGCCAATTGGAATGATAAAGAGGGCATTGACCGTAGCCATGAGATAAACCTCCTTCCACGGATGAAAATTAGATTCCGTAGTATTTTAATCCGTGTTTCGCTGCCGGTAGATAATCGATTGGTCACGACGAGAGGGAGAGACCCCGGCGCGGTAGCCCGCCCACACAGTCTCGTCGACAAACTACAAGGAGAAGAACAACTCTTTTATCTACTGTAATACGTCGGTCACTAGTTTGACCGGCACTTCGACATCTATCGGCAAAAGAAATTCGTCAAAGGTTCTGTGGTAACTAAATTAATGAATTTTGAGAAACGAACAAAAGTTTAATTTAACTTATGTCTGCTATTACGTTTCTAATTACCTAACATTTTGTACGAAAATTAAACTTATTATAAAATAATAATAGTTAATTACATTCTTACAATTACGGAAAAACAGACATATATATATAAATGGATTTTGTTCTCATATAAAAATACGAATTGGTAGCCAAGAGAGTTGATAGAAATACAATTGCATTCGTGACGAAGTGTCGGAAGGATTATTTTCTAAAATTCCGAATCGGCATTTGTAGCGAAAAAACACATCGCACTTTGAGAATACGATTTTTAATTTACGAGAAAAAATTTTAAATAATTAATTATCTACGTGAATCCCGAAGTAAAATTACAAAATTGTAGAGCTCAGCTCGATGTTAAATTCCCATTTCGTTTCGTTAACCTGATAGTTCTCACGGAGCGTTAGGTATCCAAGTAGCCGGAATCACGCCGTCGGCAGGGATTGATTGGAAATTAGAACGATTGAATACTGAGAAACGAACGTGACGCACCGATGAGCCCATCGACGATAGCTCTGCTCGCTCCACTTTGTGGATCCACTTCGACTCTCGTGTTTCTTTTCTCCTTCTATACTTACTTACTTTCCGCGTCCCCAACTCGTGTCGACTCTGTATACATTCTCATCTTCGAAGCTTCAAGGCGAAACCGTTCTTTAACGCATCACCAAGTTCACGGTATTATCGGAGACATACAAATGCCCCGTAACAGCTTCTCAATGCATTAAGTAATTACGAAAAATTATTTTTAAAAATATAAAATTTCCCTGCCGCTTAACTATCGACAAAGAGACACCAACCAATCCAAACCAATCCAATTTTTTGGTTCGTCTTTGAAATAAAAAATTATGTCTGTATATCAATAAAGTATCCGCAAGTCTTGAGTTTTTTAAGTTCTTTTTCGCGTTCGTGAAATAATTTTGATTCATGAAATATTGAAAATCCGCAGTATCTGGAGAACCGATCGATCGATGGGGGAAAAAGAATTGAAAATACGAGAGGTGGAAAAGTATTAGACTCATAATTTTTCGTTATGTACGAAAGTTATGGAAAAATCAATTGTCCCATCGATGTATCTGAAACCCGTAAAATAAACACTCCACATCCCGAGATCTGCTCTCCCGATAACCACCCTCCTCTCCCCTCCTTTGAACGATGAATCTTTCCCAGTCGCGAAGAAAGAGACTCTTCTCTTTATACAATATATTTTTTTTTGTTTTCATTATCTATCTTTCTCACTGTACTTTGTACTCTTTATCGTCTCATCCTTGGTCCCGTGCTGGTACCCAGGATTACCGAGTCGTTAGACATCGTGGTTACGTAGTTGGTGTATGCTATCTATACGGGAACCACGGTGGTCTCTCTTCCTACCTGCAACCCAGGTGGGTAGGGCTCGTCCGTTCCCTCGCTTGACCCTCTCTCTCTCTCACTCTCCGGCGCTCGCGGATGGCAACTAATTAAATCATGGAAAAGACGACGGTCCAGCGTGCGTCCCACAATTCTTTTTTTTTTTTTTCTTACGAAATTAATAAACCGGAACCACCAGTGGATCTCAATTGACCTCGAGCTCAAGGAATAGATAACATTTTCTGCATTCTTTTATGCGCCGAGAAAAAAAAAAAGAATCGCGTGAATCTACCAAGCAAACGGGGTGGCAAAATAAACTATACAGCGGATCGAACAAAATAATGATTATAGAAAATTGAAAAAAAAACTGACTTGCGTCACTGTTCATTTCATCGTTTAATACGTTTAAGCGGTTCTTTTTTTTCTCTGCGTGGATGAAGACGAGGGGAGGGATATGTGATATAACAATAAAATTTGTATCCAATTTTTTAAATATATTTTCTTCAACAGCCATTTCGATAGACAATCTCTCAGCTTCTGAATTTCTGAGACTATCAATGGAATAAAAAAAAAAAAAACAAAAATTAATTTAAAAAAATATTATTGGACGGTCCGATAAATAAAATAAAATGAATGGTCGAGAGACTGGGTACATTTTTTTTTTTTTTTTTTTTTTTTTACAAATCCAGAGCAATCGGTGTGAGAGTTTCCATTCGCGAATTGCGTATTCTCGTTATAGATGATCGGTGATGAAAAAAAAAAGACTACAGGGGTCGAAACGAGTTTATCCGCGGGTTGGGAAGCAAAAGTGTATATATAGCCTGAGAGCGTTGGACAGAGAGCGATACAGTCGAGAGGGCAGTGTATCCCCTTCGCATAGCACTAGAATCCGCGATGGGAATAAAATGTGAAACTGTAAATTGTGCGTGGGAATAATCGGTCCCCGGACGATCGTATGGAACGGTGGTCGCCGCGGATAGCCGCGGGGGTGTGTATGTCTCACTCTCCGTCGTTGGAAACACGAGGATTTAAATGCGCAGCCAACCGAAAGAAAAAAAAAAGGGACGCAAGACGGGATGGGGGTTTCGCTGTATTACGGTTTTGCGCTCCTGCGGAGGATCGCTTGGAAATTTGTTATGTTATGTCGGACTATCACTCCCCAGTGAATATGAAGAAAGAATTGATCGAGCTTTCGCTTCGAAGGGTGGACGTCAATGGATAAGGGAAGGAAAAAAAAAGCTTTTTCTAGGGAAAATATAAAAAAAAAAAAAAAACGCCTCAACGAGTTCGTAGCCAACGCGCGATAGTAAAACGGACTCTTGACGAAGAGTGGTGTGAAAGAAAAGGTGACCAAGGGGGAGACTGTGAACACGGTGCCAGGAATATAAAGCATTGGATAAAAGACATGACGACGAGCTGCACATATGCGACTCATAAAAGCTCTTTCGAAAAGCTTCAAACATATATATAACGCACCCTCGGCAATGGTGTCGTCAATAGTGAAAGTTCACTTAAAAAAAAAAATACTAAATTTATTGCGTGAATACTGGTACCGGAAGTTTTTATTCATAAACTGGTACATTATTTTTCATGTACAATAATAATAAAAAAATAATGTACGGTATATTAAAAACTGTCGTCGATACTTTACCTTTAATAGTTTATTTTAATTTTACTGTAAAAGTATATTAATTTTTTATCACTATTGTAAATTAAATACATATGGTACTTATTTATGCATAAAAACTTAAAAATTTTCTTTTTGCAATGTCGTCGTCGACATGTAAAAGAAAAAAAATGTATCTTTAGAGTGTCTCAGACATTATCAATACTTCATTATTAATTTTCATTTTTTTTTAAGGGTAGTGGACACAGGTACCCTTGTCGATAAAAAAAAGTTTCGCCTGTTTATTACTTCGTTATAAACGTAAGACGAATTAACTGGAATGAGGATAAAAAAAAGAAGTAATTTCGATCATTTCCGCGACTCGCATTACGACGATATTTTTTTCTCATCATAATGGCCATAACAATGAGAATATTCCGCATCCCTTATACCTTATACTCGGTAGACTTTTTTTGTCTCACCCCCTATGTCGATATCGTCGAATATTAAGAAATAGCTCGACGGGTATTCCCGTATTTGCGGACAGAAATGAGCCATTCGTCTGGTATCCCTGGGAATGAGGCACTGTCTATGCATAGCACGCCACGCGAACCCCCGGCACACACATCCTCGACCGCAACCTATAAATAATATTCTTCGACCTCACTGCTTTCATCGCCTGTCCGGCACTCCTTCGCTCTTCTTCCTTCTTTCATTTCTCCTTTTATTCTTCTCTCCGTTTCTCTCGGCCACTGTGCGATGCCGCCAGGGCTCACCCTGGCAGCGGGCAGACGGCAGCGGAGAAACTGAGCTTGAAATCCTGGCTCACCATATTTATTACCGAGGCGTGATCTCACGTGCTTTCACAAAACTTTCGGTAGTGAAATTGTACTTTTGGGAATAATATCCGAAAGTCTGACCAACTGCGTTCAATCGTCAAAAATTTATCGATCTTTTTTTTTTCATCATTTTTAAAAATCCTTACGAAAATACGTGCATTTGGATCGATCAATCGATCAAATAGCAATGAAATTGGATAAACAGCATATGTTTTTGCGCCGAGTATCGTGAATCTGTTTATTCACTGCGGAAAAAAACGAGATCATCGAGTGTTGTTTTTTTATTTATAAATAACGTAGTCATGGCGTTGAGACGCAAATATAAGTGAGACGAGGCGCGGGGAAACGAAGCGCGAGGTCAGAAATCGTTTATCGACGAACGACTTCCGGTCGAATCGGGTGGTCACGCTGTTGCGGCGACGGATTTTTATCTGGTAATAGCCGAGAGAAGTCCAGTGATCACGAGCCAACAGCGCCAGCAGCACGCGCTCAAGTCAGAAGAAATAGCCGAAAGAACCTGCGAAAGAAGGGAACACGTACGCAGGCCACACGAGTGTGCCAACGAATTCGCGGCGAATATCGGCTCGTGCTGTCTCTCGTCTGTACCGCGTTCGATTTTCATTGCTCGGTCATTATTGCGATCGTTCATTTTTATTTTCACTCAAACACGCCGATGAAACTCGCAGCAGATTAACGATTCTCAGGCCGTGTCGAGCACACGAATACGAAGTTAACGTTGCAAAATTACTCATAATTTGTTCTCGAAGAGGAAACGAATGTAATAATTGTCGATTGATAGTGTGCGCGATCTAACGAATACGGTATTTTACTGTGTTTACCAATCCCGCGGAGATCGAACATTGTTGTCAACGTAATATGAAACGTCTCAGTCGGTTATAAAAACTGTGATAAATACCTACCATTTCGAAACCATAGATATTCGAGAAAAAAGAAAATTGTCATTTCCTGTGGACTATGTTTCTAATGGTTTCTGCTGAAATATTTATGGTTTCGAAATGGTATTTATCACAATTTTTGTTATCCCTAAGCGGGCAGTGCGCGGGAGGGTGTTTCACAGGACCTTTAACTCATAAATAGATCTCATTACCAACCGCGGCATGAAATTGCATCCTTGCGCAGAATTAAATACTATATACGGACGGTAACAGAATCTGTAATTATTTTTTTCCCAAGGATGCCAACCAAATTCCATCGAAACGGAAATTGCGCAGGATTTGGGACGGTTTCAGTAATGAATTGTAAAAATTTGATTGTGACAAAAGCTGATCGTCGCCCTTTAAAAAAATAGAAGAATAACCGTATTAGTTGCCGAGCGAATGTCGATTGTATGGTCAGGTTAACGACTCTTTGATTTGCCTTAATGACAGGGAAGTAGAAAGGAGGAGAAAGGGACACTACTCCAATTTTCTCAAGTCCCAGCGGAATTATCGACGATGAGATTCCGAACTGATCGTCAATTTCTACCTGTCAATGGGGAAGTCGACATCGGCCCGCGGGTTATTTTAGCGCCGAGGGGATTACAAATCTTGAAACAAAAAAGTACATGTCAATCGCGACTGGCAATGCGGAAAAACATAAAAAGTAGGAATGAGAATCGTAACATCCTTGAAAAAAAAAAAAAAAAAAAAAAAAAATGGTACAAAACAATAAGTACCACCGGCCATCGCAACTCGTGATTTTGTCATCCTATTTGCTACCGATCTGTACCTATGTCGTGACACTTTATTAGACAAAATCAGAAAGACGAAAGATTTTTATAATTTGCCAGAATAATACTCGTGATCTATACTTTCCGCGATCATTTTTTTGACGTCACGTTGAAGGCTTCGCGACATGTTTGTGGATCTCGAACGCACTCTGAAGTACGATCTGAATTTTCAGTGAAAAGTGGTGAAAATGTTGTAAGTGTTTTGAACTCCGTCCATTTTTTTTTCTATTATATTGCAGCACCCCTTCCCATTCGGGTATTTTTTACTTATAACTTCAAAGGGTCGAGAAAAAAAAAGTGGTAATATATCCGTTCCACAGCCAGTAACGACGAATTAGTTTCGCAAATTCGAGAGACAGATATTCGATGAATTTGACTTAAGCTTTTAGGGCTGATGGGGATCGATGCCTTGTTGTCTCGTCCCTCGAATCTTAGAAGCGTTTACAAAGCGATTAGATGTCTCTTGTGTCTGTGCGCAGAGAAACAGTATAGTGTGGATGACGCAGAAGAAGGTGATAGCCGCGAAAAAAAAACGTACAGGGATGGAAGTGGAATGGTTGTCTCTCTTTCCCCTCGCATCCTCACTTTGGATCCGCTCGGGAGACCGTGTTTCTTGTCGGTGTAGCGTCGCTCGGCGTGGCGACAAAAATAGCGTATGATTGAGTGAGCGCCGCGAGGGATTTTCTGCCAGAGGAATAGAACGCCACGCTGCCGCGCTTGGTTCGCGGCGGTCCCGGGGAGAGGAGGGTCCGGAAGACCCCGGACGCCGAGACCAAGGAGGGTGGACGACATTTAGCTACCGAGAAAATACTACCCCACGGCGCGCCTCACGGGAACGAAACATCGACGTCGAAAACGCGATCCTGTCAAATGATCCATCAGCCCTTTTTCTCATTCCTTTTGTTTTATATCTTCGCCCAAGAATACGCTCAAAGCGCTTCTCATCTCTACACAAATGTATTTAAAAAAATTCTTCTATTTTACTCGAAGTAATTTTTTTATTTTTCACGTACGATTAACTAAATTGTCTTCAAATGGATTTTTCATGTGCATATTTATAAAAAGAAAAAAAATAATATCGTGAAACAAAAATCGATTTTTACCATCTCAACGATTTCATTCGCTACCCCTTTAACTTGTCAATCGAATTTATTTTCCTAAAATTGTGAAAGTAAACGATTTCGCGATCCTTTTTTTTTGTATATTTGATTTTCATTCGTTTACCTTGTCTTCAAGTTTCTTTTATTCAACGAAAACAACGAGAGCGTTTATCTTTGTACGTTATTTCTTCGCTTTGGTATAGAAAAGCGGTATCGTTGGTTGGAATCTGGTCGCCGGGGGTCTGTGTGCCGAAGTCACCGCTTTCCTATTTGAGGAAAACGAAATCATCGATATTGAGGGGAGGGCTCGATCAAGTAGACGTAACCTCGGCCATCGTCTTTCCACCCCCTATAGACGATTTGAACTGTTGGATAGAACGAAGAGGAATAGCGGTGGGTAAAGTAGTGGTGGTTGAGGTTCGGGTTTATCGGACTGGTCTTTCCGTCGTGTGAGCCACGAACGCAAGTGCTATCGTATCGATATGACGTCTGAGGGTCGACTAAAGTAAAATCATTAGTAATGCGATTGTATCCCAGGCACCCTTGTCTTTTGTCTCATTCGAGGCGTCTATATACGTACTTCATTGCTTTTCACCCCCTGATACCGATATTTCAATTATTTTATTCGTCACTTATACAGTTTTTCACGCTAAAAGATCATATGGTTTCATGAACTTTTCACTATATCTGACGTTGACTGTTATCGATCATTCCTATCGGAGATTTTGTTGTTATTGTAACAAATTTTTGAATAACGAAAAACGTTAACGAAACGTTTCGCTTAATTCTAAATAAAAACAACTATTGAGGGATAATTTTTTTTACTCCTTATATTTACCCAAATTCCATAAAAAATTTGAAGTATTACTGTTGGAAAATACCAGAAATTGCAGTGAGTACGCGAAATGGGTCGTTAAAAAAAATGGTGTCTCTGGTCGTTTTAGGAATATATAGAATTTATATTTCCTCCCGTTGATCACGAATTCGCTTGTTCCGCTGACACCTTAGTACACTATGCAAAAATCTACTCGGCAAAGGTTTGTTTTGTTTTGTCGTTTAGATAATTCATTATTATGAAAGAGGATCGCTGTTCGGATCACAATAGCGAGCAAAATATATGCTCGGAGGTAAACGAAGGTATGGGTACAGAGAGAGTATTATGGACGAACCCATTCCTTCGGTACGTGGCAGCGTCTCCTGCTGGGTGGTAAAGTGTTCCTCGAGAAACTACGAGCTTTAAGAGGAAAAGGAAGATGTGCAATACGAGAGGAGGCAGCGGGGAGAGATGCTGAAGAGGAAGAAGAAGAAGCAGAAGAAACAGCGCAAAGAAGATACGATGGCCATTTGATATGTTGTTGGGATATATAATATAGATACGTATAGAAACCCCGACGTATGGTATATCGATGTATATATATCGATACGTCGAGCGGATATGATGGTAGCTACCCAGATACGGCTGCTGCGCCACTACCAGGGGCAACACAGCACACCAATCCAATATACACAGGTATCTCTTCCATACCTTATATCTCATACTCCCTATACAAGCGGAGTGGGGAAAACGATATAGGAAATACAAGGATTCTGCTACGGACGTCTGTTATGCGATAAGATACGAAGCGTCTAGTCAGAATCTCTTCCACAGTTTGCGGAAATTCGGCTTCGCTCTTCCTTTTCCTTTATTCACCATTGGTACCAGACTTACGATATAGCATTCCCCGCTATCCACGAAAATCCTTTATCCGAGCATCGGACGAACAAATTTCAAGTGCTGCTTTCACGAAAAGAAAAAAATGTCTTTTCACGGCTAACGAGAACTTTGAGTTCGTCGTTTAGCAAACGTCAAACAGATCAAAAGCCGGCAGAATGTGTAAAAAAAAAAAATAATTGCAAGTGTAATTTGCACATTACTTCCTCGTTGTTTAGACTTTTCTTCGAGGATTCAAAACACAGTGACGTACTGGTGTGTAACTTATTTTAAGTCGCCTTTTCACGGGTTTAATTAAAATCTTTTCAACCCGCGAGATTAATGCATGTAAAGGATTACAAATTATTAGAAATTAACATTGTTTTCTCTGAGAAAAATTGAAGCGTTAACTCTGTAATAAACTAAACAAATTTCCATCTTATTATTACCACACAGGGGTCTGGAGGACCCGATATCCAGATACTTTGCCAGAAATCATTCTTTTTATGTTTGAGAAAACAACGAACCGTGTGTTTTGTTAATCGAAAAAAAAATTGACAATTTGATGAAAATTAAATAAATATCGGAAAAAAAAAAGATTCGAAGTCGGACTTTACTTAGAAAAAAAACAACTATTAACAAAATCCCACGAGTAGACGAGTATCGAAACCGCAACCAGCCATCAGATCAGACACATTGAAAAGAAAAAAAACGTAAAGTATCAGGATATCCCGAGGATCGTCGCGAGTTGGAAAGAAAAATCGAGAGGATCGGCATCGCGACGATAGAGGAGAGTCCCAGCTACGGAAACGAAACAGCAATCAATAAAGACGAAGTTAGGAGAGCCGTTCGTTGGATTCCTTCAATCAAATTGGGAACATCAAAGCATCGAGAATGGGGCGGCGGGTGTGGAGTGGAAGGGGGGGGGGGGGGTGGAGGTAGACAAGACGGAGTTTGCGGATGAAAAAAGCGAGGGAAGGTCATACCTATAGCGAATGTTGGGGCCAAAAGGTATAAACGTGAGAAAGAGAAGGAAGAAAGTGGTACCCTCCACATTCCTCGGGGGTAGAAAACCGGGAATTAGCCTCTCTATCCTTCGAGACGCTCGAACCCTCCAGACAAAGAACAAGAAGTCAACCCCTCGCGAATCGTCTTGTCTCCCAAGAGCTATGTAACGCGCGTGGGGACAGTTCTGCGACAACTGCAAAGATCTTGGTCGCACGACGTGTCCAGTGAGTATAAGAACCGAGAGCTTCTCTCAGACTGCGAGAGCCCATTGTTCGGTGAACGAAAATACTCATGCAAAGGCTAATTAACGTTTCTGTCAATGACATATAACTGTTACTTTTTCTGCAAATATTAGCAGAGTATTTTATTTTTATTTTTTGTTTTTGTTTTAACCCGCCAATATGATCGATACATCGAATGACGATTTAGATCGTTTTTCGGAGACTTTAATGATTCCAGTATTTCTATAAATGCGGCAGTGGATATAAGATAATCTTTCTCCTATAATTAAAAATTATTTATTTGCCTACATTTATATTACAACTATAAATTACGAAAAACAAAAAAAAATGCCATTCTGAAATCTGCGTTACGGTAAAATCGGCAATTCTCGTTTATGTTGTAGTGTCAATCGTTATCAAGAAAGTCTTAGATAGCGGCCTGTTATCATTGAAGCATCTCTGTCAACCCGCAGTCGGTAATAAAAATTGAAATTGATTTTCTTGTAATTCAAAATTTTTCTGGTCTTATAATCTGAAGATTTTTTTTTTACGCACAATTACCGATCCACACCATTCTTCTTTTCGCAATCCAGATTCGATCAAAGAACCCCGCGAAAGAGCTTCCAAAGTCAGTATTTACGAAAGCGTGTTGAAGAATACAATAGTTTATAATGAAGAAATGTAAAGAAAGGAAATTCTGCATCAAATTGCAATTTATAAAATGTCGGTCGCGATCTCTTTGCATCAATGTTTTTTTAATGCGCCCAACACATTTTAAGATCCAAGATTTTTATCTTCTAGATTCTCGCAAATTATATATATGCGTATTTACTTGTAATAATAAGTACAGTGGGAATGGAGAATAGTGTAATTAGTTATGAAAAAAAAAGTATCTCGGTCTGTTTGATCCGGTACTGCCCGGTTGATAATGCCGTAAAACTTAACTCTAACGCACCAACAACCAGCCCCAGGCGTATGCCTCTGCTCGGTGCGTATGAAATAGTCACGAGACAGTCGTTACTCTCTCACAGAGGCTTCTGTAGCCTCTAAAGCCGCTCTGACGTTTGCGTGAGTTATGTGGTGCGTGATATGGCATTCATGATTTATTTATTTATTTATATGCATAAATATATGTATTGCAACTGATGCGAATGCGGTACATCTTTTTTACAGTCGTTTCGTACTAATATTGTAGCCATTCGTATAATAAAAAGGACCTAACAATTTGTTTTTGGAAGAAATTCACTATGTTTTTAATACAGTTTGATTGCATTTTTCCTTCCGACGACATTGACTGCTCGATTTATTTTGGAATCACTTCGTTATTTCATTAACTACGTAGAATAGAATAGAGTAACTGTAATAACATCGGTATTTTTCGACGCAAATAGGTTTTTTTAATTTGCGATGTATCGAAGTAATGCCGTTTTTTTAGAATATTTATTTCAGTGCCATCGAACACTTTGGCGAACGTGTTGTTTTTATCCTATCGCTGTCGATAACACTGCAAACGAGCCAACGAATAATGACTCTAAGACGAAGGTGATGCCTCGGCGATCACAGATACGCAAAAACAGTATCTCGTCTTCCCGTTTCAAATAAATTTTCTTAAAGCGAATATAATTTCGAATAAAGAATAAAAAATAATTACTTCCCAACATACAGACACAAAATATGTTATATTTAATAAAAGAAAAAATAATAATATAATGACTCGTTGAGGGAAAAAAAACCATCTTTATCATTGCGATAAGAGTATCAAATTAATTAACGCATTACTGCGATTCTAGTGATAAAGAAAAGAAATATTTCATACATTGTATGCATCATTAAGAGAAAGAGAAAAATGCCAATTAGCCGTCTAGAAGAAACGGAAACGAGTCAGCGATGAAACGAGTAAACAGAGCGTCGGGCACGCACGTTAGTCCGGATACTCACGGATTGTTCGTTCGGTCGTTTGGATACGAAGCGAGAGGAGAGGGTTCGGGGTTTGAGATTTGACGCGTAGACAATGGCCGTTTCCACGGTGGGGTTGAAGTAGCCGCTCTAAGGGATGAAGAAGTGTTCACCCCTCCATCCCCGGGGTGGAAGTGAGAACGAGAGATTGAAGTAAGAAAGAAAAGAGCGACGCGCAAGCGCTGCAGAGGAAAGTGGCGGCATAAGCATCGCGCTTGGCGAGTGGAAAGCCCAGTCTCCGGGGGGCCGGTGGGGTGAAGGAAAGGGATGGAAGAGAGTAGAGAAAGAAAGAGTAAAGTACGAACCCGAAAGATCCGAGAAAGATGGACATATCGAAAAAGGGAGAGCAGAAAATGCAGAGAGTGGGGGATGTAAATGCCCCCGTGATGTATCGGATCGATGCGGCAGCATCCAGACATCCCCGCCTACTACTACGCGAACTAAAAACGTACTCCTTATTACCGTGAATGAATGACTGTTGCATTTACGAATTTTTCACATTTTTATTCAATTCATTTTTAACACCAATGTGATAAATGCAATAAAATTATAGACTTAATTAAATAAAGTATTGCATTTTTAAACCGGAAGTACAACGAGACAAACAGCTTGTTTTTAAAAACGAAAAGGTGAATTATGATGCTGGTGGTGAATGTTTGCTTCGACGATTAATGTGTCCTTGCAGTACACATTTTATTGAATTCGTTAGGCGGAAATCGGCAACCAGTACAAGAAATCCGTGACAAGAATATCGTGAGTGTTTCCGTTGAGAAAATCGCCGAGCGGCTGCCCATGTTGAAGAGTGAACTGCATATTTCAAAAATACAAATGCGGAAGTTTTTTTTCACATCCCAAATATGAGCGGAAAATTACAAATAAACCGCCAACCATTCTTCCGTTCCCCTTAAAGTGGTTTATCATTTAAGGGATCGGAAAAAAAATGGTAAATTTGTATGTCATGTTAATCTACTAAATAAATATAGTCAAGAATAAAAAAAAAATGTACAATTTCTTTTGATAGAAAAAAATCTTTCAATTCTCAACTCCAAAGAATTAAAAGAAAACCTCCTTAAACCTCATCCTTTCTTAAGAATGAAAGCCTTTTCGTTATAAAAACTTAAAATCAATATTCCCTGTCGCCTCGGGCCCGACAATTAAATTAAATCTTCGGAAAACTCCGCCTATACACGTACTCCGCCCACAGTAATTACTTTCAATAACTCCACCGCTGAGAGGGAAAAGGCCACGACGTCAGGTCTAACATTTACGGGTAAGAGACATAAGACGTAGAAAAGAGACTTTGTACAGTAGCGAAAGAGAAAAGCATAGTTGTACGAGAGAGTGAGGAGAAAGCGCGACGAAGAGGAGTGCCAAGAATTGTTAAGGAAACTTTGAATTGCCGCACAGCAGGATTCTCTCGTTCCTTAGAGTTTTCCTGAATCGTAGTAACAGCAGCAGCGGGATAGTGCCAGTGCACACCGCACCTTGGACTACACTCAGCTAGCCTCACTCTACTGCGGAAAAAGCAGTGGATAGCGCTACCGCGAAACCACCAACGGTGCGGGCACCGGACGATATCCCGTTTGCTTGTATGCAACCACCCACTAGAACCCGCGCCACCCCGAGGAGGATGTGGGTAGAGGGGTGGCGAGCAAGCAACTTTTTAGATAGATACATTTTCCGCTTACCAGCACCGGCGGGTTGTGTAGTAAAGTTACTCGCGGTATTGCGACAACGGTGGTTGGCTGACGGCCGTACGAGACGCGCCTTTCGACGACGACTACGACCGCCAGGCCAACGCCGCTATACTTTGGGGGAGGGAGGGGGGAGGGGGTGCAGAAGCTAAAGTAAAGTTTCGAAAGAAAACCCGTGTGAAGAGAAGACGAAAGAGTGAAGGAAAGCCTACGCGGAAATTCACGCTATAGCGGCGCTAAGAGGTCGCCGAATGAAAGGCAGAAGACATGTGCTGTACGTAGCTAAAAGAGAGAACAGTCAAACGGTCATGTTCTATTAATGTACACGTGCGAGGTTTCGACACTCTCGATGTTTTTTTATTTTTTTTTAAGAGTCTCTGTCTATTAACTTTGCTATGTAGCGAAGAAAAAACGCCCGACAAAATAACGATTGGCGAAACAATAATTTTCGTCATTAATGGTACAATAGTAACGAAAAAACAAAATTGGCGAACTAGACATCAAATTATTATTTTTTTTAACCATTAAACGAAGAAAAAAGCGCTCGTTGAAATTTCTATTTCTTTATACAATTAATTGTCCATTTGCCGTCCAACTTGCATAGTTTTCTAAAACTTAAATCACAACGTTTATCTTGTTTATTTACGTTTATGATGTTTGCAAGGAAATTCGTAAAGTGTTGTTTGTCGATGCTATTCCTTCATCCAAGAAGAAATGCTTTTTCTGAAGGCAACACGAAGCAATAATTATTGTGGACCCCCTAATTTATGGTCAACCCTTGTTTAGCCCCGAGATTCTACCCTATGGTCAAAAGAAATTTGTTTGATGGCGATTGCTTATGCACGAACACGCGCTTCTAGAGAACCCCATGTGCTTTGCCTCCGTTAGATTGGCGGGGGCTTCACATTCACGCAATCTCACAGTTACCCGCGCCACCCCTGGTGTCTATGTGAATTGATGCACCTACTTGACTGAACAACACGCATATGCAGACACGCAAGTAGCGACACATAGTTCACGTACCCAACATTTATTCGCTACCGACGCAAGTTACTTTCGTAAATGTTTATTGGACATATGGATAAGTAAACGCTTTCAGTGCCAACTGCGCGATAAAAAGAGTCGATACTTTTAAAACGATACGAAAAACTTCACTAAGTCGAATCCACAGCTACGCTAAACAACGAAAGGAAGTTTAAGAGTTGTAGGATCGTAGAATCGTAAAATCAGGAAATGTGCGTCTTAGCTTACAGGGAAGTACAGAGCGTGTAGATCGCAGCTCGGTTTTTCGTTTGAACAGTGCGAAAGAAAACTTGATGACGAACGCGATTGTATACGAAATGTTTGACGCTCCGCTCCTTTGCCTTTTATACATGGTATACGTGCTTAACGAGACTACGCTGTATCCACTAACACCCTTCGCTCCGACGTGTGTACGTGATCTTGCGACAGAACGCTCAACGGCAAGCCATTAAAAATACCCGTTAGATGAACTGACGAATGAATTCTCCCAACAATCATACTATATTCACATATTTATGGTACCGATTCACCATTGGCGCCCAATAAAATCCATAAAACAAAATTTCTCTGATAGCCTAAAATGTCGTCTCTTTCGCATAATTTCATTTCAGTAAACCGACCATAGGTCGGAATTGGTGGGTAAACGTTTTCATTTTTCGCTTTTTTTTCTTCTTTCAGATGTCGATCAATTGGATTCCGGTCTGTCTTTCTCGTCTCAATGCAAACTGTGTAACGAACCGTCGGCGTGGTATTGTCGTTTTCTTTTTCTTTTCTCTTTTCCTGTGTCGTTTCGTTTTGGTGGTCGTAGTATTCATCGTAAACGGATTTGGGCTCATTAACCACCCCTGGATACAGCCCGCGCGCACCCTCACGCGGAGCGTGCGCTTCTTCGGGCTTTCGAAGGCTTAGTTTTGTCGGCGCAGAATCAGTTTCACACGACTGTAACCTCTGTATATACATAGAAAGGTTCTTAGTTTTCGTAAAGGCAATCAGCTAGCTGACGCTGAATCGGTGAAGATTCTTAATCGGAAATACATGTATTCCTAGCTGCCTTCGGTGCGCGGCCACGTCGAATCCTTGAGAATTATTATTATCCAGACGGGTTCTCGCTCCCCTCGAAGAGACGCGAGTTGAATGCAAGTCGTCGATATTATTCGGCGAAAAAAAACGATATTTTCTCTCACGCGGAAACATCGATGGTTAAAGAAAGAATACGATGGGTTGAGGGAAATACGGCCGACGATATAATTTGTATGAAATCGAACTGTGGGTACAAAAGAATTGGAAAAAAATCATTCAAACCGTACCAGTGTGGTACAAGAAAGATCGATCACTAAGAAGTGATGAAAAAATTTTAAGCAAATTTATTTCAACATAGCAGCCAATGAGAGCCAATTTAACGATCAAATTCGACGTTTTGAGCACTTTTTTCACCGAAACCTAAAATCGCTCGAAAATTCTTGTCCATCTCAGTTATCACGTTTTTTTTCGTGTTGAATACGAATCTAATGATAGATTTTGTCTAATAGAGACTCATCAGCACTTTTCTCTAAAAAAAAAAAAAGAGCCCAAAGAGAGGCCAAGCCTCGAAGGTTTAGTTCTTTCCATCTACGCAAGAAGAATCTCTGTTCCAACCAATGAAATTCCTGAAATCGTGTCCATATTTTTATTTCAAAAAGTTTCAAACAAAATGCCTATCAAAACTCTCTAGCGTGCCAGCCAATGGTGGAATTATAGAAGGCCTAACCGTATTTGTTCTTTATCTTACAACCCCCTGAAGCCTGACGAAGGGGAGAATAGTGGTTCGTCTTCAACGTCTGCGCAGTTGATAAACCTTTTTGCTGGGGTAGGAAGAACCAATCCCAGGACTCGAGAGGTATACGAATTTTTAATTCGAAAAAGGGTGATACAGAGGCAACCCCATTCGTGTTTCAAAGTTCGAAGGGTTGTTGAATGCACGATAGGCGATTGGACGAGATTTTACGGGGAGAGTGAACTTTAAGGCATATGCGCAGGTCGTATGCAAAGCGAAGGGTACCCTCGCGTCCAATGAAGACGCTTTAAACTTTAGGGCGATCCGTTGAACCAACCCGTGCGCATGGATAGGAGTCACCCTTATCGCGAGGGACCGGCTCTCTCGGGTGAGTTAAAAAAATGAAGTATCTCGACCACCAATCACACAGCAGGTGGTCATAGTCTATCTAGGGGTGCTGCATCAGGACGAACGAGATAAATGTAGAAACTCCCCCTACATTCACCATCGGGAGAAGATACATTTTTGAAACGCACTCCGGAGAATAAATGCTCGGTTTGTCATGCGATTCCAGTAGAAAAATAAAACTATCCAATCACTCCGATTTCATTGAGGGGCCAAAAACTACTTCTTTGAATCTTTATTAATTATAAAACAATGTTTGAAATACATCGGAAGCGAGCGATGAACTACATAGAGTAAAGCAACAAAATGGGGATTCCCAGTTTTTTAGAAATGATTATCCCCACTAAGAGGATCCTCGTCAACAACCTTCGTACGGTACAAATAAAAATAAAATCTTGATTTAGAGAGTCTAAATAATTTCATAGCGGTACATCGAAGTGCAATTTCATGAACGACAGAAATGAAACGAAAACAAATATTCCTGATATTGTCTTGTAGCATAAAAAATGTTGTAACTGTTGTCTTCAAAAAGTTAGACGTACCTTACCATCGAAGATCGATCAATTCCTGAAATCCATTTGCAACATTTCTTGACCACAACATTTTTGGAATACGGACTATTTTTTTCATTTAATGAAGTTCTTTTTTCTTTCTCAATAAAAATAAAGCTTTGTATAGAACGTGTTCCTTCAAGCGGCACACGCTTGAAGGAGAAGTCGTTAAGCGCGGTGGGGAGTAAGCAGCGAAGTAGTGGCGTTAGATGTAGAGGCAATACATACATAGTGTATAAACGGAATGAAAGAAGAGAAAACACGATGAAAGTTGTGATAGTAGTAGTACCCACCCAGCCATGTTGCTGCGGGGTGGTAGTTGGCGTCCATTTCGTTTCTTCTTTTAATCTTGCTATCCCGCGAACGGGCAGCCAGGCGTTAATTCAACGGCATTGATTGCCACACGAATCTCCCCCACAACGCGAGCCCTGGCGGTCCAAGCAACCCCGCTACTAGCCGCGTCTCTTTACTCTCGTTCTACCTCCCCTCGGTCTTTTCAACCCTTCGTTCGTTCGTACTAAGGCCATTCCCGGCAGTCCAACAGCGTTAAGAACCATTGCAAACTGATGCAATTTTTTCTTTTTAACGAAACAAACAAACATTTTTTTTCCCTTCATTAAGACGAGGTGACAGAGCTCAGTCGGTAATAAAAGGTGCAGTGAATTTGTTTTAGCGCTTTAGAATAGTTCCAATGGAAAAGAAATTTTCAGCTGATGAGATATGCGCATCTGGTAGCGAGCTGCTACCAGACCGGAAATGAAAACACACCCTTGAAACAAAAGTTCACTACAAGTTCATTTACCGACCCCGGTAAGACACGGATGGATTTTCTTGTTGGCTTAATTATTCAAGAAAATCGCTCCCCGGGTCGAAATAATTGTTTTGCAGGCTTTGTTGTCCTGGCAACGTGAATCTTGTCCTTAATAACGTTTCGATTCGTTATCCCATGGTGAGTTTACGACGAGGAGAAAACGTCGATGGTACGGCAATGCAGACTGTCGCACCCTACAGTATTCGCGTTCAATGCAAACGATCGAGATAAATGGCTATGGGGATGTGGCCGCGCGAGATGAGTGGACAGATCTGGTGGGGTTTGCGAGTGAGAACACCAGCAGTACGACGACATCTGCTATAGAGGTGGGAGTCGAGAAGGAGAAAAAGAGAGACGAAGAAAGAGTAGGAATAAAAGAAAAGGACGGCGAATGGGTGAGGGCAGTACTCGAGTGCGGGGGGGTCAATCTATAATAAAGCCGGTGCTATCTCGAGCAGCTAGCGCGAGCGAACGTCCAGCAGGGGGACCATAAAAAAAGGAGGGCGGGCTGCTTAAGAACGGATTATGAGGGTAAAATCGTACGAGCGATAGTACAGACGTCGATATATGTATGCATGTGTATGGTGGCATCTATAGATACGACCCGCAGGGTGTGTACACGAGCTCTATTCGTGATCCTTCTGACACTCACTCGAAGCTCTTCGTTTTATTCTTCGAAATTTACGAGTGGAAATGGGAGAAAAATGTGATCAACTTTACAGCATTTAAGCTAAAAAAAAAAAAACAATTGCCTTGTTTAGCAAAAGGTAAGCAGACGCTCTTTTACGCAGAATCTTACTTCTGTTTGATGATGAGAAAATCAAAGAATTATGGAATCATAGAAACTATACCTTGGCATCAAATTATTTTTAACTTGATCCGTCACTAGAGAGATTTATATTTTACGACCTCAATAGCAGATCTTTCGTTCAAAAAAAAGAAAATCGCGAAAGCCCGATGATCGTCGTCATAATTCACGAGCTTAAGATTTCATTAGTAAGTGTCAAAAATTGTCATCGAGATTTCGATATCGAGTTTTCCTCGTCGAAACGAGACTATAAGAATTAGGTGTACCAACGGATCTGAACTGACAGGGGACCGAAATCGCATTCTCGGACTCGTAGGTTCGCAGATTGCTGGTGGCTGCTGATAACGCGTGCTGCTCACTGGTCTGCCTGTCGGTTGTTATGTTCTTTTCCTTCGTTGGGGAGACTCGAGTTTTTTCCCCGAGTTGGGGGGTGGGGACTGAGAGCGCGGGGAGACAGTTTAATTAAAAGAAACCTCGTTTGTCGGTGAAACTTGGCCAGCGAAGTCGACGCCATTGAGGTTCCTTTTATGACAAACTCAGGACTCTCTTTTGACTCTGCTACATCTGCGCTTGCGAGATACGCCTAAACGATTCGTTATTAAGTAATCCCTTCTTTTGTGTGTCATCTCGAGAACTTTTCTGCAATGTCTTATCATCAATTTTTATCGACGATTGGTTCTGATTTTATGTTTTAACTATATTAGTCTTATTTTAACGTCATTTCTTCTGCCTGCAAGAATGATATGCGTAATATACTTGTAATCAATTTGCTTCCGCATGTCTATACAAAACTACGATTTAAGCCGACGCAGTCAATGTTTTTAGCATAATTTTTACATATATTTTGTTAATATTAGAACCATTCAAAATATCGTACTCTCTGCTTATTTTATTACAATAAAAGATTGGAATTCGAGCATTAATTCGATCGCGAAAAAAATTAATGAAAAACTATTGAATACGTGTCGAAAAAATACAATTTATTTTTCCCTTCACCGTTCTTGAATTCCTCGCGAGGCCTGAAGATAAGTAATTCGTGTGTTAAAACCACCGACATTGGGAATTCGCGATCGAATGCGTTTGATCGTTCACGCACCCGACCGTCATTATTCCAAACGATTGGCCACATTCGTCAGTGATTGGTAATACGATGCAATTCTCGAATCGTGAGTCCCACGGCCCACAATACTCCCGGAATAAAAAAAAAAAAAAAAACGTCACTGATTTTGCGGGGAAAATGATGAAAAACGTTCTCTTGAATTACGAAATAAATTGCGTCTTATTCGCATTCAATGTAATTTCGATTATTACTGTTATACAGTTCATACGGGTAGTTTTCTCGGCACAACGCAGAGAGCTCCCGCGTCTATATTCCATCGCTTCGAACGTTTCTTGGCGATCCTTAATAATAGCGAATGAGGTGAAAGGAGGGAGGAAGGGGAGGCGGGGAATCGGAGCAAACAATACAAAAATTATTTTCACGAGAGTTTCACCGCAAGTTTCGCAATCTTTTTCATAGTTGCCGAAAGTACGAGACTTACGATGAGCGCTAGCGAATGAAAAACGACGAGAGATTGAAGAAAGAGAGGAGAAAAAAGGGCTGCGGAAAAGCTCTTATTCAGGACACCATGATGAGCGGCGCATGCCAGAAAATATACAACCCCTACGGTACGGGCAATGTACTATATAAGTTTATGTATACCGTTGTATATATAGAGATAAGAAAATGTATTGGAACAATATCGCGTATACTATCGCAAGCAAAACTGTGCGGTAACTTTGTCGATTTACTGATGATTTGCGGGGGGGAGGGATCTGAAATGCCGCGAAGAATGCTCGAGTTCCTTCGTCGAATATCCTTCCCCCGTGTACTTTTCTAGAAAGAACGACCGAAATTCTTTCAATTTAGATTCAAGCGATTGTTCACGTGAATTAAGAAAGTTGTCTTACGACTTAACAGAAAGCAACTGAACAGACAAGAAACCAAAAAAGAAATTGCACATCGCGTAATTTGCACATATTGCATTCTCGCTTTTTGCCATCCTTCGTATACTTTACAAAGCAACGAGAAAGCAATGGAAACATTTTCAATTGTCAAGGTTTTTTTTTTTACGAGAACTTCCTTTACGAGGAAGCAAAATGAGATGTTAGTTCAAAGGAAAAAAAAAAAAAAAAAAAAAAAAAAAACTAAGACCATCCCTCGGAGCTTCAATATTGGAAGAACCAGCGAAACGTAATAAGTTCTAAAGATTTTATTATAGAAACTTACAAGCGACATACTTTTTTTATTCGTCATAGTCATTATTACCATTAATATAGTATATAATAGAAGTAAGAGTACACCGGCTCTCATTACAGGACATATTGTTCTATCCAGCTGTCCTCCTATAGGCCAAACAAACATAGAATGTTATAGGGACGAATGGCGGAGTAGAAAACTTACGAGGCTGGTGTCACACTGGACGCTCGTAATGTCAACTGGCCGCATCTTCCTGTTTTCTCTCTCTATTCGTCGTCTCACCCTACTTCAACCCCCCCCCCCTCCTCCCCCTCTTTCGCTCTCCTATATACATTCTTCCTGTACGGAGGCCGGTAGACTGGACTCTATCTACCGTTCTTGTTCTTTCACTACGTGTTCCCGTTCTTTCGTTTCCAACGGCAGCAGCATCAACAAAATTACTTATAATATCTGCTACCTCGCGGGCAAAGAGACGCGCCCGGCACAATGTCACCGTGCAATCCCGTAGAGAAATGTCCTCTTTATTATCTATCAGAAGCAATCTACTATCGAGCGCCTTCATTCCTCTTTTTTTTTCTTCTTCGATTCATTTCTTTCTTCATTTATATACCGACTATCGAGAACTTTTTTTGTTTTTGTCTGACGTGTGACGAACGCCGCGGCTGATATTTTTTTTTTATTGTTGAACAATCTTCAAATGCTTAATACCGATTGTTGATTTTGATACAAATACAGATTAAGGGGATGCGAGTTTTTAATTGTATTAACGGTGATTTCTGCATTTCTGCATAAAGATTTTCTAACGTGATAAGAGTGTAATCGATACGACAAAATATAAAGATCAATTTTTTTCGGTCGTACAGAAGGAATAAATAGTTTAAAAACCAAAGGTTCAGAACTCAAAGGCTAAAAAGGATGAAAAAAAAAGTCACTCAGGATTTTCGCAACTCCCGCTTTCTGAACTTCAGATCTCTGAATTAACTCCCACTAATCCTATTTAAAAAGTACCGTTTATTTATCGTGTATTAAAACATTTGTCACGTATCGAAGAGAATCAAAGAAGAGTGACCAATGAAGGAGGGAAAGGACTACAGAGAGGATGTCAACGAGAACAAAGTCGGAGGAGTGTAGTAGTCGAGGTTCAGCGACAGTAACTTAATGGGAACCCTATATTTGCTCATTAACGGAACCCCTCGCCGGTTTTTCGAAGAGAACGGAGGTCCGATTGTAAGGAGAGCCGCCCGCCCGGGTACGTCGAAGGGGAACACGACTGACGACTGCGACGGTCCCGGAACGTACGGGGTGGTTGGGTTGTGTGCGACAGAAGGGGAAAAAAGGAGAAAGAAAAACTGAGGAAAGAAGGAAATACAGAAAAGAAAAGAAGCGGGCCGGGGTAGCCTCGTTACATTCGTGCAAGAAGAACAATACGTCGCTCTCAAAGCGACACAAATTACGTTTCAAAGCGCGGGAGTGATACGTGACTGTGATCGTGTGAGTGCAACACAACCCTCGTTTTCTTCTTTCGGACTGTTCGCGAGAGTGTGTGTGCGTGTGTTGCATGTATAGTCATCGGTGCCGTGGACCTTCGATATTGAATAGGATAGAATAGCAGTAGCTTTTACAGAATCAAAAGGGAATTGGCGATTCGTCTAGGAAATTATCCAAAAACGTTTTGGAAAAACTTGTTACATAGAAAAACGTGTGAACTTTTCATTTCTTCTGCGCAGCATTTTCTTTTTTTTAACTTTACAGCGTACAACGCGAAAAAGCACTACAAAGATCAATTTTTTTTACGTAAATTCGAAGACTTTTAAAAAACCGGACAAACAAAATTCAATGCATTTTTTCGTCATCGAACACGAACACGATGATAGTTTATGCTTTGCAATCGGGACATTGCTTATGACTAAAAAACCATTTTTTTTTTTTGTCGCGACAAAAATTTCTTATGAACAATTTTCTAAAAAAAAAAAAAGGGTTATATAACATCGAATGCCCTTGAAATACTAAGAATCGTTTGTGTGATAATTTTTTTTTTCCGTTATAAAAAAAATCAGAACACATTCTTAAACATCGTATATACGATCGGAATCAAGAAACATTGTGTAATAACAGCCTTTTATTTTCATGTTAAACTAAACCCTCGGGAACATTAATTTTATTTATAGTTCAATGGAAGCAATGAGCGCGGATGTGCCGTTGTAAAATACGTGGAACTAATGTAGTCGCGCAATTCGCGGTATAGGAACGTCGTTGGGATTTCATCTCCAGGAACAATTATAGTGCCTGAGGCGGGGGGATGTTTGAGGAAAAGAAAGAGAGAAAAAGGGTGGGGTGAGGGGGGGGGGCGGTAATATCGGTTTTTAGCGGATTCAGAGGCCCTGCGTGCTATGCCGGGTACGAAACGCTCGTTAAGACGTGGTGGCGGGGGTAAAGCGGCGTTTGCCAGCTCTCGCCGAAGAGCACAACCGAGAATGAGATAAAGCGAGATAGCGCGTAAAAAAAAAAAAGAAAAACGAAGAACGGAGATAGCTTACGTTGGTCCTGTTCGCATTTCTCCTCGTAGCCGAGGCAAAGAATCCCACGGCGAGAGATGCCCAGGCGTACCCGGCCAATAAATAAATCAATTAAAATTTAAATTCTCGACGAACAGTTAAATCGCTAATTGCGGTCGACACAGTGTACGTGAATGGATTTGCAATGCAATTCGTCCGGACTCGGTACACTCCCGGTATACATACTTTTACTGTATGCATGAAACTTCAGACACTCGTCTCTCGGTCGAGACGATTGTCGTGGGTCCAATCAAATTTTCAATTGATACAAGAATCACGAATCACGATGGGAAAAGTATTTCGTGAATTGAACGATTATCAATTAGGTTACTTGGGCGAATCGAGAGTACATTACTTTTCGAACTTATTTGGACGCTGTCGACGTCTCGTACTTTACTCGAGATACGATTTCTTTTTCTTATTTAAAATTTTTTTTAATAGCTCATTTAATTATTTTTACATTTTACGTTTGTTAATTTTCTGAAAAATTGTAGTCATTAAAAAATGTTGTATCGTCTACAAAAAATAATGCGATAAGTAAAAAAAGCAATAAAAATAAACAAAATAAGTTTAATTGATTAATTAAGACAATTCAAATCGTAAATAGCCCTACTATTATTATTGTTATTATTATACCATAACCATGTGGTCATTTTGAAGATTATCAGTGTGATATAAAAAACGAGAAATATTTTTATAATAATACATTATTTTTCAAAATATCGAATATTTGTTTAACTTTTGTTTATTTCATCGACAAAATAAATAAATAATGAAATAACGAATTCTAAAAGTAATTAAAGTTTCGCATTTCCGATCTATAAGGACAGCGTTTCAGTGAGATAAATTTTGCTTATATGTTGTAGGGAAGGGTCGATTAATCGTTCGGCATATCCGTCGATACCATTCGGAGACTCGTTCGTCGAGCTAAAAGTTGTTGACCGAAGGCGAAAGAAATTAAAAGTCTTCCGCAGAGAGGTCTCGACTTGTTCGTTGAGAATGCCATTCGAGATCTCTGGCACTCCGATCGATCTCTTTCTCTCTCATTCGTCTCTCGTCACTTCGGTGGAGATGAGCGTTCGAGGCGCGTATAACCGCGGCCTCTTCATATGAATATTTATGCATCGATCTTATGCAAAAAGATTGCTGGCTAAGTAGTCGTAACATCAGAGTAAAGAATCAGCGATAGATGTAAAGAAAAAAAAATTGGCACAATATCGGTATGCAACGGCAATGAAATCGGGTCGAGAAATATTGAAATTTATTCGTTCTCGATTGCCCATTTTTTAATCATTTTAACTGTTAATAAGGGACAGTAAAATGTATACCACATAGTTTTACAAAAAAAGTTGTATAGAATACGTCCGTCTTTTTTCCAACAGACGATTTACATATTCTATTCCGATACACCAGATGTACCATCTGAATTTTCCGTTTTCGCGAATTTCCCGAAATCTTTGTCCAACCAGATTTCACGTTAAAATAGCAAACCAGTGTCAATATTACGTAATCTAGAAGTTATTTTTGAATTTTTGTTCAAAAAGCTACCGCAACCGAAACGCAAACCGATTTTTTTCAATGTTCTTCCAGAACTGCGTGACTCCATTCCTCATCAAACCTAAGCTTTCAAGTTCCAACCCCCAAAACTCCGCGGATGAGCTCATGATGACGTAAAAGTTTCGTCTATTCCCGTCGATCGAGTAAATCCAGTTTCCTGCCACAAAACCGCAACTTTATCCAATCCCCGAAATTGGAAATTTAACACAGCGAGAATTGATACTAAAGACTTTCAAACCATTCCCAATGTGTCTTGGCACTGGGGAACGTCTGACTTGAACTTTTTTAAAGCCTCCGGAGGGGTGCTTCCACGACTGTGCTCTTCATCTTCTTCTAACTCTCGTCTCTTTTTTTTATTTTCATGGATAGGGGGAGAAAGAGAGAGTGAGAGTCTCGGTGAGGATCTCGCCAAATATTTGGTTAGTCTTTGATGGGCTTTAGTCGGTGGACGGAGTGGTTCGTGGGTCACGCCGAGTAAGGAAAAGAAGGGAAGGAATAGAAGAGAAACGGGGGGGAGGGGGGGGGGAGGTGGTTGGTTGGAGTCTCCGTTGAATCAAGAGAAGAGGAAGAAGAGAAGAGAAAAGTCGTGGCAAGAAGTTCGGTGGCGGGCACGGGCTCGCGCTCCACGAGGTCCGATGACCGGATCGACCGACCAACGAACAAACGGATGAGCCGTTCGACTCCGAGAATGCCGAGCATTTTTATTGGTTCTAGCTTCACCGACGGGCTAACCGTTCGCCTTCTCTCGCTTCTTCGTCAGATCTTCCCCGATCCCTTCTCACGTCGGTACAAACTCTTTCCACCTTTCGCCCCCTTTTACCTTCTATCGTTGGTACTTTTTTCAAGAGAATCCGATCAACCGAACGCGCAAGGATCGTCGGATCCGATCCCGTATGTACTTCTATTCCCTATGATCGCTCAACCGTTACCGTCAACGAGACGATATAAGATTCGCGCTCGCTACAAAGTGTCGTGAAGGGGATAATAAGACGAAAACATGTCAAACGAGTTGCGTATCGTTGCTCTCAGAATAGTACCTATGTCTCTGTAGTACGAAAAAGATAATATGAAATTTAATAATAATAAATCTTCTATATATTTATCTAATTCGTATTCATCAAGGAAATTAATCATATAATTGAAGAGGATTTATCTTTCTTCACAATCACGAATATACGTGACTTATGAATAGCTGATATTATCCGGCTAAATGGAGCAAATATATAGCTAAATGCGACTGTATGTAGTTTTTACGTGACTAATCTTTGACTTACTCTACTGTACGGCAATGTGTGGCTAATATGTCTGGTTAAACGCGCAATTCTTTGGAGTAAATCCAATTCTTTAAGAATAGTATCTTCTTACATAATTTCGAACACATTGCGAGTCTTATTTTCACAGCCTCAGGGTCTTGAGTCTTTAACGATATTGGAGTCGAATTACAAAGTTCCCCTCGACGGCTTCGGATGTCCACTCGATCACTCAATCAGACGATATTGGATTCTTAAGTATCAATCCGATCGGTAAAATCGCTGGAGTTTAAAAATATTCTTTCGAATAAAATAATTGTTTAGATCAACGCCGTATCCGCGTTGATCTAAACAATTCTTCTTCATCATTACAATGTGATTTATTTCGTAGTTTTGTGAATTTATTTCTTTATCGAATATATCCGTACGAAAATGAGACTACGTATGGATAAATCGGAATTAATTGAAATCATTAACTTGCAACAAGAGTCTTTCTGTAAAAGGGTTCCCTTGTTGCTTAAATCCAATAAATAAATAGAAAGCGTAAATAAGTGTAATAAATATGATTGGAAAAAAAAAAAGAGTGGAGACATTGGACGTCCAGCGCGGACCCAACGATAAAAGCGAACGCGTGCTTTATATATCCGTCATCGATATACCGATTTAACTGGCCTCCCATTCACGTTGACGGGAATACTATAGCCTGTGAAAATACAAGATTTTGTGCCTCGAAGGTATATAGTATACGCAACTAGAAGTACGTTGTATACTTTGGTCTCTCCTGCCATATCCATCCATGATCCCCCACCGTACAATAACATTTCTCTCTTTTCCGCTTTGTATTTTGTGAGTCAATTCGAAACATGAATCGTATAATAATTCAGTAAAGCAAAGGAAAATACCGCGGTGGATATTATTCGTCCCACCTCGGCTCGCTAGATCGTCCTTCTCGCTTGAATCGACTCCATATTTATGGTGGGCTGGTCTTGTTTTGAAATTCTCCAACGATCTCACCGTTCCTAGCATATTCCCCATTGATCTACTCCTATATTTTTTTTCCTCTTTTTCCGTCGTAATAAATTCGCTCGTATTATTTTTAATCAATCGTAAAGAATTATTTTTTTTTACAATTTTCAAATATTTTAGAGATCGAAAAACAAGCTGTTATTGTGAAAGAAATGATCGAAAAAACTTTTAAAAAAATGCTCTATGTGCGCATGGAACTGCCACTTTTTTTTTAAAGGCTCACGATAACGAATTTAAATTATATCACTATATAGAAGCGATACCTCGGAATCTTTTTTTTTTTTTTGTTTTTTTTAATGCGAATTATCCGGAAAATTTTACAGTGTAAAGATCGAGAATAAAATAAATTTGACTTTCTCCGTCAGCGGAATATACGCGCGAGCTTTTTCCTTTGCGTGAAATTATACGCGAGGCGCTGTCAGAAAATTTATGTGGCAGTTGGAAAGGTGCTCGTTGCAATTCCAATGAGAGACCTGCCCGGGTGTTAATGTATAGTACAGTATACAGATATGTGTAGAGCTTGTCGCCTAGCAGTCTGAACGCGCGAATTCGGCCCCTCCTTCCTCAATGGATTCTCATACATATTATGATTACTTCCGAGCGAAATTTACCCGTCTCACGGAACTTTCGAATGTGCACACCGCGATTCAATGAGGTCTCGGAAAATCATTTGGACGAAACGTCCGAACGAAAACGTCAGATTTTTTCTTTCAAATTCGGATGAGAGACATTCATTCGCTCGTCGACGGTCTGACGATTGATGGACGGATCTACTTAAATTTCAGCTCCCTTCGCACCCGGTGCTTTAACGATGCACTATGCAACGAAAAATTAATATTTTTTGGCTCATTGGTAGTGAAATCGATACGGAAAGATGCATAGAAAGAGATTTCTTTTTTAGGTTTCATAACGATTCAGTGTACAGCATAGAAATTGCATATCCAAAAGACTTGGAAACTTCAGAATTTTAAATAAAAGTAAAAAGTCATTGACGACTCATATGTTCCCCTTTATCGTCAACTTTGGTACGAAATGAGGTTAAATAAGACGTTAGATAGAACTAAAAGATTTCTTTTATTGCAAATCGGCATTTGTACCGAAACGTGTCAATGAGCGAAGTGAAGAAGGAATCGTTCGAGATAAAAACTCGCTAGAGGTCGTCATTGGCTGTACTTGCAGAAAAAAATCGACTATAAGTACTTTTATACGATTAATATCGTCTTTACACCGTAGTACGAAGTAAGAACGTGATCGATCGTTGAGCGTAACGGATCGTTTGCCACACATAAAGCCTCTGTCGAGGCAGTTTCCACTTCCGTTTCGTTTTCTTTCACGGAAAATCTCGATCTCTCTCCCTCTTTCGCTATTGAGTTTTTCTTTTTTTCTCGATGTACCACGCGCTCGTCTAGCATTTCATTCCTCACGATACGAAAACCCCTCGTACTGTGCCGACGCCAGTACACCCGCCTAATGCTAAATAGCAGGAACATAATTTCGTAAGTGCGGAGATAAATTGCTTTATCGTGCGGAATAATGGAGCCCGTATTCACACTGTATAGCACCCTCTCTCATAACTCTCTCTGTTGTATTGCACTTTTTCGGAAATTGCACGGACCTTTTTTTTCATTCATTTCGATATTTTCTCCGTTACGATCGATCCCCATGCTGGGCTTACGGTTCCAAAATAACAAAATCATTACCACAGAAAAATAGAAACGTCATATGAACTTATGGATACATTTTTAGCTGGAAGATCGTAAATCAGATATCTAGCAATCGAAGTTTGGATTTCCAATTGTTTACCGGTGGTATGTGCTGTTCAAAATGCTATTATACTGCCCTAACGAACATGAAAACACACACTCCGCACGGTTTCGGCAGTTCGCGAAGTTCGCAGTTCCGCGGTCGGCACTTTTTTTTTCCTATCACTTTTTTTTTTTAATTTTTCAAAAAAACTTTTTTTTTCAGTAGTTAAAGAAAAAAGCGAAATCCAAAAACTCAAGTTGGTATGATTTACGGATGAGAACAGAGATATGAAGCGATTCTGTGATACTCGGATCGAGGCGGATTGTGACATTATATAGAAGACGCTTTGCCACGCGTGTCTCACGAAATCCCACACGTACTCGATCTTTCTTTATACCGCGTTGAGCGTTGGGAACTCCGTGTAAGAGGGAGCACTTACCAAATGCTATTCTTTTCCTATTTTTTTTTTGTTTTTTTTTTTTTTTTTTTTAACAATTCTTATATTTTCGAAAGAGCTCAGTCGTCTCTCTCTCGGTATTTCTTCCTCGGCACGGGACAGGAAAGTGCTGGTAAATTGAGTGTGCGCCCAGTTGAGACTGTCTCGCAGCAGGTAGTGCGCGTTTCATCGGAGTGAAAAGTACAAAATTCACATCTATCTTCCTATTCTCCACTTTGTGTCTTTTGTCACAAAAAAAAGTTCGAAACTTCGAAATTGTTTACTTGTCAATCGTGAAAAGACTATTATTTACCACTTTGTTAGTCACTTATCGTTATAAATACGATCGACGAAATAAAAAATCTATCTGATAGAAATCTGATTTTTTTTTTTTAATTTCTCAAAAACTAAATAATTGAAATTCCCGAGTTATTTTTGTCGAAAATGCAAATTAATGATCAACGCGTGCGTTGGCGCGCGACCTGACAGTGATACGTTTAAAGTTCCGATTAATTTTTATGAAAACGAAGAGAGTCTCCCATTCAATAGAGAGCCCAAAGCTCGTGGCAATTAACGGTGGCTTTGCCGCTTCGATGAAGCAAATTCCGTTTATAAGAGAGTAAAGTGGAAAAAGAAAGACAAAGAGAAAGGAGACAAAAACTGCGTGTGTTCGGGCCGAAGAAGTAGGAACAGGTGAAGGGCCAGTGACAGTGGCGATTCGTGACTCCGGTGGCTGGGAAGGGTCGACTGGCAGATAGCGGTGAGAAACTGTGAACCTTTTCCCTTCTGGTTCGTCGCGCGGCGGTACATCAGAGAAGAAAACCAGTGCATGCAGTGCCGAACGGCGGGCTCGACTTTCGCTCGATGGAAACAATTACTTCGCCGACGAGTGCATAAATAAAGAAGGGACACGCACCACGTCGAGCCACAGCCCTCCTCTCAAATACGAAGCGCCTCCGTCTCGCTGAATCTGCATTTTCGTACTTGAAAAGGCACGACGCATACGTAAAAAAAAAAAATTATCGAATTGGCGAATTTACTCGAATCCACTAATCTTGACAATTTCCAAATTTTTTATAATATGTTTGATTCATAAACTAAAATGTTTGCATATCATTAATTTATTTATTTGATTAATTATCTATCAATAAAAATCACTTAACTCGGTTAAAATTTTTTTTTTTTTTTTCAATTTTTTTTACACACGCGTCCATTTAGCGGTAGCCAATTTGTGCGAGAAAAGGAAAAAGTTGTTTTGCGATTACTTGATTGACAATAATGGCTGCCGGAGAGCCTCCGTTGCCCTGGATGCAAAAAGGTTCATTCATCGAGAACGCAAAAGGGCCCTCAAGATGAATGCACGGCTGTCGTGAAGTCAAAGGGAAAGAAGGGAGGATGGAGTGTGCGCGTCCCATCGTTTCCATCGAGCAAACCATCTCGTTGCGAGACTTTTCTCGCAAACGCCCGAGACTTTTTATTGGAGAAAACGCGTGGACCATCGGGTTCCTTTTTTTTTTTTTTTTCTTTTATTTTTCTACTTCTTTACCCCATGTCGAGTGTTGCGAAGCGGCTGAGGGTGAATACGTGAGCTCTGGATTTACACCGCCGCTGCTGGTTCAACGACGCGTCGTGGGTCAGAAAAACTAGGGTCGGGCACCGACACGACGCTCGACGCATTCAGATTCAACTCGCTTTCGTCGAGTCACGAGCGCGAAGGGACGAGAAGAAAAGGAAGTCGGGTCAGCAACACCCTCCCCCCTTACTTGACGGACGTCAAAGAACACGTGGATAACTCGATACACAATGTTCGAACTGCATCGTCGTACATTTTTTTTTATAAAACTTTAGAAACCTTACGATAAAAAAACAATGAATTTTTTCACCGATTCGAAAATTCGTAATCACAATAAATTGGGTCGGAATTAGTTTAATATATTCAAAATATCGATTGAAATGCAAAAGGTATTGAAAAATCAGCCAATCGGCTTTGCGAAAAACAATAATTTATAAAATGGACGAAATTCCATGCGGGACAAGCGAGAGAAATAAAAAAAAAACAACAAAAAAAAAAGAGAGGAGCGAAAGGTACAAGCCGTATATATCGCGAAGGGGCTGTTGGTGTTGAACTTGTTGAGATAGCGGCTCGGCAATACCCTTGAGTGCCCGGAATGATGGTTTCTGGAGAGTCGCGGGGCGTGCGAGAATTTTCCGCTCTCTCTTCCCAAAGAAAGGAAAACGACGGGTGGAGCACATGTGGGAATGCATATGCAAGAATAGTCTTATTTATTCGGTCGGGTAAATTCAGAGTGCTTTTCAGAGGTTAAGAAACAAACAAAAATCCACCCGGCGATGTTGACCGGTGATTATTATAAAATTGTGATTTCAGCGGTTAACTATTGCATTTAAATTGTGTACGCGTGGTGATGGAAATGGAAGAACGAGAGTGGGGTTAAGTCCGAAGCTCAGCGAAGGGTGCAACAAAACCTCGGCACGAGACTGGAAACCCGAGAGTTTCATAGTTCACCCCTCCAGATCAATAATACCACCCCCTGCCTGTGGCGCATGCTCGCTAAAACCCCGACGCTCCGTGTGCGTCGCTCCCGCGACTTCCCACTCGAATTCTCAGGGACTCCCTCCCGTGTTCCACCCTCCGGCAACTCGGGAGCTTCGTCGACTCTCTCTCCGCCACCTTTCCCCCACCCAACCCCATGCAATATTCATAATGCCATCAATATTATACGCACGAAATAATAACCTGTGCATTTATTACGAGATCCAAGGCATTGGCAAAGGAGAGGGGATTGGGGATGCTGGATGAAGTCGGAAAAACCCAAAATTTGACTCTTCTATCGGCTCGGCTGCGAGGGACACGGATCAGCACGCGGCGAAGGGACATTCCCCGAATAAGAATTCTTTTTTAATATTATTTGCGATGATAATATGATTTGATGCCGCGAGCGGCAATCTTTGAAAAAGAAAGATCATCTCTAACAATCAATTATGTTTCGCTGAACTTTGCGGTCAAACAGGTTATCAAACTGATATTCAGCGCAAAATAATGATTGGAAATATGTACCCGATTTTTTTTTCTTAAAACTCGGCGAATTCTCGCGTAAAAAAATACACGGGGTGTTGTTAAATTTTTTTTACGGTTTTCATGATTTTGTAACGTCTTAAGTAAATTTTTCATAAAATCGATGAAAGATAAAAAATATTTAAACAAAATTACGTATAGTAAAGACCAAAAAATAAAATGTAAAGTACACAAAAAATAGTTCTCAGCATTCGGTATAATTTCATGCCTGCGAAATCTATTGCGTATCGGAACAACCGAATCAAAAAATTTGGTATGCTAATTAAAGATGATAGAGATAGAAGATTCTTGTAGCCGAAGCCTATAACGCGTCGAGTCGCGCCGATAGTTTCGTAAATTTCATTACAAATGAGGAAACACTATACAACGAGACATTCCGGTTTTTCAGAACTCCGCAGTCAGTATTCGTTGCTCCAGCGAAACAGATCGCGGAGTCTCAATAAACACGTGAGTGCCTTCGAGACTCGATAAAAAAAGATACTATAAATAAATATTAATACTATAATAAACACGATCCGATGTGATTGAATTTTTTTTTTTTTCTGTCATTGACATCGTTTACAAGTAATGATCATTGACGTTCGTTGATCGATCGAGTTAATTATTTACATAAATATATAGATATCAGTGATTTATTGTCGCAGGCATTGACCGTTTCGTCGAGTCAGCTTGCAAAATTTTAATAGACACGCGACCGTCATTCAGTCAGTGCTAAATAAACGTGCGAGAGATTGTCACTTGTCATTAGTCCTCGTGTCGTTAAACGTGCGGCCTTCGATTGTCCTCTCTGTTATCGTACTGTTAATATCGTAACTACTGCTGCTTTTGTCAGCTTGACTGAGTCTTGTGATCATTCTTATCTCATTGTGACGTCAGCATCGGCGACGCTTCAGCTTGAACCGACGACCTTGCATGTCGAAACTACGATACTACGGGCTATAGACGTTCTTGAAATTAATCGTCTGCTTCTTATTCAAAGCTTCCAACGATCGAATTACTAATACACGCATATCAATTTTGTAACAATTGTATACATTAGTTTCTTCGATTTTTCTTATTCGCGAAGTGCAAAGTAAAAAAAAAATTTGGAGTCTCAATTTTTTTCATAACTTTATATTAAATTTATAACATCGAAACGAAATATTTTGAATTTGAGAAAATCGCATCTGCATGTTTGTTGTTCATTTTTCGCAGCATCTCAAAACATCAATAACAACGCTCTCTCATCTGCTTTTCAACAATGGCGAGTCAAGTGAGGAAAATTTTGTTCAACAAGGAAACCAAAGATTGGCTGATGAGGTACTTTTTTGGGAATTCTTTCTTAATAAAAGAAATTCTGATCCATCGATCGTTGATCATCGATTGATTGTTTCTTTTTTTAGCACACATTTTTGGGGACCAGCGATGAACTGGGCGATACCATTGGCCGCGATAGCCGACACTCAGAAGGATCCAAAAATTATTAGCGGGAAAATGACATTAGGTTAGTGGCCTCTATGCTAATTTCTTACGCACGCAAAAGCGGTGCGAATATCGCGCGATACACGTTCACAATACATTTTCCGTGATAACCGAAATTTATATTCGCCACTTTTCACCCGTTACATTTTTTTTTTTTTTGTTCGCGAAGTGATACATTTTTTTTACTCTTTTTTTCATTTCCAGCACTGACACTGTACTCTCTGGTATTCATGAGATTTTCAATCGTTGTGAAGCCAAGAAATTTGTTACTCTTCAGCTGCCATGTCGTCAATATGGGAGCTCAACTGACACAAGGCACACGTTTCATAAATTATCACTATATCTCGCCAAAGCAAGAAACCATCCATCTTCAGATGCAATGATTCCTTAAAAAAGGAAAATCCTCGGGATTGTAAATAGCAGATAAAAAAAATACATTTTTCTAGGTACCAAAAAACAATTTTTAAAAAGCTAAGATTCCAATGAATTACACCGAACGACTAAAACATGTAAATAATAAGTCCAAATGTAAATAAAAAATAAATGCTTCACCAAATTATTTTCATCATAAAACGCTCGACAGATAACTAAAAAAATAATGAATCTTAAAAATCAAAAAACAATAAACAGCTCGAACGTGTAATCATTATTTCAAATATCCGCAAAAGTAATAACAAAAAAGAAATTTCCTTTCCAAGTGAAAAGCTAAAAAAAAATCTCTCGGATCGAACAACGAAAGAAAAAAAGAACGTAAATCCATCGGAAGGAAACACGCCATCCATTCTCGTGCTTAGAGCCGCGAAGCAAGTGGGGAAGAATGTATGTACGTTTCGCATGAGCGACAACCAGTTCGAAAAAGTCTCCCTGCGCCTGTGGCAACTGTGTGTGCGTTTCCCTTTCATTCCTTTTTTTTTCCTCGCTATTCCCGCCTCCGCCGAATCCGTAGGACCGAATTATTTGTCGTAGCCGCTTCGTATCCGACGAATGTATAAGGAGAGCAGTAATTTTTCTCGAGCGACGCGTACTTGGCGGGCGGAGAGGGTGGGAAGGCGATAGGGGGATGAAACGCGCATATAGTAGCCAAAGCTACGCACGATACTGTACTCGGGTGAGTTCCAAGTTCTGTATAAGCAATGGGGGCGAATGTTAGAGAGAAGAGAGAACCGGCTGGGGTCACTTTATGGGGTCTCTCACGGATCTGGCGCACGAATCTATCCCCGGCTCACGCAGTATCCTCTAACGTTATAGTATACTATACATACACAAGTATTCTCCTGGTTTTGCCCAAATGCTAAGCCTCGGAAACTTCGTTCTCGTCGCCTTATACCCTCAGAGAATTCGTGTATAGCCAGCGTTGGCTCTTTCCATCGACGGAACGGACGATCTATAAAATCCTACCCCCTACTCTCCTGGCAACCCCGGTGAATAAATATATATGGCCTTATTAGCCCTCCTTGGCTTCGATCATCTTTTTCTCTTCGGTCCTTTTTCCAACTTTCCTTTCCTCCCTCCAAGAACTATAATTTCGTCGGGGAATACTAAAAACAAGGGCTGACGTCATCACTTTTTTCGGACGGTGATGATGGGAAGAAAATAATATTTTTTTTTTTTGGTTTAGAATTCTTTGTTTTCGACGATACGAGAAGAGAATTCACATTCTACAGTTGGGGGTTCCGGCTTTTCGGGGCTGTAATTGATTGTACTATCAATGAAATCGTTTTGATAAATTAACAGACACGTTGCCAAGATTTTCTCGTATACCTTTCGCTTAAAAAAATATTTAAGAAAATATTCATTTTTGGCAATTCACCGTTGCGACGACCACAGCGTTGTAAAATGGTAGCCTCGCGAACGTCTTAGGACGATCATGAATGATAAGAACCGATAAAAAGATATGGATGAAGAGAAGACTAATATTTCAAGTATCGTGATCCAGCGGCGAGGAAAGATAAACCTCCCGATCGAAGCGAAAACAGGGTGAACGAGTCCTTCGGGACTGATTTCACAAACAAATGCCCGACGATTGAATCCCGGCAAGTCGCAAGATGGATCGGTCGATTTAAATCACAGATTACTTTACCGCCATTCTCTTTCTTCGCTTACCGAGATTCATGTCTCCCTTTCGTTTGCTTTCTTCCTGTCTTCTGAATTTTTGAAGCGCAGAGACGTTCTCGTCGCCTTGGCTAATAAGTTTTACATAACTGCTTAACGAAACAACGGCACTGACTTCAATCAATCAATGAGCGATGTAAAGATAAGTCTTCATATTCGTTTTATTAAAAGAACAAATTAAGACCGAACGTCTAATCTTATAGTTAAAAAGGAAAGGTAAACTTTCCTTTATTACTGAGATGGTTAATCTTTTTTTGTAAAGTGACCGGTATATATCAACACTTCCCTATGATCCCCTACGATAAACAAATCGTCATGGAACGCGGAAAAAAACTTTTATTTCTCCGTCCCAAATCCGATCTAAATGTACTGTGAAACATTTCTACGTGAATTTGTGACAGAAAATTGGTATAAAGTCTTTGAGAAAAAAAAAAAAGTGTCTGCATGAATCGCAGGGGTGAAAAAATGAATGACAGGGAGGGTGAAAACCGCAAGGCAAATGAACTGTACAGTGATATGGTTTTGGACTATAAAAGGGGCGCGAAGAGACGAACCCCTCTCCAAAACGCCGAAGTTTCTTTTTTTTTCGAATGCCCCACGCAAAGACGATCTTTAAATTGAGTTCACCGACTTATAACACCCGTGTAAAAATCTTTCGACTCGAATTCCGCTCGGTATACTTATAGCGGGAGAAGGAAAAAAAATCGTACTTCTCTGACCCCTCCAGGCCTGCAATATACATCTACAAGGATAAACGTGAAACGTCGTGAAATGCGTAGCGAATCCGGTATGACGAGTACAGTTCCCGGGTCGGTGAAATGAATCAAACTCCACACCCTCGGCTACACTCCCTCGTTCTCGAGAGATATCCTTGCTGCGCTCGCTGAGGCATTATTTGGACATACATTACTATGTTGGCCCGCAGAGCCCAACGCTATTTCATCGAACTCACTGTCTTCATATTTCGTACCGGAAAATTCACGTTCGCAACAATAAAAAAAACGATCATAACTTGGATATTTTTTATATGGCTAAAAAAAGCGAGTAGATGTATTTTTTCTTATTTTTCGAAAATACCACAAAAAAATTATTAAGCCTCGCGGATTATTCAATATTACGAGTAAATTGTGGATTTATGTACGAGGAATTTTGAGATAGAAAAATCATTATTTACCAGCATTAGACGCAAGTTTCACGCCACAAATTAATTATAAGTAACCAATGCTAAGCATTTTATGAGAATTTAATAAATATTTTCATTAGCAACCCCACCCCCTTTCCGTCTCGTCAAATGTTTTCAAAAAAATATTACGGTCTGTTTTTGCAATTGAGTAAAATGTCCCGTTGCTGAAGATGTTTTCACATAGAATTTCTTTATTAAATACACGACAGTTGTCATTTTTTTTTAAATTTCATGTAATAAAAGACGTGTTAAGTGTGTAATAAAAGAAGATTATTCTGGGTTTACTTTAATTTATTTTATTACGATATGTGACGTTCGCTCTTCGAGGTAATCTGTGATCCCACGACCCTCTCGTGGGAGCGCATCGACCATTCATCGTTTTTTATGAAAAAAAAAAAAAAAAAAAAAAAAAAAAAAACTGTGGTCGTCAGCGCATGGAATCTTTAATGCATTGTAAATCTATATAAATGGAACCGAATTTTAGATAAAAGAGACCAAACTTACTTGACGCATTTCATTACTTTTTAATTTTTTTTTTTTTTTATTAGCGATTCTTCGACAAACGATCCCTTTGCTCTTTGACGCGCATTAATAGATAAATAATAGCCTAAAAAATGCAATAACTCGAACGAACGCCATGGAGAGACCATCATGTATTGAATACATTAAATAAATTTCATTGAATATATACAATAAATGGTATTTTTGAGAATATAGAATTTGCTAAGGTTTAGGCGAATTTCAACCACATCTTACGCTCGCATTCGCCTGTTTTTTATTTTATTTTTAGTTTACGTTTTAGCAAGAAGCAGAAGGACCATTACACGATCGGAATAACTCTTAACAGGGCGACCGAGTGTTAGCTATACACTCTCATACCCCGAGTTTTCCCTGTCTAATGCTCGCATCCACGGAAAGTACCGGTCGATTCATAAAAAAAAGGTCCTCAGTCACCCCTCTAAAATAACACGACACACGCGCTTCATAATATACTACACGCTTTACGCCATAAGGCCGTGAAAACGTTTCGTGTTAAAAAATCATAAGCGGGGGGTTGGCTGCGCAAGGATCTGTGCCATTTTGCCTGTCATCCCTCACCGATCACTCCCGCGTACGCAACTATATTTATCGAAAGCTGTCGACTTTTTTTTCCCTCGACTTCTGACCGTATCACCAGCTCTTGCAAACCATCCCAAAAAATGTCCCAACCTCTCAACATTATTAAATTTCATTTTTCCTTGAATAACAAAAAAAATTAATCGTACCAATTTCCCCCACTATATCTTATGCCGAGTCAAGGAGGGGGGAGGGGGGGGGCAGTTTGGGGGAGCGATTCGAATTATCAAATTTGTACCTTTTTTGTTTTTTTCAAACATTTCATTTATAATTGCTTGTGGAACAAAACTGATTAAGTTTCGAATGCTTAAAGGACCATCGGCAATGGACAATTTTGGCATTTTTTCCTGAGGAAAGCAAGGGACGTTGCTGCTGCGGGTTACATATTCGTATGCGATATTTTCGCCAGCAGGGGGAGGAAGTCTACTCGAGGAGCCCCCGAAGCTGAGGCAACGGGCTTAGATGGCAACATAATCCGTGATCGAGGGTCAGCCATGGGCTCACGGGGGACATCTTATCTTCATATTACACGCGCCCCGTGGTGCTCAACCTGAAGAGGGGTTTGCTGCATCAAACCCTCCGCAGGCATCGCGGCAATATGATGATAAAGTGCGTGCCCTCGTTTTCTCATCGCGTTCTTATCTCTCGACGCACGAAACGTGCAAACGGCACAGTGAGTAAAAACGAATGAACATATATCAATGACTCCGGTGTCCAGATGATGCGGAAACGTCTCTTTCGCTCCTCTACTTATATCCGATCGGTAACCAAAACTGTAATTTTTTTTTCCAACCATTTTTAACGGAATAAAAATTCTATCGTAGCGGATACATCACTTCCGATTCCTTGAAAAATTGTCTTCGACTCGGAAGTGATCGGCGCTCAATAAAAATCCCGGATTGCAATTTTTGTTGCCAACAGCAGAAAAGCACTCGGTCGATAATAAATTTCCATCCGTTTTTGCTCCAACGCAATGGATTTTATCCGGCAAATACAAATCAGCGTCCATTGCGTAATTGACGGACACCAACAATCGTTAATTTATTTTTGTTCAAAACAACAATCTGTCTTTGATGAAATCAGGGATACAGTTTACTTACCGACCGAGTCTCAACAACGGCAAATTTTTTGGTTAAAGTAAAATGTATAAAAATGGATACGAGGAAATAAATAAAAAAAAGGATGAAGAGTAGACTCATCGATTCTTCTTGAGACGCCATCAACTCTTCGAGAGACGAAAGGAGGATATGTATATAGTATATAGATGCTGAAGTGAAGGAACGAGGGGGTAGAACGGTGTCTCGTTACACCTCCATCCGTATAGAAAACGCGCTCTGGATAGCAATTCTATTACTTTAAAAGTGCGGGGAAAGCAGTAAACAACCTCCCGCGGAGAAGACACGCATCTGGAAAGCGTGACAGTAGATGAAAAAGGGAGGGGGGAGGAAAGATAGGAAGGAGAGAGATATGGAGAGAGAAAGAAAGACCCGCATCCAACCCCCCCACGCGCGTTGCATTGTAGAGAACCTCCTACCGGTGACTGAGGATGGTTTATGACCCGTAACGCGTTCCAAGCTCATTCCCCGGCTGCTTGGATATCACCATCACCAGCGAAAAACACCCTTACATGCACACCCCATGGAAACAATCTTACGTATCGTACAGTTATAACATAAACATAGAAAGGGTCTCCAAATTCTCAAATACGCGAATCGTGGTGAATTTTTTTTCTTGTTTTTTTTTTCGATAGGAATGAAAATGGAAAAAAAAACGAAACACGTGAAATTAGAGATGAATTGAAAAAAATATGATTTTTTATTGTATTACGAAAATAATCAAATTAATTATTCTTATTCTTTACTTTTTGAATCTTTTTTTATTTTAACTTTTATAATTTATTTATTTTATTTTATTACAGCTATCGAGGCAAATTTGATTCATTCGGTGCGCTATATCTATGTACTTAGGTCCGAGAGACAAAATTGGATACCGTCGTCGTTAAATATTTGAGAAAGTCGAAAGCCGAGAGCGAGGAGCGAGCACGTCCCGCGGGAATCCGTTGCAGCTATCTGCCTCTTATTTTCTTCCTCATTTCTTCCCTTTCTACTGTATATTCTCGCGCGCTCGGTAATCATTGTCTCCCTTCAATATTCGCGCTATCAATTAATTAGCCGAAGAGCTTTATTGATTGACGTTTACAAAGTAAAAAAAAATGGTCTTCAGCTTAATTTGCAATAAAATAAGTCCATCTCTGCTTTATACAATAAAAACAAATGTCATGTTTGGCTGACTAATAAACGCTTGCAGCCAAAGCAAAAAAAACAAGAAATACGAGGAGGAAGAAAAAATCTGAATTTAGTGCATTCAAAAAATTTGCTTTACCAACATCGACAGTTAATTTGAAAAATTGAAATAAAGCACATTTATTTGAAATTCACCACGCGGTTTACACGCAAAATCTTCCAATACCGATATATTAATTTTGACTTAAACATTTTTCACAATCTCTGAGAGGCGATTTTTACCGAAATTAATTTATGAACCGCTGTCAAGGCGTTGAAATTCGCGAGCGCGCGAAACACTTGAATCCCAAAAAAATACTGAAGTTATATAAAATTAAAATTTACTTTTTCCAAGGGAAAAAATGTATGGCCATTGCCAATATTTATTTTAATTTATCATTTTGACTGATAAGATATACATAATATATAGATAGAAAAATTGGCTGAAACTTCTTATCGAAAGATAAGAATTTTCCGTCCGTTTCTCCTCGGCCTTTACTTTCTATTCCCAAAGCTTATGTATTATTCGCGTGGGGCCGGACGAGAGGAAGGAAAAAGATATTCCAAGGGTATTTTAAAATTGGCGAAGCCCGGTGGAGGGCGCGTACGAATTCTGTATGGCTACCTCTGGACCGTCGACTCGAGATCGACAGAATGTGTTTTTTTCCGCACCCTCAAACACGTCACATGAATAAAAAATATCCATCGAAGCTTCTACCCCCTCGCGCCCCTTAGTTTCTACCGAGAAGGATGATGAGGAAGGAGATCTTGACCCCCCGCCCCTCTCTCCCCTCCCCGTAGGTTTCAACGCTCGAAATCTCAAGATCGAAAGGGAGACTTGAGAGGCTGCATATCGGAAAAGTTTTTAAAAAATTGCCGATGCCAGCATTCTCGAGAATCGATAGAAATATTGCACTCAACTATATATACGAGGACTGCGGGCAAAAATGAAGGCCATTATAAAAAAAATGTCTCAAGGGAAATGCTTTAAAAAAAGACTCTACTTGAAGCGGTAATCCAATGATTTAAGAGTAAAAAGAAACGTATTTTACTTTTTTTCATAGCTAAAAAGAATACCCAAGTAAAAAACAAACACGATTTTTTGCCTGAAATCGCTGCATCAACTCTCTCAACAAAGTGCTTCAAGGGTGTTGTCAACAGTAAAGAAAATCACTCAACTAAGATCTCGGAACTAAAAACACCTCAGAACCTTTGCTCCAACTCGACGAAGATCGTCCCTTATTGGAAAAAATGTTGAAAAAGATGAAAGTATAAAAAGAAAAAATAAAACTTTCCTTTGAAACTCGTCACTTGGATTACCAGCCGACATCAGTCTCCTCATATATCGCGAAACGAAGTTCAAACTTTCAAATGGTCGACGCGAGATAGAGATTAGTGAGTTTGCCGATAATGCGCGAATGAAATCTTAGCAAACTCGATGCATCAAGGGAGGTTGAACATTCGGCAAAGGGGGATAGATGACGAAGAGAAGGAGAAAAGCGGACAGTGTGAGTTAAAGGAGCGAAGAGAAAACGGTAAGAATCGAAAGGACGGTGATGCATGTCCCGCGTAACGGTCGGTAGGTCGAACGTGATCCCCCAAGAGTGATCCAACGTATACGCGCGAGAGGCCGAAAGGGTTTTTCGCAAACGAGCTCTGCCAACCCCATCGCATACAGCGAAGTATAGGGAGGTATGTGCGAGGGTGTCGCGAGAAAGGCGATCAATCACCTCGTGACATCCCCGTCCACTGAACGACGAGACTTGCCAGGCGTTGGGACAAGGTAAGGAGCAACGTGGAACTCTAGCAACGTGAACATAAAGCCTTTCCATTGATATGGCTAAACGAAGGAGCGGAGAGCAAGAAGAAAAGAAAACATTGCTGCAGCGAGGCTCCTTATCTGAGTCGTCCCATTCATGCAGATCATTGAAGAATGAAATATTGGTTTTTCGTTTTTTCGATATATAAAATTAATCATGTTCTCCGATAATTCTCGGAATAAATGTTAACATAACAGGAAAAAATCGACACTGTAAAAAAAATTGCTGGAAATCGCTGGAATTGCTGGTACTGGAAGTTTTTATGCATAAACTGGTATATTTAATTTCACGTACACCGATAATCAAAAATGAATACACAGTAAATTGAAAACCATAGATATACTTAGCATGTTTAGGAAAACTTCGCGACTATAAAAATGAATTGGCAAATCGAAGATATGCGCTATTTTGCTTTAGGGGAATCACTCACGGGAAAAGGTTGAAAGATAAAAAAAATTTGCTTCATCTGCCCCCTCCCGTCGGGTTGACCCGCGGTTCGATCTGCATACGTTTATCAGAGAATGACTCACAAGACAGCAGTCTGTCTAAGAGAGAAACGATTGCAAGTAGCATATATATATTGAGCAAAGGGGATTCCATACAACAACGACACATCAGCAGGAAGGAAAAGGAGTTCCCCGAGCGGTAAATATTGGTCAGAAAACTTGGATATAAAAGACGCGATGTTCGAACGTTTTGATATTCTCAACTATCGAGTCGGTGAAAGCATCGAGTAAAACGGTAAGCATTAGCTACGATATCTTGTACTTACAGTGAAATTCTGACTGAAAGTAATCAATTTAATCTGAATCGCAGTTAAGTTTCCAAATGTTTGCTGACGTATCATACATTTTTCAGAAATGACGACCCTGCAGCTTTCTCTCGCCGTGCTTTGCGCCATTGCTTGCAATGTGCAGGCACAATTTTCCCCCAATTTTCCGGGCTCCACGGGACCTACATTCCCCAGACCACCCGGACCCTCCCCAGTAAGTACCAACGAAGTTACCGAACTATACAACATTGACCCTTTCTGGAACACAACTCACCGCATGACTTGAAATCGACGCAACATTCCAAACCACTTTCTGACAGAATTATAAATATTTCTGGCAAAGAAATTTTCAAAATCTAAGAATGCTATAAAAAAAATGTAGATATTTGCGGCAATTTTTCGAAAAAAAAAAAAAAAAAAATAACTAATGCCAGAAATTCGAAAAAAACTCTTGGAAAAGCAGGTTGACCCGTGACGCATGCCAAAAATGTGCACTTAGCTGCTATTTCATACATCACCATTTCTAGAAACTATAAATGTATATAGCTGCCCACCTGCAGGTACTCTATTTACGTAGCAAAACAATTTTTGCTCTAAAAATGCCATATACTCAGCGTTTTCTAGAAATCTAACAAAGTTCTTTTTCTTACATCACAGTTTCCCGGTTATCCAAGTCCGCCCATGTTCCCCGGACGACCCGGATGGCCGGTAAGTGTAAATGAAAGTCAACGAATCGCGGAATCATAAGAGAGGTTTTCTAGGATTCTATGACAATGATATTATCGTGTTACAGTCTCCGATTCCACAACTGCCGCCTACCTTCCCATCGCCGCACCAACCGCCCGTAAGCGCAAAATGCATAATCATACAATCCAAATAGGCCTTTTCGTAGCAATATGCTATGTTGTTCTTATTATATTACAGATTTTTCGTTTTCGACGCGAATCGCCTCAGGAGCCACCGAGATCTATAAGCATCCAAGGCTCACAACCCATGAGTGGTCCGGACAGACATCCTTCCATCGACCTCAACTACAATCACCGCCTTATCGACAACGGCAGAACAAAGCTCGATGCTTTCGGAGGTGCGAATCTCTACCGCGGTCGCGTCACACCGAACGCTGGATTCGGTGTTGAGCACCAATTCAGCAATGATGTATTCATCCGTGGAGAAGGTCAGGTGCAGCCTGGACCTCATGGAGGACTTACGCCGATCTTTGGTGCGGGAGTGGGATGGAGATTCAGACGTGACTTGCCGGAGGAATCAATGGACTTCTAAATCAGACAACCAATTGGGGCTCCGAATAGCAAGGCTTCCTTGACACCACGTACAATCGCGACGCAATTAACATAAGTAGGAAGAAGCTGGATGCCTCTGAGGATTCCAATCCACCACGACAGTCGCGTCACACTGCAGGCTGACTTTAGACTCGAGCAACGATTCAAATGTGATACGTCTCGGCTATTAAGAAGACCATGTGCGTCGTGGTTAGAGAACTCTTTCCGCGTTTCAATTTCGGAATTGTACGTGAATTTAAACCCAAAAACTAGACCAATGCGGTCAAAATACGGATTAGTTTTACCAAAAAAGCTTAGAATTATCGATCTTGGGATATCAACAGTTTTGTTGTCATTCAGTTGGTATGCAATAAAGTTTTGTCGATGGCATCAAAGTCTAATTTTTATCCACCATTTCCTATCACACATGGTCTCGAAATGAAAAATGTTGATGCTGTAGCAAGACGATTAGAGTGTTTACGTGGAGGTAAGCCATACGAGAAGGCAAATGAATCAGTCAGCGTTTCGCATTACCTTCTTTAAAATTATCGAAACAAAATCGAAAAATTTGATTGCAAGAAAGCTGTAGATACCGGTAAGGGAGGGATAACATAACCAAATCGACGATTACGACGGCGTCTAGATACGCTATAAGGTTTATAGCGGACTGCAGAAGCACTGAAAATTCTCGTCGGTATGCTTTTACGGTCTGTTCCGCGTCCGAAGATACTAAAACTAATGTATTCATGAGATAATTATTTCTTGCATTCATAATAATAAGTGTCGAGAAGGAGGGAAGGGACTAAGCGCTGTAAAGTTTTTACTGGTCTGAAAGGAGTTTCGTGTGAGGCACTTTACTCCGCCGTCCTTACAAAGTAGATCTGGTATCCCATGGATGAGACCAATCTTCGCTTATGTATACGCTGTTTACGAGCATTTTTATTAAGTCTCGGACATTAAAAGAATGTTGCCAACTCGGAAAGTTCGGAAGATCTGCAGAAAAAAAGTCATCTTCGGAAAAAAAAAATGCAATCTTCAGGCAAGAAATCATCGCAGAATCTTCGGAAGATATATTACGGGGTATCTTTCAATTTCTTCACATAGACGTTTCCAATAAGATTTTTCAAAGGAACTTGGTATGGAATCGAGGAATTTCTTTACATAGAAATTTCAAATAGGATTTTTAGAATTTTTTATAAATTTTTCAAAAGATCTTCAAACAGGATTCGTCAATGATGTTGAGATAGGATTTTCCGCGAAGATTTTCAAGCACGATGCACGAATTGCAGTACCCATGCGAAAATACGTCTCAAAGAAAAAGATAACGAATTCGCTCAACATCCCCGTTTCCCCCGATCCGCCCTCAACCTTATATGCACGAGGGATTGCGAGCTGCGCAACCCCTATAACAGGGGATAGAAGAAGGCGCCTCGCGACGTCGGAATACCAATGGTCGAACGACCTCGACTACGAGGAAGACAACGAGACTGGCCAGGGTTGCTGCTGCTGCTGCTGCTGCGCGGATATCCACCAGCAGGGAACAAAGAACGTCGCTCTCTTTGAAAACACGTCGCGACTTTCTCGTAGGGTGAGAGAGAAATATATCTACGCTTGTGTCATATAAAAATGTGTTTATGTGCCGGTGGCACAACGCGATATCTATAGACGCCAGGGAAAAGCGAAAACATCGTTCGTAGCTCTTTCGTTACCGAATAACCCCCCTGTACCCACCCCTTGACTTCTCCGTCGTGTAGACTTTTGTCACTTGCAAAATAAACGACTCCTACGACTTTTCTATCCCTCCGTTACAAATTTCACCCGATAAACCATGTAATCCCCGACTGTTGTAATAACTGCCGATCTTTTTATTTTCCTTGGCTGCCGACCCCGTTGCGAAGACACAAGCAACACAAATATGACGAGTCTGTTCTGCAAATATTGTTGGAAAATGATAAACATATGACGCGTTATGCGCTACCGTCGTATGCAAGAGAGATCGGAGCTAATCGTAATACGGGGAAAGTTGGAACACCGGTAGTAAACAAATCAAAAGCTCCAGGCAGCGACTATCATAGTCATTAAACAATTGAAGTTTTGGGTACTTCCTGTTGACAACCACCTGTTTCTGCAGATCTAATCTGTTTTAACTATAATCCCCGTGGAATAATACGCAGAAGACTCTGTACAGTCGAAACTCCAACGATACACATTTTCAGTACCCACATTAACGCTGTAGCTACCATAACGAAAAGCTTTATTCATGAGCCATGTGGGCGAAATCGCGATTTTAATTCGACTAGTTAATGACGCCACCGCTACGAGCGCTCTTACTCTACTCTACTTGCGCGCTGCTTGCTCGGCAATCAGCGCCACTCGCGATAGCGTCGTTGAATGAGAGTTCGACTAATCCGACAACTTCATCACGTCTTCAATTATAATCATTTTGTTACTCTGCAACTTGTATTGATAAAATGTTCAAACATAATCGGCAACAAAACTTGTGCAGAACAATGGAAAGTTATTGTTAAAATATCAAGGATCGGTACTGTCTCGGAAGGAATTCGCAATTCTTTATAAGACCCTCCGCAACGCAAGGAGTGACGTGCTCGTTGAGGCAGAGCCGACTCCCGTGCGGTATAACGATGAGCTTCGTTTCCGCTTCCGGGCTTCATGATTTTCGCCCCGTCAACTCCATTCTTCCCCATTTCTAACCCCGCGCTGACTACCACTACTACTATCGCTGCTACGAAATCCAACTCTCAAAATATTGCAATCTTTCGAAATAAATTCTCATTATTATGATCGAGTAATCGAACGAAAGATAAAATGGTTCCGATTTGAAAAACTAAAAATGCTTTTTTTTTCGAAAATTCGAATAAAAAATCAGCATTTAAATTTTTTTTATTCAGGAGAGAAAGATCAAAGATGGAGAGCGAGAGGACAGAAAATTGTACAAAAGTAGAAAATGCTGAATCCACAAGGACGAAAGAGGAATCTTGGATTTTCTCACGTGTTTTCCAGGCCGTATATATACGATTCTCGTAATCCCCGAGTGGGCCGACTCTTTCACCCTCGTTGGATTCTCGCGGACTCGGAAGGAACGCGGGAGAGAGAGAGGGAAAGGAGACGAGAGAGGAGAGACTCGGGAATAGAGCGCGCGTCGTCGTTGCGGCAGCTCTCGAGATTTCCTTCTACGCTCCTGAAAAGGAAACGGAATTGAAATCGGCTTTTCGAAATTGCACGTCTGCGCGGTCCCTTGAGAGAGAAATGCAAACACAACGTCGTCGTTGTAGTAGCAACGAGGCGAACACGACGAAGAAAAAAAGAGGCAAAGCTTGCAGAGATACAAGATATAAGGCAAAAAAGAATGAAACGTAGAGACCGGGAGTGAGAACGTTTGAAGGGTACCCCCCCTTGGAATATATCGTTACTTTGAGGATTTCGGACCCTCCCAACGTGGACTCAATGTAAACGCAGAGGACCACAATTCCCGTTGGCTTTGATGCCCGAGTAAACATTTTAGCAAGATTCACCGAGCGATAAAACGATATTAAAGAAAAAAGTTTATCTCCGATAGAAAAATCGAAAAGCTGCTACTGCTGTATACACGATGTAATCGAAATTGGGATTGCAAATCTCGGCTGATTCATTGAAATAAACCTTAATGTGTTCATTTGCAAGTAATTTTAACTTCTTATTTATTATGGTCGTTTTTTTCACCACATAGTCGTCAGAATTTATAATATGCCTTCTCATTTCGACGAAATGCATTATCCTATCAGAATTCTATAAAAAATAAGATTAACTAAATGCAACCATTCTTTCTTTTATAAATGAAATTGAACTATTCATGATTTATTTTTAGAAATAATATCGTGCAATGTGCAATGGAACGACATCTCGCGATTATGTGTTGAATTAAGAGACCGCAGTCGATATTGGGGATGAAGAGACGGGCAAAAGTAGGAGCTTTTGGCGCCATCCTCTGCAGAGTTCGTAACTTGTTCACCAATGCAACCTGACCATCCGAAGCTTTTCAATTTAAGGCAACTGAGATATTTTCAGCAAAAAAAATACATCGTATATGTGGTCCGAAAAACTTTTCGGAACTCTTCGATGAGAAGAAAAAAAAATTGCATAAAATTACTGCTTTCTAATGGTTTTTTTATTTTTTTTTTTTCATTTTTCATCGTTTCGAAACGACTCGAAAAATAATTCTACGAGCCCGCAAAGTATCCTATCTTACGCAGTTACCTCTTATTTTCCTTATATTAGATGATAGATATCTCCATTTCCTTTCGAAAATATCGTTGAAACGGAGATATCCGTTTTTGAAAACACAAAATATCGTCACGTTTATAAGAAATTTCTTGGGTGAAAAATGTGTTTACTTCTCCGTTAAAAAGTATATCCGATCTACAATGTCACATGGATTGCGAAATGGCCTCTAATTTTATTAATAGCGCAATATTTGGCACGAAAATTTGCGCCAAACCCGGAAAAAAAATCTCTTTTTCGTTTTTATCAAACTGCAGACGTTCTAACGCGCACCGATTTGATTTATAACGTCAATTAAACTTTGGAAAATTCCGAAATTTTAAATAATTTTTATGGAAATAAATGAGGCATTCGTTATGCGGTATTGCTATTTTTTACACCTCTTTAATACACTGCGCATAAATATTATGTAAGCGATGTTTTCATGGTTGCCTCTGCGTTGTCAAAAAGAAATATTCTTTCGTCTAATTTATAGTAAAATCGAAAAAACGACAGAATATGTACAATTTAAAATCGGCGCAGAAACAAACATTTTTTTGAAAAAAAAAAATGTAATGCGCTTAGAAAGAATCCACGATAATAATTTAAGTCAAAAAGTATCCATACATATAGTAATTTTGTAGCAAAAATATTTCCGTAAATGAAGGAACAGTCATCGATAAAATAATGCAGTCGGCACGAGACGCGTCACGGCGGAAATTTACAAGATCCTCGATAGTTGCAGCGATATATTGATATTTAATTATCAAATTAGATATTTAATTATCAGTTTTTCTACCGTAGAATAACTTACCATTTCGAAGCCTCGACTAATGAAGAACGTAGCAGTTGTATCCGTAGACTTTTTCTTCGCTTCTTCTGCGAAGAATATCGCTTCCGACGGCCGTCGCATCCGCCCACCGCGGTTTCGTACATCGCATTCGAATATTTCTGGTAAATATTTAAGAAATAACAAAAGGAAAATCATAAAGTTAGCAAGTCAATACATTTTTTTTTTTCAATTTCACCAAATAAATTTATAGATCGCTATTCGTAAAAAAAAGAAATAAGAAAAAGCAAAAACGGTTTTTTCTTTCTAGCAATCGTGGCGAACATGGCGTAAGTATATTTTCACCCAAATTTTTTAAATAATCGGAATCATTGAATTACCGTAATACTCAAAACTTTCTGTTTAAAGTTAACCAAAGAGATTATAGATGTAAATATATAATAAAAAATTTTTTTAAAATAGAGAATGAGAGAGTCGACGTTTCTTCAATATTTTGATAATCGCGAAAAATGGAAAGAAGCAACGCACAAAATTTATGTGTTTTTTATTTATTAAAACTGTGTAAAATGTATTAAACAGCGAGAGTGGCACATCTGTCTGACACCACCGAAAGTTCAAAGAAGACTGTTGAACCCTTCCACGCATTCTAAAAGATGCAAAGCGCGAGGGAACGCCGTGACTCCACCCATTGCCTTCGCCTGTATCAACTCGCCTCAAGCTTCGAATCTAACGGGGGTGGTGTTGGGGAGAGTGAAATTTTTCTTTTTTTTTTACGACTCAGCCACACCTCCTTTTCGACTTATTTTCGAATACATATAAATGGGCAAAAAATTTACCTTCGAAGAGATAATAGCTATATTAACGAAATTTTTAAATATACGAAGCACAATTCCATTTTTCTATGTTTAGAAGATTTTTTTTTCTTTTTGTTACAAAAAATGGATGTTACTTTGCACTATCGGAGTCGTCGAATATTTTTTCACTCCGTTTTTTAAGGTCCAACGCATCATGTGAAGAACTGACGTTCTGTTCGAACAATCAGTGGCTTCGATTTACCCTTTTTTTAGGGTGCGTTCCATCCCTCCGAAGAAGGGGTGAAATAAAAAAGGGCGAATGCATCGGAGAAATTTTTATCCCTTTTTATTCTATACAAAACAGCAAACCTCGTGCAGATGCGATATACTATATATTATTTTACGGATAAAATAACGCGAACTCAACGCGACGAGACTGTTTCTCACTAAAAACTTGATTTTTTTAACCCCTTATGCAGCTGATACTGTACTCATTATTTAAACGCCAATGGGATGATCGGTAAATCTGCTTTATATAAATGTAAAAAAAATTTGACAATAATTATTTTTATGATTAAAGTCGTTTCTTCTAATGGCGAAAAAAAAAAACACAAAAAACGGTAATTTTTTAAACGACTGAACAAAGGATTGTAATTTATAATATCCATTTTTTAATAATAATTATCAACAAATGGAAGCGAGTAAAAATTACGATAATGTTATCCATTCAAGAAAAATTTTTTTAAGCCTAAAGCTCATGAAGTTTACCGAAATTAACAGTACTTTTTCACTATAAGCTGAAATATTGTGCGATATTTAAGTTTTTCTTTTCTTTCTTAATCTATACAAAGCTACAAATTTGTTCATTGTTTATAATATAAATTAATATTTCAGATAAAACAATTCCATTGCAATATACTTAAAAAAAAAAATTTGAAAAATTCTTTGAAATTAAATATATTTTTATTCTGTAATAAATGGAACGATTTCTTCTGCGCAACATTTGTTTTCTACTCAGAAGAATGGATAAAATAATTTATGCTTGACGTAGAAAAAGTTTTATTACAAAAAAATTTAATATCCCGATAATTAATTTTTCTCATCTATACATACCAACAAATTAATTTATCAATAGTATAAACTTCAAAGCGACGTATCCTCAGGTAAATATTGTAATTTCCATTTTTCCACGGTGCACAAGTCACAATTAATTGTATCTCTTTGAAAAAAAAATTCTTCTAAATGCGTAAAAAAAAAAAAAAAATTTACCGCAATTACTTCAAATCATAAAAATATTGAAATAATAAATAGAACTCTACGATGCTATAACTCCGATAACAATTTAAAAATGTAAAATGTGAACGATTAACTATGAAGCACCAGAGGCGGAGCTCTTGTTGCTTCGACTGCCCAACGACTACTGACTGGTATACTACATGCAGAGTTTTTTCTTTTTTTTTTACAGAAAGGATAGTATTGGAAGGACTGTCGGCTACAGTCCCTGCGTAACTGAACCACCCTTTCTGCAAAGGGACTACGAATACTCTCCGGCACCCTGGTATATATCATCGACCAATCAGAAAGTCTCTCCGGACCAATCCCTGGAAGAATCTCCCACGTCGGGGTGACTGGAAAGAGATTCTACGTTCGCAAAGCTCTCAATCTCTCAGCCAACTGCGAGACGGAGAGCGTTCCCCGGTTCAATATTCTAAACCCCCAAAGGGTGTGTCCCACAAAATTTCACTCTTTGGCTGGCAAAATATTGTCCAAAAGCTTCCATATACATTATTATCTCTACAATTCTTTTTATCTCTTTGGATCGTCTTAAAAGATGTATTTTTTTTTACAATTTTTATTTAATAAAAAAAAAAAAATTGGATAGCGTGTCAACCAATTTGGAAGAAAGATTATTTTTTATTTTTCTAAATAAAAAACAATTCGATGAAAAAATCGGTCAATATTTCTACGGTCTTTGGAACCCCTTTTTAGTAGCTACCCCTTTTTTTTATGGATGATAGGGGTGCCGTACCCCTTTTAGCTGAAGGGGTTAAAAGACGAGGGGGACAGTTGCGCATAAAAAAAAACCATTCGATCATTTTTCTCGCGACAAAATGGGGTTATCGAGGGACGAAAAAAACTATCAAATCGAAAATAATATACGTACTTTTCGCTGACAAAATCGTGCGATTGATCGATATTTCTTCGGAAATTATACAAAAAAAACACGGCTGACCGGCGAATTTTCTCAAATAAAAACACGGATACCACGAATGACGGATACGCACCCGAAACCGTCGAAGCTTTGCAAATTTACTTCGAACTGTTATTCCCGATTACTCCCGATGTTTATAGATATAAATGATGCAAATATTTGATATTTGTTTTTTCTCAAAGTCGACACGCGTGAAGGTGAAGGAAAATTTCAAATACGAAGAAACGACTTACTAAGAAATATATGGAAGTGACATCTAGCGGAATAAAAGCCCGCTAACAAAATGTGTGCACAGATGGCGGAACGTGACAGTTTTTTTATGTCTCATGAGGTGGGATTGAGAATGTCGTCAGTGACTCGTCAGGCCGCTAGTTAATTAGATTACGATATTCTAGGTTACGAATTCGTCGTTTATAAAAAAGATTATTTAGTTTTCATCACTGAAAAAATGACCCTTTATCATTTTGGAAATTGTGTCGCATTAGTTTACGTGCCGTATTATTTAACCTACAAATACTCGGGTTTGTAAGTTTCATAATCGCAACATCGGAAAATAACAAAAAAGTGTCAAAATCTTAACCTCTCTACGGGATTAATCGCATTAATAATTTGTTTTCATCTCAACAGATCCGAGTATGGAGCATTTTGGAAATGTATTCAAGCCGGTGGAATTTACATATTTACCCAACTCGTTAAGATGCTTGCGCTCGCGACTTTCTTCCCAACCGCTGACAACGTAGGCCAAGAAGGTTTCAACGTCTTTGGCGTAAGTTACGCGAAAAAAAAATGAAATCCAAAATCTATTGAATACTCTGTGATAACGGTACTAAAATACGAGATTCCACACAAACTCTACCAAAATACAAAGAATCATAGCACATTGCAACACTACTATGTTAAAAGTATTCCAGAATAAACACTTCCGAGATCATCTCTGAGATAACTCTACTTATTACAAGGCTATTACATTACAAATATACTGAAACATGTTTCTGGCGCACAGATTTTGTCCCAAAAAAAAAAAAAAATAATACAAATTCGTAATATAATAATAATGATAATAATTCATTGATATTTTCCATATTCTGTACTTTTGCAGTTGGGGTACAGTTATAATTGGATAAACTTCCAACATAAGTCATTAACTGCATGGAGATATTCAGTAAACTCATATAGCAGTATGATTCACTTGAAAGCTCCAATTCCGACAGAATTATCACCGTTTTTCCATGTATTTTCGAAAAAAATTATGTGTGTTTTGTTTTTCTTTCAGGAATTTTTGAAATATTCCATAGACCTCGCAGATCTCGTTGGAATATTGTTAGTATTGAAAGGAATTCCCGGCAAAGGTCACGCAAAAGTTTTGACCGCGGGAATCGGCTGGGCGGGAGCCGAGGTTTTGCTAACGAGATTTCTGCTTCTTTGGGTCGGAGCCCGAGGCGCCGAATTCGACTGGAAATACATTCAGAAGAGTCTCGAGTCCAACATCAGTTTGGTAACAATTTAATTTTTCTTTTTCTAATCCCAAATTATTCACATAAAATTTCATTAAAATTTATAATTATCAATCTATTTTACGATTTCTCTCGATCTTTTTTAAAATTTAATGAAAAAAAATCAAAAATTAAAAAGTTAAAAAATGTATTGCTTTATTCAAACAAAATCGAATAAAATTTATTTGATTACGTAATTTAAATTGTTTGCAGGTGCAACACATAGCGACAGCCACCCTTGTGTGGCTCTGGTCGAGACACGATCTGCGTCGAGGACTCGTACCTATCGTCGTTGGAATGCTGTTGCTAACCGTCTACAGGCCTCTGATATTCGACTTTTTGACATCCCTTTTGCTCGCCGGACCCTGGTCTACGCTGCTTATAAAAGCGGTCACGACGCTTCTGTTGGGCGCAACAACGTTACACATTTATGCGGGACTCGCCCATTCCATTGGTATTTTTTAGAGCGACGAAATAAACTATTTCGATGACGCTGCGAAAATACGTGATATATATTCGGTGTTATAATTCATTATTTCTTTTTGTTTTCACTGCAACTCGTTAATTAATAGAAACCAATGATTTATTCAAATTTAAACTTACATAAAAAAAACGAATGGTATCTCTTAGTTCCTTTTTTTTTATACATTTTTTATACGCGAATTAACAATTACAGATCCATCAGTGTTGTCGCGTCATTTTAGACTTTTTTTTAAATTCTTAATATATAGGACTCTCGTCGACGAACCCGACGTTAGGATTTTTTTTTCACACTTTTAAGGGTAGTAAAGTTGAAATGTATCACTTCCGATTTACATCCGTTCAGAATCTTTTAAAAAATCTTTAAACTTTCGCCTGCGAACTTAAATTGAGTTGTTAAGTAATGGTAACCGACCATTTGCCGACTTTCGTAAACCGTTTCATTCGAAGAACAGCCGCTCGTGAGATATTTTTTTATATGACTCATTCAGTTATTGGATCGTAAATATAAATATCCTTCGCGACATACTTTTATGAAAAATCGTTTAAATTACATCTTAATAACTCTATAAATCTTTCTCTCGCTTTCTCGGTTACACCGACAATATATAGTAATCCTATTACGATAGGTTTTTTTTTACGGTACGGTTTTTTACGGTATTTTTTATACGCTAACATCAATCACCATATCACTAGCGCCATGAATGTTTAAATGTTTTTCCGCAACGAAAGTTCAATGCAAACTTCTCTGTAAAAGCAAATTCGGCTTCTCATTTTTTTCGCAATCTAAAAACAGTGCGTAAAAAGAACGAATATGTTTTTACAGTGAATCATCCGCGCTGCTTACGTAACTCCTTTGTAATTTTCATTGCGTTACAATAACATTACGCGAGTAATCTATACTCCGTTCGATTCGTTTTGCCTTTCATCGATCGTAAATTATGTCGTTTGCGTTGTGTCGAAAAAAAAAAAATTAAATTAAAATCGGAACATCGCCAAGATATTTCTTAATGATTTACTCGGTCAATGTTCATAGAAAGACACAACTCACGAGATCCGCGACCCCATTGAAACAGCGGCCAGCTGATCCGCATTTTTTTTCCATCCGGTTAACGAGGTCGTTTCGCGTTGTTTGCAGTGCTTTTTATTTCATCTCTCAATCGTCGTCGTTCTCATCAAAAGGTGTACCCGATGGTATTTCAGTCAGAAGCCTCTGCAGAATAATGTTTTGAGTGAAAAAAAAGAGTTAAACAGAATGATTATTGATTCATTATAATTTCAGGCAAAACTTACGAATAGGGCACGACTCTGACAAACATGTTCCATTATAACGCCGTATAATAAGTTGCGATCGTGGCGATTTCTACACTGTGTTCTTCCCTTCGCTCGGTTATTCATATTTGTGGTGACGCACTGTAAAAAAAATACTGGATATTTAATTTTTTTTTTTATAATCGTGGAGAATCAGCGACTACTCGGATCAATATTTAAATTCGCAATGCAAATCTACTCATAGATAAATTAACATCGAAATAAGCAAATCTGATTGTTCCGACCTGTTTGAGGTCCGGGAGGGTCGGTGCCTGCGTAGCGGAAGGCACCCATATCTTCACGTCGTCGTCTAAACCACTGGTAGCCAATGCAGGAATATGCGGATGTGGTTTTACGCGATTGACCTGTAATAGAGGAAAGAAAATTAAAAAATGCTATTTGAAGTTTAAGTGGTCGCAAACAGAAAAAAAAAAATTATAACGGTTCAACTATCCGTTTAATTTTTTCAGAATTTCTTTGTTATTTATTTTCGAAAAATTTCCGGATTTTCGGAATTTTCACGATAGTCAGACAACTTCTTAGTTCGTTCGTCGAATTTTTTCGATTCATTCGCGGAATTGAAAAAATTGATAAATTGCGAATTCCGTTTATACACAACGAATTATGAGATATTGCATACCACTCCTTGCACATCGCCTGGCAAACACTGGACGATAGCTTCGGTATTTTTTTCCCAGAAATATACATTTCCGCAATCTGAACCCGAGATGATGAATTCGCTCTTTGGGCCAAAGAAATCAACGCCTTTTACTGAAATGAGAGAATGCACGAGTCATGAAAAAAAGTTGATGCACATTTTTTATTCTAAATAATTCCTTCGGAGAATATATTTAAGCGACATACTCGTCCTGCTGTTTCGATGCCCTTGATATCTGTGATCGTAGTCACCGCCCGAATGAGGCATCAACGTGTCGAAGAGATATATATCATCGTCATTGTAGGAGGCGAGAATTTCTGTTCCGTTGTAATTGTAAGTAACGGCGGTAATGTGAACGCGGTAATTGTCAACCTAATGAACATAACAAGAAAAAAATTAAAAGGTATATTTTTAACTCGTTATTGTATTTCTATTGTTTTTTTTTATAAACTCAAAATTCGTACCAAATTCTTTGGACAAAGCTTGAAGAACGGCGTGCTGGCCATACGACGATCGTAGATTTTTACCGATGCCGAATGACCTCCGACGCAAAATTCATTCTCGTTACGTGGATTGCAATGAACCGTGTAGAGTTGCACGGGGATTCCTCGTTCCTCCAAGGTTACCAGTCTGCATAAAACAAAGCGATGAAATTGTCAATTTTTAAAAAATTGCAAAATTATTGAATATTCATCCTTTCGACTCTCCGGAAGTGGCGCATTACATCCGCAGACTCACAAAATTATCTGCACATTGAAAGCGGTTTGATGAAAAATTACAAAAATTACGCAATATCTTCGGAGATTCGATACCTCCGTTTGAGATTTTTTTTCTATTCCTTTTGATATCATTATCTTTACCATGATTGATAAAAAAAAAATGCAACGGTTCGACGCTTCGAAGGATCGAGAGATTTAAAAATAATAGTTGCGCGATTTTCTTACTTCGTCGTCTCGCCGTCGCGCACGTCGATGGACAGTATTTTGCCGTCGTCGCCGACGGAGATTGCCATGTGCGGTATATCCGGATGGATAGTAAAGTTGTTACAAGCTCCTTGATGATTAGCCATTTTACGAGTACTTCCACTGATTAGATCGATAAGTCGCACCTGACCGTCACCGGCGCACGTCATCATCAACGACAAGTCGTCGCGGGGGATCCACGATGCCTAAACATTCGGAAATCGTAAAACAATGATTAAGAAATATATTTACAGAAAAAATGTATATATATTTCTAACATGCGACGGTTTAAAAAATCACCTGAAATATATTTTTTCTGTGACCGCTTTTGTAAGATCTGACTTTCCGTCCCGCAGCCCAGTTCCATACTATTATCGCTAAATCATCGGATCCGCTAACAAGCAAATCACCTTTCCGATTAAATTCGACGGTGTTGTCACACCCCTGTTGAATTTTACATATTTGATTATTACAAATATTCATCCATAAGAATTCGCCATAAAAGTACAGTAATACAACTTTTACAACAGTAATACGCCATAAATACAACTTTTTTGCAATATTTGCCGTAATAATTATAGGCAGCAATTTCGTAAACTGTGGTACTTTTTTTTTCTTGTATTAAAATGGGACTTAAAACATTTTATTAATTAAAATAAAATATTACCAATGGTAATTATTTACCTGATGTTCGTTTAGCGAATGAAGGAGTCTCAAACGCTCCACCATATGAAGAGAACCGTACATTTTTTTGTCGAATCGCTTGCTTAATCCAATCTGTCGATTCATTACCTCGTTCACTATTGACAACGTGGACTTGAGTTTAATTTTTCTCAGAACCAGAGGCGTTACTTGCGTTTCCTCGTCCGTAGTCGTCCACTCGTCCGAATTATCGTCGGCATCTTTCTTCTCGTGAACTTCAGACTCTGTACTCGAATTATCTGCGACAAAAACGCAAATATTCTCTCGAAATGTTGCTACGAATGAGAAAATTAAAATAAATTTGCGCATTGCAAAAAATCGCGCTGAAAATTAAAATTTTACATTGTGTTTGCGGTACATACGGACACCAAAATATACGTTTAGAATCAATATGGAATAATTGTTCTTACAGAATTGTAAGCAAATCCATCAATGATTAAAAACATAAAAACTCATAGAAAATCACCATCGTTATCATAATTTTTGGAATATCATTAAAAATCAGTTATGTTTCTATTAATATTAATATCACTGAAATATGATTATCAAAAAAAAAATTCAAAAAACAAAGAATTTTTTTTTTTTTTATATATTTAAAAAAAAAAAAAATTATGTATTTTTAAAATTATATATATTTTTTTTAAATATTGTATATTTTCTGAATTTTTTTTTTTTTTTTTCAAGAAAAAATATGATTTTTTCCAAAAAAAATATGATTTTTCAAGAAATCAAAAAAATCACTATGAATTTCACCTTCATTGGTGTTTGCCACAGTTTCCTCCTTAGACATTGCGGAAGCTGTTGTTTCTTGCGCTGCTACTTCAGGGGCTTTGTCTTCATTGTCTGAAGTAGCTCTCCGATAGCTGCGGCGCTTGATGCGTTTCTGTAGTTTGTGAAATGTTGCGGTGCTACTGCTCGGTTCAGCAGAATCGCCATCATCATGCGAACAATTTGAGCCGTCGTCTTCAGCGTTGGAATTTTTTCTCCGATTCCAAGTTGAAGCATCTTTGAAGCGTATCCTGATATTATCACCTTTCAACAAAAAAAAAAATGTGTCCACCGACCCACTGCCGCTCGGTCGATTGTTTTCCTCTGCGACTTCGGAACTGCTGCTGCTGCTGCTGCTGCTGCTGCTGCTGCAGCTGCAGCTGTCGTTGTTCTGATCCATATTAAATCTGTGAAAAAATGATGAAAAAATCGTAATAACTGTTTATATTGCGATTATTATGATGATTAATATAATTTTTTATTATTATTATGAGTGTATTACAACAAAAATATATTCCAGTAAAATCAGCAGTTTTTCTAGAGCTGTACGATATAATTGAATTTTGCGTTTCGTTGTTGTTTTTTGTTCGAAACCAAAAACCGGTAGAACTAACCTTCGAAATATCGTATAAAGATGTTACATGAATGTTTTTTATATTTCAATCGTTGATAAATCCAGTGGGGTTTTAAATATATTATTTAGAACGCACTGATAAATAAACGACGTAATTCAAGGATTCGCGGGAAATAAGTTACGTAAAGTTCTTTCTCCATGTAGTTCTTTTTTTTTTTTTCAATTTCGACAAAGTAACGACCGGGTCGTTCGTCGCGATCGAACGAACAATCCTGCACGCGAGTTTTCGTTTTCGAAAAGTTGTAAACGTCGATGTTCAAATGGACGTTTGACATTACAAGAGCAAAAGAAAATAAAATAATACACATTTTTTATCTCCTTTCGGGTTTTCCGGCAGTACTATTTTTCGAGAAGTTCTTTTGCTCTTATGGCTCTTATGGTCTTATAAGTCTGTTTGGATCGGATAACAACACAAGCGAGACTCTCTTTCGCCGATGTGTAACTACGTCCAAAACATTAGAGTCCCAAAACACGCAAGAACAAGCGAGAAAAACGGCACTTGTGCGAGACTATCTCTCTCTCTTGAATCTCGTACTTTCGTCAGGAGAAAAGATCGTGCAGCGTAACTCTTCGAAAATCGTTCCGTTGTTTTAGTTATTTTGAGAAATATCCATAGTTATCAATTGTTTTTCATGACGAATTTCGTTTAAATCGCAGATTTTATGTTGACATTATATATTTAATCCACTTATCGTGCGATTGAGAAACGTCAAAAGTAACAAAAAAAATGTTTAGTACGAGGAAAAGCCGCTGAAAACTTTGTGTTCTCGGCTCGACGCAGCGGCCAATCATAGAAAAGATTTACCCCTCGACAGATTGAACGAGCAAGCGAATTGCTTAGTCGACGGAAACATAGATTCACTCGAGTTTTTCTCCAGGTTTCCGGATATTCTGTACATTACAATTCGGACCCAAGTCTCCGGACCGGTGAAACAAATCACTTTCGTACACAAAACGATTTTGTTCAACACGAATGAATAATTGATCGAGCGGGAACAACATCTTGAATGTCGAAAAACATTGTCTTAAAATTGTCGAGAATAATGCCATATATCGGTGAAGTCATCAATTTGTGCGAACGATACAAATATTAGGCTTCCCGAATTCAGCTTAAAATATGCCGAAAAAGGTTTTGTTTACCGACAACCAATATTTCTCTTGACCCAAGAAAATCGACTCATAATAAATTTTCGTCGTTCATCGTTACCAGATTATTGCCGATGTAATTTGTCCGTCGCTGATAACGAATTTGAATTTGATGACAAAAAAAGATTATCCGCGTTTCCTCACTTATCAAACTTTCTGAAACGTGCTGATTCTCGTAGTTTTTTCCTTACGTTTCACAGAGTCGGCAGAAAAGCAACGGCAATCTCAATAATTATATTTTTACAATGCACGGAAACGTTCCGGGGGCGTTGAGCAATAATTGGGATGCGAAATAAACATTTCTAATATGTATCGAGAGTACTTCGGATGCAAAAACATAAAGTTTTAATCGCGCTTTTGGTGTAGCTGCAGAAACAAACGAGTCGTTCTATTCTCGATTCGGGATTCGTCATATAGCAACGTACGAACTTGGAGCACAAAGTATATGTGCTGACATACATATGTCCAACGTTTGTGAGTTAGAACAGTTCTTACGCGTAGAACTGAGGCTTGAGACCCTGTAAGATTAAGCTTAGTCTGAGTTCGACGGCGTCCGACGGATAAATGAATAAAGAAATTAAAATAAAAAAAACTACTTTGTCGATATTCCATAGCGCCGAATTGTTTTGCCCGTTACCATATGCATGCGCGAAGAACCCGCGTGCAGGTGTTTACGATAACATTGTTGACGAATGGTTTAATTATTAGCCGAGATAAGAGTGGATGGACGAAGGTGGGAAAGACAAATACATAAGTAACTGCATTGATCGCGATCCCCTCTTCGACACTCTGCGGGGGCATCAAGCCAGAGAAAGCTAAACTAGACAGCTGTCAGGCAATAAACGAGAGCAAACGAGAGTAACCACCACCAGTTCATTCTTGTGCGCATTCCCTCTCAGCACGTCTGTAACCCTTAGTCACCTCTCTGGAGGTTAGTTCGACAAATTGTGAGATCTTTTTTCTTCAGCAACGACCGTCACCGTAAAAACAAAAAAAAACGGTTGTTAAACCTCGATCGCTGTTGAAACGGAAGTTTTGAGCTATCGAGGAATCTAAAGAATACCCGAATAAGGGAAAAAAGAAAATCGGGAACAGTTAGAGAAAAACAAACGGGAACTCCCAAAAGATTTTATTACGAAAGAAAAAAAATGACCGCTGGGAATCTTATCGATTTTACAACTCTCGGTAAGTGCACAATTTCGATAATAAAATTCAATTTAATCGTCGAACACAGAATCCTCGTATTTTCAATCATTCGACAGTACCAAAGTTTATTCATTCCGTCGCAGACGTTTATTTAATTTTTATAATCGCAATGTTACATACAGTTGTTAGGTATGCATGCTTTTATATGCATATAGAAAAGAAAAAATCTGTGCGCGTTCGATGTATATATATTTTATTACACATGTAAAATGATATCGTGTACTATTATAGCCCATACGTGACAAAAAATATCCGTTCATTGAATGACTAAGTATAACGAATAAATAACTCAGTTCCCGCGTCGCTGACAAAGGCATTATCTTTCGAATCCTTCATTTAATTATTATTAGTCATAATCGGAATACGTGTTCTCGATTGGTCGAGAGGAGACTTTGAACATCACAGAGATCTTGACAATCGAAATCGAAAACATGAAATAACAATCTCGCGAACGAATATTTTCATCGGCGTAAATGTTTGCACAGATAATGTTGGACGTAAAAAACATGTACATCGACATTTGTACAAATAAAAATACATTTTTCGTATCTCGTATTGACAGATATTTATTTCGTATCAGTAACTCTTACACAGTACAAAGTTAAACGTAAACACCTTTGTCATTTTGAACAAAGTTTTTATTCGTATTTCCGCGATAGTTTTCTGTGTACAAACATTTGATAAAAGTATTACTGAAAGAAAATCAGTTAAGTAAATTTTCACACGCGACGGGAACGGACATTTTTTTACCAAAGTTAATATAAAAAACAAAACGTTGCGATTAAAGTGCCACTGCCGTCCATCTTTCTCCAGAGTTTTTGGATTCAAATGGAAGTTTTATTTATTTATTTACTTTTTTAGGCAAGGATATGCAGGAATTAATACGCGCGAGCGTGGCAGCTCGTGAATTCTCGTACTCGCCGTACAGCAAGTTCAAGGTCGGCGCAGCAATACGCTGTGATGACGATACGATATCACGCGGTTGTAACGTTGAAAACTCATCGTTTCCCGTATCCACATGCGCCGAGCGTGTTGCAATCGTGAAAGCGATATCAGACGGAAAAAAGAAATTCAAGGCCATTGCCGTTGCTGCTGACTTGACGAACGATGGAGTATCGTCTCCGTGCGGCATGTGTAGACAGGCACTCGCCGAATTCGGCGACATAACGATTTATCTCACAACACCGGACATGACGAAAATAGTGAAAACTTCGGTAACCGATTTGTTGCCAATGGCCTTCGGTCTTAACGCATACGAAAACCCGCCGATATAAACAGTGCAGCGTTGAATATATATATATACATATATTTACCTCTACGAAGTCGAACTTTCGTGGCAAAGCAAAAATCGTTGAGGCTTTTTCAGTACAGAAATCATTTCGACGCGCAATATTTTGCGATTTATCGTTTTTTCCATTCGTTTTACACGCAAATATCCGAGATTACGAATGAGGGCTCGAAAGCTCAGTATTATTTACAATTGCGTTTGGATATTCAGAGCTTCCGATTGTCTTCTTTTTATTTCAATTTTTTTCTCACGCAAATCGAAAACTTTACTCAACAACAAGGAGTACAAAAAATAAATTCTCCAAATCGAATTGTTTTGTACAAATTTTTATTGCAGGCGAAAAATAATGTATCTAATCGACGTGTGATCTCGATAATTGGAACTTTCGAAGAAAAATTGAGTCCATCAAATTAAATATAAATTCACGTTTTGAGATACGAAAAAAAAAAAAAAAAAAATCGTTAATCAGTATGACAAACGCTCTGATTCCTACAACGAAACGCCTCTGAAAAGAAATTACTCCGGAGTAGAATCGAAGCCGTTTTCATTTTTATTCTCCATTGTTTTTTTGTTTTTGGGTATTTCTCCCATACAATCCTTCCGTTTTATCCTTTTTTCTCAATGAATGCGTAAGGATTATACGCGCGCATAGTCGTCCTCCTTAAGCAAATTATTTCGAGTTATTTATTCGTATGTGTATATTATTGGATTTTCATTGTTATTAGGAGCAGCAGCGGTGAGGACTTTTTATAATATAGACGAAACGCGAGCCTCGCGAACCTCTTGTATATAATATATATAATATATTTAATATATTTAATATATTTAATTCCGGTTACTAGTTTACACTGTTGCGACACTTTATATCGTTTTCGAGTTATCATTACGAGAAACTTTATATACAAAAAGAAAAGAAAGGAAGAAAAAATAGTAATATTAACAGTGAATTATTTACACTATCTGCACGTATGATAAATGGCAATGTCATGTTTTACAAACAATAAAAAATGATAAATGGCGATGCTCGATGCAGAATCTATCTATCGGTGCTTCATTTTTGCATTTTTGTATTTTTAATTTTTTTTTTTTCACAATATTATTTCGCGCACACGTTCCGAGTGAATATTCCAAACTTCAATTGCGATTTTGTTTTTTCTCATTTTCCGTCGAAGATTCAAAATGTGTACAAATCGTTAATGTGCCGATTTTTTTTTGTTTTAAGCTTTTGAGTTTTTCGATTTTTATTATTATGATTATCTACTATCATCTCTAATCGGATGAAATGATTGTGTTCGATCTTTTTTTTTGAGTTCGTTTACCAGCAAATATTTAGCGTCTTAAAGTTTGTTTTTGTTTTTTTTTTTTCTTAATAACGGCGATCCAAGTCGCCGTTATGTGTGAGTCGATGCGTATACTTTACATCTTTTGGAAATATTCTTCCCCTCTTCACCAGAACGGACACCTGAAAAATCGACGAAACATTCATTAGTTTTAGTGTATTTTTCACATTGAAGATTTGTCGTACAATATTTTTCTACGGAAAATCCTCTATGTCGCTAATAACACTTCGACATCGATAAAACTTTGTATAATATTCTCAGACACGATGTATATTTATGATACGGATAATCTCTGTGAATCGGAGACTCAAAAATTTGCATTTTCATTCAATTAATATAACTGACAAAACCCATAAAGAATTACCAAAATTCCCGTTACCCTATTTTCAAAAAGTCGTTAAAGAATTAACAAAGATCGAAATTTTTGCGGTAATAATAAATTTGCCATACCATCCGATATAACATTGACAAAGATTCTCATTGTTCGTAGCCTGTTGAATGAGAAGAAGTACTTGTCGTTGAACGCTCAGCGCTTCTTCGTGAAGAAAGTCTCGCGCCGTTAATTTGTCCCTCACTCTGGTTATAATAGTGAGCGCCTTGTTGTTCAATGCTTCCGGTTGATTACTGTCCTCTGTACCGATAAAAAAAATAAAGAAAATTTTTTATTATCGCTAATCAAAAATATCCTCGTTGCCGCGCGGAGCAACGCAGGTGTCTTAGTGGGATACGAACTCGATACGCTACCTCCGTTCTCTATGCTGCAAGGAACGCCTTTTTTCGGCAACGTCGACGTCAACGAGTCGAGTATATCGCCGGGTTCCTGACTGCTGCTCGCGTTTATTCCCTGTGCGTCGGATCTCTTTCCCTTCGGTGCCGCGTTGTCCATTAATCTCCAATTTAGCAATGGATCGTAAACGAAAGCTTCCAAAACCGCCATCAAACTATCCTTATTACGATGCAACACTGACATAACAGATTCGCATGTTCTACGATAAGTTCCCTCGATGCCCGTTACTTCCATCGCGTTTATCAACATTCGCGTCAAACGAAACGGTATCTTTTCCGGGAATTTTTCGCGCGTCATCGCGACTTCGAAACAATCGCCGAAATCTATGTGAAGAATTTTTCCGCTGAGACGATCGAGCATAAGATTCGACGGATGACGATCGCCGAGGCCGAGGATGTAGCCGACCATCGACATGACCGCCAATGAACGCGTATAATTCGTACGACGATCGAACCACGCCTCGCTGGACGGCGATTTCAGCCAAAGAAGACGCGACAAATCGTCGCCGTGCGTGTGTTCCAATGCGTGTTCGAAAACTTCTACCTTCTGCATTAACATCAGGTGATCGTAGTCCGGTGCCATCTGGTAGTTTACCGAGAAGAAAATATGTATATACGCAAAAATTAACATTGAAATCCTTAGGGACTTTTCTAAATTCATTCTTATGTGAAATTATTGGGTAAATTATTTTACCCAATAAATTTATTAATTAATAAATAAAATAATAATTAATAAATAATAAAATGATTAATAATAATAATAACAATTAATTATCAAGAATCATTAATTGATGTTAATATTATTATTATTTATTTATTATTTCTTTAATTACTTGTATTGTATTTGTATTGTATTGAGTGTTTACCGAGCACTCAGTCTCTGCGGACCTCTTTAATTACTTACTAAACTTTTTTTCTTTTTATTAATTTATTATTTTAGCTCGCAAAAAAAAACACAGCAAAAAGCGAATCGTACCCGCAGCATTATTCTGTGTTCGATGTTGAGTAGTATCTTCTTCTTTTCACGATAATCTCTAATAAGCGTGTGCAAAGTATCGCAATGAGGCACCCATCCAATAAGGCCACTGTTTGTAGATAATGGAATCACAGCGTATCTCTGTTAAATCACAAAAAAAGAAAAATCTTAATTAGTCTATAATTTTTCAAAATATTGATATTTTTCCGTAAAGTATCTTTTTTGTGTTTCGGATACGTTAAAAAAAAAAAACATATTTCATTTTTGGAATAGAAGAGAAAATTTAGGTTTCCCTTTGATCATTGGTATTTTTATTGTTTCCGTCTCAATTACCTGAATAGTGAGGTTCCTTCGGAATGTATCGGGATCGTGTAATAATAGTGTATTGACTAATCCAAAGAGTTGCATTACACGTTCGTCCTGACGGAGATCCTCGTGTCCCTTCAGAAGAAACATGTAGTCTTTGCCGTTGCTTCCTGAAAGGCAAAACAAACTTATCTCGTAAAACTTATCGCCGCCTTCGTCGCCGTTCATAAAACCAATGATCTATCATCGAACATTTAAATCACTCATAATTTCATTGGCTGTAAATTAAAAAACGAATCACCAGATTCTAAAATTATACAAAAACGCGCGTTCGCCGCAAAGAATCGCCGTTCGATTTGACTGAAACTAATCACCGCGAAAGAAACTCGACGAGACAAATCGTTAATAAGCCGAAAAGAATTTGTCAATAATCTTTTTCCTTTCCTTTCACATTCTCATTCGCATTCAATAGAAATCTTCAAATAACAAGAATGTTCAATGATAGATAAAACAGTTTTATAAAAAAAAAAAATGCAAAATCGCGTTCCCTCACCTTTGATGCAGAGTTTTCTCGGTCTCTGTTTGCTCGTTATAACTTGCATGGAGCTGTGAATACTATCGATTCTAACAACGGGTTGTCCGGGACTGTAGCTTCCGGGTACCGCGAGTTCGAGATCGCGACATAGCAATAACTTCGGACTCACGTACTGCAGTTCCAAACTCGTTAGTTGCGGCAATTGTCTCGATATTCTTCGAAAAACATGATAATACAAATCCCACGCTTGATTCAGATCCCTCACGTTGCCGGAAACTTTGTAACGATTGCACCAATCCTGCGCTTCCATCAGATCCCTGCCGTACGCCTGATTGAACGAAGTTTCTTTGAGAGTCTGTGGTCCTCTCTCAAGCATCGCGTGAAGAGGTTCCAGAGTATCAAACATTCCCTTAACGTTTCTCTCGCCAAAGTACAATCTGCTCGCTTCTTCGAGGCCCTCGTGCCAAAGCTCGTGCCACAATATCGCGACTCTGATCAGCTCGTCGCTCGCCATCATCGCCTGTTGTACAAGAGTCGGACTGTGTTCGCACATGTTTTTCAATATTTTATTAGCAGCAGTTTTTCTCGCGTGACTGGCGCTTTTGGAAGCGACGGTGAGAGGATAGACGAGAGCTTGTGGATGGGTTTTGCCGATATCGATAAGTAAATGATGAATGCAACGACCAACGAGAGCTCTCGGGGTGTCGATTCTAGCGATAAGCTGAGGAATAACTTGTAGCCACGTATTGATCTCTATGAGTCTAATGCCCTCGACGATAGCATCGTAAACTTCTGGCCATTGCCCATAATCGAACCATAGAGTCAACAGCCGCAGAGTATCCTGAAGCGAATTGCCATGAGACAAGTTAATGGAACGGAAGAAGCCATCAACAGCGGGAACGGTAAATTGTGATATGTACTGAGAGCTCGAAAGACCGGCTCTCGTTCCATTTCCCGTTGGGCCGTTATCCGCGGTTGCGTCGCTTTGCTGATGTTTGTAGAAAAGCACAGCTTCGAAATTCGTATAGGCGTATGCGTGCCAAGCTTTGTACCATGTCGGGTCGTGTTCGGTAGCCGAAGCGTAATAAGACAGCACAGCGCTTATGGATTTTTCGTTAATGCCTTCGAGGGCTTCAAGCCATTCGCCTAATTTTAGGTAACAACGCGCCAGCAATCTTTTGCGAACCTCTTGCTGATGATCGTCTTCGTGATTCTTGAGGGAAACAGTCATTGGTTGCAATGAGCTCTCGACGAAGGTGTGCAGTTGTTTGTACGCTTCTTCGCGTTTGTTCGCCATCCACATGTGTTTCGCATAGGCGAAGGTAACCTGCGGATGCGTTGTTGGAAGCGGTTGATCGGGGGTAATGGATGGATCAACGCCGAGAAGCATTACTAATGTTTTGTGACACAGCATTAGGCTTCCGCTCTTTCGGCAAAGACTCGCATACTTAAGCCACGTGTACATATCGTCGTGAGGCGATACGACGAGCGTATGGACTTGTATAATTTTTTGCCAGTCCTCGACGATTCTTTGACCGCCCTGAAGCCTTTCCCACCACATAGACTTTATGGTTGATCGGCGTTCCGGCACCAATTTGAATTGTATTACTTCTTCGAGTTCAGCGAGTTTTTGCACCTCAACCATTGCATTGTAAGCTCTCTGATAACTCTCACCGGCCATTGCGGTCAATTCGGTGTCGAGAAGATCGCGAGCGCTGTCGATCAATTGATGCGCGACGTTGTACTGCTCGTCGTGTATCGCGAGTACCGCACGATAAAAAGCACCGTCCTGACTGTCCTTTGGTATTAGCGAAACGTACTTTTCCATACTCTCCCATTGACTCAAACCCCAAGCTGCTGCTGCTGCCATTCTCGCCATTCTTTGCTTCGTCTCGTCGGTCTGATTGGACCATTGCTTCGTCGCGACTTCGTGCAATTGTCCCCATTCGCCGAGAGCCTCGAGACACCGCATTTCGCCTAAAGTTGCTTCGACGTCTGCCGAATCGGTGTCTAAACGCTCCTGATAGAGATGCAGAGCTTTGTCCCAATTGTGCAATTTCTCGTACCAGCGGACTTGTACTTTGAGGTCTTGTTGATTGTGTTGATTCATAACGTACTCTAGAAGACCCTCAGCGGCTTCTTTCTGTTGTAATTTGTTGTTTATAGATATCAGAGACTCGAAGACATTGCTGTTTCGACTTTTGTGAAACTCGTCCTCTTTGTAGTGTAGCGCTTTCGCGTAAGCGCGACAATGCATCGCTCGTTCACCGAGAATTTTGTTCTCCAATGGCAACGGTCCCTTGTCGCAGTGTTCCATGAATTCGGCGAGATTTAGGATCGTCTGAGTTATCTCCGGGAGATCGGGGACTATCAGCGCTTGTTGAAGGGTTTGTATCAATTCGGCGCGATAAGTATCGTTCAGCTCAGTCCAACAGGACACGAAAGCCGCGTTGAACAAATCTCTCGGGAGTTGGGAATAAGTCTGCGCGAGTGCCCAACAAGAACGAAGCGCCGGCGATGGGGATTCTTTCAGCAATCCGATTGATAAACTTCGGAGCCACTCGAGCCAATCGTCTTTGGACACTCGACGCGTCGCTGTCCACGCTTTTTGCAAATTCGAAGCGGATACTTTGAGTTTTTTCATTACACTCGTGTCGGACGATGTCAATGATAAATCGCGATTTTTGTTTCGCGACCAACGATGGCGCATCGATAGATAATCATCGCCATCGGCGACGGTAGTTTCCGTGAGTATCTTATCCGTGAGTACGTCGTATCGGGAATTAACGATTTTGTGTTTTGTCATTACTTTCTGTACGAGTGGTATGAAAATCTGATATTTTTTTCCCAATTGAATGAGCAGAGCGCAGAGGGTGTCCATCGCGGTGTTACGCAACTCGGGACACTGATCGAGTGTACGAACGAGTGGATGAATAATCCGCGAAGCGAAATCCGTGAAATCCAAGGTATCGGCAAGATGATCGACGGTTTCAAGAGCAACGCGATTAACAGCGATAGGACAATCGGATGCGTGAAACAATTTCACTATAGGCGGTAATACGAGATGAAGATAATTATCAAGATTATTGCCGAATTTTTGCAGAGCTATGAGAAGCTTAACGGTAACAGAGCGATCTTTGCTCGTGTCGTGCGTTAAAACTCGCAGTATCTGTGGCATCAATTGCGGCAGATATATCTTAAATTCAGCGCCCAACGCAACGGCAATGTGCTCGACGAGTAGAATCAGAGTACTCTGCAACGGGCTGTTTACAGTCCAAAACTCTTTTATCAGATTGAACGTATCGTCAAGATAGTTTCTTATGTGTTGCTTCACGATTGCTATTAGTATAGCCAATTGTTGAAACAAATATTCGCGAAAATTAACATCCGCCGTGCGTACGACGTTCAGAAAACTCGGCATTACTTGCGATATGTAAGGCACGCATTTTATCCCGAGACTCTTGAATATAAAAGTAACAGCCTGAACCACCATTGTGTGATGCTGCGACAGTGTTGGATCTCTTATTATTCGCATAAGCGTCGCTATCGCTATTGCCGGATAATATTCCTCCAAAGTCGACGACGACATGTTAACGAGCATTTCGCTAGTCGTCAAATCCTGATTACTCTCCACGTCGCTTCTTATGTCGGCCATCGATGTTAAACTGTCCAATTGCGAGTCTATCTGCCCGAGATTCATCTTGTGTTTGTAAGGATCGAGAGCCCCCAGTAAACCCAAAACTCTTATAGTCTCTCGTCTTATTATCGGCTGTTGTTCGGTTTTCAAGAAATTAATCAATACCTCCAGAAGCGATGGGTATTGCATATACGGTTTAACCACATGTCCGGTACTACCGACCAATTGCCCGAGAACCCAAAGTGCCACACCTCGTTTTTCCGGTGAACTCGCGTCCACCAACATTTCCAAGAGAATCGACAAAAGTTCCGGCATCCATTGTTGCATCTCAGCGCCGTTTACCTCAGCGAGATCGCCGATTGTCCTTAATATCGCGAGTACCACACCGGGATTTGGTTCGGATTCTTTCAACTTTGGCACGAGAACTTTTAGTATCGGCTCCATATACGGTCGTATGAGACGCGGCGCGCTAACGACCAAATGATCCAACATCTTTGCCGATTGTTCCTTATTTCTTCCCATTCCCGAGTGTTCCAATTCTGTTAGGAATTGTATCAGAGTTTTTCTTAATGATGGCATTACGTAAGCGGGATTCATGGTACTCAATCGTCCGATAGTTCGTATCGATAATTCTCTTATTTCGAACATCTCGTCGTTCATCGCGACGAAAAGGGCCGATAGGCTTTCCGCTTGCGCGAGATGTATGTCGAATGTATCGTCGAGAGACGCGAGAACGGAAATTCTCACGTCGGGATCTGTGTCGGTTATACCGACAACGAGAAGTTTTCCGAGTACCACTGATACTGTATTCGTCACCGTTGGTCCCGGCTGATTGAGAGCCAATCGTAGTAATCTCGAACATGTGCGAACCGCTTCGAGACGTACCTCCGCTTGTTCCGATGTGAGGAAATGATCGGCGCATCTACGAACGAATTGAAGCAATGGATTCCCATCGAAATTGAATGTACCGAGAGTTCGCAGCGCGAGAACGGTGGACGGGACGTCGACTTCTGTGGGCGGCGCGAGAATCGGACTCGTTGCTGACCACGGAGCTCCGGGATGACGGAGCGGCTTATGCATCAATACCTAAATCAGATTTTGGGATTTTTCATAATTTTTCTTTAGAGGAGAAACGTTTCTCCAACAAACAAAGTGCGGACTGTAAAATTGTCTATTTATTATTCTTCACGATAACATAAGTACATTTAAACTTAAATTTTCGCGTAAGAGAAAAATAAGAAATGAGTACAACAGCGTATACGCGTGAAAAATTATGTGAAAACGTTTTCAGTGTAAACAGTTGTAATGAATTTGCGGTTTAGAAGTTAAGAACATTTCGCATTGTCTTTTACTCGATTTCAAGAAGAGTTGTAACGCGTTCTAAGAACATTTTGCAATTGGAGATATTGCTAAAAATATTTTCAATTAAAATAAAAGAATTATGTAAACGCGATGACAAAATTCATCGCAGATATGGAATTTGATTATCAACGATAATGCGATGTGTTGTAAATCGGAGAATACAAATATATAGACTGATAGAGATAAAGCAGTAGAAAAAAAAGTTTAATCCAAATACCTGTGAGAGCATACGAAGCAAACCCTGCGATATATCTGCTTTGAGGGAAGGTACACTGTGCGCCAATTCTCTTAGAGAAGTCGTCAATATTGGACTCAATCCAGTCGCCAACATCGGATCAAGAAGATCCCTCACGTCGCTAGTTATCGTTTGTTTGACCGCGTGACCGAGCAGTGTTATGCAAATAAATACCGCCGGTTCCAACGGTGTGCTTCTCTTTTTGTTCGGCGTTTCTTTCGACGGCAACGAACTCTTTATGACTTCCATGATTTTCGGTAAATACGGTTTTATCGAATCCTCAACAGCAACAGCTATTAAACCGATCGTCATAAATGCCGCGTATCTGTCCTTCTCTCGTCCCTTAAGCGTGTTGAGCAGATAAATAAGCGTTTCGCGAAAGTGATCTTTGTTGAATTTTTCTTTATTGAAGGCAACGAGACGCGGTAGTAGGGTCATCAAGGCGTGTTGAATGTGAGGATTTCGCGATAGTCTCTGATTCATAACGTCGTTGTAAACGTCGTCGAGGCGTTCCTGCATCAAGCAACGACATGCCGCCGATTCGTGGACGGGATACAGCGCGTGTTGGGGACTGGAAGCGTTTTGCGGCGAACCCGACCACTTCGATACTATTATTGTTTTCAATCGCGGCATTAGCTGCAATATATCGTTGTCGTTCTGCTGCGTTGAGCAGTTTAGACGCTCCATCAGAGCCTCGTAATTGCGCTCCCACTGTATGTTGCTGCAACGCAACAGCTCGTTCAGCACAAGTAACGATCCGTGAATCCTGTCGTCGCGATTGAAACCTCTCTCGCGGGCGTATACCTCCTCGAAACCCGCTACTATCTCGTCGTAGCATTGCTTGTACCACTGGGATTTATGCATCTGCTTGGCGGTCTCGCGCTGCGCCGTGACGACCAACGCCGCTCTCAACGCCTCAACCGCACCCTCGCGAATCACCGATTTTGGATCGCGAACAGCGTTGAATATCAGATCGAAAAACGGTGTTACTTGTTGAAAAAAATACGTCGGCATCGAGACTGCGAGCTCACGAAGTACGAGAACCGCCGCGTGACGCTTTCCCTCGTGTCTGTCGCCGCCGAGCCATTCGAAGGCGCGCTTCACCTAAGGAACAAACAAAAAAAATTGCTATAAGACTAATTAAGTATTAACACCCCGACTAATCCCCATTTCGTCGATACTAAAAACTGTTGGGAGAGCGGTGGAAAACGACCTCATGGGAGAGATAGACACAAAAAAAATTTCCCAATGTCCATTGCAACTACTATTTCTGATAATTGTTTAAAAAAATGTCAGATTCGCATTGAACGCGCTATTAAATGACGATATTAAAAATTCATATTTGCCTCAACATCTCAACAAGTCGGATTGTAATTTTTGATACTGAACAAAACAAAAAGTGAAGACATCAAAGCTACAGTATAAAAAAAAATATAAATTTAATGTACTCAGAGTTTTTATGCATAAACTGGTAAATAAGATTTAATATACAAAGCGATAAAAAACGAATGTACTTTTGCAGTGAAATTGCAGTAAATTAATTCATTCAGAGTACTTTTATAGTAAAATTGAAGTTAATTCTTAAAAGTAAAGTATCTCTACGGTTTTTAATATACTGTACATTCATTTTTTATCACAATTTTACATTAAATTTAATGCATAGAAGCTTCCAATACCGGTACATTGAAATTCTCAGACACTTTTTTTTTATATGCAGCCAATATGATTCTGGACCACAAAATTCACTGAATTTATCTTTTAACATTGATGAACGACCTGCAAGAGAAAACATATACAATAAAACAACAAATAAACATTATATTTTGACAATTATTCCCAATTTCCTATGTTTTTTGTCTTTTTTTCCGTTTTCTCATTTGAAATTAATTTTTTTTTTTTTTTGAGAATTATACAATGTGATATGGATTAAAATTATAAAAAAACTGATTTCCATTAAATAATAAATATATAAATAATTACCTCAAATTCTACATATTCCGCAGTATAAGTGCCGGAAACGAGCGCCAATTTTCCTACAGTCTTTGCTGCCAGTTCCATGACTCCTACATCGTTGGACGGCAAAAGGTTTCGCAGATAATTGGCAAATCGTATCGTTCGAGTATTTATGTTTCCCACATCAGCGCCGATGAGACAAACTATCGCCAAAATGCCACCCTTGCGCTCGTTAACGTCAGAACCCGATACCATTTCAAAGATGTGATGATTGAACTCATCCATAAAAGCGGTGATTTCCTCCTGCGACGCTTCACGCAACTCCGTCTTAACATAGTGACATAAATCCCTCGCTGCTTTGTTGCGCACATCTTCGTTTCGCGATTTTAATCGCTGAACGAATTGTTGTACGAGATTATTCGTCATTTTTACTCCGAGATTTTTTGTTTTTTTCTGTTTGTGACTTTTTTATTTTGATTCTTTGTTCGTGTTTTAATTTTGGATAAAAATTTGAGAGGATGAGGGGATAAGATTTATCGTTGAATACTCATTTGTGGGAAGATATAGTTTTTTTTTCTTTCGCGAATGAAAACAAATACGTTTTCGAGGTTATGCGCGGACCGACGACGGATGCTGCGAAGTTTATTGCAGCGATTTCGCATGACACGCGTCGCGGTCTGCCGAGATATCTCCTCGACGCGTTAACGCACGCGTTGCGAAAACATTTTTTCGAGTCTTTGGTGTCGTTTAATTTTTCCACCGTTGGAAAAATTTGTCACAGTAGTAATGAGCCGCGTTCGGATTCGATCGTGCGAAGGCGGGGGGTACATTGGGGGACGACAGGATCGCCTGAGCACGAGACAACCGTACACGGTCAACCAGCCACGAAACAAATGTGCACTAGAAGAACTGTGCACCCTGTCGATAGAACCTGATCGCCCGAGCACTAGACGACCGTACACCGAACCAATTGTGCATTACCAACTGGGCTTCAACAGCACACGAATGCAATTGTGCACCAAGTGTCTAATCATCACCTGTCCGATAGACGCCAACTTGCGCTCAATGGGATGCGATGATCCACGGTCTACAAGAGACGCCGACTTTCGACACTCCGGTGCACTCTGGTATACGATTTTGCAACACTAATGTACGGAAAATGACACGGTTATTTTTCTTTCTCAGCATTCCAACGTATTGTCATCGTTAAAATGCAAATACATGAATCGAATTTCTTAAAAAAAAACTCTACTGCGTCGATATTATGTTTTATCTCTAAGTTCATCGAGAAGTTTTATTTTTATTTTTTCCATGAAGTAAGAGCGACTGCTACAATGAAAAATATTAATTATTTTAAAAAACAGATAAATAAATAAACAACTCAATTGTATACATATTTCGATTTGTATTCGCGGAGCGTATAGATACTTTTGTGTAATAAAGTTTGTAAGACGCCGTGTCACTTCCGTTTTCGTCCGGTTCACGAGTCGTCGAAAGAGCTGTTACCACGTCTCGTCGTCGTCACTCGTGGCAAGTTGACGGTATATCTGTCGTTCACTACAGAAAACTGGCAAGTGGCCGCTAGCAAAATGGTATTCGCAAATACATTTATATGTTTTCTCTGCATATTCGCCGCTGCTTATGCCGGTGGACCTACACTGGTGTTGCTCGATAATTTAGCAATCAAGGAAACACATTCGATATTCTTCAAATCGTTGCAAGGTACGTAAATTGTCACACTATCTATGCCGTGTCTACGACGATCGCCAGCCTCTCACGTTTATTTACTTTACGATCGATATATAACAGGAAGATACAATAATTACGGTTTAATAATACATAGTCATAGTAATCAATTATTTTATGCGAATGGGATAAAAAGAATCAATTATATTTGAGTAAAAGATATAAGGCGCTCAACGCCTCAAATCTGAAAAGGCGGGCGTCCCAGTCCCCGACCATGTACCAGTGATTGATAGGGTACAACACCGAACAGTATTTATTGTTTTTCTTTATTGACGCCAAGTACTTGATAAAACCGACGCGCAATGCAAAATAACAGTAGTAATACAGACAACAATAGAAGATTACAGAAATTAAGTTGGTAGTATTTAAAAGTCTTCTTTCCAAAAAAAAAAAAACGAGAAACAATTTGGAGTAATGTTAGCATCAAAATAATGTATTTATTATTACAGAATTTAATATAATAAAAACTCACTTGATAATAATTCTTCGATTTACTTGATGTATTTTTTTTTACTTCTTGTTCATGAAACCAATATTTTTTTAAGCCATTCTAGTGTCAATATATAACGCTATTTTTTCAAGTACTGAAACATTCAAAATTTCGTAAAAAAAAAAAAAATTACACAATTAAAAGGTTGGAGCCATTAGGTTATTACATATACTTTGATTAAATGAGAATTTTTTAGTTACTTCTATTTTAGGCTGTTGAGTTAAAAATGTTTAGAAAATCTTAGAGATGGTTTTGGTCGGCAAATAATTGCAAACATTGTTTTCATTAATTTATAAATCTTTTAGATTTGCATCTATGGTTCAAAGTTCCCACATGAAAGTTATTTCGACTGAAATGTTTTTAATTACATTCGAAAAGTCTACGCGAATTAATTACCGTACACAGCATTAATACTTTTTTTTTTTTTTCAGATCGCGATTACGCACTTACATTCAAATTGGCTGACGACGCGAATCTCGTACTTTCCAAATATGGCGAATTTTTGTACAAACATCTGATAATATTCGCTCCGGGAGTCGAGGAATTCGGCGGCGTTCTCAACGTCGATGCGGTCACCGATTTCATCGACGGGGGTGGAAACGTGTTGATCGCCGGTTCATCCCAATGCGGAGATGTTTTGCGAGAATTGGCCTCCGAATGCGGCTTCGAAGTTGACGAAGAAGGAGCCGCGGTTATCGACCACATGAATTACGACGTAAACGATGCCGGACAACACACTACTATAGTCGCCGATCCGTCGAATCTCATCGACGCACCGGTCGTAGTCGGTAACAAAAATGTTGCGCCGCTTCTCTATCGCGGCACGGGATTAATTGCCGATGTCGATAATCCATTGGTACTCCGACTTCTCACCGCCTCCAGTTCGGCGTATTCCTACAACCCGGATAGCCCCGTCAAAGAATATCCGCACGCTGTCGGCAAAAATACTCTTCTCGTCGCAGCATTGCAGGCGCGAAACAATGCGAGAGTTTTGTTTTCCGGATCGTTGTACTTCTTCAGCGACGAAGCGTTTACCAGCGCGGTACAGAAAGCTCAAGGTAATGATAATGAAGCAGCGAAAAATTTCACTAAATTACGAACATTTAAATTAACACGGATGAGAAATAACGAACGAGACAACGATAAAAAAATGCGGGAAATTCCACAAATAATCATCTATAATCGATTAATAAGCGATAATACTTTTTTACTTAACTAATTTGTTTTATATAATGTAAAATGCGTCTCAGGTAACATTAATGCCACCGATCCCTGGTATTCGTCGTTCATTCATTATTTTAGTATTTCTGCTTTTATCAATTTTGATACAGTTTCATTCTTCGTTTCGTATAATTGTTTCGAATTATGAAATGTCTATAATGCCGTTAATATCGTTTACAGGTGGAAAACGTCACGAAAAATCTGGAAATGAAGAGGTAGCGAAGGCGATGGCTCAATGGGTTTTCAAAGAGAACGGAGTGATACGCGTTGCGGCGGTTCATCATCACAAAGTCGGTGAAGCACAACCCCCAGCTGCATACACGATAATGGACGATGTTGTGTATTCGATCGATGTACAAAAGCTCTCGGGTGAGAAATGGGTTCCCTACGAAGCCAACGATATGCAACTAGAATTCGTCAGAATCGATCCGTTCGTTCGTATGACTATGAAACCCGTTGGAAACGGACGATACGAGGCGCGATTCAAGATTCCCGATGTCTATGGTGTATTCCAATTCAAAGTTGATTACACGAGAATCGGTATCACACACTTGTACAGCACGACGCAAGTATCCGTTCGTCCTGTCGAACACACGCAGTACGAGAGATTTATACCGAGCGCTTTCCCGTACTACGTCAGCGCATTCTCGATGATGGGCGGTGTATTTTTGTTTTCTTTGGTATTCTTGCATTACAAGGAAAATACGAAATCGAAATCCGAGTAAAATGCGGAAATGCACCTTCAGCGAAAAAAAAAAAAAAAAAAACAAAACAAAACTAATAAACGAGCCATTAAAGCTGTGTTCGAGCTGTGTATCTCGTGTGAACTGAACATAAGATAAAAGGTTTTTATATAATAAACATAAAAATGCTCACGATATGCGAGACATGAAGGTGTCACGATGATAAATTGTACGGTACAGCAACTTACATAGAAAAAAAAAAAACTGTTCAATTGAAATGTAACAATCGTAGGATTTTATTATCTGTACACATGCGATTCCGAATACATAAGATTTTCAAGAATTACTGATATGCACCGTTTTGTTCTTGTAAATAAAACGAAAAAAAAAAAAAAAAAATCGTCGGAAAAGAAGTATATAATTTGGAATCAGTCTACATATTTCCAATACATACGGGTAGATGTATCGATTCCGAACACCGTTTAGAGTTTTTCTAACACGAACGGTTCTTTTCATTATGGATGTTGTATAGTATAATAACTATCGATTCCCGTGTTAGTAAAAATATGTAGAATTATCGTATTAACGAACTTACAATACTATGCGTGCAAAATGCTCGACATTTGTAGTAATTATTAGCTTACGATAAAAATAACTTTGAACATTCGGTAAATGCGAAATAAGTCTTAAGGGTGATTACGGGTACATCTATTCGATTGTTTTTTACATTATTACTTTACAATTAGAAATTTACAAAATAAGTACAATTACCCATCGAATTTGTTTCGTAGATGAATTGCGAGATCTGCCATATCGCGTGAGTATATAATCGTAAAAATGTGTCTACTATACGCATTGACAATTTTTTTTTTTTTTTTTTTTTTTTTTTTTTTTCAATTTTTATCGCCCGCTATTGGTTCTATTATGTTGGACAGTTGTTTTTTGTACTTCAGCATGTATGTTGCAAGAAATGTGTGCTTTCAATTATTATCCTGCATTTTGTACACAAAAATTCTGAAATTTCACTCATTCGTTTTTTACGAAACGGCTTTTGACATAAAATTATTAGTATAAGGAATATCGTCCCCATTTTTTTGTCTACAGGTCACAGTCGAACACCATTGGTTCCTGAGTATTATTGATCTTTTTTTCGAAATATAAAAAAAATTTCTGATTTGCAAAGTTCGTACGTAAGAAAGTCGAACGCTTCAAATGTTTTTTTTTTTTTTTTTTCGTGGTCCTTCAATAAGAATTTCGATGATAGCATTTGGAGATTCATATTAAATGCACTTGATCGATTTTTTTCTTCGGATAAATAACGAACAACGTAAGTTGAAATCCGGACAGAAGGCAACCCAAGAAATTTGGCGTTTGTATGAAAGGATCGTTCAGTAGTACACCGTACGCGAACCACTGAATAGATGCCACGAGTGTCATCACTATTATTGGAAATGGTAAGCTTTCGGCACTTCGGACTCTGATGACATGTGCCTGAAAATGACAAATTTCATATTTTTGTTAGTCAAAAATGCAAAATGCAAAATGAATGGGATATCATTGAATTTAATTACCAGCATTATCAGAGGCGACGCGAAGAAGAGTATAGTTAAGCCGCAGCTTAAAAAACCGACTCTTTTCACAGCTAATAATTTGTCTTCTTCGACTATACTGTAAAAATATATCGCGGCGACAAAAATAATAGCTGCGATGAATTGTTTCAGTATTACAGACTTCTTTGCACTGTAATACATGTATATTAGAGTATAAGATATTTCAAGCATCGCTCCGAAAACATTGACGAGAACGACGAAGGAGTCTCCTATCAGTTGGCCATATCTCAACCACAGGCTGCAGCTGAAAAAATACGTTTTACTGCTCGTATCGATCGTTTCTCAGTTAAACGAATGTTTAGTCATTTCCGTGTGTGAAGAGTAATGATAGACGCAATTAAATTGTTTGGCTATTTGGTCGGAATACTTCATAACATTTCTCGTGTATATATCATTTGGATAAACAGAAAATTACGGGATCGAAATAGATATGAGTGCAGATAAATATACTCACGACATGAAACATGTCACGAACGCGAATCCCGACGCGTCTCCGGTGTTTCCATTGATAATAAACTTTCGACATACTAATCTGTAAAATAAGTACAGAGATTGAAAGTTTTACAAGTGAAAGTGTATCTTTCGGATCATTTGGAAGCGTAAAACAATAGCAATTCCATTGTAATTCTTGTGTGATTTATCTTTTACGCGAATTTGTAATTTCAAATAGTTTGGGTTTTTTTTTAAATCAATCAGAATATATTAGTTTTTATTGCGCCCTGCTAATACGCAATGAATCGAAAACGAGTTTATTTATCAAGCAAACTCCGAAAAAATGGAGCGAGGTAAACCTTCCCTCTCTTTCCTATTTGTCAGGGATTTCCGAAATTTCAGACTTAATAGTTTTATACCTATAAACGTGATTATTTTAATACAATTGTATTTAAATAAGATTATTTAAATACAATTTTTAATTGTGAACACAATTAAATTAAATACAATTTTTAATTTTTGTATTATTCTCGTGGCTTCTGCGTGTTCGTAATAAAAGGGAAAGAGGTACAATAAACACGTTGCTATGAGATATAAAAAGAAGAAATATTTGATAACGTATTATAGTAACTCTTTTTTTTTTAGGGATTTATTAAAAAAACACGTTAATCCGCTTGGAAAATGTTATAAACTTATAAATACAGTGATTGCGAAATAGTTTGACAGCAAATTGAAGGTCCCTTTTGCTACGAATTTAAAAAATATCATATTTTTTGTGCATCTTTATTTTTCCCTCCGTTTGCCTCGATCTTCGACTTTCGGGTCGAACTCGAAACTCTGTATAATAGCGAAAAGGAATTAGAACGCGTATTATATTGCCGCGATAAGGAGAAATACGATAATGTCATTGTGATATTTTATCTGCATGTACAACGGTCTCGTTGCGTTTCCGGTATAAATAACACGTCGTTGCATATTATATTATTATAAAATGATCATATATATATACTTACATACCGGCAAGAAACTGGGATACAGTACAAATCGAAGCAGTTGTTGCCAGCGTGTCCTTAAACGTAATCGGATCCATGTCACTTAACATTAATCTAAATACATTAGGGTATTAGTTAGTTACAACGACAACTCGATCGTGTCGTCGATCGACCGACCGGTTGAGTGTGCGAACTACCGGCGCACTGTGTCGCGAATTGTTTTATAAATAAAAAACACTTTTTAACTAAAACAACGGAGAAGTCTGACTGTAACAAGACGCGAGACGAAGTGTAAACCCCCCCGAAGCTTACGGGTTGCAACGATATGCGCTTCGCCACTGATGACAACGCTCTCGAGTCTCAACGGTCTCAACGTAGTAAACGAAGAAGAAAATAAGAGCCTCCGAGAAACGTTTCACACACGAGAATAGGTGGCAGCATCATGCAGTCTGGATGATTCGTGAAGGCGCGGCGCAGCGTAGTATTTACGTGCGTGGCCTTCGTTCTATCGTGGTGATGCGCCGATAGAATGTAGTGTGCGGTATGTATAAGTATATTGTGCGTAAGCGATATACATAAATATATGTGTATACGTATGTATATGGAGTCAATTCGTATTAGTGTAGTTACCTCTACCGATGTCTAACCTACCTACGTAGGTGGTATGGGATGTGAGACGTAAGTCTCCGTGTGAGTGTAAGAAACCCTCTATATGTACTTGTGGCAGTACGGTAGTCCGCGAGGGGCACTCGATCGAAAAATGGATCTTGAGCCGTGTTCGCGTACGATTTCACGAATTTCGATCGTGAATTCTCGCACGTTGGATTACGAATAAATATCGGTGCTCACTGTGAACACGAAGATACAATCGGGATTTCCGTGACCAATAGTCGTGAAAATATATAACGTTACAAAAGTCGAAGAGATTTGTTAACATTCTACAGATGGTCATCGTGAGGAAGTCATCCAATTTCCATTGATAGTATTTATAGTGTGTACCCCCGGTTTATTTTTACGTTTCGAACGTTCTTTTTTGGTTTTTTTTTTGTCACATTAAAATACGATATCGCGCCGCAGGACGAAGAAATCTCTTTTTTTTTTTACTAAACGTAAGACGATGGATTATTACTGAAAAAGAACGGGAAAAATTGAAAAAAAGAAAAAATAACGTTACTATTACTGTTTTTTTTTTTTTCGTGATTCATGGTGCATGTCCCGCATCTGTCCGGTCGTGTCGTTTAGGTGTGTGACTGAACGATTATTCCTTAACTTTACTGTCTAATACGTTTGTTTGTTATATATTTATTGTTTCGTCGCTTTATGTTGTGTGTTCTCTCGCCGGCTTATTTGTCGAAACGACAAAAATCGCGGTTATACGGGGTATACGAAAAAAATATGTATAACCCAAGTACGATGAACTAATTTTCGGCTATCCGTCTCACTTCGCGGTTACGTGGTTTACATGCAAATTCGTCGAGTTCAGGTATAACCACTGGGTAGTAGACTTATATATCCCTCGTTTACCTAGCGGGTTACTTACAGTTAGAATCTTATCGACCTTGGATCTCTTTAAACATCGATTTTCTTCTTTTTTAACGCACATAGTTCGCACGCCCGTAAACGTTTTCGTTTCTTTTTTTTCTCACATTTTTACGAATTTCGTGTACAGCAATTTTTTTTTTGTTATGAAAGAATTTTTATCGACTGTTCTGTTGTATCTCACGGAATGTCACGATCTTTTGTTTCATAGCCAAATTGTTATTTTTTTACTCAATTAACAAGAATACGAAAAAAACCTTTTTACCTTTTTTTCGTTTTTGTAGCTCACATTTTGCTGTTATAATTTTTGTGTCTCGTATCAAAACTCCTTACGTACGGATCGAGTTTACGCAAGGAAAATCAAAAGATTTGTAGAATCTATCGGTACCAATTGATACTGAAGACGAAGGGACGATTCTGTTATAACGATTATTCCTTATCCGTTTATCTGAATTTGATATATAACATTCGGGATATACATGTTTGTCTATAGTGTGGTGTTGGCATACGCTGTGTGGTGAGGGAGTCTTGCGATCGCAATCAAACATCCTTCTTAAGACGGCAAAATTTGCTGAAACACAGTTAAAATGGAGTCGACTATAGCAGGAAGAAGACGCAACGCGACGAGGCACTCTGCCGAGGATCAGGCGCTCGACCAGATAGCCAAAGAGGTATAGCATGCGTTACTAACGTAACGACTTACATTTTTTGTTTTTTTTTTTTTTCTACTAATGTATATTACAGGGGTTACGAGGAGTAAGAAATCCATTGGAGGATCTAATATGGATAAGAAATTTGTATACAGTAACTTGTTATTGCGGTGACTGAAAAAAAAAAAAAAAAAAAAAAAAAACTGGTTTTTTTTTATTGGGAGACGCTACGTTGCGAATTGCGCTTTGGGAATATTTTGTAAAGTCGAAGAATGTACTAAATATGTTTGAATAAATGGCTTGTCTGTGTGGGTAAATTAATCATATTCATAAGAAATATCACTGTTATTTTGCTTAAAAGAAACTTAGTGTTTCGAATTATTGGTTCGGAAGGCTTGTAGTCCTTTTGGAGCATTGGGTTGCATGCAGATGGGTACCTTTGGGGAGTTAAGAGACATTGAAAATCTTGGAACAAAGGATATTTCAATTTTTTCGCAAAAACCAGCGAGTCACTGAATTTATGCAAAATTCGAGTATTTTGCATAAATTCGGTAATGTCGTCTTGAGTTGTGTACATAATAATGTCGAGATACATAATCCTGAGTCTCGAGGGATAGAAATCTAAGATATATGTTTTAGGTGTTTTGCAGTTATGTAATACTAGAGTTGTATTTAGTCCTTGTGAATTGGATTGACAAGTGACTCATGAAAAGATAAGATAATCGAGGATTGAAATTGTTGAGGTATCCACTCGACAATGCAATCTTAAATGGATACAATAATCTTTATCGCTCTTTTAGTCGTTAAAATTTCGCAAATTTGTATGCCGCAACTTCGGCGGTGTTCTTGTAATTTCCGACAAAAATTACTCCGTAATCGCATATCAATGGTAAAAAGTTTTCGCTAAATTGTGAAAAAGCAAAAATTCAATGGATCTGATTGATATATATATTTTTTGAATGCTACTGAACATGGAGTTGACATCAACAAAATTATAAATTTAATTTTCGACGCGTAGTTCAATGTTTAATTTTACGATTAAAATCGTTTCAGGCAGAAGCGAGACTGGCCGCTCGGAGACAGGCGCGCGCTGAAGCTCGAGAAATTCGGATGCGAGAACTCGAGAGGCAGCAAAAAGAGGCGGAAGAGAATGCGGATAGAGTATACGACATGTGCTCGGGTGAGAATAGACTGCCAAGAAGCAGTGTAGTCTTATTAACTTGGTAACACTATTGACCCTTTACGCGCGGAGAAGAATTTATACCGAAATGCCAAACTCGCTGCTTCATTTTTTTGTCTCACAATAATTCGAATATTTTTAACGAATTTGTCTCCGTGCTATAAAAAAAAAAATAAAAAAAATCATGAGGTCGTTATGCGATTTATTTTTGTTTCGAATTTATAATAACTGAATAACGGAGTAAACTAATAGTAGCAGTAAGTAAAATTAAGTTGCAGTTAAGTTTACTTAGTGATGGACCTTTCGACTTCGTCACACAAGTTTTCCATACGTAAGGGGTTTAGTAGTTATTTACGATAAAATAAAAATGATAGTCAACTTTATTAATGGTGAAGAGTCTTTATTAATACCGTGAAAAAGTATAACTACTCTGATGTTCGTTAAATAAAAAAAATTCCATTTATTTTACAGCCGAAGGAAACAGAACAATGAGAGTGACTCCAGATCCAGTAAGGACATCGCGCCTTCTGGCGAACTCGAATAATTTTCAATCGAGTCGAAGATCTTCCGAAGATTCGTTAGAAGATGCGGGACTAAGCAGAGATCTTAGAGTAAATATGAAATTATCAATATTGCGATTAATCAATTTGCATTCTCTTCTGACTGCTAACAACGAACTATTTTTCCAATGGTTTTGGATTCTTAGTTAGAACTCAAAGAATTCGAGGAGAAGTTTAGAAAAGCAATGATAGCGAACGCCCAACTGGACAACGAAAAGTCATCTTACGGATATCAGGTCGATTTGTTGAAAGACAAATTGGAGGAATTGGACGAAACAACGGCGCAACTGCGACGCGAGCTTAGGGAAAAGAATAGAGAGGCGGAACAACTTAAACGCATAAGTCAACGATTAAAGGAAGATTTCGATGTGTGCCGAGCGCAATTGTTGGAAAGGGACACTCTTATTCAGGTAATAATATAAAACTCTTATTAAAAAGCTACAAAAATGAAATTTTTGAAATTACGAAACGATATATAGCGTTTAATATAATAATCGCAGGAAAACGGACTGGTCATAGTAGACGATGAAGGTAGCGGAGACGAAGATGCGGAAACGGCCAATGGATCTTGTTACAGAAAAAGAGTACTAGTCAGCACAGAAGCTGCGGAACTATTGCAAAATGCTGGTGAAGGCTCGCTAGGTGATAATACGCAACTTTATATTATTTTTTTAAAATTTAATATTATATTAATATTATCTAAAAAAAAATAATAAAAAAAATATATATATATAATAAAATAAAAACAATGTTATAATACAAAACTATTAATATTAGTATAAAATTAATATACTTATTTTTTTATTTCAAACTATCGTTATTTTTTTTTTTCATACAAAATACTCGTTTTTTTTTTGCAGACGTACGGTTGAGAAAATTTGCATCGGAGAAGAAGGAACTGCAAGACGAGATCGGACACTTAAGATTGGAATTGGAAGAAGCGAAGAGTCGCCTGAGATCGGAAAAAGCACCTGGTGCAGTATTAGGTTTATAAAAAATTCGTTAAGAGCAATTCACGACTCGATTTCGTCGCGATAATTGCACGAATATTTCTCTGTCGTTTCGTCAGGTGGCCTATCCGACTCCGAGGACGTTCAACGGGAGGCGAACAAATTATTGGCCGATTACAAATTTAAATTGCAAAAAGCGGAACAAGATATGTCGACGTTACAAGCGACCGTCGCGAGGCTAGAGAGTCAAGTTATTCGTTACAAATCAGCGGCTGAAGCATCGGAGAAGGCGGAAGATGAGCTCAAAGTTGAGAAAAGAAAACTGCAAAGAGAAGTAAGTATTCCGCATTAGTTAGCGTCATTTCAACACTTTTTTGGTGGCAGTAAAGCGAAAACTTCGTGATACTTTACATTTTTCGTCTATTATCGCGGTAAAATAATGAGAAAAAAATCTCCTATCGAATTATAGATTGTCGTGATACAGCGAGTATTATATAAGTTTAACTTATGAATAATAATCGCTTTATATTCTTATAAATTTAAAGTTATCTAGCAAAATGCAGAATTGAAATTTATACAATTGAATAGTAATCAACTGTTCGCGATTTTACTTTTATCCCTTTATATCGTGTAGTATACTGTAATCCCGATGATAAAAGCAATAAGATTTTATAGCTCAATGACCAAATTAATTGTCAAAAATACATTCCTCGCTTTTATACCGTTTGAAACTGTACTCCGAAAAAAATGGAACAATTATTGCGAATGTAGAGTTACAACCAAAACCTACAATCTTCACAACCGGAACTGATAAGTTTTATCAAAAATGTTCCTGTTACAGTTTGACCGCAACTCAGTTTACTGCTTTCAGTAGAATAGCGATTATTATTTTTCAATTTAATTTTTATCAGAAATTTGGTTTTCGAGAAACTATATTTTTGCCGTAATATTAACTATTCGAAGCATTAATTCGTTAAGAACGTTAATTATTTCAGTTGCAATTCTTCCGTAGTTATTACGATTCTAAAAAATGTATTTCCACAGGTACGCGAATCGCAAGGCCGCGTTGAGGAACTGGAAACAGCGAATTCCCACTTACAGAGACGACTCGATAAGCTTAAAAATGCTAAATCTGCACTACTGAAAGAACTCTGACGTGTGAAAATGCCTGGATGTACAGGATAAGTTTAGGGATGTCTCGCGTACGCCAGACACTGTAAAACGGTTAACTCGTTATGGGTTATACAGAGTGAAATAGCGCGCGCAATTAGAGATTACATCCAAATTTCACAACTTCAGTTTTTGCGTCTTCCTCTCGATTAAACATCGATATTCTTAATTTCTTTTTTTCATCATATTTCAAGAAAGTAGCGGCGACATCGTCGATTGCATTTTGGGGCGACCAGTCGAGTCGAATTGATGAGCGAAGCGCCGGGATCTTTATATGATTTCACGATCGATCGATTTATCTTTCATTTTTTGTTAATCCTTTTTACGTTCAAACGATTTTTGATACTCCTGTAGTTTGAATTATGAACCTTACAGTCGATCGATATTATTGCTCGTTATCAGTAAAACAGTGCAGTGTCGAAACATTTTCTTAAAAAAAAAAAAAAAAAAAAAAAAACGTAATTGAATTCGTCGTTTCGAACTCGAGATCCGATGCACCGTCAAAACGTTATTTTACTTTCTCATCTTATCGCAAGCTGTACGATCGCGTTTATCAAAAAAAAAAAAGCAACTATTGTGTTTTCGTAATATCCTTGAAAAATTAATAACGCGTTCATTCCTCGTAAATCGCAATAATCGATATTGCAGTGGCGCGAGAATTTTCATAAAAAAAAAAAAGATATATATATATATATGATTTTAACAAATTCGAATTTCGGCGATTTTTTTAAAGAAATATGTGTCTGTAGCTGAAGAGACGCAGTGTTCTCGCGAATTCTCATAGCAGATTCGTTTATTTGCATTTTTTGCGTAGTTCTCCGGATATCGCATTCGGCTGGTACGCACGACAAAATATTTCTACGCATTTCTTCGTTTTTTTTTTTTTTTTTTTAACAGTCTACGAATAATTAATGAAAAAAATACTCTAAATGTGGGCCAATTCACTGTCTATTTGGTGGAGAAAACGTAATCCCAGTGATCACGTGGTAATGTCAGTAGCTGAGAAAAAAATATCCCTCCCTTACCCTTCCGCAACGTATAAAAACAATCTATCCTCGCGTGGTGATAATTACTTAATCGGCGACAATGAACATCAAGGGATAAAATTTATGGCCGTAATAAATCTATGAAATTCAGCGAAATGTGAAGCGGTTAATGTTAACGATGGACTACTATATAAATAACAAGCTGGTTCAGCCACGACGAGTGTCTGATTTAGGTTGCAATTTGTATTTATTATTAAAGATGGTCCAACCGATGACCAGTAGGTATAAAAATGCTTCTAAATCTAATACGGAAGAAAAATTGCCTAATGTAATGTTTGTAATTATTATCAATATTATCACGATTAACGCATTTATGAACATTCTGCGGTCTTTTTCTATGCGATCCTTTCATCCGCCTAGTATCCTAACGGTGAATTTTTACGATTATATCTTATATCGATAATCCACTCTCGATATCTTATTTTTTCAGTTCGAATTAAAATATTAATTTTATCATGAATATTCCGCGAATAATTACAGGTCTGATGTCATCTCGGCTTCCGGACGATAACGGTAGGTGGGATGTCGATAACACATTTTTATGTTTTTTTCATTTTATTGCAATTACAATACCATCGAATATAACGTTTGATTTCTAAATTTGTCGTACAACATATAAAACAAAAGACATCTTTGTTTATTTTTGATATTATTACGTAATGTTAATTATTATATAAGGAATCTATCTTGTAAACGCGATTGTTGACGATTTTGCATATTTGGGAACTAAGATTTGAATTATGCGCAACTTTGTGGCCATTATTAGGCGTCGCGCGCGAATAATTTGGGAACAATCGTCGAGACAACTGCTGTTTGCACTTGACGACTTTAACGATTTAATCAATAATTCTGAATAATTTAAAAATTGGTTATTTTCCATTTATTTGCTTCACGTACTACATGCGATCTACTGAAATAATATGCCTTTTTCAAGGATTAAACTCCATCCCTACATGGTTCCAATGAGCGTGTACTACCCATGCTCACAGCAACGACAAACACAGATATAGCACACATCTCCGCTGGTTTGCCACTGACGTCTCTGACGACTACGCAGAGACATCGCGTAAATAAATAGGATAGAATATTTTTTTTCCGTTTCAAGATCTCTCTTCCCTCTGTCTCTTATTATTCTCTCTCGTGTTAGTAACAACAAAAATGTACTTTCTGAACGGTGATTCGCGGCTAGTTGTGTTCAATTGATAAATGCACAGTTGGAGATCGTGTATGCAATTAATAAGGTGGGGATACAATATCGTATCTGGTTTATACGCGCACACCACGTCCTTGCCCGACTCATCAGGTCTGTCAAACTATTTGCGTCATCTCCAGATGTTTATGCATGAGATTTTTTGTTTTTTTTTTTTTTATTAACAAGTCTACGAGGTAATTCAACACGAACCGAAGTGACGAATTAACGATTCACACGAAAGTTCACACGTGAGATTATTAATTCCAGGAACGTATTGTTCCGTGTACGCGACAAAAAGAAAAAAGTATCGTTCAATCATTCGAGAAATCTGTGTCACTGAAAAAAAAAAAAAAATGATTAATTCTTTCCGATCATCCATCTCTCAGTGTGTCGCGTATCCTTTCGCGTGAAAATGAAAAACAATTAATCTCTCGAAGCTTCGAAGTTTTCTTTTCCGCGTTTTTGTTATTTTCACTGTAATTAGTTCGACGGTATAACCTTCAAGTTGGAATGCTCATACATCATGTTCATGAAACTGGCTCAGCCCTGTCTATCGTAATAATTGCAATCGATCGAATTCACTTGTATTTACAATAAAAAAAAAACAAATTATGCAACACAATGAACTATAGATATACGAATTATTTCCATAAACGCGTAAATACAACATTTTCTCAACGCACCGGAATGGCTTTGCATTTGTTCACAGATTCGTAACGACTAGAAGGATGACACTGATAGAAGGCGTCG